>JAHZTW010000001.1:101488371-101512262 GCA_020283515.1 Alliaria petiolata
ACCACCATTATTACCTTGGTCGAGCGCCAATTATCGAGACAAGATCTGTGCACGTATTTTTGAGTTCCTTTACAATTGCACGGACCAATCAGATCTTCCCCTGCGGATCATAGAACAAACAGAGTCGTCTCGTTTCTCAACATATGGCAATTATTGTATCGTCCTCACTCGTTTAAGATGAAGAAAGCCTTATTATATATACCTCCAACATCAAGGCAAATTCGACATTGTGGTTGATCTCCAGCAACGAGATGTGTAGTTTCATCATCACTCTCAGCTATTGCTGAAACCTCTCCTTCCTCCACAACACGATCCCCTCTCTCCGCAGCTACGATTTCGTCCGAGGATGTAGATTCGTCGAATAAAATCTGTTCCTTCCCATCATCAACACTAGGCACTAATTGCATCTCTTGAACATACTATAAGATCTCGAAAATAGCATCAGAAAGCTCGATATAGGGTTTCAACTGGAATTACAAAATCCAGTATTGAAAATTTGATATAGGGGGGCTTACCCGAATTCAACCAATTCTCGAGGATTTTCTTCCAAGCCAAGCATTGCTTGTAGTTCGCTCAGGGTTTGCGACTAAGAATTTGGTAAACTATCGCTGCGAATCAGAGTGATGGATTTGATTGTCTCGATTCATCATCACTGTGTGTTGAATACAGAGACGAAGATATTTGAGTTTCGAGAGAGGAGGAGAAGCAAAGGAGATTGATTGGGATCGGAAAAACGACGGCAAGAAAAGTCTGAGGGCAAAAGTGGAATTTTAGAAAACATGGGGGATCACGTGACGACACGTGGAATCCTTTTTAACAATTTTTCCATTCCAGTACTACTCAGTGGGGTGGACCTGTGAAGTTCATCGTCTCTCCATCGTTAACTTCGCAGAGTCGTTGGGTCAACACAGATCAGAATCAGGCTTTTCACCGAGAGAGAAAGAGAGCGAGAGAGAAAGAGAGCGAGAAGAAGATGGCGGAGACTGTGCATTCCACGATCGTTACTTACGCATCGATGCTATCGCTTCTCGCTTTCTGTCCGCCTTTCGTCATTCTCCTGTAAGCTCATCGTTTTTTTTTATCTAGCTCTCAGATCGGCTCGCACAAATTTTTTCATCTCCTTAATTCATAGCCGATATCTTCAAATCGTTTTCCATTAAGTGGCCATCGTAAGAATCTTCGATCAGAAAAGCGATTCAATGAAATTTGAACATTTCTTTCTGGTAAATGTGAATATGGTAGTTGTGAGGTCATATATAGATACGGTTATGGGCTTCGTTATTCATCGACTGATATTGTGATTTTCCATTTTAAGCAACGAGGGTAGATTTGAAGCTGCAAATTTCACATATTTGGATAAGCTTAAACACTAGTCGTAGTATAATATTGCTATTGAGTTGAAGCATAATATTTGTCTCTGTGTTGTTGAAAATTAGCTAGTGCGATCATGATTATTCAGGGACTATCATTTTTCAGTGACTTTTTAAAGTAAACTTCAAACTAGTTTCATTTCTTTATAATGCAGATGGTACACAATGGTTCATCAGGATGGTTCTGTTATTCAGACCTGTGGCTTCTTGTGGCAGAATGGAGTTCAAGGGCTCATCAGCATATGGCCTGTCTCTTATACACATCTAGATGTGTATAAGAGACAGAAATTAAGGCATGTACCATCTGGACAGTAATGAAGATGAATGCATGATCTCTAGCAACCAGCAGCTGAAACCTCATTCTCAACCACCATCTATCAGGAGGCACGTTGGCTCGGAGTTTGAAGACAGCTCTACACTCTGTACAATGCGAAAATGCAAAACCTTCCTGAAACATATTGCAGACACAGAGAGAAAACAAAAAACAGTTTCAGCACATTCAAATCAAAGTAAAACACTTCATAAGCTTTAAAGATAAGGCCAACAAAGAACAAACATTCAAGCAACGAAACATGATACCACCATTATTACCTTGGTCGAGCGCCAATTATCGAGACAAGATCTGTGCACGTATTTTTGAGTTCCTTTACAATTGCACGGACCAATCAGATCTTCCCCTGCGGATCATAGAACAAACAGAGTCGTCTCGTTTCTCAACATATGGCAATTATTGTATCGTCCTCACTCGTTTAAGATGAAGAAAGCCTTATTATATATACCTCCAACATCAAGGCAAATTCGACATTGTGGTTGATCTCCAGCAACGAGATGTGTAGTTTCATCATCACTCTCAGCTATTGCTGAAACCTCTCCTTCCTCCACAACACGATCCCCTCTCTCCGCAGCTACGATTTCGTCCGAGGATGTAGATTCGTCGAATAAAATCTGTTCCTTCCCATCATCAACACTAGGCACTAATTGCATCTCTTGAACATACTATAAGATCTCGAAAATAGCATCAGAAAGCTCGATATAGGGTTTCAACTGGAATTACAAAATCCAGTATTGAAAATTTGATATAGGGGGGCTTACCCGAATTCAACCAATTCTCGAGGATTTTCTTCCAAGCCAAGCATTGCTTGTAGTTCGCTCAGGGTTTGCGACTAAGAATTTGGTAAACTATCGCTGCGAATCAGAGTGATGGATTTGATTGTCTCGATTCATCATCACTGTGTGTTGAATACAGAGACGAAGATATTTGAGTTTCGAGAGAGGAGGAGAAGCAAAGGAGATTGATTGGGATCGGAAAAACGACGGCAAGAAAAGTCTGAGGGCAAAAGTGGAATTTTAGAAAACATGGGGGATCACGTGACGACACGTGGAATCCTTTTTAACAATTTTTCCATTCCAGTACTACTCAGTGGGGTGGACCTGTGAAGTTCATCGTCTCTCCATCGTTAACTTCGCAGAGTCGTTGGGTCAACACAGATCAGAATCAGGCTTTTCACCGAGAGAGAAAGAGAGCGAGAGAGAAAGAGAGCGAGAAGAAGATGGCGGAGACTGTGCATTCCACGATCGTTACTTACGCATCGATGCTATCGCTTCTCGCTTTCTGTCCGCCTTTCGTCATTCTCCTGTAAGCTCATCGTTTTTTTTTATCTAGCTCTCAGATCGGCTCGCACAAATTTTTTCATCTCCTTAATTCATAGCCGATATCTTCAAATCGTTTTCCATTAAGTGGCCATCGTAAGAATCTTCGATCAGAAAAGCGATTCAATGAAATTTGAACATTTCTTTCTGGTAAATGTGAATATGGTAGTTGTGAGGTCATATATAGATACGGTTATGGGCTTCGTTATTCATCGACTGATATTGTGATTTTCCATTTTAAGCAACGAGGGTAGATTTGAAGCTGCAAATTTCACATATTTGGATAAGCTTAAACACTAGTCGTAGTATAATATTGCTATTGAGTTGAAGCATAATATTTGTCTCTGTGTTGTTGAAAATTAGCTAGTGCGATCATGATTATTCAGGGACTATCATTTTTCAGTGACTTTTTAAAGTAAACTTCAAACTAGTTTCATTTCTTTATAATGCAGATGGTACACAATGGTTCATCAGGATGGTTCTGTTATTCAGACCTGTGGCTTCTTGTGGCAGAATGGAGTTCAAGGGCTCATCAACATATGGCCAAGACCCACTTTGATCGCTTGGAAGATAATTTTTTGCTATGGAGCATTTGAGGCCGCTCTTNTTAACAATTTGACAGGAACCACTACAAAACATTTTCTTCCATGAAAACTCTCCATAACCACGAATTAATAGTTATTGCATAAGTATCTTATCTTCCAAAAAACTACAGATTACAACTATAAACCAAGGATGAACTGATAGTTTGGAGAAAGCGCAGAAAGAGAACCTTGAACTGAGACACTGAAGCGGATTCAAGCTTCATGTAGAAAGATCGCTCCTCTGCCGAAAAGTCCACCTTGCTCAAATTGACTGTCTTTGGTGGTAGATTAATTATAGGCTGGCCATCAAGCAATGTTCCTAGATAGTAGATCAGAAGATAAATTTTAACAGAAACTCGCAACAGCAGCACAGCTATGCAAGAAGATTAAATGACATGAAATCTATCATGTAAAAGAAAAGATCAGAGCAAAATGAAACGAAAAATGAACAAACTGAATATTATAGTTATATCTTTAGAAAACTTGACCTATGTACTACCTTCAGGTGACAGCTTGACTAGACTCGCAACTATTTTCATTATACAGTATGAAAGAGACAAGCAGATATCATCAGAAAGTCTATGACACGCTGTTCTGAAGTCAAGCCCATCACCAATCCAACCATTTAAAACATTAATGAGACAGTCCAAGTACCTTTGGTACGGCGCAGCATTATAGCTCTTAAAACAGCTTGAAGCTTCTTGTAACCATGTAGGGAATTTCTGGAAATTGGACCCTTAATTGTGTTTTGGAATGACTTGTACACGGCATAAGGATCATATTTCAGAAACCTGAAATAACTATATAAATCATCTATCGTATTCCTGTCTCTTATACACATCTAGATGTGTATAAGAGACAGTCATTATACAGTATGAAAGAGACAAGCAGATATCATCAGAAAGTCTATGACACGCTGTTCTGAAGTCAAGCCCATCACCAATCCAACCATTTAAACTGTCTCTTATACACATCTAGATGTGTATAAGAGACAGTTTCAAATCTGTGTGAACCTGAAGAACACAAAAAATGCAGCTCAAGATTTCTTCATGATCAAAATTCTGGAAGTAAGTGAAACTTGGTCAACCGGAGATTTAGAAAAGGCCAAATCAAGTTCTCTACACCTTGAATAGATATTTGAGATCATCTACTGTTAGTCGAGTTGCAGAGCTTTTTCCACCATGATCTTCACCAAAGGCAGAAGCAACCATTTCCCTTTTCTTTTCCTGAATAATAAGAAAAACCGCAGAGCCAGAACTGAGAAACTGAGGGGGAAACAAGTAACTGTCTCTTATACACATCTAGATGTGTATAAGAGACAGGGGTTATGTTTTGTCTTTGTTAGGGCGTGTTTGGACGCTTCCGTCTTCTCAGAATCATATTTTACCAAAACAGCTTTTTCCTTTAACAATTTCAATAGACTTTTTTTATTATAAAAAAATAGTCATGATTCCAAATCCACCTCATGTGAAGACAAAAACCCATAAAAGTGGAGGTTCCAATCTCGAATACAGACATATATGATGTATCGGTGTATGTATATATAAATAAGATAATTCCAGAATGTATAATGACAAATGGGTTCATTGAACAACTTCTTGCCTCATATTTCTCTTTTTTTTTTTATCTTTTCTAGTTTCTCTAAAATCAAAAATCATAATCTAACACAGAGAGGGAAATTCATTTCAATTTCAAGAAAGTTACAGGTGAAAACCCTTGTTCAAAAAAAAGAAAAGTTACAGGTGTAACTTCTTTTGTAGCATTGACTGTAATGGATACTTGTGATAGCAAATTAGTCGGTGCAGAGTTTAGCTACTAGTTTAACGATGGGATTGAAAATTTGACCAATTTTAAATTAATTCCTTAAAACGAAGGAAAAGAGATTTGAAAGAGGAGAAGAAAAAGACAAAGAGGAAGAAGACAAAACCGACTATCACGCATTGTCTGGTACGTAGAGCCAAAAGGAACAATGCCTCTGTTTTAGTGTTTTCTTGTTTCAATCCTTTCCCCAAAATACAAAAATCCACACACACACACAACGCTCTATACTCACAAGATAACCACCAGAGACTTCTTATTTCTTACACATNTCAGATTCATGGCTGCAAGCTCATTAGCTAATGACTCACACTGGCTGCAACCACCCTCTGAATCTGACCTCTCTCTCAACCAAGCTTCCAACAACGCTTTCCCAAATTTATCAATGTCTCGGTCTGTTACGTCCCATAGATTCGCCACAATGGCTGGAGATCCAGCTAAGAGATAAGAGAGTACTGGTACCCCTTGTAGCCATAGTGAACCACTACTGCATCCCATTAGGAATGCTGCACAACAGTTATCTAGTTCCTCTATTTCATGCCCAGCCAGATACTGTGCTCCTGCGGTATCATATTTACAGTCAGTAGAAGATCTATTAGTAACCAATCTTAAAGTAAACCAAGATCGCACCAAACGACGGGTTAACGATTAAACCGTTTAAGGAGAGGAATCATACCACTCCCGTGACCGAAATATAGAAACAGATCATGGTTTTTTAATGCTTCTGTCAACTCTGTAGCACTTGGTTCGGATCCAGCTTTCCCCTGAGTGTATACGCAATGAAGGAAGTTCGAAAAATCAAGCATCAAGAAAGGATTTACTACAAGGTATGCACTCTCTGTATTATATATATAGTACCTCGATGTTTTCGTCTCTGAGCCAACTCTCAAACTCGGCTTGTGTGTGGCGGAGATCACCATCGGGATTCAACAAGTAAAATGAATCTAGCGGATCAATAAGAGGGAAGGAAGCAACATTAGATCTTGCTGGCTCTCCTTGGAGACACCGCTTCTTCAGCACAGCAGATATGCTTCCTACACAAGGCATTCGGTACACCTCCTGATTCCTTAGTATTGGAATATTCTCCCAAGGAAGCATCTAGTCAAATATCAGAACACAGTTGCAGGTGAGAAAATCTGTAAGCGCACGGCACGGGAAAAAGAAAAAAAGAAAAGGGCATACTACACAGGTAAGATCTATGTTGTTCAGCCTTGGAATCGCAACAGATAATACCAAGCTGAACTTCTCGATGACAGTCAAATATTGTACTACATGTGTAGGAAAGTGAAAAGGATATAATTGACGAACCTGAACCTCAGGATCTAACACAAGAATGATAGGTTCTCTATTTTCATGGCCGTCATGTTGTCCCAGTTTGGTTGCTGCTTCATGTATCAGCTGTAAGGCCAACCCATGCCTACTTTCAGAAATATTAGACGCGGCAGTAGGAGTTTTACAGCTATCTTCATCATAAAGATAGCCCCCTCTACCTACATAGCAACCATTTCTTAGAGAAAGCTGAGCAACGCATGCTTCTCCTTTAAAGTTTTCAATCCCACCTCCAAGGATAACCTTCAAAAGCATATCTTTTACTTCCATTTTGCACTTGGACTTGAGATCTTTTACCAACTTTTTCTGTACAGAGTCGGCCAATTTGTAGTTCGACAAGTCTCCAAGAAACAGACATCTCCAGGGACCCAGCCAGGAAGCTTCTAGATTCCTAGAACAAAAGAGTGGTTACCCAATGTTGTTAATTAAAAAAAAACAAGACTCATGCCTAGTTGTGGATTCAGAAGATGGATCAAATCACAGGCCTGTATAATAATGTCATAGTTTAAAATCTTGACAAAGGAGAGATTTTAAAAATGTAAAAGCTTTTGTTGGGCATGACAAAATTCTGCAAAACGTCGAGAAATATGACAAATTGATCGATCTTACTGAACTGTAAAATAGACAGATACGTACATACTGAACTGTAAAATAGACAGATACGTACACGTGTTGTAGAAAGAGAGCCATCATACCTTAGGAGTTTTTCAAGATCATGATCAATCTTCTTTCTCCATTTCCAACACAATTTCATGTCTTCTCCTGGATATCCACTAGATGCATGGCTTTCCTCCAATATTGATTTAAATGCTGGAGCTACGTCATCAACCACAGTGGAACCCCATCGACAAAGCCAGCGCCTCTCCAAATTCTTGACTTGAGTCGCTTCCGTAGAACTAAGATTTGCACTGTCATCTGACATGTCTAGTGAATCAATGAGATTATAAGTACAAAGAGGAAACACCATTGATAAACCAGTAGGCAGTTCATATTTACCTTCTAGAACCGAATCTATCGGCAGAAGTGTGGCAACCGGTTGACTTTTCAATTTGAGGCGTGATACGAGCACCCATGCACAAACTGGTGAAGGAATTTGCATTAGCTCCTGTAACAATTGATTTAAAGCGCCTCCAAGCAAACTAATACAGATGATTGTTGAGCTTGGAAGATTGTTGAAGAACTCTTTAGTAAATTGTACAAGATCTTGAGTACCCTCAGGAGTAAGCCTACAGTGGTGAGTGTAAAAATAATATAGTAAGCCAACAGAAAATTATATAGCATGTTTGGTTGCTTAAGTTAACTCATCTCATACCTGGGTAAGTCCAACTCCTCAGGAACCATGCAACTCGAGCAAGTAGCCTCTGTACACTGAAAATACAAGCTGTCGGATAAGAGATGCAACGCATACTTCCAAAACAAAACTATTAAACACGAAAAACTACCATCAGGGACGCTACAGGAGTTAATCCACAAATTGACAAGCTGAAAATACCTATACAAACTCTTTCTGTTACCTCTTTATCTGATAGGCACTGTGATTTGTGTCTTCGGCTCAATTTTGAAATGAATTGGTAACTAATATGGGTACCAAGCGAGGCTTGATGGAAATATGAGACCCAATGACTTGCAGACAGCTCATTTCCCTCGCATTTGAATGAGAACTCAGAACTTGAGGCAGAGAGCACATATAAACAAGCAAGCAATCTTGAAACCTGTGGGAACAAAAAACAGTTTTATACCAAACAATATCTAAGTTCGAAACAGAACAGGCAAAAACAGGTTACCATAGAATAAGCTGAGCAATTACCTTTTGAAATACTATTGGAACCTCTCTGCTGAGTATAAATGCTAACATTAACCATGACACCAGTTTGGTGAAAGGAATATGAGACAGATCACAGCAAATAGACCTGTTAAAGGTAACAATGAAGAGGCTAAGAAGGATGATAAGTACAAAATTCTAACGGGCATATTTGATCAATTTAGCTAAGACGGATGACAAGTACACAAATTTCGCATCAGGGAAGACAAAGCTTAAGCATGGCAAAACTGACAAGAGTACAACCAATTGATGTCACACCATACCTGCTCTCACTGCAGTGGTAATTCCGCAAACTTAACCAGCACAAGTTGTATAGTATTATTGCACGATCAATAGCAAATACATCCCTTGTAACTTCTTTCCCAATAAACTCCAGCAGCTGACTGGCAGAAGGTTGGTTGTGGGTGGACCAGTTGCTTTTAAATAAAACAGAGATACTATGCAGTAGTGCCTCATGAGCTAGATGAACTCTACCAGAGTCCGCCAAACATTTTCCTGAGTTGGGAAACGAAATCATAAGCAGATATACACTTCTTCTAACGATGTTTAGTGACTGAGATGCGTATATACCATGTGTAATTTTCCAGAGAATAAACAGGAGAATGGCCCAAAAAACAAAACAAAAACCTGGAAGTGGTTACTAATGAAAATAATTTTGGCTCCAAACTCACTCAAGGTTTCCAAGACCCTTTACTTTTTTTTTTATCAACAATGGATGAATCAATGGTTACTGGATCTTAGTTCTCGTCTAACCTATTAAGCTATTAGATTGTTTTCAACAGGAAAATGTCAAAAGGCCAACTTCATGTACATGCATTCACGTTTGCATGAGCAGATGCATAAGGTATTAGAGCATACCGAGGTTAACAAGTATTGAGGACGCGAGCCTCCTATGGCATAGTTCCCATTTCAAACTTACTAAACTGTTGAGAGAGCCAGATTCCGTTACTTCTACAGAGAGGCACTGCATACATTTTCCTTTGTAGCAAATGCAAAAGCCATGGACTGCGTTTTTTGCGTCCAACAACACTTTTTCACCCCCAGAACCATCAGATACATTACAGACGCTAGGCTTCTTTAAAGCAGCTTCAGGCACATTAGAACAGTTCTGGCATTGCTCTTTAAGTGACTGACGCATTGAGCGAGTCAACCTTGAAGTTGGCTCAGATATCAAATCATGGTCCTTCAACACGCAAGTTTGGGAACTTTTAGCTCTCCGACCTCTCCTGGAGCCTTTGCTTTCAGTTGGCTCTTTATTTATACTGAGTTTTGGTTTGCTTGATTTATATCCTAAGACTTCTCCTCCATTTCTATCAATCGTTTTTCCCTCACCATTTTCTTCCCCATGAGATCTAATGCAGCTATTCCATGCTGAGCAACAGATTTTTCCCAGGGTAGCACTAAACAAGCTTTCAGCATGAAAGAATCCATCTGTCTGGGTAACTCTATCAACTTTTTTTCGAGATATGTCTCCAAGTTGCTTATCCAATGTAACTTCGAACTTTAGTTTGCACTTTACGCAAGAAAAGTCCTGCTGATTAGCAATTAATATCTCTTTTGCATTTTGGAGTTCCTTTTCTGCCAGATCCAGACTTTGCTTTTTTGGTAAAGATTTCCTAGCGAAATTAAAGAAAAAAGACAAAAGAAATCAAGTGGCCTATTAACAAACGGAATAAGGAAACCTACAAGAGAAGACAATTGTACTTATGGAAAAATAAAAGAGTAGTTTCGTACCTAAAGCAGAAGAAAATGCAACTACAAAAGGGAATAGACTTTGCGAGCATGAAATGGCTTTTCCCCATGATAGAACGGTTTCTGCCTCCTGCCCATTCCCAATCAGCTCATTAACAATTCCAACCTGCACATTTAGCACCAAATTGAGAAACAGAGAAGTGTTGGAATCCGGCTAGACAAGAAGGTCTGAGCAGAAACAGAACCTGAAGGGTGCTTTCCAAATAGCATTGGAGTACATTCCAACGACTTAAGTAAGAGCGTTTGATGTCCCAGAGAAAAGTTCCACATGGCCAAAAATCAGTTGCTTTCGATTTGAACACTTGGAAATTTGTTATTTTTTAAGTCTGTATCTCTGATATTTTCCCTGCGTCATTGTGTTTCTCTAACTTCTTCTTAGTTCTATACTTAAATTTTTTTTGAAATATAAGAGTTCGTATTCTATAGGCTTCTTTTGCATATGAAAGAGCCTGTAAACGAAAACAGCTTACCATCAAGAGATTGTAAGAATGAACCTGGCAATAATTCACAACAACAACAAAAATTGTGGAAATAGATGCAAAATATGTATAACAACTTCACCTCATAAAGTTTTCCATATGATATGAGCCTTTCTCAGAGATCATAATAGAGATATGCAGCTTCAAAAGATGAATGACCATTGAGTGTGGCCTGAAATGACATTCATTAGCAAAATTTTATATCATCATTTGTAATATTTGGCGAGAAAACATTCTATAGATAAGTTAAATTTCTTACACTTGAAATGAGTTCCGAAGCTGCATCTGTGATATCATCTGTTGTGATGTTTGATTGAAAGGGACTTTTATCCTTATTGGAGGTACGTAAGAAATCGTTATGTAAATCATGGAAGTTCTGCTGGAACCCAATTAAGTTTGCTTTTGAATCTTTCAGGCAATCTATCCAGAAATCAATGCACGTAGATTTGTCACCACAATTCTCAGATAAGTTCCGGATAAAGGCATCACTTATGGGGGAAGGGCATAAGGCATGACTTAGCCTTCTACATTTCCACAGCAGTGAAAGGCAGACCTCCAATTTGACATGCTTCCACTTAAATAATCTGAAAATCAGTTGGTATATATGATGAATGAGCTCCGTACATCCCTGGACATGGAAAAAGGTATCAAGGGGGCAGATAGAAATCAAGCACGCGCTATAATGTATGTCACTAAAAAAACCATAGTCCAGCTAGATAATAGGAAAAAGATACCTTCACTGACATCAAATCGATCATATTATAAAGTAACGGAATTATTTTCTCTGCTGGTAGACTGTCCCCACTATCATCTAGGCTAGGAATCCTCAGCCAGAGATCTAGCGAAGTGCTAATATCTTCAAAGACTTTCTGCGCAAAAGAGACGAGGCAAAATGTTTCAAGAAAAATAATTTGAAAACTGAACCACAAATCACCAACTGAAAGATCAATTGTCAACAATGAACAATTAGAGGTTATGTTTTACGCAATTGCACCTTTGAGTTTGGTTCAGCTTCCTGGATACAAAATGCTCTCAAGCAATACGCAATAGGTAACTGGTGAGAAGATGAAGCACCCTCTTTGTTTGGCCTATGCTGTACCTCACTCTGCTTTCATACACAATAACTTGGTCACGGAATACTTCAAGTAATAAATGAGATGTTGATTCTGAGGTAGTAAGAGGTATACCAATATAGAGATTGCTTCTGACAGAAAACGAATGCAGTCAGTCAGATGTTCAGTTCCAGATGTCCTTGTCATCCTTGCTTTCCATATTAAGATTCTTGCTCTATCTATACGCATATCCTCTGTGACATAAACTTCCTTCAGAAGGATATCTGCTATTTTAATTCGCGTCTGTTGAAGGATTTCTGCTATTTTGATTAGTGTCTGTTGACTTAGATTAGATTTTAAAGGGAACATTTCATCATAGGCCAGAAGCTCCTGCAAGCATTAATAGAAATAGGTAAAGCACATCCATCAATTAAAAAGATATAATAGTATCATGCCACTTCAAGTTAGGACATGCACAAACTTTATCCAAACGCTAACTGAAAGGTTGTTAGGATCCCAACCTTCTGTAGGATTTTTCCGATACCCCGCTTTGACTTTTTTTGAGAAGATGATAGCAATGAGTACAAAGTTGTACAAGAATCATCCGCATCTAGATTTGTGTGACATCCCCGTTCGATCTGTTGATAGCACACATTCAGATACTTGTAGTTCCAAAAAAAGAAGAAAAAAAAAAGGTACTTCATCAAAAATTTACCTCAACCCACTGTCTTACAATTGCTGCAGGGCCTGGTAACCTTCTAATCAGATGCTCAGCTGACAACCAATTTTCTAGAATAGGCACGATAGTCTGTTTAATCTTACAACTGCTACATTGGTGGAGTATATCCAGGTAGAATGCACACCTAGTACATGTTTTGCTCACAAAATCCATAATGTCATCTTCTGACAGGTCATTATCAGATGGACTAGATTGATTTACAAACATCTGACAATGGTGTTCAACACATCTCCATGATGCCTTCAAGCACAGCTTGAGCGCCTCACAAGCCTGCAAAGTAGAACACTTTCTCTATAAAATCTACTAAGAAAAGGAAAAAGTAGAATTCATTATATAAATGCACGAGTCCACGTAAATAAAGCAGGGAGCAGATTAATATCCAATCTGCATACTTGTTTGCATAGAAAAGCTATAAGAATCCAAAAAGCATGTACTCCTCCTTTGTTAGCTCCTTATTTCTGTACAAAACGAGACCAGTCTTGTATAGCGACGCTGACAGATAGTTGAGTTCTTGAGATCGGATCCACGGACTGGCAATTACATCCTCAACTAGATGGGCACTGATCTGGAAAGGAAGATGTAGGATCACTAAGTTATTTATGATGACATGTTCAGTAACCTGAACAAGATAGATTTGTGTGCACTCCACATAAATACCTGACCTCCAATTTAAGCTGGGTTCTCAGTGAGACAATGAAAGCAGCCAAAGCCACGTTTAACCAAGCTTTGTTATTGTCTGTTTCCTTACCTCCCTTGTCAGACGTGCATCTAATAAGTAGGCAAAGGAGAGGTGAGAAATGCATTAAACCCGCAGAAGAAGATTTCACAAAAGAATATAACGTAAGAGAGATAATGACCACCTTACCTCTGAAGGAGGAGACAATCATCACAAAATTGGATAAAGGCATCATGAATAGTAGTCAGGTGAGCAGAAACGCAGGTAATTTCTGTCTTTAACACTGAATGTATCAAGACAGCAAGCGGTTGGCACAAGAATTTCAAGGCATCTACATATTGTGGCCAGCAAGTCTTCTTATTTCTGTTTGTTCAGCTATCATTTGTTTTATTGTTGCAGTTTTTATGTCCACGAATCATTGAATCAGTCTGATTGCCCACGTCGCCTGAGTAACTAACAACCATACCAAGTACAGATACTAAGCTTTGCCATCTAGCCTCATCAACAAGCAAAGCTTGAATCTTCCAATCACATGTTGCGCCTTTAAGCTTACTTTCTCCAAACTTGGAATCGTAAACCGTGATGAACATCCCGGAGGAATAAAGTCGAAGAATCAGATTAAGCTGAGGTATTGCCTGCCAGACAGTCAATTTACAAATTAACTTATACACCAGGATACTTCCTGAATAAGATGAGGGGGTAGGAGAGTAGAAATACCTCGGAGAAAATAGCTGCCATCTCACTGAATTTTTTTGAAACTTTTGCACAGTACATGTCTCCTGCTGCTCGAAACTTGTGAGCGTAATAAGAGACTAGGTCAACAAAATCCACTAAATCCTCATTGGTCTCAACCTGAAAATGGAGGAGTATTATAAGACACTGCAAGTTTGCGGTAGAGCTTCTAACTGCGAAGCTTAGCAGAAACCAAAAGTCACCCGATCCAGAAACAGGGGGAGAGGAGCAGGTGACACCAGAATACAAGGAAAGATGTCTCGCTGAAATAGTTACTCTATGTACACAGGCCGGCAAATAATTACGATGCAAAGCTTACCACGAATTGGCAAGCTAAGCTGCGCAACAAAGACATTGAAATGTCAATGGTCACTGACATTCTTCTATCCTTAAATCCCAACAGAAAAGAAAGCACCTCGCGAGCAAACTGGAAATGGGCATTTAGATTTTGATTATCTATTAGATGACAGCATGTAAAAGAGAAGCAGCTGCAAGAAGGGAAGACATCAACATCAAAGGAAGAAAGTCACCTCATAAATTCGATCTTTTGGCAATGCAAATTTATAGTGTTCCTTCACAGTTGAGTCGCAGAAATAACGCACAAATTCCCCATCAAAACGCTCAGATTCTCTAATCAGAGAAAGAGCACATTTGCCCAGATTTTTCACCACTGTGTGCTTATACGCCTTGGCATCTAAGACCCTGCACGGTAACAAAACTTCAGGCTGTGCCTATCTTGAAAGAAGCATTGATCTAAAATCAAAGAAGAAAGTTAATCCCACACTGACCTAAACCAGGCTCTGACCTCCTCGAGCAAGAGAAGGGCTGTTCTGTACGGCTTATCATCTGTTTGCTGACCCATTGCCACAGCCTTGAAGATAGCCGCCACAGCCCCTACTATTACCATCGCCAGGTCCGCCTCTCCGTCCTGGACCTCCGGCAACAACCGGCACTTCCGGGAGCTAATATCGGAGCCTCTTAGCCTCTCCAGAACCTTAAACGCTTGGGTATTTGCATTCTCGTGGAAACCCCAAGCATCGAGACAGTCAATCATTCGCAGCCTATAAGTCTGGACGTTATGAGGCTTGCAGGTTAACAGAGCCGAGACCGATTCAAGGCAATCCAGGCAGAGTTCGTACGCACGGAACAGATCTCCAACCGATTCACGAGCTTCCTTGACAGAACTCGCGACGGAGAGGCGTTTGTGTAAGAGCGAGATCGATTTGTTGAGGAAAGGTAGGAATTGCATGCCGAGGGATCGAACGGTAACTGTTCGGTCTTGTTTGCGGGAAGTCGATGATAGAGCGGTGAAAGGTCGAAGGTAATCAGAGACGGAGGCGAAGACATCGCCGGCGTGGGAAGATTCGATGAGAGAGAGAAGACGGACGTCACCAGTTGACGCCATTTTTTTGGTTTCGAACTTGTGAAAAAACTTGCAATTCCCGCTATTCGAAGATACCCATTTTCTTCTAGGTCTCCTCCACTCAGTTCTTACAAATATTTAAAATATTTATTGGCTATCTCATTAGTCGACTTTTTACTTTTAGTTACCATTTGCAGAATAGAGCGTATATATATTTTCTTAAAACGTTGTTTGATAATTAAAATATTTATAACCCTAAAACGGCTAAAACTTTTTTTAGACGCTCGCTCTCTCCGAAACCAAACATCTAAAACTGATTAATCATATTTTGGCTTTTTAATCATGTTTTGACTCTTTTAACTATTTTATATTTAGTCATATTTTAAATTCATTTACNTATCCCATTAACACTCAGATCAAGGAGGGAAATTTCAAAACAAAATTTAGAATTCGTCCATATGAATTGTAGTGAGATTGAAGAGTAGAACAAACCTTTCTCTTCCCAAGAGATAGCCGCTCGGAGATGGTTAATTTAGGGGCTCGGAATCCTAATCTCTGGTCCTTAAGCTTGCCATTCAAACCCAGATCTTCAATCACAGCTCCGATAGCATCCCTACCAATAATCATCTCCTTTGGAGTAAACTCCTGACACATCTCTGCCAATTTCGACTTAGCTTCCACCATCAGCTCCCGCTCCAATTCCGTCGGGCTTTTCCCTCCTCGAATCCTCCCGCAATGCCGATAGCACAAGCACAATCTCCGCCACTCTATTCACTTCCTCGTCAAAACGCGGCTTCTTCAACGGTGGAGCCACCGATTCTTCCCCTCCGTCTTCATTACGACGGATTCGAGATTCACCAGTACATCGCTAGCCGCAACATCCATCCGAGACCATTGGAAACCGAGAAAGAGAGAGCCGCGAAGGAGAGGAATCAGAGAGAGAGAGAGAGATATCTGGGTTTCTCAAAGAAAATGGGTTTAAAAATTCGAAAAAGAAAATTAAAGTCTCACAATTTTCGCGGGTAAAATTTGAGGAAATTTGAGAGCGCACACACGCACGAGTCGATACTGAATTTACCAAAGAGTTTGTTTGCAGCAGATGAAAGGATTTTGAGAGAGAGAGAGAGAGAGAGATGATGATGGAGCGTGTGATTTGGCTGTTATTTTCTAGAGAGAGATTTATATATATTTTTTAAAGGAAATATAAATCTGTAAACGAGCCTTTTATGTTCAGGCCTTATTATTTTAAAGGCCTGTTAACTTCTTCTAAACAGAAGAGGGAGAGGGCATATATAACTGAAATTAAAATGGTAATAGTCCTCTTGACCCCTTAAAAAAAAAAAAAGGTAATAGTCCATCATATTTTTTGTTTTTCCAAAAAAAAGAAGATATTTCATAGTTTTAAACAGCTTAAGAAAAGGGCTTTTCTCATATTAGTGTATATATAACTGAAATTAAAATGGTAATAGTCAGGAAACATTGATCCTGGTAGGCCTTATACTCGGGTGTTTTCACCTGTACTAGAGTAAATCGTCAAGTAAAAAAACATCATGAACGAGAACAAGAAAATCCTAGATAGACCTTAGAAAATACAACATAATTTCACCCCAAAAAAAAGAAAAAAGGATTCATGACCGAACCTGCTTCAGAGCAGCTGCGTTAATTCTGTCCTCATAGTCATACATGACCTGCCATGTAGAGTTACAACCGACATATGATCAAATACCACAAATATTGGTAATAGTCCATTAAAAAGGAGATTTTTCATAGTTTTTTGTTCAACAAAAGAAGAAGATATTTCATAGTTTTAAACATAACAGGGAAAGGGCTTTTCTCATATATTAGTGTATATATAACTGAAATTAAAATGGTAATAGTCCATTAAAAAAGATAGATTTTTCATAGTTTTTTGTCCAACAAAAGAAGAAGATATTTCATAGTTTTAAACATACCAGGGAAAGGGCTTTTCTCATATTAGTTATATTAGTGTATATATAACTGAAATTAAAATGGTAATAGTCCACTTGACACCCCCCCCCCCCACCCAAAATGGTAGTAGACATTTCATAGTTTTTTTTCCAAAAAAAAGAAGAAAATATTTCATAGTTTTAAAAATGAAAGTGCCAAAATGGCATATCTCAGAATTCTCCTTAGAAACTTCATTTTTTGTCTCTAAACTCTATTTTTAGAGTAAAACCATCTCCAATGGTACTCTATATCTTACGATAAAAATAGAAATCTCTATATGTAACTTCAAATTTAAAGTTACATATAGAGATCTCTATTTTTTAGAGTAAAACTTTTTCTCACAAAACACTTCTTTACTTTTGATATGTTTCCATTTTGTAACTAAACAAAAATTACATGTTTTATTTTTATACTTAAATAAAATTACAATAGCAATAGCTAGTTATGTAATGAAGTTTTATTTGTGTGGTAAACTTTTAGTTTAAATAAAATAATAATTGTATTAATTNACCGGCACTTCCGGGAGCTAATATCGGAGCCTCTTAGCCTCTCCAGAACCTTAAACGCTTGGGTATTTGCATTCTCGTGGAAACCCCAAGCATCGAGACAGTCAATCATTCGCAGCCTATAAGTCTGGACGTTATGAGGCTTGCAGGTTAACAGAGCCGAGACCGATTCAAGGCAATCCAGGCAGAGTTCGTACGCACGGAACAGATCTCCAACCGATTCACGAGCTTCCTTGACAGAACTCGCGACGGAGAGGCGTTTGTGTAAGAGCGAGATCGATTTGTTGAGGAAAGGTAGGAATTGCATGCCGAGGGATCGAACGGTAACTGTTCGGTCTTGTTTGCGGGAAGTCGATGATAGAGCGGTGAAAGGTCGAAGGTAATCAGAGACGGAGGCGAAGACATCGCCGGCGTGGGAAGATTCGATGAGAGAGAGAAGACGGACGTCACCAGTTGACGCCATTTTTTTGGTTTCGAACTTGTGAAAAAACTTGCAATTCCCGCTATTCGAAGATACCCATTTTCTTCTAGGTCTCCTCCACTCAGTTCTTACAAATATTTAAAATATTTATTGGCTATCTCATTAGTCGACTTTTTACTTTTAGTTACCATTTGCAGAATAGAGCGTATATATATTTTCTTAAAACGTTGTTTGATAATTAAAATATTTATAACCCTAAAACGGCTAAAACTTTTTTTAGACGCTCGCTCTCTCCGAAACCAAACATCTAAAACTGATTAATCATATTTTGGCTTTTTAATCATGTTTTGACTCTTTTAACTATTTTATATTTAGTCATATTTTAAATTCATTTACCTATCTCATATTTAGCCATATTTTATTTTTTTGTATATCGATACTTCTTAGTTGACAATCAACAATTATAAATTTTCATTGACAAATCTAACCACATCATTCAAATAAAAAAACATAAAATCTTAAAATTTAGGTACTAAAAATCTTAAATAAAAACTGTGTTTGTGGATAGAGAAAGTCCTCAAAATACCATTAAAACTAGTTTTCATTCCAAAATTATCACACACGCTCAAATATGACATCTCTAACATTTTTCATTAAACTAATGACTATATTGACCTTACCTAAATAAACCTTATTTGTTTGAAAACACATTGTAGTATTTAGTTTTTAGGAAGGAATGACAAAATTGGAAATTGACATATCAAAAATGATAGAGGTGGAACATTTTAAGCGTACAGCGTCATTTTTGCCCTAAAAATATAAATGTGTGGTAAATATGAGAATTGTCCTTGTGGATATTAACGGAAAAATCAATCAAACTTTTAGTTATATTTTATTTTTTTACTACCTCATACTTTAGTTCTTTTGCCTATTTCATACCTAGCTATATTCTAACTATTTTACCTATTTGATACTTAGTTGAATTATACAATCAACAGTTATAAATTTTTATTGACAAATCTAACCACATAATTCAAATCAAGAAATATAAAATCCTAAAACTTAGGTAAGAAAAATCAAACGCCTAGAAACCTTAAACGAAAAAATCAAACAATAAAAAGGTGAAATCCACAAATTGACATACTTTTTTTTATTATTGCTTTTTTTTCTTCTTCTTACCCAAAACATTTTTTTATAATATTTTTGTGAATAAAAAAGAGAAAAAACTGAGAAAACCTTTTTCTCTCTGGCTCGAGTCCCAATGAAAAATCGATGGTTCCCCGATGGTCGTGCTTCTGGCCTGAATTTCGCTCCGTTCACCGCTGGTGAAAGCCCCCCTCGTCCTCCAATACCTCCGGACCCTCCGGATCCGTTGTCGTTATCTCTTTCCCAGTTCCCTCCGTTATCGTCCCCTGAGGTGAAGAAGCCTCACTCAGATCTACTATTGGGCTCTGGTTCTCAGGGCTCTGCACTTTGTTCCGATTCTACTGTTGAGGTTGTCATGACCGAAACTGCTTCAACTATTTTAGGTTCTTCACAGGTGATGGCTGAAGTGCCAACATCTGAGCCTCAGATTGAACCTACTGCCACCCAGAGCTCTGTTGATGCAGAACACGTGGCTGTTCCTCCCTCTACTGTTTATACTACTACCACTGAGGTAGTCATGGAAGATGCTTCTGCAATCCTTTTGGCTGCGTCTTCTCTTCACACATCGATCTCTGCTACTACTACTGTGGACATGACAAGCTCTGAAAGCACTGTTCCGGTGACCTATACTGTCTTGCCTCCAAAATCATCGTCTCCTCTTTATACAAACAGAGCCTCCAACTCTGTCTCTCCTACTGCTACTCAGTCAACTGTTGCTCTGGCTCAGTCTGCTCCGGTAAACTCCACATGTGCGACTCTGGGCCCAGAAAAAACAAGTGATAACCCTCCTCAAGGGCCTCCTCAGAAGCTTCCTACTTTGGCTGAAAGAATTAGGAAGTCAGAGGATAGATCCCTCCGAAGACTGGCCCCTATTAATTTCGCAGATTCTGGTCGTCCCACTGTTCTTATTCCCGACGAAGTATTCACGCGTGGAGCAGAACTTCACAAAGACTTCATTGTTTGCTACTTTAATGGACGTCCTCCTCCCTACAGTCTGATTCAAAATGTCCTTACTCACATGTGGGGCAAAGGAAATAGAGTGGAAATTCACAATAATCCCCATACCAGATCAATGATTGTCAGGATACCGAGTGACTATCTCAGACAGAAGATTCTGGAGAAAGGCATATGGTATGTGGGAGACTCTATGTTCCATACAGCTCCCTGGACTTCTACTCATTCCTCTGATAATTCGTCTCTAAGGCCATTCCAGTTATGGGCTCATCTAACTGGTGTTCCCCTTGATTTGCGACATCAACAAGGCTTAAGCTTAGTGGCTGGCTTAGTGGGTGAACCGAAAGAAACAGATGATTTTACAAAAAATCTGGTAAGTCTTACAGTTGCTCATGTGAAAGTTGAGGTTAATCCTGGGTTTAAAAAGGCGATAGGCGACGGAGGCTACGAGGATGGAGCCTTGCGCCCGGAGCCTAGGCGCACGCCTCGGTAGCCTTTCGTATACGAGGCGCAACTACACACAATGAAACAGGTTAGTACATATGTGATTTTAAAACAAAGATAGATGCAATAAAATAAAAAGTGTAATAGCTTAAAAAAACAAAAAAACGCCCAATCCAATAAAAATTAAAACTTGTTGAGTCTTAAACAAAGAAACAAAAACAAAGAAACAGACTCAAACAGCCAAATCAAACAAAAAGCCAATCCAATCCAACTAAAAATCCAGATCATCATCATACTCAACATCTTCCACAAACGCTTCATTATCCTCATCTCCTTCAAAATGTTCTTCAATGTCATTCTCATCATCCTCATCAATCAATCCCATTGGAGATTGATATGGCCTTTGAGATGCTCTTGGAATTGGAGTGGAGTTCGTGGATGAAGTCCTCCCTCTCTCAGGCTGAGCCTGAGCTCTACTTGAAGATGCTCTTTCAGCCGCTCGGCCTGCTCTAGTAAGGTAACTAGGCTCATTAGCTCCTGAAGCCTCGCTTACCAAATCCCATGTTAGATCATCATCATCAAACACTAGATCGACGATATCATCATTCTGTCCATCCATTCTTCCTACCAGCCACTCATTAGAATCGTCAATTTCTTGTAGACTGATGGAATCGATTGTCTCTTTTTCTGTAACGTCGTGTCAAAGAGCGATTGTACTTAACAAATACCATGTCATTCAACCGTTCCTGAGCCAATCGATTACTTGTCTTGCTATGGAGCTGTTGAAACACACTCCAATTTCTCTCACAACCAGTCGCACTACACGTGAGACTAAGAACCTTTATGGCGAAGTCTCTAAGTGCTGGAGTAGACTGTCCATAAGAAGACCACCACTCTGCTGGTGCTTTTGTTGTCCTTTGTCTTACTGCCATGGGAAGAGAAAAGAATCCTCTCGCTTCTTTAAAGTCTTCCAATTCATGAGTTATCTTATCTTAAGTTGTAATGCTAGGAACCAACCTTTCAATGGTTTTGTATAGACCTGTCACAACCTCTTCACAATGCACCTCAGTCTCTCTATACTGAAATTCTGGATTTAGAAAGTAGCCAGCAGCATGCAGAGGCTGATGGAGTTGACAATACCATCGCTCATCAATGATTTCAAATGCACGTTTGTAACTTTTTTCTCTGTGGTTGAAGGTCCTAGCAATCGCCTCTTTAGCCCTATCCATTGCTTCATAGATGTACCCCATAGCTAGTTTTTTCTCTCCGTCAACCATCCGAAGCACCTTAACTAGAGGCCCCGTTAACTTGAGTGCATGTAAGACGTTCCTCCAGAAATTGTCTTTCATGATGAACTGTTTCACTTTCATTGCTCCTGCTTCCTTAGGCCATTTACAATTCATCCATTCTTCAGACGTTACAAAATTTCTCAAATTTTTCTTGTGCTTGTAATACTGCGCAAGTGTGATAAATGATGTAGCAAACCTAGTAACTGCCGGTCTATGCAGATTTCCTTGATTTGTGAATGTCCTCATCATGTTCACAAGCGAAGTATGACCGTAGATGTAGCCATTCATGAAGATGCAATTCCTTATTACAGCCTTCACCGAAGCAATTTGTTCTATATCCTTCAACATGAGATCGATGCAGTGTGCTGCACAAGGAAGCCAATATAAATTTGGCCTTTTGGCCATTAGTAGTTTTCCTACAATAGAAACAAATTACAAATCGAAATTAGATTCAAATAATCAGAACAAGTATAAAATCAAAATCTAAAGAAAAAAAAAACAGAATATGAAAAAAACAGAACATACCAGCTTTCACATAGTTTGAAGCGTTGTTAGTTACCACTTGGACAACATTAGACTCCCCAACTTCATCCACCATCTTATCAAGCATATTAAACAGCAAATTAGTCTTTCACAACCTGTGAAACATCAACTGATTTGATGAATACTGATCCCTTTGGCGAGTTAACAAGGAAATTAATGATGTCCTTTTGGACAACAGAATCACGCCATCCATCAGACATGATTGAATACCCATTCTGTCTTGTGTTCCGCCAGCTTATTTTCAGTTTCTCTGACTTCCTTCTTCAAAAGAGGAACTCGTAGTTCATACATACTTGGTGGCTTAAAGCCAGAACCGTATTGACCAACTAACTCGAGTGCCTCCTTGAAACTGTCGTGATTGACTGCGTTAAATGGAAGCCCTGCATCATAGAACCACCTTGCAATAGCACTACATGCTTTGTCCCTAAGTTCCTTATCACATACACCAAAAATATCTTTCCTATCTTTTCTTCCTTTCAGAATATCAGGAGGTGTTGGAGCAAGAAACTTGTCCATTGGACCCCTACGTTTCTTCAAATTAGGCTGACTGGCATGTCCCTGACGTCCCTGACTTCCATGAACTTCAACAACTTCTTCCTCATCATCATAAGCATCGTATTGTGGTTGCTGCATCATTTGAGTTGTGGCTTTAGCTGCAGCCTTTTCATGGCTGAAAAGGCTGATTTCTTCCTTCACACTATCTGGAACTTTAGGACAGACAATAACATTTCTAAAACCTCCAACCAAATGTTGTTTTGCACGTTGTACTCTAGCTTTTGTGATTTTATCACAAAAGTTACACTTGTGATGACCTTTTGTTGGTAGAGCAACCGAATATTTGTTTACCGGATCAGACGACATGATGAAAAAAGAGATAAAAAAGAGAATGGAGAGTAGAGAGGATAGAAGAAAGATGGAAGATGAAAATGAAGAGGTAAGAAGCAAGGGAGGACTCGGCTATAAAAGCCAAAAAAATAAAAGAAAGTATCCGAAAATTAAAGAGTTGCTTTGGAACCATAAAAGAAAGTAAATATAAGCTTTTTAAAGCTAATTATGATGTGTTTTTGGAAATTTACCTTATTTAGGTGAAAGGCGTGGATTTAGTTGAGGCGTGAATCATGGAGAGGCGGGCCGGAGCGAGCGCTTATGCACGCCTTACTGAAATCGCCTCGCCTGAGGGAACAGAGGCGATGACTTTGGAGCCTCACCTCGCCTGCGCCTAAGCGCGCCTGAGGCGCGCCTTTTAAAACCCAG
>JAHZTW010000001.1:101515293-101551378 GCA_020283515.1 Alliaria petiolata
AGATGTCTCGCTGAAATAGTTACTCTATGTACACAGGCCGGCAAATAATTACGATGCAAAGCTTACCACGAATTGGCAAGCTAAGCTGCGCAACAAAGACATTGAAATGTCAATGGTCACTGACATTCTTCTATCCTTAAATCCCAACAGAAAAGAAAGCACCTCGCGAGCAAACTGGAAATGGGCATTTAGATTTTGATTATCTATTAGATGACAGCATGTAAAAGAGAAGCAGCTGCAAGAAGGGAAGACATCAACATCAAAGGAAGAAAGTCACCTCATAAATTCGATCTTTTGGCAATGCAAATTTATAGTGTTCCTTCACAGCTGAGTCGCAGAAATAACGCACAAATTCCCCATTAAAACGCTCAGCTTCTCTAATCAGAGAAAGAGCACATTTGCCCAGATTTTTCACCACTATGTGCAACGTCTTATACGCCTTGGCATCTAAGACCCTGCACGGTAACAAAACTTCAGGCTGTGCATATCTTGAAAGAAGCATTGATCTAAAATCAAAGAAGAAAGTTAATCCCACACTGACCTGAACCAGGCTCTGACCTCCTCGAGCAAGAGAAGGGCTGTTCTGTACGGCTTATCATCTGTTTGCTGACCCATTGCCACAGCCTTGAAGATAGCCGCCACAGCCCCTACTATTACCATCGCCAGGTCCGCCTCTCCGTCCTGGACCTCCGGCAACAACCGGCACTTCCGGGAGCTAATATCGGAGCCTCTTAGCCTCTCCAGAATCTTAAACGCTTGGGTATTTACATTCTCGTGGAAACCCCAAGCATCGAGACAGTCAATCATTCGCAGCCTATAAAGCTGGACGGTATGAGGCTTGCAGGTTAACAGAGCCGAGACCGATTCAAGGCAATCCAGGCAGAGTTCATACGCACGGAACAGATCTCCGGCCGATTCACGAGCTTCCTTGTCAGAACTCGCGACGGAGAGGCGTTTGGGTAAGAGCGATATCGATTTGTTGAGGAAAGGTAGGAATTGAATGCCGAGGGATCGAACGGTAACTGTTCGGTCTTGTTTCCGGGAAGTCGATGATAGAGCGGTGAAAGGTCGAAGGTAATCGGAGACGGAGGCGAAGACATCGCCGGAGTGGGAAGATTCGATGAGAGAGAGAAGGCGGGCGTCTCCAGTTGACGCCATTTTTTGGTTTCGAATTTGTGAAATATTTTGCAATTCCCGCTAATCGAAGATACCCATTTTCTTCTAGGTCTCCTCCACTCTTCTTACAAATATTTAAAATATTTATTGGCTATCTCATTAGTCGGCTTTTTACTTTTAGTTACCATTTGCAGAATAGAGCGTATATATTTTTTCTTAAAACGTTGTTTGATAATTAAAATATTTATAACCCTAAAACGGCTTAAACCTTTTTTTAGACGCTCGCTCTCTCCGAAACCAAACATCTAAAACTGATTAATCATATTTTGGTTTTTTTTTACTATTTTTCACCGACAAACCTAACCACATAATTCAATTTTCAAAACATAAAATCTTAAAATTTAGGTACGAAAAATCAAACGCCTAAAAATCTTAAACTAAAATTGAATTTGCGGCGGCTAGCAAGAGAACCCATCAAATTCCTAGTCATATTCTAATTTTTTTATCCATTTGATATTTAGTTGAATTATACAATCAACAATTATAAATTTTTATTAACAAATCTAACCAAATAATTCAAATCAAGAAACATAAAATCCTAAAATTTAGGTATCAAAAATCAAACACCTAGAAATCCTAAACGAAAAAATCAAACAACAAAAACGGTGAGAAATTGACATACTTTTTTTGTTGAGAAGATGATATGTCATATGTATATGTTTTTGTGAATAAAAAACTACAGTGGTGAATAAAATTCGTTTTGGTACGTTGAATTAATAATACGCTAAAGAAAAGTATTTATTATTTGTTCACTTTGGGCATCGAACAATTTTCTCTTGCTTTCTCGGCCCTCCTTATCCCTATCTCCCCCACCGTTCTAAAACCCTCCCTTCCTCATCTTTTTTCACTTCTTCTATCTCTCACAATTCTGCTATGGCTTCTTCAATACTAACCTCAAGCTTGAAGCCTTTAGCCATGGCGGATTCTTCTTCTTCTTCCATTTTCTCCCATCCTTCATTCTCCACTGTCTATTCCTCCAAAACTCGCTGCTCCAGTTTCTCCCTACTCACCGGACGCACTAATCTCCCGCTCTCTTTCTCTCGCTTCTCCCTCTCTCTCAAATCCAAAACCCAGCTTAAAAAGTCCCCCTTTGTTTCCTTCGTTGCCCAGACTTCGGATTGGGCTCAGCAGGGTGAGGAAGAAGGTGGAGACGGGAGCGCATCGGTCGCCGTTGAGGATAACGAGCCAGAAGCCACGTTTTTGGAAGGGGAAGGAGAATCAGGAGATGCGAGCGAAGGAGGCGATTTCCCGGAGCCACCGGAAGAGGCGAAGCTCTTCGTCGGAAACTTGTCTTACGACGTTGACAGCCAAGCCTTGGCTATGCTCTTTGAGCAAGCCGGTACAGTTGAAATCGCCGAGGTGAGTTTAGCTCTGATTTCTTTCTTGTGCTTATTTGATAAGCCTTGATTGGTACGTTTATGTTCGTTATGGATTGCCTAAGGTCATGTATGTTCTGTGCATTGCAATTTGCATCAAATATGAGTCAAAATGGATGAGAAATGTGAAACTCTTGGCTTCCGAGTGTTTTGAGCATCTCGTGTTTGAGAGAATTATTCAAGTGGTTGGAATTGTGTGGGTTGAATTCATATCTGTTGATATTAGATGTTCCCAGTTTCATGCTTGGATTTGAGTATATCTGATGTTACTCTGAAGAGATAACGTTGTTAATCCTAACTTACTCTTGGGATTCTTCTTATTCAAGGTTATCTACAATAGGGAAACCGACCAGAGTCGTGGGTTTGGATTTGTGACCATGAGTACGGTGGAAGAAGCTGAGACAGCTGTTGAGAAGTTCAACCGTTATGTAAGTTTACTACATGTTCCAGTCATATCTGAAGTATTAGCGTGTATTGTGGTGGATGTTGTTGTTCCTTTGATTTTGGCTCATAAGTGGCGTTATTTGTTCTTAATTCAACCAAAGTTTTTGTCTTTCTGCTCCAAGAAAACACCTTTTTTTTTTTCTTCTTTCGATGGTTTGCTGTAATCTGAAACCTTGCATGTTACTATTTTGTCACACTTTCTCTGCCCCTTTTGTCATTCGAATGTGGAATCTCTGGCACTGTGTCGATTGATGCATTATCTCATTTGTTCACTACCTATCCCCACTTGTTGCATCTGCGTGGAAATGTTTGTGCCTGTGACATTTTGGCAACTGAGTTGAGTTGGGATTCTGTAACATGTGATTCTGTCAGCGGGAACATTGCTGAGCATCTATGTTGGTCTTATTCGTGTTTTGCCAGGATCTGAATGGACGGCTTCTGACGGTAAACAAGGCAGCTCCCAGAGGATCACGTCCAGAACGCCAACCTCGGACATATGAACCTGCATTCAGAGTCTATGTGGGAAATCTACCGTGGGATGTGGACAGTGGTCGTCTAGAACAAGTTTTCAGTGAGCATGGCAAAGTTAAGGAAGCTCGTGTGGTCACTGACCGTGAGACAGGTCGTTCACGTGGATTCGGGTTTGTCACAATGTCTAACGAGATAGAACTCAACGACGCTATCGCTGCTCTTGATGGACAGGTACGTTCCTCTTCCTCATATGGCTATGCGAGTGCGGTTTACATGATTTTGTGATGACCTCTGAATCAATCTTTTCCTTGTGTCTTTTATGTGCAGAACATGGAGGGTAGAGCAATCAGGGTGAATGTAGCGGAGGAGCGTCCTAGGCGTGGATTTTAAAGCTGAGATCTCTCTGTGTCACCTCTCTTTTCTCTTTCTCTTGCATTTTGTTTAGACGAGATTCTTACACTCTTTGACGATTTTTTTGTTGTTGTCTGAAGTCTGAATGCGAAGCTTCTTCTAAAGTAATTTCCAAATTGTTAGCTTTCCATTCCACATTTCTGTGACATGCCTTTACCCCCCAAAATCACCAGATAATGAAATGCTTCGATAGCAGAGCTCTGCCTTACAAATTAGTTGAGGCCTAAGGGAAAGAAGAGTTGAACGGTGGTGAGGTATGGGCTACCGAGTCTCTCGGCCAGTAAAATTGTTGTCGCTCATAAAATCACTTCGTGTTACCTGACGACCTTTTTGATTTTTTTGCCAACGATCTTTCTACTAACTACCCAACAAAACCAAAATTCCAAAATTGACCCCGAAATTTACGCTTGTTCCGTAGAGCAATGCAATGTGCATTATTTTCCCAACAATCTTTCTTATTACCCTCTCACCCACGTTGCTTTACTCTTAAAAGAGTAGTCTTTCCTTGATCCTTGTAATCAGGATTAACTGCTAGTGGATCCTTTGAGCTACGTGAATAATTTGTGTGACCTAATCAAAGAACTAACCCTAATGCTCCAGCTTATCGTCCTTGAACTTGTTTGATGACTCGATGAATTCTATAATTTGAATGAAAGAGTCTTAATTAATACTCGGGTAAACTGACGAAACCTTTGAGTGTTTGTATCATAATCAAATGATAACTCCAGAATCCAAACCGAATGAGACATCAAGGTTATATACAAAAATGGGGGCTTAACATCCTAGTGGGTAAGAGTAGTCGAGACAAGCAAAAGTCGTAAAATATATAATTCTAAAACAAATAATTAGAGTCAACTCATGATGGCAGATTTGATTTGAGATTAAAGTAAAGTATGCCTTAAAACGATAAAACAATAAGCAAAAAAGTCTCAATCATCGTGCTCGTTAAGTCGGTTTTTATCAGAATATGCAATATTTGTCGGGATACAAGAAAACAAATGGTCCATATATCCATGCATGTGTAACAGTCTAACATCATAAGAAGAGAGGAAACAAATTAAAGTGTATGAGAATACAGCGACATTGATGATTCATTTCTCGGCCAGATCTTGTCTTGGAACTTTCTTCCAACCCTCTCTTATCCCAACCTTAGCCCTTAGCTTCTCGACCAGTCATCTCCATTAATTTTCCAGTCTTGTCTCTTTGCCTTCCTCTAATAATTAATTTGTTGGATCCATCATCAACGTTTTTATTTTATAATATAAAAAAACAAGTAATATTGAGACAAGACAGGATTATATTCTTCACGTAGCCGAATGAGAGAGATTATAGAATGCAAATTGCTTCGTTTTTGTCGAGCCCACTATAAACCATATATTATCCCGTGAAAGAAAGGATGGTCGAATCTTAAATGCCATAAATAGCAAGCAAAGTGGAGTGGCCACTTGCCGCCTATAAGCTCTTGGGCGATGTTAATAGAGCTTTAAATTTGGAAAGTTACATATAAGAATTAAGGATATCAACTACTCGATTAGGAGGAATAATTGGAATATGAATTTAGTACTATATGGAGTATTGTTTACATCAATGGAGGAATATATAGTTGACAAAGAAAACTCTTTGTCGATGATTATTGGTCCCTCCCCTCCTAACCCCATGATGTTGCCAGTAAATTCTTTCGAGGGCAACCAACCATCCACGTGTACCCTCAAACCCTACAACCTGTAAATTCATTAGATGTATTATCATGTATCTTAATTTAATAGTATTCCAAAAGTTCTTTTTCCTTTTGATTAAAAAATTCAATCTCAATTCTTAAAACCATCCTACTACATATTATTTAAGAAGCTCAATTAGTTAAAAAAGCTTACTTGTCACTTTCACATTGAAAGTTAGTGTATTATAATGATCCTACTACATATTATTTGAGAAGCTCAATTAGTTAAAAAAGCTTACTTGTCACTTCCACATTGAAAGTTAGTGTATTCTAATGATGACATGTAAATGTGACAAGTCAAATTTCCTAAAATAAACAAAATGTTTTGATTGGTTGAGTTAAAATTAAATTAATTATGAAATTAAAAGATGAATACACTAGATTATAACACTAAAATTAATAAATATAAATTAACAGAAAATAATAATTATTATGATTTCAAATTTTTTACATATATTCATAATAAACTGCATGGGAAAATTTTACAACCAATATATAATATATTTATATATAAAAAATAATAATATATTACACAATAGGATAGTAAATATGATATCTCATTTTTATCTCTTATTCTTTTATAAATAAATAAAAATATATATATCATACTCATATACAGTTTCATTGTAGATCGAAAATTTGAGATCAGAAATAAAATGAAATGCAACCCGATGAAAAAATAAATTTTAATAAGATAAAACAAATATGAATAAGAAATAGAAGTAAAAATTAAAAATAAATCTCTACTTTTTTGTTTTTCTGTAACACTCTCATGATTTGTTTTACAGAGTCATTTAAAAATCTTAAGAAGCAAATTTTATAATGAACGCATGTAGAGCTCAAATCTAGAATGAACACATGCATGCATGTCAATCATAAGAAATTTATTTTCTTCATCAAACCATTTCCTCTATATTGGACGAAGAGATGAGCAAAGAGCTACCAGAAAATTTTATAAAATATTATTTCACAAATTTTACAACAAATATGTATTATAATTTTTATTGAAAATAAAAATTACTAATAAATTATCTAATGTACTATATTATTTTCATGATAAAGTCAAATATTATATTTTAAATTTTAAAAAACTTTTTTTTTTAAATTTGGTTAATATTTAATATTAATTTCAATCTAGAAACATATATCATAAAATGCTGAAAAATAAAAAAAAATTGATTAAATAAAAAACGATAGAAACGGTTTTCGTGATTTTTCTTAAACGCCAAAACTGCATCGTGTAAAAACATAACTTTGCAGAAAATATCATAAAAATTAACCGACACCAAAATATTACAATTCACTTATTTTTAACTCATATGTACATGCATAAATATACGTATTTACTTCTTTTTAAAATTCAACCATACATTATAAAAATATATATTACAAACATATACTTTGTTATTTTTTTAACACATAAAAGATATACTTCGATTTTTTCACAAATAGGCGTGTGAATATAAATATTACTTATGCAAAATTCAATGTCGCACGCGAACTTGTCGTGCATGCATTTTGTTAACCTCGATTATAGTTCATTTTTAATTTAAATTATTAAATAATATATATATATATATATATATATTAAATTTTTATATGTTCTAAGAGCGGTGAGGTGGTTCGTGCGGACCAACCATCTACCCGCTCTTAAGATAAGTAAAGATTGTAAAACCCATTTTGAATTAATTAGCAATAGGTCAAGGAAAAATATATATATTGGCAAGATTATATTGTGTAAGGAGAAAAGAAAGCATAATATAGATAATATTCAAGATATTATAAGAATTTAATTATTATTTAATATAACTTTTACATTGCAGTTATATGTCACGGTAAACGGTAAAAAAATAAATTTTTTTAAAATAAATCAGTTTCAAAAGACAGAAAACGATATGAAACATTTGTGTGTTTATTATTAAACTCTAAAAATGTATATGTATAAAAAGATAATGTTTACATAATATATAAAAAAATTAATCAGTACTTGAAATTACAACTATTTATGTCTATAAAAATAATTATACATGCACATGCGTACATGCCAACTATAAAAACTAAATAAATTATTATATGTTTTAATATTTTTCAGTTTATTTAGTTATCATATTTAAACTTTTTATCTAAGGAAGTATTTTAAAAAGTTTTAAAATAAATCAGTTTCAAAAGACAGAAAACGATATGAAACATTTTTGTGTTTATTATTAAACTCTAAAAATGTATATGTATAAAAAGATAATGTTTACATAATATATAAAAAAAATTAATCAGTACTTAAAATTACAACTATTTATGTCTATAAAAAATAATTATACATGTACATGCGCACATGCCAACTATAAAAAATTAAATAAATTATTATATGTTTTAATATTTTTCAGTTTATTTAGTTATCATATTTACACTTTTTATCTAAGGAAGTATTTTAAAATATTGGTTAATGGCTTTTTATCTTCAATTTCTTTTGAAATCTATAATATTTTTCATTTGATTTATCGTTATTTAATTATTATTAAATATTCATATAATGTTATTATTAATATATAATTAATTATGTCAAATATATCAACTTCAATATACAATATTAAATATATATTAAACTTATAAAATATTTTATAGTCCGCACACGATGCGTACCGATCACCTAGTATTATATACTTTATAGAAAACAAACCTAGCTACACAAACTTGTAATGGACTCTATGATGTTATCCATGTGAATCACACATGCTGTCATGATTTATTATAAGGCTAAGCGCATAACTCTTGAATACAATTATACCATATAAATCGAACGTCATACAAATTACAGTACCCATAGGTTAGCTCTTCTTTTTGTTAAATATAAAATAGATGTTAGAGTATATAATTGTAAGATAAAATGTAATTATCTTAGAGAAAAAGACTATTCAAATGAAATGAACAAATAAAAAAACTGAGTGTGTTTATAGGTTGAATTGAAAACATCTCATAAATGTTTAGGTTGGCCGTTACCATTGGCAATGAAGATATAAAACAGAAAACAAAATTTTTAACGAATGATAAAAAAATAAAATAAAGAAGAGATGCAATTTTTGTTTTTGTTTTAAATAATAAATACCCGAATAAGGGTTTTGTTTTTAGACGCAATACAGACAAGATCCCCATTTTCGTTCTGGATAATAAAAAATTTATACTTCAAAATATAATTTGCAAATTTTATGTCGAAAACAAAATATTTTAAAGTTCAAAATCGGTCATTGGCTCCGTCTCTCTTCTCTCTCTCTCTCTCTAAAAGAAAGAGAAGGAATGTTTCCTGGCAATCATCATCATCACCACAACCAGCTTCGTCTTCTTCTCTGAAAGACCAGCGACTTCTTCCTAGGTCACTTATACACTTACGAACACGATTCGAATACACACATACAAACTGAGTTTGGAGAGTGGACTCATGGGAGGCGTGACTTCTTCAATGGCGGCGAAATTGGCGTTTTTTCCGCCGAATCCGCCGTCGTACAAGCTTGNCGAATTGGCCGATTTCCCTATATATTATAGAAAACAAATCTAGCTACACAAACTTGTAATGGACTCTATGATGTTATCCATGTGAATCACACATGCTGTCATGATTTATTATAAGGCCAAGCGCATAACTCTTGTAATACCCATAGGTTAGCTCTTTCTTTTGTTAAATATAAAATAGATGTTAAGAGTATATAATTGTAAGATAAAATGTAATTATCTTAGAGAGAAAACTATTCAAATGAAATGAACAAATAAAAAAACTGAGTGTGTTTATAGGTTGAATTGAAAACATCTCATAAATGTTTATTACCATTGGCAATGAAGATATAAAACAAAAATCAAAATTTCTAACGAATAATAAAAAGAGATGCAGTTTTTGTTTTTTATAATAAATCCCCGAATAGGGTTTTGTTTTTAGACGCACAATACAGACAAGATCCCCATTTTCGTTCTGGATAATAAAAAAATTTATACAGTACTTAAAAATATCATTAGAATTTGCAAATTTTATGTCGAACACAAAATATTTTAAAGTTCAAAATCGGCCATTGGCTCTCTCTCTCTCTCTTTCTCTCTCTAAAAGAAAGAGAAGGAATGTTTCCTCGCAATCATCATCATCATCACAACCAGCTTCGTCTTCTTCTCTGAAAAACCAGCGACTTCTTCCTAGGTCACTTATACACTTACCAATATACGATTCGAATACACACATACACACTGAGTTTGGAGAGTGGACTCATGGGAGGCGTGACTTCTTCAATGGCGGCGAAATTGGCGTTTTTTCCGCCGAATCCGCCGTCGTACAAGCTTGTCAGAGATGATGCAACTGAGCTTCTGCTCATGGACCCTTTTCCCCATCGAGAAAACGTCGACATTTTGCGGCTGCCCACGCGCCGAGGCACCGAAATCGTCGCCTTGTACATCTGGTACCCTATGGCCGCCACCACTCTTCTGTATTCGCACGGAAACGCTGCTGATATCGGCCAGATGTACGAGCTCTTCATCGAGCTCAGTATTCACCTCCGCGTCAATTTGATGGGGTTAGTTCCTTTTTTTTCCTCTATCCCATTCTCTTGCTGCAACTGAGCTGGATTCGAATTTCCCAGATCAGATTTTTCTTTCCACATTTAGCTCAGGATCTTGCTGTGATATTCCTGGATTCCACAAATGCTCTGCTTTCTGGATTTGTGCGAGTAGATTTGAAGCTTCCAGATGCAAAATTTAATTTCTCTCAGTGTGTAAAAGCCGACACTTTCACCGCTGAAATCTGCTCGAGTTTTGGTTGACAGAAGTGGGTTTCAGTGTGTAGAAGCTGATAATCCTCTGAAAGTTTAGGTTGCAGACTCATAAACTCTAGGATTTTAATCGAAAAAGTCTCGTTGTTCATGGAAGCTTTTGTCTTTAGGGTTTGTTCTGAATCTGGATCTATACTGCTCTTTTATCAAGGTGACGAAAAGTAGTTTTGAGGTTGAGATGTTTGAGTTTGATATTTTGGTAGATAAGCATAGTTTGGTTGTGTTGTCGACATCAACTGGTCTTGGGCAAAATTTTCTATATAAAGACATTCAACATCTGTTATCTTATCTCTTTTCTTGAGGCAAGTATTGAATACCCAAAATGTACTTCTTTGATGGAACAACTTTTTGGCTCATTCAAGTATAACTTGGGATTCTGGCATATAGATTGGTTTCTCGGATTAGAACGCTAGTCGTATCTTAAAATTAACCTGAATATGTAGTAGGATTTACTTCCGCTAGCTTACAGTTTCCATCTTGTAACATGGGGAAATCCTCCTCTAAATATGATATGTTTTGGTGTTTACAACAGGTATGATTATTCAGGGTATGGCCAATCATCAGGGAAGGTGAGTAACCACAGATCGTAATATCTTTTTGGTTCTGTGATTCAAGTGTTGGTCCATCCACACTGCGAACATAAATCTCCGTTTTGTTGCAGCCCAGTGAACAAAATACTTATGCTGATATCGAGGCTGCTTACAAATGTCTGGAAGAGAATTATGGGGCAAAGCAGGAGAACATTATCCTATATGGTCAATCTGTTGGTAGCGGTCCAACAGTCGACCTAGCTGCACGTTTGCCTCGACTCAGAGCTTCCATTCTTCATAGTCCAATTCTTTCTGGGCTTAGAGTTATGTATCCCGTTAAGCGAACTTATTGGTTTGACATATACAAGGTAAGCATAGTTTCCTTTTGATTTCTTCTAATCACAATGTTGCTTATACGCATTCGTCCTCCTTGACAGCATTTTGTTTGATCTTCTTCAGAACATTGACAAAATTTCGCTGGTGAGGTGTCCGGTCCTCGTGATTCATGTAAGTTTCCAATGATACAAACATTAATTGATTGTAAACAAATCGAGTTAACCAAGCTCTAGGCTGAACAGTTGGTCTTGCAAGATCCATTCTTTCTTGCAAAAATCCTCAGTGTTAGTTTTATGGTGAAAGCTTTTTTGATTTGCAGGGAACAGCGGATGACGTGGTTGACTTCTCGCATGGGAAGCAGCTGTGGGAACTCTGCCAAGAGAAATATGAACCGCTATGGCTCAAAGGCGGAAACCACTGTGATCTTGAACTCTTTCCCGAGTACATTGGCCATCTGAAGAAGTTTGTGTGCGCTGTGGAGAAATCCGCATCGAAAAGAAACAGTTCTTTCTCAAGAAGAAGCATGGAAGGGTGTGAACAACCTCCTCGGCATAGTGTAGATGCTCCAAGGAAGAGCATGGACGGACGAGATAATCCGAGGAAAAGCATAGACAGGCTAAGGTTTCAGGGATACAAGTTGAGCCACATAGAGAGACCCGAGAAGCTGAAGTTTCCATTTGAGGAAATGGAGAGGTCGAGGAGAAGTGTGGACATATACAGAGACAAGTCTCAGCCGATGGAGAGAGCACGTAAGAGCGTGGATTGGTTGGACAGAAGTCGAGCTACCGAATAAAAAAAAAAAGGGTTTGATGTTAAAGATTGTATTTGATTGAGTTTCGTTTAATTTATTGGGGTGTGTTTGTATTGTAGTTTTGTATGTCAAAGTTAAGAAAAAATTAGATTTAACCAATTCGGTAACTTCTTCTCTGACTGTTTCCATACGACACTTTACTGTTCTATTTGACAAGATTCGTGTGATGTCTTCTTGCTGTTGATTTCCCTCTCTCCATCTTCTTTGCTATAGTCAAGGTGGAAGTTGTATTGTATTTGTCAGAAGTATCCATAGGTTTGATGATTGTGTTGGTGGGCTTCTCTTGGCCCATAATTCCGTAATTCAGATACCTATAATCATCCAAACTCTCAATATATCTGTCGGATAAGGATTTGAATTCAGGTTTGGTAAGTCCGTACGAGTTATACATATACGTCAAATCATCCAAATTCTCAATACGAGAGTAATTCGGATAAAATCATCCAAACTCTAAACAAAACAAGTACTTGTGTTATGAAATTGCCGGATAACATTTTAAAATAAAAAATTTCGTAACACTAGAATTCTCATTTATCAAAAGAATTGTGATTTGAGTTCCCTTGAAAGAAAATGAGCCGTGTCGGGAACTTATCTTTCGTTCGAGAACCGAGTCGGGTTCTAAAGATTGCTTCAATGAAGCCAAAAATGATCATTGGTCCAATAAGTTTTTTTTTTAAACCCGAAACTGACTATTTTTTTTCTTTTTTTTTAATTCTCTCTGTTGATGCGCAAAGACAAAGATTATATTTTTCATCCTTTCTCTGTTCCGCTCGCTGGAAAAGCTCAGAAACTAAGACATGGAGTCTCTATCCCTTCCCATTCTGAATCCTCTGTTAGCTTCTGGTTCTAATCTTTACAGAAAACAGAGCTCGAGGATGACCTCTTCAGTGACATCTTCACTTAATTTCCCCATAGGAGGCACATCCCTTTCCACTGTTCGCCGCTCTGTAAGCTGATTCTCCATCTCTTTATGGGATTCGATCGTTTCTGTGAATGTTTCACTTTTTGGGCTCAAATTACGTTTCTCCATTCGATTTGGTTGATAGGAATGCGAAAGTAAATTTTGTTTTTGACTCTCTTTATGTTTTGCTCATTGTTTGTTGAATGTTAGAGAGTAGGCGTTGTTAGGATGCAAGCTGTTGATGAGGATATTGATCTGAAGCAAATGAGAGACATGGCTGCTGCTAAAAAACGCTGGGATGGTTTGGTATGCAAATTTGTTTTGCCAATTCCTTCAGCTATATCTTTAAATTGGAACATCTGAGTTATTATGGTTCATGAGAAACTGAATTTTATTGTTTGTGTTAGTTAAGGGAAGGAAGAGTGAAGCTTCTTACACCAAGAGAAGCAGGCTATGCTGTTCAGCTTTCAAACAAACCTCTACTGGATGTCCGCCCCTCTAGCGAGCGCAACAAGGTACATTCTTGTTTTTGGGTTATTTTGCTGTCTGGAACTTATCCATACATGATCATTCTCCACCTTCACCATTGTATTCTCATGTTAATGCAAATAATTGATTCATGTAACTCACCTTAGCATGGCATGCTCTTAAGTTAGTTCAAGCTCCTTGGCCACTGTCACCGTTTCTCATTTTGATGCCTCTTAACAATAGTGTTTCACTGAGGTATACTTCTTCTTCTTTTTTCTCGAAAGGCATGGGTTAAAGGTTCCACCTGGGTTCCTATTTTTGAAAATGAAGACAACCTTGACGCTGGAACTCTCTCCAAAAACGTCACCAGTTTTGCTATGGGTAAGTCTTCACCATTCTGACCTCTCGACTCTAGTGATATTGGACCAACTCATTGTTATCCTATTATCTATATTTTTTGCAATGTATATCTTCCTCTAATCCCATCCAGGATAGAGACTAGGAAGTTGAATACACCCATCTATTAAATTGTTTTCAGTTCTCTAAGATGACTTTACCATGTTTCCACTTCTACAGGTGGGTGGTGGAGTGGTGCACCTACGTTATCTTTCAATAAGTATGTCCGGGAGAGTAACCTGACCTTCTTGTATGCCTTTTTACATACTTATGTATTTCTTTATTGGTTTTCTACTTCGTTTGCAGGCTCTTCTTGTCAAAGGTTGAGGAGAAATTCCCCAAAGATGCAGAGCTCATCGTTGCTTGCCAAAAAGGATTGAGGTATTTGATACAAGCAATGGGCTAGCATGCCTAAGGGACTCACTGCTCACAACCAAGTAGAATAGAGTAACTAACGATGGTTTAGATTATTACGTTAAAAAAAGTCAGTTTCTATAGTTTTAGAGTATCAACAACATTCTTGGTGACAACTGGCAAGTGATCCCAAGCAGCAGTCAATCAAATATCATTGAAGAGTGGTTTGAGAGTTTTTGTGAAATGAAAACTAGTCTTGTGAAAAGTTAGTATGTTGATATTACAACTGTGAATCACAGGGTTCAACTTATTGTTGGATGATGCTCAAATTTATACTTGACTCAACAATTATTTCATGTCAGATCCTTAGCTGCTTGCGAGCTACTATATAATGCGGGGTATCAGAATATTTTCTGGGTGCAAGGCGGTTTAGAGTCCGCCGAAGATGAGGTTTTGCACTTTTGGCTTTTTTCAGTTTCGTTTTAGAATTGGAAAGTCTACATATGGATGACTAATTCACTGATTGTGTAATACATCCTGAAGTAGGATCTAGTCACAGAAGGTTCTCAGCCATTAAAGCTTGCTGGGATTGGGGGTTTTTCAGAGTTCCTCGGGTAATTCTCTCATTTGCTACTCAAGACTTTCTCATTGCTTGAAAAGTAAAGGTCTCAAAGACAATGAGGAGAAAAATGGATAAGGCTACTATTTATTCTATGTGACTGTAAAATGACCTGTCAATGGCATATCACTTCCTCACCCATGTTGCCTCGTTTGATCAAACCAGAGCCTATGAGAATCACATTATTTATTAATCATGGATTGTATTTATTTGTAAAAAAATTGTGGACTTAACATCATTTTGCTTGCAGTTGGACAGACCAGCAAAGAGCTCAAGCTGCGAAAGAAGGTTGGGGGTACCGTTTAGTATACACTGCTCGTCTGGTGAGTTTCGTGAATCTAAAATATCTTGTTGCTTTTGTCAAATCCTCTTGAGTGAGTGGTGGTCTCATGTCATGTTTGTAGCTTGGAGTTGTTCTGGCTGCTGATGCCTTGTTCGTTGGTGCCCAGCAACTAGGTCATTATATTCAGGAGTTAAGAGGCCATTAGGATCTCTCTCTCTCTAACCAAGCTCCAAGTGGTGGTTATACTTCTCTTCAAAAAGAGAGAAAAGACTTGTAAAATTCTGTTGCAGATTGTAGTTTTTAAGGTAGAGTAGTTGAACTTGAGATAGTGAAAAAGAACATCTTTAAATTCTGAAAATCCAATGGACACTTTTACAAATCCCACACTCGTATCTGCTGTCTTAAGAAAACTCCTGTAACAACATTTGTAGACAAAAAAACCAAAAAAAATAAGAGTTTTTGGAATATTCGACTGAGGAAAAAAAGAATAAAAGTCGAATAAAAGAATAAAAAAGATCTCAATCCTATCTAGAATGCGTGTCGTTTTAAGACAGATACGAAGCACTTCTTGTTGTTTCTCCGTTTAGAAAGTGGGAGCATATTCCCCCATCAATTATTGCGCCAACCAAACTGTGGTTAATTCCAGCGCGCAAGTTCTAACTAACCCTGGTTACTAGAGGTGCTTACACGTGGACGGCCGAGATTGTTTCCGACAGCTTCTCTTTTGCAATTTGCAAATCGCTCTGGTTTAAAACTAGGGTTAGGCTGCGATTCTGTTACCCAGAAGCTTTCGCCATCGCCGTTTGGCTTTCTGAAAATCATTCTGATTAGATTGTTTTTTATTTTCTGGTTTGCTTATTTCTTCTGAACCTGTGATTATGGAGATGGAGCGCGTGCATGAGTTTCCTCATACTCACATGGATCGTCGTCCCAGAAAGAGGGCGCGTCTCGGTTGGGACGTATTGCCTCCTGCGCCTAAGGTATAGATCTTCAGTTTTACCTCCTTATCCAGGATTCCCTAATTTAAGTTTTTTGTTTGAGGGTGTCAAAAAAAAAACAAAAAAAATTGTGTGTTTGATTGCATTGGATCTTCGATTTTTTATTTAAAATTTAGGATCGGTCTGTATGTTAATGTTAATTTCTTCTGGATCTACGATTCCCTTAGTATTTATCGGTTATTCCTTTGAAGATACCAAAAACTTTATGTGATTAGGTGAATTTCCTGTGAGAATTAGGTGGTGTTCTACCGGTTTTAGTCAGATCTATTTAAATTTGGTCTATCCTTGAAATATTTTTAGATGTTCAGTGTCTTAGGTTCAACTTTTTCTTTCTTTCTGTGTTATCTTTTGTTTGTAGTATTGTTTGTATACAGTAAACAACAATTCATACTAAATTGAGAAAGTTCGGGCGTCTTTAGTTGTGACTTATAATCCAGATTTTGTGTTGGAATCGAAAGTCACAGACTTTTGCGTAGCTCCTTGTTGGTAATTGACTTTGCATGGCAGATTTGCCTTTTCCCTCGCGAGCCTCGAGTTCTAGAACTTTAAGATAATCTCGTGTTCGTTCTCTCAGTAAAATCTTGAAAAAAATGATTGTTTTCTATACAATAGATAATCGAAGCACCTTGAAAATACCCTAATTGTTTGGAGTTAGATGTTTCTGTTAAGGTTTTAAGATAGTATATAACTCAACATGCCGGCGTAGAAGGATAGCGGCAGGCATTCATCTGTCTGTTATGGTACATGAATATGTGTAGGCTCAGGTAGGAATGTTTTGTGGGCAAGAGATTGGAAATATGTCAAGCTTTGCATCGTCCGGAGCTCCTTCAGACATTAGTAGCACTTCTCTTTGTGTTAAGGGTGTGGCTCGAAATGATTCCCCCCCATGGCGAGAAGATGACAAGGATGGACATTACATGTTTGAACTGGGAGATGACTTAACTCCACGCTGTAATCCCACTTTTCCATTCCCAAAAACTGTTTTTAAAAATCGTGAAGTTACCTTATATATAACTCTAGATTTCTCTTTCAGTGGCTTTGAACAAACCTTGGGTGTTCGTGCCGGTTAAATTGTATCCAGTAACTATATGTTACTGGACCTTGTGTATATTGTTATTTTATTTCATTATTCTGATTGCTACATGCTCTTCTTGTTTTGCAGATAAAATATATAGCAAAATGGGAGAAGGTAATGAATATATGTTTGCTGTATGAGTTACTTATTATTTTCACAGGACCCGGTGTAGTATTCATATCTTATTCAATTATCTCCTAAATTGTCCCTTTAGGTACCTTTGGTCAAGTGCTAGAATGTTGGGATAGGGAGAGGAAGGAAATGGTGGCAGTAAAAATTGTTCGTGGAGTGAAGANAATTAGTATTAAGAAGAAAGACTTGACATTAGAATATCTTAAATACAATATATACATAATAAACACAAGAGTTTTCGGAAGAGCTAAGTAAGAAGAGCAAAAGAACTCAAGAACACTTGAAGAACAAAGGAAAGCTTACTAGAACACTAAGAAGACTTTGAAAGAGAGAATATAAGACTTGATTAAAAACTTGAATGAAAACTGAATGCCTATTACAAGCACACACACACACTCCTTATATAGAGTTTTAAATATGGCTCTTGGCCTTAAAAGAGGGGTCAAGGGGCAAGAGACAAGGGGCAAGGGACAAGGTACCTCTCTAATCCCACTTTTACTAAAGCTTAAACACTTTTTTGGAGCACTTTGCAAGTGGTATCTTTTGGTTCGGTTTCATGAATTGATCGATCTGTATCTTTTGACCTACTGCACCGTTTGACTTGAAATCACCACCAAATTAAAGCTAACTCAATTTTCTAAAACTCTCATGTAGACTGTCGAGGCTAAATCGCAATGAAAAACCCTTCATCCGAGCTGATCATTCAGTTAACGAAATTGTTCTCCAAACTTCCAGACGGACATGTTGTTACTTAAATAGCCGTATCTTCTGAACCACTGACCATAATGACTTGAAATATCCTCTGAACGAAAGGTAACTCAATTTTCTATGAGTTTTATGAAGATTGCGGAGGCTGAATCGGAATGGAAAGTCTTTGTAAAGTCTGATCTTTAAGTCGCTTTAGGTGGCATGGATTTGAATTGGTTGCAACATCTCGGTACAGCAAGTCATATGACATCAATTTGCTCTCTGCTTGCTCCTAGCTCATCATCTTATGTTTCCAGCTTCCACATTGTCGCCAAATCCATAGAATAACTTGAAATGATGCATATATACAAAATACAATGCAAATGCTAATGCAAATGTTCTAAATCCTATAAATGATCAAATATTATGATTATACTTAGCTATTTATGAAATATGGATGAAAACTTATTCTAAATGCATGATAAATATACGAAATATATGACTATATCAGCTCCCAGCAATGAGCATATCATCAACATAAAACAACAAGAGTATAGGAGGATGACCATCACGACACTTCACATAGACACAACAGTCATACTCACATCTTTGATAGCCAATCTTTACCATGTAGGAGTCAAACCGCTTGTACCATTGTCTTGGAGCCTGCTTCAACCCATACAGAGACTTCCTCAATCTGCATACAAGCTTCTCCTCACCTGGTTTCACAAGCCCCTCTGGCTGCTCCATGTAGATCTCTTCCTCCAAATCTCCATGAAGGAAAGCTGTCTTCACATCCATCTGTTCAAGATGAAAATCCCAGCTAGCTACCAAACCAAGCACAATTCGAATTGAAGTGTGCCTTACCACAGGAGAGAAAATCTCGTCATAATCTACTCCCTTCCTTTGTGAGTACCCCTTTGCGACCAACCTTGCCTTGAACTTCATAAACTCCTTTTCAGACATCCCTGGTTTTCTAGTGAAAACCCACTTGCATCCAATCGCCTTCTTGCCCTTTGGTAAAGGAACAAGATCCCAAGTACGGTTCTTGCTTAGACTCTCATGTTCTTCCATCACAGCCCCTGTCCATTCCTCCTTATCCAGACTAGCAATAGCCTCTTTATAAGTCAATGGAACATCTGACTCAATAGAAAGAGCAAAACCGACCATGTCTTCAAAACCATATCTTACTGGCGCCTTCTTGATCCTGTTTGGTCTGCTTGTATCACCACTCTCCTCTGCTTCTTCCTGTTCTTCTTCCTGCTCTTCTTCCTGCTCATCCTCCTGCTGAACTTCCTGCTCATCTTCAGGAGGCTTCTCAGGATTTGCTGCTACTAGCTTAGCCTTACTAAGCGCCTCCTGAGTCTTCCTAGATTCGTTTTCAGTCTCAAACATAACAGACATTGGTTCTGACCTCGCCTGTTCCACCATGTACTGCTCATCGAACACCACATCTCTACTGAAAATTCTCTTCTTAGCCTCAGGATCCCATAACTTGAAGCCCTTAACACCTTTCTCAAAGCCTAGAAAGATGTTCTTCTTGGATTTCGAATCCAGCTTAGACCTTTCATCACTTGATATAAGCATGTAGGCTGGACATCCAGAAATCCTCAAGTTTGATAGATCAATATCTACCCCAGTTCAAACCTCTTCAGCAACCTTCCCTTCAAGAGAGCTCCTTGGCGATCTATTGATAAGATAAACCGCCATGTTTATTGCATCTGCCCAAAACTGCTTTTGCAAGCCCTGCATTCAACCTCAAACACCTAGCCTTCTCAGCGATAGTTCGGTTCATCCTCTCACTGACCCTCTTTTGTTGTGGCGTTTTTCTCACTGTATAGAGCCTTTGAATACCATGCTCCTCACAGAACTTGACAAACTTCTCATCAGTATACTCTGTGCCATTATCTGATCTTAGATACTTTACCTTCCTCTCCATCTGGTTCTCAACTTCAGCCTTTCAAGTCTTGAATTTTTCAAATACCTCAGACTTCTGCCTCATGAAGTATACCCATACCTTCTTTGAAAAATCATCAATGAAGATAACGAAGTATCTAGATCCTCCCAATGACTACTCTCGAGTTGGTCCCTACACATCAGAATGTACATTGTCTAGAAGACCATTTGTCGTGTGTAGACCTGTCTTGAAAGACACTTTAAACTGCTTTCCCATCACGCAGAACTTGCAAAAATCTATCTTGCAATTCTTCATACCTCCCAGCAGAGCCCTCTTGTGGAGCTCATTCAACCCATGCACACCTATATGTCTCATGCGCAAGTGCCATAGAGTCGTGATGTCTGATTCAGATACTGCAGCTGCAGCTCCACCTACAACCACACTTCTTACCAACCGATATGTGCTTCCTCCTGTCATCGTTCCCTTCATCATTACCATCGATCCCTTGCATACCTTCACAACGTCTTTGACCTGCCACTGCTCGTCCCATCCTGTTTGTTCTTCTGCCTTCCTCTCTCCTGATTGTTCGCAAACAATCCATCACCATGAAAACTTTCTTCTCCTGGCTTCTGTCTTCGCTCATAATGAGACTGGAGCGAAACAACAACCGTCTCCAAAGATATTGTGTCCTTGTTGCACGTGAGTGCTGTTAGCAGATTCTCATACGAAGGAGGCAACGAACACAACATGATCATGGCTTTATCTTCGTCCTCAACCTTTACCCCCACACGAGCCATATTCCCGACGATCTGATTGAAGGCGTGTACATCCTGCATCAGATCTGATCCTTCTGACATCTTTAGCCCGTACAAACGCTGCTTGGGATATAACTTGCTGGACAGACTTCGACATGTACATAATCTCCAGTTTCTCCCAGATCTTCCTACATGTTGTGAGATCCTCTACCTGAAGCATCACCTCGTCTGAAAGACACAAACGAATTATCGAAGCAGCTTGCGCCTGCATCTCCTCCCAATCCTCATCCTCTACGACTTGTTTTTCATTCGTTAACGCTTTCCTGATCTTCTGCTGTGTTAGAAGATCCTTCACTCGTCCTTGCCAAAGACCGAAATTTCCCTTCCCATCAAATCGCGAAATCTCGAACTTAAGAGAACCTCCAGTCATTGAAACTCAAGCTCTGATACCAGTTGGTGTGAAACAAGAACGAAAAAAGCAGAGAAACGAAACTTTTGAGGCAAATACCCTTCTAGGGTTTATTATTAAATCGTGTGATAATTATTTACAACCCTAAGAACTTGTATTTATAAGCCCCAAAACCCGATTTCCTAAACCGCCTACAAAAGGGGTTTCCTTGTCTAAGCCCGGAAACTGTACTTACATCGTCTGAAGGACAGAGGGGAGCAGAGAACACAATTCTGAGATCTCGAGCACTCTCACTATGGGAGAACAGGGCATGAAAACAAAGATTGTTGGCAAGTTTTGGGGTTTCCGGATTGGTATGTCGAAAGAAATTAGGGTGCTAGTCGAGGACAACAATGTTCAGGATGAGGAAGAGGAGGTCGTTTTTCGAGCTCCAACAATTCTGGACGTGGGCGCAGTCAAGCTAATGTAGCTCATGCTACAAGCTCCAATTCATCCTCGTGTCTTGAGTTTACGGAGGATCAATGGAAGGTTCTTACGCAGATGGTTCAGGCCAAATCAGCTTCTCCTAACTCCGACAAGCTGTCTGGCAAGATTAATCTTGGCGATGTTATTCTTGAAACGGGGGCGTCTCATCATATGACATGACGTTTATCTCTTCTCACCAATCTCGAGAATATGCGGCCATGCTCTGTCGCGTTTTGCAGATGGGAGTAAAACATTTGAAATGAGCTCGGGATCTTTTCCTTTATCATCTAAGATTACACTGCCACGCGTGTTATATGTTCTCAATTTAAATTGCACATTAATATCCGTTGCAAAATTGCTAAAACCAACGAATTATTTTGCAATCTTATCTGACATGATTTGTGTTTTACAGGACCGTTTTTCGAGGACCATGATTGGAACCGGTGAAGAGCGGGATGGTGTGTATTATTTTACGGATAGCGTCTCTGCAAAGAGTCATCAAGCAGTTGGAGTTTCGGATCAAGCTTTGTGGCATCAGCGTTTGGGACATCTGTCGTTTTCAGTGTTTTCGGATTTGGATTTGTTTTCTGGTTCTAAGAAATCTGCTAGTTCTAGTCCTTTCGACATTTGTTTCTGACCTAAGCAAACTCGCGAAGTTTTTTATGATAGTATGAATAAAACAACGAAATGTTTTTCCCTTATTCATGTTGATGTTTGGGTCCATATCGTGTCCCTTCATCCTGCGGTGCAGTTTATTTTAAACAATAGTAGATGATTTTTCAAGAGCTATCTGGACCTACTTATTGCTTGAAAAATCAGAAGTCAATGATGTATTGAAGAAGTTCCTTGCGTATGCTGAACGGCAATTCAATAAAGTTGGTGAAAATAGTTCGGAGCGACAATGGTACTGAATTCATGGTTCTTTCGTCATTCTTTAAAGACAATGGATTCATACATCAAACATCTTGTGTCGCGATGCCACAACAGAATGGAAGGGTCGAGAGGAAGCATAAACACATTCTGAATGTCTCTCGAGCATTGTTGTTTCAGGCTAATCTTTCGATAAAATTTTGAGGTGAGGCTGTCCTCACGGCTGCTTATTTGATAAATCGTACATCTACATCTTTACACCAAGGACGTTCACCGTTTGAGATCCTTCATGGTGTAAAACCCGATTACAAGCAGCTTAGAGTATTCGGATCCGCCTATTATATTCATCGTATGACTAGAGACAAAGACAAATTTGCTCAAAGAAGTCGCTCCTGTGTCTTCCTTGGTTACCCCTTCGGTAAGAAAGGTTGGAAGGTTTACGATATCGAGCGTAATGAATTTTTGGTGTCTCGTGACGATGTTTTTCCTTTTTCTCAAACGGCTTCTACACCATTGTCGTCTCCTGCTGAGGATGTGATTTGCGATGAAGATTGGCTCATTACGCTTGATGTAAAGGGGAGCATGTCAGCTCCAGTAGAGGCTGCAACACCTGCGGTTATGGAAACATAACAGCCTGCTCATGTTTCCCCTTCTCCCTTAGTGGTCGAATCGTCTTTGCCCCCTGTTGTGGATTCGCCAGTTGTTGAGGTTTCGACTAGTGTACCAGAAGTTCTGGGTAGAGGTTTACGCCAAAAGACACCATATGTATTGCTCAAGGACTATGTTACGTGTGATACACATCACGCTCTTCCCACCTCAAATTGTTCTCTCTCTTTGTCCTCATCAACGGTTCCAGGTAATACGATCCTCCCAAGGACTCGACACTCTTTAGTTGGTAGATGGATAAACCTAGATTCGACGGAATGTGAAGCCACGAAGAACAAGGTGGTGAATCGAATGGTCGCACAGAAGTTGCGGAAGACTCCTGATATTCCACCAGACCCCTTGGATATGACACACCAAGACGGATCAAGTTGTGAAAGTTTGGATATTACACACCAAACAATCAGTTTGTTCAAAGAGAACAAATGAGAATCAGTTTTAAAAAGGTTTATAAAAAGATGATTTTGAATATTGTGATGGGTTTACAAGAGTATTTATAAGAAATACTTTGTAGAAAACTAGACTAGAATGTGTTAAAAACAATTCTAACATTAACTAAGGAAGACCAAGACTGAAAATAAATGAGTTGAATGACTCTTGGCTAGATTCAGCGAATGTCTCTTGCCCTCCTTGGTCGAAATTTACTCTTCAGTTGCATTTCCTTCCCCGGGTTGAAATCATTGCTTATTAATGGGCCTTATAAAGTTTGTGAATCAATTGCTACATTAAAACCTTTAGGCACTCACATCCCGACAAAGTGTATCGTCTCCATAAATCTTTATACGGTCTCAAGCAAGCTCGAAGATGTTAGTTTAAAAAGCTTTTGGATTCTCTCCTCAAGTTTTGCTTCGTTCAATCCTATGACGATTACTCGTTGTTCTCCTACTCACGCAAAAACATCGAGCTTCGTGTGCTCATCTATGTGGATGATCTCATTATATGCGACAATGATCCTTATATGCGTCAGAAGTTTAAAGAATATTTGGGTTAGTGTTTTGCGATGAAAGACTTGGGGAAATTAAAATACTTTTTTGGTATTGAAGTCAGTCGTGGTCCGGAGGGAATATTTTTGTCTCAACGAAAGTATAGTTTGGATATTGTTTCGGAAACAGGAAACCTTGGTTCTAAGCCAGCTTTAACACCATTCGAGCAAAATCACCAACTTGCCACAGTTGATAGTCCTTTACTTGATGATCCGACAAAGTATAGGCGTCTTGTTGTTCACTTAATCTATCTTTTGAATACTCAACCAGAGCTTTGTTATTCGATTCATGTTTTGTCACAGTTTATGAAGGCCCCTACGGAGGCTCATTGGAATGCAGCTCTTCGAGTGGTGCGGTTTTTCAAGGGCACGCCTGGTCAAGGCATACTTCTTAAATCTGATTCTGGTCTTACTCTTACGATTTACTGTGATACTGATTGGGCGTCTTGTCCATTAACGAGACGTTCTCTTAGTGCATTTGTTGTTATGCTTGGTGGTTCGCCTATTGCTTGGAAGACTAAGAAGCAACAATTCGTCTCTCATTCGTCGGATGATGAGGCCGAGTACCGGTCTATGGCTGCTACGCTTCGGGAGATCAAATGGATTCGTCGACTCTTGTCAAGTCTTCATGTTGATCAAACGTCCCCAACACGTTTCTTTTGCGACAGTAAGGCTGCTATCCACATTGCAACAAATCATGTCTTCCACGAACGTACCAAACACATAGAATCTGATTGTCATGCGGTACGGGATGCTGTTCCGGATGGGCTTATTGTTTTTCAGCACATACATACAGATTCTCAGATTGCAGACATTTTGACAAAGGCTCTTGGGCGTGTCCCGTTCCAACATTTAGTATCCAAATTGGGTGTTCAGAATCTTTACACTGCAACGTAAGGGGGAGTATTGGAGATATACATCGTATATTCGGATAAATGTAAAACTAAAGGAATATGTATAAATTCCTTTTTCAGATAAGTATAGTTTCCTAGATTAGAGTTGGCTAGAACCGACTTATACTTGTATAAATACTTTGGATTGTTATTCATAAATAAAGCATTCAGTTCGATATCTAAATCTACAGTATTCATTTGAAAAATGTTTTGCAACTGCCTGAGGTTTTCGTTGGAGCCTTGAAGGCGCTGAAATATTCTCAAAACAGTAGAGTGGAGAATGATAGAGATCATTAATAATTTCATCGTTCTTGAAAACTCGATTATGTTGTTCAGATTAGCAAGGTTGATTCAAGAAACGGAGTAAGAGACTTCTCTTGCAAGAAGCTCCAATATTTCCTCTCTATCACCAATACCCCACCCAGCGATCAACAATTTATGTTTGTCTTGTCTTAGAGAATCGGTTGGTTGAAAAATTTGGATATATATTTTTTTGTGGTTTGATTAAAAAAAGGTGGAGATTAGTCCAATATGGTAGGAGAAAAAGCTAAGGACGCTTTGTAAGTCGAAGGGCATCGTTGTGACAACTTATTCGGTGTTGGGATCGAGCGGAGCCTTTTGAGGAACTCCCAAAGTCATGGAGTATGATATGATGTGTGCCAGAGTTTTCTTAAAATACGAGACAAATAAAAGCAGGTGCACAATGATCAGTTGTATTACTATAGGTATCAAATCAACAGAGATTTGAGTGCACAATGATTCTCGAATTGAAACTAGATCTAAGCCTAAATATAATTGTGTTTGTGATGTGAATCGAATGCAAGTAATGAAAGCAAATAAAATGGTATAAACTATGACTAAAACTTTGGACTCTCGGAAAATTTTGATGGATTCATGGTTTACACTATTAAATTTCAACAACTATAGACAAACATAAACTTTTTCATCATAGAGCTTGAAACACTACCTTATTCGATAATATGCTCTCGTAGCTAAAACCGACTTATCCTATTGAATCTAAATGATACTCCCATATATGCAAAGTAAATCCAATAACACAGCGAGAGTTTGATATATATGCTCACTAAACAATATTTAGAATCAGCTCTTGCGTTCTAAAGATATAGTCTATCTAATCCAATTCTGGTCAATGAACCATCTTTTGCAAGCAATGACTTGCTAATATCATTGCTAAGTGATTAATTCAGCAACATGCATTAAGAACAGAACAAGACAGAGGATAACTTCAACCTAACGAATGTGCCATTTTAAAAACAAAACATATTTACCAACCATGAATCAATTCCCTTTACAGACCCTCATTCCCAACAAACGAGCTACTCAATCATGACATGAGTAGCAACATCAAAAGCAATTGAAAATATCGTATAAATAACAAAAATAAAAAGGGTTTATAAGACAACAATTGTGATGACCAAATGATTGAAATCTTCTCCCCAGAGCAATAAAGAATCAAAAGCAATGAAACTAAAAACTAAAAACAAAGAAATTTTTTGTTGAATCTTTAATGTCTTGTGTCGGTGTATTTTCGTGCTGCTCCCTTGATGAATATATTGAGTACAACCAAGTGGTGGTAGTGGTGTGGTTCCCTTCTGGGGTGAGAGTCGGCCCTGCTGGTCTAGGCCAGGGATCGATTCCCCACAGAAGCGGAATTGCAACATTTAATCCACTTGGCCACCGGGGCATTCAAATGGTCTCTCCGGGCCTCCAGGATTCCCGCGGGACCCGCCGTTAGGCTGGCATTCCGCACTACACAGGACCCGCAGGACCTTGTAAATTAGTGTCCGGTTGGTGGCCTGTGCTTAGTCGGATCCAAAGGATCCGGATACCTGGTTATCAAAAATATATATATATATTGAGTACTGAGGCGGTTAGGAAAAAATTAATGTTGATTTGGGCGAAATTTGCTAAAATTTGGAAAGTTTACATTTTTACTCGAAGAGATGTTCGATCGAATATCCAATCGATCAAATGCTTCGGGAATTCCGAGAAATCTAATCGACCGGGTGTTCAGATCATGATGCTCCCGTGATTTGAAGCCAAGGGGTTGCTCCATGAAGATGTTCTTATCAAGCTTCCCGTATAGAAAAGCATTCTTCACGTCTAATTAATGTTTTTAGACCCGGCCCAGACCGGCTAGTCCAACCGATCAAACTAAGATCCGGTAACATTTCTGGTCTGGATTTCAAATAAAACTCGAGATATTGTTCAACCGGTGAAATCCGGTAATATCCACCCAAAGCCGGTGATCGGGACGAATCCAGAACCGACAAGATTCGGGTTTTCACAAAATTGATCTCAGATCTTCATCATAATGATTGGATCTCATAATTTTCTATGATTTGTTTTAAAAAGGTATTTAAAAATTATAGAAAATAGAGTCCATAGGAAAAAAAAAAAAGGAAAAGAAGAAGAATACGTGGCGCTTGAAATCTTAGAAAATAGATTTTTATTGTTTTTTAAAGGGTGGGTACTTCGGTTTTCGGTTTGATTTCGATTCGCTTTTTCCGGTTTTATAAAAATTCAAACCATATAAAAACCATATATATTTCGGTTTGGTATGGTTCGGTTTTCTTCGGTTTTCGATTTTCGATTTTATAAAAATTAAAACCATACAAACCATATGTATACCTGGGTTCGGTTTGGTATGGTTCGATTTCGGTTTCTCGAAATTATACTATTACGGAAAACTTTCAATCTTTGAATCAAACTATGAATGAACATATTAATAATAGATATGAGTCAAAACAAAAAGTTCATAGAGAATTCAAATCATATGAAATAAATATAAATCATCAATAAAACCAATAGTATAAAAGCCAAAAACTATTTGTACAAAAAAAATTAAATTAAATAAAAGCCAAAAACTAAAATATAAATAAATATTTCCATTCATAGTTTGTAAATATTATATTTTAAATATTTACATGTAGATATTTTTTATAAATATTATATTTAAATTTATGAATTAAGATTTAGTAAATTATAAAGATAATTAAGACGAATAATAAAATATGGACATAAACTAAACTAACAAAATAAGAAAATGTAAATTATTTAAAATTTAGTTCTAAAACAAAAAAAAACTTTCGGTTTTATTGTTTTTAATCAAATCAAAGTTAAACCAAAACATTTAAAAAATAATGATCAAATGGTTTTTTAAGTTTAACCATAACCAAACCATATCATTTTTTGGTTTGATATGATTTGGTTTTTTTGGTTAGGGTTTTTTTCCACCCCTAGTTTTTTATCGTTTTATGTTTTATTTATTATAATAAATAATAGATAATGATATTTATTTTCTTGCGTGTTGTCAAGTCGCCAATGTCAACTATATATTTTCTTGTTTTTTCCCACATTTAGTAACTTATTTTGTTATTATAATTATTTATAAACAATTTTAATTCAATTTCCTTTTTAAATATAAATTAAAATTAAAATTAAAATTAATTTATAAAAATACATAAATGAAATCTTTTTCAAAAATAAATTAATCAAACGATATTATGGTTTATATATTTATATGGTATTTTAAAATATTTATATATTTATATATATATATATATATATATATATATATTTGTTAATAATTAAGTGACCCGATCCAATGACCCGTCGTCCCACCAGTGACCCAGTGATCCAAAGATGTTCTGGGTTGATGTCTGGGTCGAGTTTAAAAACATTGCATCTAATTGGTATAATTTCCAACCAAAGCTTGGAGCTAAAAATAAGAGACAACATATTGTAGTCATTTTTGCTACAAGGCTGAAAGTCTCATCATAATCTTCACAATACTTCTGAGAGAATCTCCGAGCAACCAACCTTCCCTTGAATCTATCAACCCTCCCATCTGTTTTACGCTTTATCCGATACACCCATTTACAAGAAACGGGGTGGACATCCTTGGGTTTCGGAACCAAATCCCTAGTTTCGTACTTCATGTGAGCATTCGTCTGCTCTTTCATTGCGGTCTCCCACTCATTTACATCTTTTGTTTCATCATAAAATGTTGGTTCATCTTCATCTAATGGAGCTGCAAATTAACATAAGTAGGTAGTGACATTAAAGCAAGTATTGAAGGTGCGTAAATCTCGATTAAATGCAGGGGTGAAACACGTTGGGGATCTCTTCGGAAAATCTATGTGGTTCTAACTAGAAATCAAACACACCTCGAATCAGACAAATTAGACTAGGCGATCTTCCCTAAACCGGAATCACTGGTTTCATGACCTAACCCTTTCAAGCTAGATCGTCTCTGTTATGGAAATTTTGCAAGTATATTTTGTATCATACGTCCTAAACAAACACTCGATATTAGATCAGGTTCATAAACATTCACGACACTTCATGGATATGCGTTAGCATCCCACGAAGCAAATGCTCGGCTAAGCTATGTTTGGATTTAAGATTCAGTATGTTAGTGGTTCTTAACAATCCTAAAATCATACTCTAGTTCATGATGCTAGAGTCATACAATAAGAACAAGCTTACACAAGAAAGAAGATCCTAATCTACAGCCTAGATAATCGATGATGTTGTCTAAGAACAATTAATAAAATTTTCCATAGATCCCCTTAAAGAACACCCAACGAAAGTAAACTACTCAGACATAGAAGAAGGGATAGAAATAAAGATTGATGAATGCATAACATATATAAATCGATGCAAAAAATGAGGGTTCAAGAAGAAATCAATCTCCCTCGAAGAACAAGGGTGAAAAACGAGGGAGAGAGATTCGCGGTCATAAAGTTTTCCTTGACCCAAAATAAAAAGAACTTGTTTATGAAACCCTAAACATCATGTATTTATAGGTCTTCAAGTCCCCTTGGGCGCCACTTAGGTTTTGGCTTGCGTATGACGGCTTCGGGTTTGAGTTGGGCTGCAAATGAGCTCGAGAATTGTTAAGTGGCCTGGCCACGCGAGCGTGGGCCGTGGCGCGGCCGTTGGTCTTCGGGCTAGGCCGTGGCGCGGCCAACTTGATCTTTTTGATGTTTGACAGACCTTCTTGCTTCCTTCAAAACTTGAGATCCAACCGTGGGATTGGACTCAAACCACTTTGAGGTGAAAAACAGATGATAAGGCTACCTTGTCTCCAAATATGAGTTTGATCTCGCTGTGGAAAGATTTCTATCTGATGTTGAACTTATGTCCTCCAGCACTTATCCCGAAAATGTCAGTTTTGCTCCAAAATATGCGTCTTTTGCTAAGTTTACCTGAAAAGAGTCTTGAACAACCAAATACTCAAAATCTAGTGTTTATGCATTAAAACCTCAGTGAAATGCTTATTAAAACATACACTTATGATAGTAAAAACGGGCGAAATATGCATGTTATCACTTTTCCATTTCAGGATTTTCACTCTTACTTGGAATTTGAAGAGTTGGTTCATCAATCTTTGAGGAACTCCCACTTTCTTGCTCGACTAAGACTTAAGGTGGCCCATAGAATGAGAAAATTTCATCAAAAAGAACATCTCTAGACACCACGTACATGTGTATCTTTGGATCCATACACCTTAAACCTTTTCTTTCTTCATCATATCCAAGAAAGATGCAGTTCTTCACGTTTGCCTCCAACTTTATTGATAAGTCTATATTTTGCATCATTTTAGCATCCATTTAGTATATGTTTCTCACCATCTAAGTGTATATTTAAGCATCATTGTGTTGCATTTTGATCATTTAGAGTCTAAGGTGTCTTTGCATAGTCTTTGCATATTTGTTGCATTTGGAGTGTTCCTCAGGTACATTTGGAGCTAAAGAAACCATTTGGAGCTTTGGTGATGAGTTTGGATCAAAGAGAAGTCGAAACAAAGGTTGATAGAAGTTGTCTGGTATCGCCTCGGATTGGAGCATATCGGATTGGTAAACCTAGACAGACTCGGCAGAGACTTCATCGGTTTGGCCCCATCGGTTTGGACGCGCGGAGCAGCTCGGGACGAAGCCACTAGAACCTTCATCGGTTTGGCCACTTCGGATTGCCAAACCGATACGACTTCGGCAGAGAGTTCATCGGTCAAGGCGCATCGGACTGCAACCCGAGACGGACGCGCCAGAGTTCCCATCGGACTAGGTGCATCGGACGGACAAGCCGGGACGCGTCCCTTAGCCTGCATCGGTTTGGAGCCCATCGGTTTGGCAAACCGATGCGGTCTCTTTTCCCAGCCAAAACCGGGTCAATACCCGGTTTGTTCTGGGTTGACCCGGTCCGATCACTATTCACTATAAATACACTTTAGACCTAATTTTTTATCCCAACTTTTATTTCTCTTGTTCTTAGCCTAAACTTTTAGCCTCTTTGAGAAAAACCTTGTTTAAGCTTTGGATCTTTGAGTTTAATGCAATATCTTTCTTAGATTTCTTGTTTTATCTTTCTCTAATCATGTTTAACCTTTCTCTAATCTTTGATTTGATGGGTTTAAGCATGATTAGTGAGTAGTTTCCTTAGGAACTTAGGGATGGGTTAGATTTAGGGATTTCTTATGGTTCAAACTTGCAATCTAGGATAGATTCTTCCTTTTCTCTTCTTATTAAGTAGTTCTTCATGCCAAATAGCTAATCTTTGCTATTTTGGATCATAGGCATTTCATCCACCCACCAAGTGTTTGATGAAATGCTTGAACCAACTTAATAAGAGATTTACATTTCTAGCCTAAGACATTAGATGTCTAGAGTGTTTATCATACCATTTAGACTTGTTATTAATGCTTGTTGATTATCTTAATGCTAAAACATCATTAGTTCATTAGGATGATTAACAAAGGGATTTGAGCCACACATCATGGTCTAATCTAAATTAAGTGTTCTAGGTATAGAGTTAGCTTGATTAGTTGCTTAAATGATTGCAAGGTTGTCCATTTAGTTTCCCAAATCAATGATTCCATCCCTAGGTTTCGATTTAGTCAATTGATAATCTTGCTTAGTAGTAATCCTTGCTTAGTATCTTGATTAGTAGTGATTAAGGCTTAGTTTCATAGTATTGCTCTAGTAGTATCTCTTTTAGTTTGTGTTTAGCTTTCAATACTTGTTTGTGACTTGCTTTTATCATTTTAGCTTAGCTTAGACTTAACTTTGTATTCTTATTGCACCATCTCCCAAGATGGATTGATACCTCAATATATTGCAATGATATGAGCAATTGAGGAATTGCTTGCAAGATTAAAAAGTCTTGTATCAATTTGGCGCCGTTGCCGTATTGGGATTGATTAATCATTAAGATTTGAGTTTTGTTTGAGACTAAGTAATCCTTTTGTGTTTATTGACCATCTACTTTTCTAGATTTCAGTTTTTCCTTGAATGCATTTGAGATCACAAGGAGACAACAACTTCCAAGGCTTTCAAGACATTGATCAATTGGAAAGGGTTGCAAGGATTGCAAGAAGGGAAGCTGCAAGGTTAGAGAGGTTGAGAATGGAAGAACAGCAAAGAGATCAAGTCCCTCCACCGCACATGGCGCAAGCACAAAGGGGCAATGGAAACCCCTTACATGCGCCATGCTTAGGGAGTACTATTGGGGCTGGAGATGCTCCAAATACACATCAAAATCGCTATGGTATCAATCCTCCACCGGTTCAAAACAATACCTTTGAAGTTAAGCCAGCTTTCATCTCTATGGTTCAACAAGACAAGTTCCATGGGTTGCCAATGGAGGATCCTCTAGATCACTTGGACAACTTTGATAGAGTTTGTGGCTTATTCAAGATGAATGGTGTGAGTGAAGATGCCTTCAAGCTAAGACTATTTCCCTTCTCTCTTGGGGATAGAGCAAGGCAATGGGAGAAAACTTTGCCTCAAGGTACTATCACTACATGGGATGAGTGCAAGAAAGCTTTTCTATCTAAGTTCTTCTCCAACTCTAGGACCGCCAAGTTGAGGAATGAGATCTCTAACTTCACTCAAAAGAACAATGAGTCCTTCAGTGAAGCATGGGAAAGATTAAAGGGCTACACAATGCAATGTCCTCATCATGGTTTCACACAAGAGTCTCTACTAAGCACCATCTATAGAGGTGTTCTACCAAAGATAAGGATGCTTCTTGATACCGCAAGCAATGGGAATTTCTTGGGCAAAGATGTTGATGATGGTTTGGAGCTTGTAGAGAATCTTGCCTTGAGTGATGGTAATTACAATGAAGACTATGATAGAGCTCCAAGGGGAGGTGATTTTGATGCTCACAAGAAAGAAATGAAGTCTCTACATGACAACATGGACAAGCTCATGTCTTCTTCCCAAAGGCATGTGCATTTTGTTGAAGATAACCAAGAGGAATGCGGTGATCAAGTTGAGTACCAAGAGGGTCAAGAGATGGTAAATTTCGTGAGTGGACAAGGAGGATACAACAACAACTATAACAACAACTATAATGGGAACAACAACCTCTCTTATAGGAGTACTAATGTGGCTAACCCCCAAGACCAAGTTTACCCTCCACAAGCTACTCAAGGAAAGCCTTTTGTGCCCTACAACAATCAACAAAAAAGTTATGCACCAAGGTCCAATTACCAAGGAGGAAACCAAGGCAACTTTGGTGGGCAAAAGTTCAACCAAGGCAATGCTCCACCGGGCTTTAATCAAGCTTCACAAGGTCCTTCACTAGACAATGTTCAGCTTATGCTTCAACAAATCCTACAAGGCCAAGCCAATAGTGATGCTAATATGGGAAAGAATATTGCTGAAATCAACACAAGGATGGACTCCTCACTCAATGAGCTTGCTACTCAAATTGGGGGTCTTCAACAAAAGTTCAAGCAACTAGATAATGGCAAGGCTTCTAGCTCCAACTCTCAAGGTACTTTACCGGGAAAGTGTGAAGCTAATCCCAAGGAGTACATCAATGCCATTACTTTGAGAAGTGGAAAGGAGTTTCCTCCAATGTCAAGTCCTTTGATCAATGAGGACATTGAAGTTTAAGATGGGGAGGATAGCTTTGAAAAAGCTCAAGATGCTATAACTTTTGATGATGTGTATATTGCAAAGAAGAGCAAGGAAGTGGTAAAGGAGAAGCCAAAGGAGGATTTGCACAAGAAGGAGTCAAGATTTGTTCCTCCACCTTACAAGCCTAAACTTTCTTTTCCCGGGATGTTTAAGAAACAATTGGTGGAGAAGTACAAGGCTATGTTTGACAAGTAAATTAAGGACATTGAGCTCAAGATGCCTTTGGTGGATGTCTTTATGTTGATTCCACAATATGCTAAGTTCTTGAAGGATACCGTGGCACAAAGAGCAAAGGATATCCAAGGAGTTATGCTAGTTTCTCAAGAGTGTAGTGCCATAATCCAAAGCAATGTGATACCAAAGAAGCTAGGAGACCCCAGATCTTTCACAATCCCATGCGCCCTAGGTCCTCTTAGTTTTGAAAATTGCTTGTGTGATCTTGGAGCTAGCATCAACCTTATGCCCTATTCAATCGCAAAGAAGCTTGGTTTCACCAAGTACAAAGAGTGTGGAATCTCCTTGATACTTGCGGATAGAAGTGTGAGGTTGTCTATTGGACTTCTTGAAGATTTGCCTATCAAGGTTAGCAACTTCATCATCCCCACGGATTTCATGGTGCTCAAGATGGATGATGAGCCAAAGGATCCTTTGATTTTGGGAAGACCCTTCCTAGCTACAGCTGGTGCTATTATAGATGTTAAGCATGGAAAGATTGGCTTACATCTTGGAAAAGGGATTGAGTTGAAGTTTGACATAAAGAAGACTTTTTGTAAACCCACCATTGATGGTCAACTATTTTACATTGAGACTATGGATGAACTAGCTGATGAGTTGCTAGAGGAACTAGCTCAAGAGGACCATCTTGGTGTTGTTCTCACTAAACCACATGGAGAGAAAGGGTACTTGGATGAGGAAACACAAGCATACATGCAAATGCTTGATTCGCGCAAGGCTCTTGATGGGGAGGAAGGGTTTACAAGATTGGTAGCTTCATGTGAGGGTGAAGTGGAATGTGACCGAGAGAAGAGATCCATGGGAGTTGAGGTTTCAAGTCAAGGACAAGAGGAAAAGCTAGAGGAGCTTGAGGATAGAAAATTGGCCAAAGACCTTGATGAGGATTGGAGCGAACTTAAGGCCCCAAAGGTGGACCTCAAACCACTTCCCATTGGACTAATGTATGCCTTCTTAGGCCCTAACTCCACTTACCCCATTATTGTCAATGAACAATTGAGTGATGATGAGCTCAACTCTCTCTTGAATGAGTTGAGAAAGTATAGGAGAGCAATTGGTTACTCACTAAGTGACATCAAGGGCATATCTCATATACTTTGTACTCATAGGATTCACCTTGAAAATGAGAATGCTTCCTCAATTGAACATCAAAGGAGATTGAACCCAAACCTTAAAGAAGTAGTTAAGAAGGAAATCTTAAAACTTTTGGAAGCTAATGTTATCTATCCTATTAGTGACAGCACTTGGGTATCTCCCGTGCATGTTGTCCCTAAGAAAGGTGGAATCACTGTGATTAAGAATGATAAAGATGAGTTAATACCAACTAGAACGATAACCGGCCATAGGATGTGTATTGATTATCGAAAACTCAATGCTTCTACTAGGAAAGATCATTTCCCTCTTCCTTTTATTGATCAAATGCTTTAGAGATTGGCTAACCATCCCTTTTATTGTTTCCTTGATGGATATAGTGGGTTCTTCCAAATACCCATTCATCCTAATGATCAAGAGAAGACTACTTTCACATGCCCTTATGGTACCTTTGCATATCGAAGGATGCCATTTGGGTTATGTAATGCTCCAGCCACCTTTCAAAGATGCATGATGAGTATCTTCTCAGATCTTATTGAGGAAATGGTAGAGGTGTTTATGGATGACTTTTCTGTGTATGGTGCCTCTTTTTCTGCTTGTCTTTCTAATCTTTGCAGGGTTCTACAAAGATGTGAAGAGTCTCACTTGGTGCTCAATTGGGAAAAGTGTCACTTCATGGTCAACCAAGGCATTGTGTTGGGTCATAAGTTCTCTGAAGATTGTATAGAAGTGGATAGAGCCAAGATAGATGTCATGGTCAAGATGGCGCCTCCAATCAATGTGTAGGGCATAAGGAGTTTCCTTGGGCATGCCGGTTTCTATAGGAGATTCATCAAGGATTTCTCTAAGATTGCTAGACCCTTGACAAGACTCCTTTGCAAGGAGGTGGA
>JAHZTW010000001.1:101553794-101579112 GCA_020283515.1 Alliaria petiolata
AGTAGTATCTCTTTTAGTTTGTGTTTAGCTTTCAATACTTGTTTGTGACTTGCTTTTACTATTTTAGCTTAGCTTAAACATAACTTTGTATTCTTATTGCATCATCTCCCAAGATGGATTGATACCTCAATATATTGCAATGATATGAGCAATTGAGGAATTGCTTGCAAGATTAAAAAGTCTTGTATCATTTATTCTTTGAGAATCAAACACATGGACGTAGCAGACTGATCCAAATACCCTGAGATGTTTCACTGATGGCTTATTCTCGTGAACCATCTCATAAGGAGACTTCATATTGTTTGGACTGAGTTGCATCTGATTGATGACATACGCTGCACATCTCATACCTTCTGCCCATAAGGCCTTAGGTAAATCATTTCCATATAGCCAACTTATGCACGTCTCGGTTAGATGTCCGATCTTCCTTTCTACTACTCCATTTTGTTGAGGTGGATACGAACATGTAAATTATCTCTTTATATCATGCTTTTGGCAAAAAGAGAAAAACTTCTTGGACATAAACTCCCTTCCATTGTCCATCTTCATGATCTTGATTTTCTGACCTAACTTCCCTTCGACGGTAACCTTAAATTCTTGAAACCTGGAGAATACTTCTTATTTTTCCTTCACAAAGTATACCCAAATGTACTGTGAGAAATCATCAACAAACAGCAATATGTAGCAAAACTCGGAATATGAGGGTGTTCTTGTTTGACCCATTAAATCACTATGGATCCTCTCCAACAGAGTTCTGCATCATGAAATAGAGTTGTCAAATAGAAGTCTATGTGATTTTCCATATTAACAACCCTCACAAAGTTTTCCTTCATCTTGAATTGTCAACTTCGGGAGCCCATTAACCGAATCCGTATTCACCATATTCTTTAGCTTAGCCATATTTATATGACCAAGCCTTGCATGCCATATAGAGGCATTATCATTCCTACTCATCTTCTCCACATAAGAGTTGGAAGCAGATAAGATATAAAGATCTTTGACATGCGATCCAATGTGAATAACATCCGCCTCTAACTCTCTAATATTCTTCAAGAATTTGACGTTTCTTTGACCAAATAAAACGTATTTATCCGAGTCTACCGCATTCACCACGAAAAGAAGATTCTTTCTTACACCAAGGACATTGTATACGGTCTTGAGAGTGATAGAGGCTCAATCATCTCATGACAACAGTCCCTTCCTTCTCAACGCGATGGGTTCAATTATCCGCTGTAGTAATGGCTTCTTTCCCATCATGACATTGAAGACTAGAAAACAACTTCTCGTCTCTGGTAATATGATGGCTACAACCCAAATCCACAATCCAATCATTTCCAAGATTTTTAGTTTTGGATGTACCTTAAGATGCAGCCTCTACCGTGAAACATTTCCCCCATTCTTTGTCTTCAGTATGACTTTTTGATTTCGCCACATTTGTTTCCTTCAACTTGACTCGGCACTCCTTTTTTTAAATGCCCAAGCTTTCCACACCGGCAGCACATGAATCACTTATTTTCTCCCATAGAAGATCCTTCACGCCCATCATTATTCAGGGCACCATCATACTTGTATTTGGCTTTGAAGCCTTGTTGTCTCCGAGCTACAATAGCGCTCCCTGAATCATCATGGAATTTAACTCCCACCATTTGCATGGCTAATGATTCTTGCAAAGCTAGCAAGTTCTCGAACTCCTACAAGGAAGGTTGTGTAGCCCTCTTTGAATCGAAGTCACAGACGGTGTATACTCGGGTCGTAGACCTCGAATAATAGACCTCTTCAACCGTGCTTCCAAAATAGACTCCTCCGGATTTAGAGTATTAATCTCAGAGGAAAGTTTTTTTTTACCTTGAAGAAAAACTCTGAGATTGAAGACTCCCCCTGCTTCGAATTCGCCAGCTCGTTCTCTAACAATTGTAGCTGAGCTTCATTCTTTTTGTTGAACAATTGATCTAATGCCTACCAAATGTAACTAGCGGATATACACCTTGAGACATGTTCAAATACTCCTGAGGTATTAACCTGTTTAAAGCAAACTCCGCCCTGCCATTCTTCCGTATCCACTTCTTTGTCGCTTCCGTTGTTGCAGCAGCTCCCCTTGGCGGTACTGTGATGCTACCGTCAACGACATCCCATAAGTCCTCAATCACCAAATTCAATAAAAATATCTAACTAATTTACTAATAGAATCTATACTATATAAAAGTTGATGCATTATGTCATTGAGGGCGTCCACATGGGACGAAGAAACTCGATTTGATTGGTCCAAATCAGCGTTTTCATTAAACACAAAAATGTTAAATATGATTAACATTTTAATTAAATTAAAAACACAAAAAACGAAAATTATCATAATATAATGGAAAATTAAGATAAAAAAAAATTAACTAATAAAACAGATAAAATAAAATTTTGTTAAAAATCCAAATCTATAGCTTTTTTCAAAATAAAATAGATATTCAATGTCACAAAAGCTAAACTAACAAAAAACAAATTTGGAAATCAATAACCAAAAAGTTAAGTTAACAAAAAAAAAATCCATCTTTAAAAAAGTTGATGCATTATGCCATTGAGGGTGCCACATAGGACGAAGAAACTCGATATCATTGGTCCAAATCAGCGTTTTCATTAAAAACAAAAATGTTAAATATGATTAACATTTTAATTAAATTAAAAACACAAAAAACGAAAATTATCATAATATAATGGAAAATTAAGATCAAAAAAATTTAACTAACAAAACAGATAAAAGAAAATTATGTTAAAAATCCAAATTTATAGCGTTTGTCAAAATAAAATAGAAATTCAATGTCACAAAAGCTAAACTAACAAAAAATAAATTTGGAAATCAATAACCAAAAAGTTAAGTTAAAAACAAAAAATACATCTTAAAATTAAAAACACAAAAAACGAAAATTATCATAGTATAATGAAAAATTAAAAAAAAAATTAACTAACAAAACAAATAAAAGAAAATTATGTCAAAAATCCAAATCTGTAGCGTTTGTCAAAATAAAATAGAAATTCAATGTCACAAAAGGTAAATTAACAAAAAAACAAATTTGGAAATCAATATCCAAAAAGTTAAGTTAACAAAAAAATCAACTTAAAATAACTAATTTATTATATGTTATCTCTTTGAAAAATCAATATAAAAATGTTTAACTAATAAAAAAACTGAGAGCTTTTTACTAATAAAAATTTAAAATAAAAAGTTAAAGTTGATGTATTAAGCCATACATAGGATTTGAAAATCATTTTTATTCGTCCAAATCAATAATTTTATTAAACATAAAAATTAAATTAAATTAAATCAAAACAAATAAAAAGATAACGAAAATTAACATTTTAATTAAAATGGAAATTAATACCAAAAAGGTAAAATTAAATAAATATAAGATCATCTAAAATTAACCTGATATTTAAACTAATTATTTAAGATAAAAAAATGGAAATTATGTTTTACAAAATGTCAATACAGTTAAAATAGAAATCAATAACAAAAAAAAAAATTAGCACAGAAAGAAACATCAAAAATTAAAATAACATGATATCTAAGCTAATTATTTAAGTAATCAATATAAGAAAGTTTAAAAAATAGAAAAAGAAAAAGAAAATTATGTCTTAAAAAATGTTTATACTTCCAAAACAATTTTATGTCAAAATAAAAAGAGTTAAATTAACAAAGAAAAAAAAATCATCAAGCATTATGTCATTGAGGTCATTTACATAGGACGAAGAAACTCAATCTCATTGGTTCAAATCAGCGTTTTCATTAAACAAAAATGTTAAATATGATTAACAATTTAAAGAAATTAAATAACACAAAAAACGAAAATACTCATAGTATAATAGAAAATTAAGATAAAAAAAAGTTTAACTAACAAAATAGATAAAAAGAATTTATGTCAAAAATCTAAATCTATAGCGTTTGCCAAAATAAAATAGAAATTCAATATCACAAAAGCTAAACTAACGAAAAAAACAAATATAAAAATCAATAATCAAAAAGTTAAATTAACACACAAAAAATCATCTTAAAAAATTAATTTATTATATTCCAACTCTTTGAAAATCTATATAAAAATGTTTAATTAAAAAAAACTTGAGAGCTTTTAACAAATAAAAAGTTAAAGATAATGCATTAAGCTATACATAAGATTAAAAAATCAACTTCATTTGTCCAAATAAGCATTTCTATTTAAACATAAGAAGTTGAATTTAACTATATCAAAACAAACAGACATAAATCAAACATACTCTTTAAATATACAAAGACTAATACACTACATACTTCTGATTTAAAAACTATAAAAAAACACTACACAAGTAACTTTTATACTCGAAATATACTAAGTAGTAAAATATTTTTTTTATACATAGCCACTACTTATATATGAGCCAACATTAACAACACATGACTAACACCTTCTAAAATTCTATTTAAATAATAAAGTATGACGGATTTATGAATCAAACTTAGATTGGCATATCTAGATAGACTATTCAAATCAAAACATGGAAAAAACAAATAAAGATAAAAACAGTAAAAATGATGTGAAGACTCCACATCATCTTACAAGTTTAAAAACCAAAATTATCAAATAGTAGACTGCAAATAAAACAGATATCAATGATAAACTGAATAGAGGTATAAGTTAAAACTCATGGAAGACATGGTGGAGAAGCAAGAAACGGCTTTGCATGATCATTGCTGCTTCCCAACAAAACTACATGCAGCCTTTTGTTGTTCGCGACAACTCGATCTTTTTCTTAATTGTCTCAAACACACTTGTGCAAAACTCAGTATGCATATTAGAAACCGAGCGACCAGTTCCTCTGTATATTCTAACAAATTCGCATTACACTTTGTATTTAAATTAAAAAAATTGATAAAACAACATATCTAATTTTTTTTTAAAATACAAAAATTGTTATCAACATGAATCACAAATTATATATGCATAGTTACACAACATCAATGAGACATTCAATCAAAAAACCAAATATTTAAACACATAAAACTGAGAGAAAGAACTATAAAAATCACAAGAAAAACAAAATAAAATACCAAGATCTTATTAATGAAACTCTTCTCTAAATCAAACGTGTGTGCATGTAGAAGTTGGATAATTCGATAGGTGATCATTACTATTATTTTACTTAATATGATTTTTAATTTTATAAACAAAAATAGAAAAAATTACACATTATATTTTAAAATTTTTTATATAAATTTTTTTTTCTACAAATCTATTATGATTTTGATAATTTAAAAGATATTAGCTAAAAAAGTTAAATCAAAATATTAATACAGATCCGCGCGTAGTGCGGATTAATAACCTAGTTACTTAGAGAAGGTGATGATTTTTTAATGATGTTTCTAGAGAAATTCTAGAACTTGGGCTTAATTTTAGGTTTGATTTAATTACGAATAATTAGTTTATGAATCCAAATTTAACCTTGACCCAAAATCAAGTTTAACTTCAATAAAAGTTCAATAAACTTTTTAACTAACTTTCTTTGGTTAAGACATCTAACTCATCAAATACTAGTTTCGGCAAATAGATGCAACATTTTTGAGATTCTATCTCTCTAAAATCAGATTACTAAATGTGCGGTAAGTAATTATGCATTGGGAAATAGTAATGACGAAGAACTGTAATAAATATCCCTTTAAACAATCATCATATATCATTATTATATTATGTAACCATTGATTTCCTTCAAACAAACAATCGAATCTACTCAACCATGATACATGAAACGCAGCAAGTAGTGTGATAGACATCTTACAGGATTATTCAACCAAATGTATGAGCCACTACATTATCTTTTTATTAGTCATATTGTTAAATCTATTTTCCTGTTACCTTTTCTAATAATCCGTAACAGAACTTCGTCAAAACACTAAATAATCACTTGTACCGCACATAGCGCAAATGATAAGTATCGAAGTATTTTCACATGCGCATATTTTTATTAGAAGATTCAGACAAAATTAAATGTCTATTCGTAGAAGTGTTAGTTGCCACCTTGGTCCAATGAACACGGTTAACTAAATTATTAAACTATTAATTTGATCATGAATGTCCATTATTGATTTATTTCACGTTCTTCCAAAAAGAAACGTTTTATATAGGTAGTAAAGAAATCATTTTATTCATTGATTCTTGATAAAAGAGTACTCTGTTTCATCTGCTTTTTCACTTTAGCAACAATGGCAGCAACATTCATCGTTGACTTTCAAAACTGCTTCATCTTTATCCTCCTTTGCGTCTTTTCATTCCTCTGTTACTATTTCTTCTTCAAGAAACCAAATGACTCAGAAGGTTATGATCTGCCTCCTAGCCTCCGTCTTTGCCGATCATCGGTCATCTTCACCTTATACTCTCTCTTCTAATCCACAAATCTTTACAGCAAATCTCCTCCAAGTATGGACCTCTCCTCCATCTGCGTGCCTCTAATGTCCCCATAGTCCTCGTCTCCTCTGCCTCAATAGCCTATGAGATCTTTAGGGCGCAAGACGTGAACGTTTCCACTGGCAACCTCCCTACGAACGAAGGGTCTTTCTTCTTTGGATCTTCCGGCTTCATTACAGCACCTTATGGAGATTATTGGAAGTTTATAAAGAAGCTCATCGCCACCAAGCTCCTTGGACCTCAAGCACTCGAGAGGTCACGAGGCTTCCGTGCAGATGTGCTTAATCGGTTTTACATGAACCTTCAAGATAAGGCAATGAAGAAGGAGAGCGTTGAAATTGTTGAGGAAGCTATGAAGCTAATTAACAATAACATATGCAAGATGCTCATGGGAAGGAGTTGTTCAGAGGAGAACGATGAAGCAGAGAAAGTGAGGGGACTAGTGTTGGAATCAGATGCCTTGTCGAAGAAGTTTTTCTTGTTACGCAAGGCCGCTTGCGAAGCTCGGAATCTCACTTTTCAAAAAGGAGTTAGCTGGTATTTCCCAGAGGTATGAAGAGGTATTGGAGAATATTCTTGTGGAATATGAAGAGAAACTGGACGAGAATCATCAAGGTACTGAGATTTTGGACGCATTGTTGGGTGCTTGTCAAGATGAAAAAACAGAGTATAAGATCACTAGGAACCATATCAAATCCTTGTTCGTGGTAAAAGTTCCTCTATTTAGGTGAATTCGTTTATCGATAATCCACACCAGTACCATTGGTTGTTTTGACTAAGAAATGTTTGCTTATACAGGATCTTTTCATTGCGGGTACCGACACCTCAATGCACACTATACAGTGGACCATGGCAGAAATTTTCAACAACCCAAAGAGTCTTGAGAGATTGAGAGAAGAAACTGATTCGGTTGTAGGAAAAACAAGGTTGATTCAAGAAACGGATCTACCAAACCTTCCTTATTTGCAAGCTGTTGTCAAGGAAGGATTGAGATTGCATCCACCGGTACCTCTTTTGGTAAGGACCTTCCGAGAAGGGTGTAAGATCGGAGGATTTGATATACTAGAGAAGACAACACTTATCGTTAATGTTCATGACGTAATGAGAGATCCAGATTTGTGGGAAAACCCTGAGGAGTTTAATCCTGAGAGGTTTTTAGCTTCTTCAAGATCAGGTCAAGAGAACGAGATCAGAGAGGAAGTCCTAAAATACATTCCGTTCGAGAGTGGAAGAAGAGGCTGTCCTGGATCAAATCTAGCTTATCTCTCCGTAGGAACCGCGGTTGGAGTGATGGTGCAGTGTTTTGATTGGAAAATCAAAGGAGATAAGGTTAACATGGAAGAGGCTCGTGGAGCAATGACTTTGACCATGGCTCATCCCCTTAAGTGCATTCCTGTTCTTCGAACTCTAAACTCTTTACCTTCCATTCTGCAGATTCCCAATTTATGAGTTCGAGATTTCATTCAGTTTTCAGGGAAAGAGTAAGGGCAATATGTTTACATGTCATACTTGGTTTATGTTTACTACAACGGCAAGAGTAAGGGAAATATGTTTTCATTTGAGAAATGTTTTGAAACTGCGGGAGGTTTTCGGTGGAGGCACTGACACGTATTCTCAGACAATAGAGTGAAAAATGACAAATCTCATTAACAAAAATAAGGTGGAAACTATATCAATTGTTTTTGCCGGAAGTGAAGTTATGAAATTAACCTCTCATATCTGATATGATCAAAGTTTTACCTTGAAATATTTCATGTAAGTGTACATCAAACATAATAGTACTTAGAGATCATAACAAAAAATCAACAAGGTTGAAATAGTTTTGATATGTTCACTAAAATTTACGGAATCAGCTCTCGCGTTGCATAGATATAACCTATCTAATTCAGTTTTGGCCAATCCATTTAGTTTTGCGAGTAATGATCTTTCTAGTTTAGTGCTAAATGATCAGTTTAACAACATACATTAAGATCAGAATTAGACATAGAATTACTTAATCTAACGAAAGCATCATTCCCAACAATGAAGCTACTCAATCATAATCAAAGAAACCATAGCAATAAATAAAAGAGGTTTAGAAAGCTTCTCTATATCTAGATACAAAAATAAGATTTTATCCTAACAAACAAAGCAATAAAATCGAACAAAGAAATGAAAACTAAGAAACTTTTGGTGGCTTTTAGTTGGAGGTTTGTTAAGCCCCTCTCTCTTTGTGATTTTCAGGGCTCCTATGTATATTTTATAGGTATAGGAGGCGGCTAAAACGAATCCCTAAGAGATTTGGACGTTATTGGAGATTTTCAGAAACTGTTTTTATTTCTTTCGAAGCAATGTTTGATCGAACATGTGTAGTGTTCGACCAAACAGCTTCCATGTTTGATCAAACAGGCGGTCGAACAATGTTCACTGGAAAATCCAGAGGAAGTGTTCGAACAGATGTTCGACCGAGCTTGGTCGATAACTATGGTCGAACACTACTCCTTCTTCTGCTTGCTCTGTTTTTGTGCCACACGGACCACTTTTCAGTATTTTGGGCATATTTTTAGTTCAAACAATTATATTGGCTTCAAACCACTTCAAGATGAAATCTAATATCCTCCTATAAGCTTCATTATATCGGTATATTTTTTTAAATTTTTTTTCTTATTATATATGCACTTTAAGAAAAGAATAAATTAAAAAGGAAAAATAAAACAATAGTAAATAAGATTATCTTCAATTTAGAAAAATATAAATTAAAATACTAATCCTAAAAAAAAAAATATTCACATCTATATAAACACATTAAATCTATTATATAAAAGTTGGTCAACTCTCTCCCTCAGCTTGACACGTCAACGCTTGAGAGAGTGACACGTGTCATTCATTATTTAATTTTCAAAATTTCATTTTATTTGAATTAAACTTGCACCCATGAGGACTCGAACCCACAATCCTCTCACTATATGACAACTGTATTACCCATTAGGCTTTTAGTACTACTTGACAATCCTCTCTAAACAAATTGTGATATTGTCTCTATGTTCTACGCATTAAATTCAAAACATTTGTTTTCATGATTGGAAGCATTTATATGGGAAATACATTGTATGATTATATTTGTACTTTAAATTTGATAGTTTTATATGTAAATTTGGATTTCTGAATTGAGTTAAAATTTTAAATTTCTTATTATTGAAATTTTTATTTATTATGTTCATGTTAGTTTTGATCCGTTCATAATTAATTATATGGAAAAAATATTTTACGCATTAATTTATTTAATTTCTCCAAAAAAACAACCTCTTCAATTTATCAAGCCGTGCTCGTGAAATCAGATGTATCCGTGCTTGTGAATTGGATAGGTGAAAATCCCGCATGGATGAAATAGATACAAGGGGTAGCATTTTTCGGTCATCGATTTTTTATCACAAGAATGTGATCTTACTCAAATGTCAAATCAAAATTTTGCATCTTCTAACAAGTTTGATGAATATCGTTTAATATGCGCCTCAGAGAGGATGTACAGATCCCCTTCAATTTTTCTTTAGGTGTATGGTCTAATATTTGCTTATAATATTCTACATAGCGAATTCGAATTGCAATCGTATGTGAAAATTGATCCAAAAAAATTCTATAAATTGAAATTAATCAAAACTAATATAAGGATAAAGATAAAACTCATTTATTAAACTTTAAAAATTCTAAATTAAAAAAGAAAAGAAATATAAGCTATAAATACGACTGTTTAACTTTATGGAGTTTGTGGGAATGAAACAAATTGTGGAGGAAGAGGGAAGGACTCTTACCGTCTTTATTCTTTTCACATTTCGTCCATGTGAGTTTTAGTTTATTTTAAAAATAATTTAGACTTTTAATACCTATTAAATTTGGACTGAACTTTTTTATAGAATCAAACCACACTTAATACATCACCATTTTTTCTTTTCCATGGCCCAACAAAATCATTTGCAAACAAAAGTTGTATACTCTTTTAATATAAATATATAATGGTTGAATGTATCAAATTATAATTAATTTAGACTTTTAATACCTATTAATTTTGGAGTAAACTTCCTTATAAAATCAAACCACACTTAATGCATCACCATTTCTGCTTTTTCATGATCCAACAAAATTCTTGCAAACAAAAATTGTATATTCTTTTAATATAAATATATAATGGTTGAAGTATCAAATTATAATTAATTTAGATTGTTGTAAGCATAGAATATTTGAGATATATAAATAAGATATCTTTGAAAGAATATATAGAAAAAAACCTGCACGTATGCGCGGATATTCTCCTAGTATTTTATAATTTTTCACCAAACAAAATAATACTACTCCGTAAACTTCATTCTATCGGTATAACTTTTCTTATTTTTAATTTATTATTATTATACATGCACTTTTTTACTTTACATGAATAATAGATTCTTGAGGTAATACCGTAATAGTATTATATCTCTATTACGTCTATCTTTTTTCCTTTATAATTATTATTTAGATTATATAAAATGGTTCATGATCACGATTTTTTTTTAAGTCTGATTCCATTATGAATAGTAATGTAAAGTTCTTTTAGTTTTGTAGTTTTCTGGGATTACTAACTTCTCTTCTAATTTATATTCTTCTAAAAAAAATTTAAATTATTTACAGCATATATATCATCAAAGAAACAATAATTTTAAGAACAACTAAAATTTGATTAAAAAATTATAATTAGAACCAATCCATATTTAGAAATATTTGATGAAATTTATCAAGAGAAATTAGTTACAATGGACTTCAAAAGTTCCAAATATGAACTTTTATTGTATGAGGAGTTTGTAGGACATGTGGAAAGACATAAAAATTATGTTACTAAGTTTTATCTATGAAAATACCATTTTAAATTTTTTTTATTTAAAATAAACAAAAAACCAGATTATAAAACAAATAATATAAACCCTAAAAATCTAACTTGGCGGCGAAAATAGAAGCAGTAGTTTGCGATTTGGGGAAATTCACCGGCGGCGTAAACAACTCTAACCTCGGCGGCAAACATCCCCGGCGTTGTGTTGTCCGTTTGATTTCAACGGTAAGATTTCCAACTCTTTCGACTTCTCTATTCCTCTTTCGATTTGTGTTGTTCCTCTTTCGAGTTCTCTCTTCTAATTTTTCATGGTTAGATGTTCATCTTGTATAAATGTTTTTTGGGTTGGGATTAGGCGAATAGAGTTTGGGTGTTGTTTCGGGGTGTGGTAAAGAAAGGTATGGAGAAATTATTATCTGGGATTGAAAGGATTTTGTGTTTGCGTGAACCCTAATTATTATTTTGTGGTCAGGTTTTGTGGCGACATTGAGGATATTCCAATAGCGTCAACAACTTTCCGGTGAGTGTTTTAAGTAATAATAGCAGATTTAGTATGAAAATGAAGGTGAAGTTGTTTTGTGGATTATGTCATTGTAGATTCGTTTTACAATGGTGGGTTTTATTCAAAGTAGATTTGTTGAATGCATGGAATATTTGTGTATAGATGGGAGGTTTGGATTCATTTTGAACGAGATTTCATATTTGTTTTGTGGTAGATTGTTTGTTATATTGATGGTAGATTTACAGATGAATATTTATGGCCACTGTAGACTTGTTAGCTCATCTTCGATAGAGATTGGATCGTTTTATTGATAGAGAATTTCTGTAATCTCGGTTGTGGCGACATTGAGGACATTCTGATAGCGTCAGCAAATTTCTGGCGATTGGATCGTTTTATTGATAGAGAAGTTATGTAATCTCGGTTGGTTTTTTTTTGTGTAGAACAGCCATTGCCATGCCTTCAAGTGGTAGTGGAAGCGATAGCAGTGATGGTGGGAAGAGATTTGCAGGAAGACAAATAAAAGAAAGGGAATTATGAAGGAGTGTTATTGTGGAGCTCGGACAGTGATTGATACTTGCCATTCGAAGATGGACACAAGAAGGAGGTTCTTCAGTTGCCTAAACATTGACGATGGAGATTGTCATATATGGGAGTGGTGGGACAAGACAGTCATGGAAGAGCTGACTCTTATGTACTCTGATTATGTAGAATTAGCGGAGAAGATGGAGGTGGTCACCTACCTTTACGATTTTTTTGCAGCAACAGAGAAAATTGATCAGCTTAAGAAAAACCAAGTTCAGAATGAGGAGAAGATTGTGTACCTCGAGATGTTAGTTGCTGAGATGAAGAAGAAGAAGAATACTGGCACAATAATCTGGTTTGAGATTCAGATTATGGTTGTTGCAGTGGTTGTTCTCCTTGCTCTCAGCATTATGATATGGTTTAAGTAGTCTTTCTTTGTTTGAATGATCTTAAGACCTTAACTTAGTTTTAACAAACTTGGTTCCTTATTTTTGTAGGGTCTACTATGAACACTATAACTCCCTAAGTCTAATCTTAGTTTGTAATCGGTAGACCCTTTAATTTTAATGGCTTATGTAAGGATCTTACTTGCTTACTTTAAGCCAATTAAGTCTACGACAAACCAAATGGTCTACCATGATTAATGTACCTCTACATGCATTGACAAATTGATAACATTAAATAACTCTACCGCTTCTACAACGAAAAATGTATCGTCGGGAAATAAATCTACCATATCGAGCCATACGATTCAACAAAATTCTCCTTAAATAATTCTACCACTATAAACAATGTTTCTCTAAATTAAATTAAATTAAATATAAAAAGATTATAAGGAAGAAAGAAATGAAACCCTGCAACTATTACTCGGCGGCTCGACGAGTTGGTAAGAATTCTTACTTTTTCGACTTCTATGTTCCTCCTTCGACTTGTGTGTTCCTCTTTCGAGTTCTCTCTTCCATTTCAGCGGGGTTAATTGTTCATCTTCTTTCTGGGTTGGGAGAAGGCGAAAATTGGTTGGGAATAGAGTTTGGGTGTTGATTCGGCGTGTTGTAGAGAAAGGTATGGTGAAATCATTATCTAGGATTGAATGGATGTTGAGTTTGGCTAAACCCTAATTATTATTTTGTGAACAGATTTCGTTGTGACATTGAGGACATTCCGATAGAGTTAGCAACTTTCCGGTGAGTGGATTAAGTAATGATAGCAGATTTAGTATGAAAATGAAGGTAGAGTTGTTTTGTGGATTATGTCATTGATGATTTGTTTTACAGTGGTGGGTTTGATTCGGTTGTAGATTTGTTGAAGCCATGGCAGATTTTGAATGAGATGGGTAGATTAGTTGTGTGGTTGATTTTATTGATTGTAGATTTATTTCACAATGGTGGGTTTGATTCGAAGTAGATTTGTTGAAGCCATGGCAGATTTGTTTATCTATGGGAGGTTTGGTTGCATTTTGAACTTGATGGTAGATTAGTTGTGTGGTTGATTTTATTGATTGTTCATTTGTTTTACATTGGTGGGTTTGATTCGAGGTAGATTTGTTGAAGTCATGGCAGCTTTTGAACGAGATGGTAGATTTGTTGTGTAGTTGATTTTATTGATTGTAGATTTATTTCACAATAGTGGGTTTGATTCGAAGTAGATTTGTTGAAGCCATGGCAGATTTGTTTATAGATGGGAGGTTTGGTTGCATTTTGAACTTGATGGTAGATTTGTTTTGTGGATGATTTTATTGATGGTATATTTTCATTTTAAGCATTATGGCCATAGCAGATATGTTTTCGGTTGATTTGTTCTACAATAGTGATAGGTTTTTAAGACTGGTAATGTAATATTGAATTTCTAATCTAAGCTCTGTGTGACTATTGAATAGTGATGGCGTCAAGTAGTTCCAAGAAGGAGTATCCAAAGAGATTGTATCCACCCGGAGTGTCTCCATTGCAAAACCAAAGTCTCAATCACAACTCCCATATGTCTGATTTTGGGGAGTTGGTGGATGCAGTACGCGAAGAAGTCTTCAATGATATAATGAATCGTTCTCAAGTAGGAGTCATTTTAAAGCTAGCTTGAAAGTCATATATATGGTTTCTAAGACGGTTCATCATCTTCTAACTCATCAACTGAGAACTAGTAGGATGCATGAGATGTGGTCATTAATTGGTGGTAATCCACTTAGATTTTCCCTGCATGAGTTCGAGGAAATCACACAGCTGAATTGTGGTGAGATTGATGCTAATGATGAATGTGACATTGATCATCGTGAATTTTGGAGAGAAATGAATGTCAAAGCAGGGGAATGACCTTCTTGGTTTGAGTTGAAGAGTGTGATGTCCATATGCATGACATAGAATTATGAGGAGAGGAAAATGGTAGGGTTGATGTTCGTTTTGTCGGTTGGAATATATGGGATTCATCGAGCCAGTTCTCTCCCTTTGATGGCTGCGAAAAGAGTAATGGTTCCAGAGGCTTTTGAGAAGTATCCATGGAGTCGGGAAGGATTTATAGAGTTAATGAAATCGATAAAAATTGCCTCTTTTGCGAACGACTCATACGTTGTGAATGGATGTGTGCATGCTTTAATCATATGGGCATATGAGTCTGGTGGAACCACCGAACCTGATCAAATCGAAGAAGACATTCCCACGGTCATAGAGGGCAGGATGACACGATCCAAGACTAAGTCATTACGCCAGAAGTTCAATCTAGCTGTAGAAAGGATCATAAGCACGTTTAATCCGGAGGCCATTGATATCTCTGTAAATTGCATGTTTTTGGCACACATTTCATGCTAGTTAGGATTTCATTCTTGCACTTTTATCTTAGTTTGCATCACATTTTCTCTCATGTTAGGATTAGATGCATTAGGTTAGGTTTTTGCATAGTCTTGCATGTTTGGAGTGTGTTCTCAGGTGCTTAGGATGATCCAAAGAAGAGACCAAGGAGAGAGGTCACAAATGGAGAATGAGCCGGCGATATCGAGCGCGGATCACGACACGAGGACGATTTGGACGAGTAGCAGCGGCTTAGTCCCGGAAGGAGAACCTCGGTGTGAAGATCCAGCAAGAGGATGCCCAAAGGACGGATATCGGAGCAAGGCAACGGGAAGTGCCCGATTCAAGTACCAAGGAAGGCAAGCCTTCACGACATGACCCCGAAATCCTTGCCCGATATGGAGCCTGCCCGAAGAATCAGAAGAGTTAGCGTTTCGGCTCGTTCATAACGACGTAAGCCCGAAACGCTAAAAGCCAAAAAAGTACCATTTCGGGAAAGTGGTCCCAAAGTTTATGTTTTTCCCTTTTTGTGTATAAATACCTACTCCCTCACTCTTATCTCTTCATCACGTTTTCCACTTTATTTTCTGTCTTCTCTTTCGAACCGAGACTTTTGTATTTTCGCCATTGAAGCTTGTTTCAAAGCTTTGATTTTTATGCAATCTTGAAGTTTTAAGTCTTATAGCTTAGTCTTATTTTCTTAAAGCTTCTTCCTTTTCTTGTTTTTGATTATCTTACAGCCTATGAGTTACTCTCTCATCCTTATGGATTTTGAGGTTTCTCAAATGGCTTGTGAGTAGTCTTTTTAGGACCTTGATGGGTTAAAAGAACCAAGGGACTCTCGGATTTATATTTCTTGCTTAGCTAAAACATAAAGTTAGATTCTTTCTTGTTTATCATTCCCAAAGCTTAGTCTAGTTTGGCCATCTAGTCTAAAGTCCTTAGGCGGCTTGACACGAACATCACGTGCTTGCTTAGCCGGATCTATGAACAAGAGTTTGATCTCTTAGGCTAAGACTAACCATCTGTCTAAGAATCTTACGGTTCAATAGGGACGTTGTAGATGCTTGTTTCTTCTATTGTACCGCTATGCGAGAGCTAGTCTATGGTGATAGAGATTCAAAGAGTTTAGACCCAAACATCATGGGCTAAACGATTTGAGGATCCCTTTACCTAAGAATCACCATCAAAAGACCAAGTCTTGATGTGATCCAAAAGCTTTAGCTTGATAAGTCGAACCGAGAGTTACCTAGTTCATGATACTCATCAAGATCCTCCCTTTATCTTGAAAGTTTATCTTTTTACCGTTTAAATAGCTATTTCTTGCCTAGCGTCCTTAAAGTTCTCTTATTTATGGTCTTGAGTGACACAAGATCAATCCTTTAGTCATTTTTAATAGTAAAGTCTTAATCTTTACCCGATTTGAACTTGACTTATAACACCGATATGACCGTTATGTTCACTAACGCTCCCAAAATGGTTTGATACCCCATACACTATACTACTTCGGTTGATAGCTGTTGGGACATTGCTAAAAAGGTTAAAACCTTATTTGTCAATTGGCGCCGTTGCCGATTTGGGAGATAGTTTAGTCATTTCGGCTTTAGGTCGTTATAAGGACAAGTTTATATTTTTCAGTCATTTAACACTTCTACTCGCATATCTCTATCTTGAAAGGTATATGAACCTACGTTCACACGGTACAACAAACCTTGTTCCCCCAATAGACGATATCCACCTGCTCGAAAGATCAGCTAGACGAAATCGGGAACAGGCCGAAACGGTTAACCGTGTGACGATGGAAAACCAACAAGGTGCTCCAGGAGCTGCGGGCGCAGTTGGTGCACAAGGACAACAAGGCAACCAGGGACCACAAGGTCCACAAGGCGTACAAGGCGTTCGAGGACAGCCTGGTGTTGCAGCTGCTCCAAGAGCCGTGAGGCAAATCGGTGCCGGAGATGCACCGATATCGACTGCAAGCCGACACGGAATCCAGCCACCACCAGTGCAGAACAACAACTTCGAGATCAAAAGTGGTCTCATCTCCATGGTGCAGAATAACCGGTTCTTCGGTCTGCCCTTGGAAGACCCACTTGACTATCTCGACCAGTTCGATCGTGTGTGCGCCATGACCAAAATCAATGGAGTAAGCGAAGATGGATTCAAGCTGCGTTTGTTTCCCTTCTCACTGGGAGACAAAGCACACACATGGGAAAAGACACTGCCACAGGGATCCATTACCTCGTGGGCAGACTGCAAGAAGGCATTCCTAACGAAGTTCTTTTCCACATCGAGGACAGCCCGATTGCGGAACAAAATCAGCGGTTTCACTCAAAAATCCAACGAGACTTTTGGTGAAGCATGGGAGAGATTCAATGGCTACACCGCTCAGTGCCCTCACCATGGATTCAGCCAAGAATCACTCCTCAGTACACTATATCGGGGTGTCATTCCCAAGATTTGGATGCTGCTCGATATGGTTAGCAATGGAAATTTCCTAGCTAAAGACGTTGAAGACGGTCTTGAGTTAGTTGAAAACTTAGCTCAGAGTGACTCTTCTTACCACGAAGACTATGACAGATCCAACCGTGGTTCCAAAAAAGAAGTGGAAGGAAGCCGGAAGGTGATCAAAGAACTCAATGAGAAGCTTGAATGTTACTACTTGTCCAAACTCAAAAGGAGGTCCATTTCGTGGAAGAACTCACTCAAGTCCAAGAAAGGGAGGACGTTTAGTATGAAGATGTCAACTACATCAACGCTCAAGGAGGGTATAACAACTGGAAACCGAACAACAACCTTTCCTAGCACGAACGTCGCAAATCCTCAAGACCAGACCTACCCTCAACAACAAGGAGGAGGAGCAAAACAATACGTGACCTACACGAATCAACAAGGCTTTGTACCGCGGTTCCAGAACCATAACGGCTATCCGCCACGACATCAAGCCGGTGCACCTCCTGGCTTCCCACAACAACAACAAGGAAACCCAAATGCTCATGCTGGATTTGACTTGGAAGGAACTCTGAAGCAACTTCTACAAGGTCAAACACATATCCAGGCGGATATGCACAAACATTTTGCTGAAGTGCATAACAAGATTGATGGTGTCCACACGGAACTATCCGGAAAGATTGAAGACTTGACCGCTCGTGTCAAGACACTTGAAAATCCGTCATGAATTCCTAGAAAATCCGTCATGAATTCAAAGGAGTATTGCCAAATGATCACCACTTTCGACGAGGAAAAACGGGATCTTCCCGATATCACTTCTACAAAACGGGCTCAAGTCGATGCGGACATCGACATTCTAAGAAGGGGAGGGAGTTCGAAAAATTCGGAAGCTTCTGAGGAAAAAGAACCCACTGATCCCCCAAAAGCACCATTCTTGCGAGTCTATAAACCGCCAATGCCATACCCCCAGAAGCATAAGAAACGTCTTATAGAGGAACAAGAGGCTGAATTAATTGAAACATTGAAGAAAGTTGAAGATCTCTTCAACAATACTGACGAAACCAAGCCTATTCCAGATTTCCTAGTAGCTTTGAAGGATAAGCTCTATGCTGATGCAATGGCAACAATAGGAAGGAATGCAGCAGCTCGTGAGGAGAAACCTAAGGAGGAACCCTTAGTAGTCAAGAAGCTTTCACTCTACCATGCACACTCGGAGGAATTACCTTTGAAAACTGTCTGTGTGACCTCGGAGCAAGAATTAACGTGATGAGTCTCGCCACGGCTAAGCGTCTCGGGTATGACACCTATACCGACTGCAAGAAGTCGTTATCACTGGTCGATGGAAGTGAAAGGAAAACTGTTGGGAAGCTGCTGGACCTACCCCTCATGATTGGGAACGTGCTACTTCCAAGCGACTTCCTGGTGATAGAAATGGACCAAGATGTCAAGGAAACTCTCCTGTTGGGAAGACCTTTCCTAGCCTCTGCCGGTTGCATGTTTGATTGCAAAAGCGGCAAGGTAGAGCTGAGACTAACTGGAAGCTTGGTAATGCACTTTGACACCAAAGGGAAGAAAATCTATGAGAAGGAACACACATACTCCCTTGTGCTCAAGAAGACAATTGAGAAAACCAAAGATCCATCCTTGGAAATATGCTACGATGGAGCTAGCTTTGATGGGGTCTGTCTCAATGCAATATTCGAAGGGCATCCAAGAGAAATCCAAGAAGAAACAAAAGAGGTGATCACTTGCAAGAAGTCCTACGTGAAAGGGCCGACTCTCGGAGATCTTCTGGAAGGTATGACTCTCAAACCTGTTCTCTCTGCTGGTGGTGAGATGAGATACAAGCTGAGATGCAAGGGGAAAGTTAGACCCTTTGCTTACCTTAAGGTGATAAAAGACACCGATTTGACCAATCAAAAGGGTTCTAAGGCAAGCAAGGAGGGAACTTCCAATGTGTCTCTGGCTGATTTCATCACAATGATCAAGGAAAGTAAGGATCCTCCCACAGGATCGAGGGGTGTTCATTTCCCCCTTTCGCACTAAAAGATGACCAAGAAAAGTCAAGCTAAGTGACTCAAAACAAAGCGCTCTTGGGAGGCACCCCAAGCTTATCCATGTACATATTAATGCTTTTCCTAGTTTAGTTTAATGATTTCAGGATCCCATGAAGGAAAAGGTGAGGAGACTTACACATATGAGGAGCTAAAACCAAAAGAGAAGCTGTCTGGCTCAATAACGGGATGTAATATCGGGTTAACACCACGATATTCTCCCTAGGTATTCTTCGTCGGGCAGGCACAACGGCGTGTAGCCGATATGGGATGAAGCCCAAGCTAGACAACCATCACGGTGGTCAAATATCGGGAACAAGCCGATATCCGTAACGTTAATCACACCATATCGGAGTCAACCCGATATGTCCGTCCAGGTAAAAGGGTGGCTAGGCGTGGCCAATCCGAAAAAGCGCTCAAATTACGGCCCACTTTTTCGGATAAGGCAAGAATACTTGGTTGGGGTTAACCGACAATTATTCTCCAAACCAAGAAACCCTAGTCAACCCTTCCTTTCCCCTTGTCTCCTTTTTCTTTATAAAAACCCTCGCCTCTCTCGTTTTCATTCCCCATCACTCTCAATCTTAGAAAATTGCTTTTGAGTTTTTATTTCGCAAAGTCGAGTTTGAGCATTCATCCCAGGATTTTCGCATATCGATCTAAGGTAAAATGCTAATACATAACGATACGATTGATAATCTCTTAGGATTGTTCAGATTCGCTGCATTGAGGATTGAGAGTAGATGGAGAATCGTTTTGGTAGGCAGATTTCGCGTAAAAGCTTAGGTTTTTTGTTTTGGTTTTTTCTGAATTTCGGCACATCTATTCGTGAGAATAGCTTCATGGCTAATCTCTTTTGAAGTGTCGAGATTCTAGAAGACCCTTTTCCACCTTTTTGTTTAAACGCAAGCTTGTCTAAAATCTGGATTTGTGAAGAACAACGCTATTTATTTTTCGCGATTTAGAGTCTTTCCCTATCCGCTAATACTCAAATTTATTTGCTTGGGTCTCTTTAGTCATGAATAGAGTTGCCTAGGGTTTAAACATACATGCAAGACAGTCTCTCAGTCTCTGTCCTTAGAGCTTTTCCTTGTACTTACACACTTCCGAGTGTTTTTGATTGATAGGTACAATGGTAGGAGCAACAAGAAGCGGAGCAGTTCTGGGGAGATCAAGGGAATACCAAACGGAAAAGAGAGAAGGTAAGAGACCAGTTGGAGAATCCAGCCGAGCGGCGATTGTACGTTCACCCACACGTGCATCGGGAAGAAGAAGTACAGGATCCCGACATACCCTGGCCGAAATGCGTGCAGCATTCAGACGAATGGAGTTCAAGGCCACGCGCTATCCCCACGAGGAGACAATGGCCGAGCTAGGCATCTACGAGGACTGCTAGATCCTCTTCAACGTAATGGGCCTGAATAAATTCTTGGAAAACGCTTATGCGTCCCATGACGAAGCGACCTTCCAGTTCCTTGCAACACTGGAAGTAACGTTCTACGCGTTTGGAGAGATCACTCAGGAGGAAATCGGAGATGGGCACGTTCGTTTCATGTATAGAAACGATACTCACCGAATGACATTTCGGGAGCTGGAGTCGATATTCGGGTTCAGCCAAGGCGATATGCGCGAAATGTCCGTGAATATAGAAAGGGAGGAGCTGTAGGCATTGTGGAAGCATATTGGGGTAGGGACGTACAAGCCAGGAGTGAACAAGAGCACCAGGATAAGGCACCCAGCCTTGAGGTATGTGCAAAGAGCTATTGCACATACTTTCTTTGCAATGAAGGAATGCGGAGCTGTCCTGACAAAGAAGCTGGAGATAATGGACGACGGCCTGGTGGAAATCATTCAAGAGACGCGGACTGAGCTTGAACTGAGGGGAAGCAGAAGGAGCACCGGGTTGATCACGTTATTGATGAAGGAGCTTCTCCACTACAAATCGTGGATGATATCCACACCAAGCGATAGGCCTCAGATAGGCTGTGGAGGAGTTGTGTCTGCTATCTTGAAAGGGGCTGGCATTGATCTCGAGGAGCCAACTCACGGAATCCGGTGGATAGACATTGCATATCTAAAGAAGTGCCAGTTTCTCGGGAAGCCATATCGGCATGGACACCGATATCAGTTCACCCGAGCATCAGGACAAGCTGCAGTACTGTTCCTGCCAAACCTGTGGCTGACCACGATAAGGGAGCCAAGGAATTTGGATTTCGACCCCCAAGATGAGCATCTCTTCCCATATGGAGCTGAATTCGATGAGGGTTACGTGGAAGAATATCGGGAAGAAGCAGATACAGCTGCTGAAAAAGAAGATGAGGATGAAGACGCCTATGATGACCCTACTGACGAGTTTGGATTTCCTCTCTATGGCGCAGATCGCTACCATTTTGATCCAATCACCGGTGGACCACACCGAACTCTCAAGGCGGCGCACGATAGGATCAATGTGCTCCAGCGGTACTACAAGTGGCAAGACCGTTCGATCAGAAAGCTAGTCTCCACGGTGAAGGGAATCAAGGGTCACGTGAAAGGCCTGAAGGGGCAAATCAAGTCGCTCACCTCAAAACTGAAGGGATCGACACCATCGCCACGGTATGAAGCCGATATGTCTCCGGAGGAAGCCAAAGGAAATGAAGACGAGGAGTCCGATGAAGCAGACAGTCAAATGCTTCAAAGGAGGCATTCCTTCACGTTCGAACTAAGAGAGCGCGAGCTGAATGATCCATGAAGGCATTCCTGCCAAGAGGATAGCATATAGAGGAAGAGACGTGCGAGCCAATCCCCGATACCAGAATCAGACAACCCATCCTTCTCCACCAGTGAGACACCACGTCCTCACATCACACTGAGCAGTAAGGTACCACTCCAAACCCTTGTACATAAGTATTTTTCTATTATTTTTCATTTTGCTTGAATTTTTGCATAATCATAAGACCATATTCTTCCTTTCTTCTATCACACAGAGACTGTGTGATTTAAGTTTGGGGGAGTATGTAGTACTTGCATTCGAATAGATTAAACACCATGCATTCATAAAAATTGCATAGAAAAACACAAAAAAAAATTGAAAAATTTTGAAAATTTATCCCACAAAAATAACTCATGTAGTTGCATTTCCATGTTAGGATTGAGTCTAGATGCATTCATATAGGATTCATAAGCATTTGCATAAGGTGTTAGGTATTTCGAATCCTTGTAAATAGCCATTTTTAAGTCAAGAACTCAATGCCTTAGTTCTTGTTTGTCTGATGCATTTCGAATTAGACTAAGCTTAAGGCAGCACCACGTTTGGAATTTGTCCTGTGAAATTCAGTTTTGACTTGATGCATTGCGATTTGAACTACTTCCCTAATAAACTTGAACCGTTAATTTGAAAATCTAATTATCTCGTTCGTATCTGTCAAATAGCTCATGGATTTCACTTGGACTTTCTTTTCCCTTTTTACCACCCTCTCGCTAGTCCAAGTACCAGACCCGACCCTAAACCGAAACCATTGTTTTTAAACCAATAAACACTTTTGTGAGAGCATGTGAGGCCTTTGCACCATTTTCGAATCTTCTTAGGCAAAAAGTGTTGGGTTTAGATCGACAAGGTTAGATTTCCATGTAGACGTTGGCTCACATCTCGGGTCAACACTAGGTTAAGTGGTTTGGTTACTGAATCGGTTTAACACTGAAATCGGAGGCCGATATTGCTGGGTAGACTAGGAAAAAGGGGTTATATTCCAACTTGATCATGCGTTGACAGAAGGAAAAGAAAGGAAACCAAGGAGTCAGACGGGGACACGAATAAAAGAGATGGCGGCAAGAAATGAAGCTCGAAACCAAAAGAAGAAAAAGGCGATTCCAAGAAAAAGCAAAAGAAGGCCAAACAACAAAGCATAAATCCGGCCAACAACACCAAAGGTGAAACACAAGGAACACAACAAAGGAGCCAGAAAGCCGAAACCGATCTCCAACAAATAAGAAGTCCCCCGAAGATGACCAGGAAAGATAATATCGAGGAATGATATTGGGATAACGGCGAAATGCCGAGAGAAAGGGTAGCTTAGGAGGGAGCGATTTAGACTAGGGTAGGAAACGAAATAGATATTCTGGGTAGATGGTAGTCTAGCCTTGTATGCATCCATTGGTTTTTACCTTTAGTATTTTGCATTAAGAAGGTTCCTTTCATGAGTGATCTCATCTAAACACTTAACCCGTTCGCGCTACGAGTTCATATTTAGCTCGTGACCTTACCCTGAGCCAAATGAGTTAGTTGACAGGCATGAATGAGATCCACGTTTTAAATTTCATAATGAATGTGAAAGGGATTTGGGAATTTGAATGTGCATCTAAGTTGGGATTGTTTTCGCTTGATTATTGTGATGAATGTGGCTAAGGCTTTTTGGATAAGTAGAATTCGACTTGCATCCTAGAAACCTGAACTTAGACATAGAGTTGATTTCCTTTAAATGGCGTTTTGGATTCAAACTTACACCTTTTCTTTTAAAACCTCACCCCTCCGGTTGGCTTTTGCTTGATGACAAGCAAAAAGGCAAGTTTGGGGGGTATTGATATCTCTGTAAATTGCATGTTTTTGGCACACATTTCATGCTAGTTAGGATTTCATTCTTGCACTTTTATCTTAGTTTGCATCACATTTTCTCTCATGTTAGGATTAGATGCATTAGGTTAGGTTTTTGCATAGTCTTGCATGTTTGGAGTGTGTTCTCAGGTGCTTAGGATGATCCAAAGAAGAGACCAAGGATAGAGGTCACAAATGGAGAATGAGCCGGCGATATCGAGCATGGATCACGACGCGAGGACGATTTGGACGAGTAGCATTGGTTTAGTCCCGAAAGGAGAACCTCGGTGTGAAGATCCAGCAAGAGGATGCCCAAAGGACGGATATCGGAGCAAGGCAACGGGACGTGCCCGATTCAAGTACCAAGGAAGGCAAGCCTTCACGACATGACCCCGAAATCCTTGCCAGATATGGAGCCTGCCCGAAGAATCAGAAGAGTTAGCGTTTCGGCTTGTTCATAACGACGTAAGCCTGAAACGCTAAAAGCCAAAAAAGTACCATTTTGGGAAAGTGGTCCCAAAGTTTATGTTTTTCCCTTTTTGTGTATAAATACCTACTCCCTCACTCTTATCTCTTCATCACGTTTTCCACTTTATTTTCTGTCTTCTCTTTCGAACCGAGACCTTTGTATTTTCGCCATTGAAGCTTGTTTCAAAGCTTTGATTTTTATGCAATCTTGAAGTTTTAAGTCTTATAACTAGTCTTACTTTCTTAAAGCTTCTTCCTTTTTCTTTTTTTTGATTATCTCACGGCTTATGAGCTACTCTCTCATCCTTATGGATTTTGAGGTTTCTCAAATGGCTTGTGAGTAGTCTTTTTAGGACCTTGATGTGTTAAAAGGACCAAGGGACTCTCGGATTTATATTTCTTGCTTAGCTAAAATATAAAGTTAGATTCTTTCTTGTTTATCATTCCCAAAGCTTAGTCTAGTTTGGCTATCTAGTCTAAAGTCCAAAGGCGGCTTGACACGAACATCACGGGCTTGCTTAGCCGGATCTATGAACAAGAGTTTGATCTCTTAGGCTAAGACTAACCATCTGTCTAAGGATCTTATGGTTCAATAAGGACGTTGCAGATGCTTGTTTCTTCTATTGTAACACTATGCGAGAGCTAGTCTATGGTGATAGAGATTCAAAGAGTTTAGACCCAAACATCATGGGCTAAACGATTTGAGGATCCCTTTACCTAA
>JAHZTW010000001.1:101588490-101644406 GCA_020283515.1 Alliaria petiolata
GACCAAGGGACTCTCGGATTTATATTTCTTGCTTAGCTAAAACATAAAGTTAGATTCTTTCTTGTTTATCATTCCCAAAGCTTAGTCTAGTTTGGCTATCTAGTCTAAAGTCCAAAGGCGGCTTGACACGAACATCACGGGCTTGCTTAGCCGGATCTATGAACAAGAGTTTGATCTCTTAGGCTAAGACTAACCATCTGTCTAAGGATCTTATGGTTCAATAAGGACGTTGCAGATGCTTGTTTCTTCTATTGTAACACTATGCGAGAGCTAGTCTATGGTGATAGAGATTCAAAGAGTTTAGACCCAAACATCATGGGCTAAACGATTTGAGGATCCCTTTACCTAAGAATCACCATCAAAAGACCAAGTCTTGATGTGGTCCAAAAGCTTTAGCTTGATAAGTCGAACCGAGAGTTACCTAGTTCATGATACTCATCAAGATCCTCCCTTTATCTTGAAAGTTTATCTTTTTACCGTTTAAATAGCTATTTCTTGCCTAGCGTCCTTAAAGTTCTCTTATTTATAGTCTTGAGTGACACAAGATCAATCCTTTAGTCGTTTTTAATAGTAAAGTCTTAATCTTTATCCGATTTGAACTTGACTTATAACACCGATATGACCGTTATGTTCACTAACGCTCAAAAAATGGTTTGATACCCCATACACTATACTACTTCGGTTGATAGCTGTTGGGACATTGCTAAAAAGGTTAAAACCTTATTTGTCAGCCATATACCTACCTCAATCAACCGCACGTGAAAGCTCCAAAGGACCCGAGAAGGAGCAACAGGAGGAATTACCCCAGCAAGACATCATACAAGCTTCCCCTCCACACGGCCAAGGTATGATCCCTTTCTTAACTGATTCCATAACACAATCTAACAAGAAACAGGAGGAGACCATCACCGAGCTTCAAGATGCTGCGAACACAAGTCTAGAAGCCGAGAAGGAGCATTTGGCGTTCCCGTAAGAGTTTGAAGTTCAAGAGGAGCGTTCCAGTGAAGACTTCGACAGTATGGCATCAAGAACACTCCAGACTGTCCAAGACCAGAGGAAGCTCACCAAAGCCACACCAGAAACCATCAAGATCATGCAACAACAAACCTGGCCGCTTCTAAGCGATAACAAGGTACTTTCAATTTCTATAATGCATGCAGGTTCAAGCTACGATTCAGAGCTTCCAGGCTAAGTCAGAGACATCAGAAAGAGCCAAGGAAAACGTCAAAGTGTTGGCCAAATGTTTATTTTTGCTGGTTTAAGTTTGTTTCCTTTTCTGTTTAAAACGCTAGTCTTTCCCTTTTCTTTGTATTAGGTATTTTTCCGTTTTGTTGCTTTATTTTCTTTTAATTTTGTTGTGTTTTTCTTTTATTTTGCCCTATTGGGAGACCCTAGAAGGTCATGCCGCCGAGCTATTTATAAAGCTCCTCTACGACTTTGTAGTCCGCAACTTTTTACCCTACATCAATAAAATCGGCAGTTCTTCTTTTCAAGTCAAGTTTTGAAACTATTTTGCTCGTTCTTTGTGTGTGGAATCACGCTTAGCTCGAGTGCTTGATGTATCAGAGAGCCCCTCATCATCTCTGTGGTGCATTCGATGCCCCATCAATCCCCTTAACCGATCCAACGTGAGAGAGTCTCTAGACCAGCACGTTCGATTCCATCTCTTTGAGTCTCGATCCATCCGAGGTTCATACCATCTGGTATCACAGCCGAAAGGTTCCTAGCATCAGGTGATATCTATCTCTACACCTTTCGGTTTGTTTCTGCTTGCTCATGTTTCTGTTTCTTAAAAAAAACCCCATAAAAATTGCTTTGCTTCCGTTTGTTCTTGCTTAAGTTTCTGTTCTTAGTAGATCCGCTTAAACCCTAAAAGAAAAAGTTGTTGTTNCTCATGTTTCTGTTTCTTAAAAAAAACCCCATAAAAATTGCTTTGCTTCCGTTTGTTCTTGCTTAAGTTTCTGTTCTTAGTAGATCCGCTTAAACCCTAAAAGAAAAAGTTGTTGTTCAGATAGATCCGGTTAAGTTGCTGCAGTCAAGTGGTTTCCTTTGATTGTGCGAGTTGATTTGGTTTTCTACTTGTTAGTTTTGTTTCTTTAAAACCTTAAAAACCAAAAAGATTGTTTTGTCTTTTCCGCACTTGTTTTATTTCGTTGAGTATTGTTTCTGTTGCTTTTGTTTTCAAAACCAAAAACCCTAAAAAGAAGTTGTTTTATTCCCGTGTTGTTTAGCTAGCCTTTGTGCAATTCTTTGGTTTCCTTGAATTGTTATAATTGCGGCTTGTTTTAGTTTCTGCCTAAGTAGTTTTATCGGTTTTAGTTTCATCTATTGTGGTGCTTTGATAGTTTGTTGTTTTTGTTGGATTACAGGAACCATACAAGCGTGTTTAGAACGACATGGGTGAAGAAGTTCCATAAGACGTCGTGATGCAGATGATGGCCGCTTTCAGAGAGGAGATGCGAGCCATGAGACAGAATACGCATGGTCCGTTTGGAACAGCCACCGCCACCTCCTTCCCCAGCTGTTGTTATTCCACCGAGAGCCCCAATGAGAAATTTGTTGGAACCTGAGAAGGAGATGCCTGAGCTTGAGGATGACATTCCCCCTGATCCGTTACAACAACAACACCAACGAGCCCAAGACCCTCTTAGGAGGTCGAGAGTGCGAGAAAAAGAGCATAGGGAAGGAAACATGGATGTCAAGCTTACCCCTCCAACTTTTGCTGGGAAATCAAATCCATACGTGTATCTAGACTGGGAAAGTAGGCTTGAATACATCTTTGAATGCTATGGGTATGGAGACCGCAAGCGAGTTGCCTTAGCAGCTGCACATCTCACCGACAATGCAACTGCTTGGTGGGACAGAAACGTGGCTGAGAGGAGAAGGAACGTGGCTAGTACATCTAGAACTCGAGAAATAATCTTTTTTAAATGTCAGGGAAGAGGCCACATGTCAAGGGAATGCTCCAACCAGAGAACCATGATCTTGACCCCAAGCGGAGATTATGAGTCCCAAGACGAGGAGGACGATGATGCTGATGAGCTAGAAGGCGAGATAGACTATCCTGACCATGGCGAGATGCTTGTCACCATGAGGATTCTGAGCGCTCTAGTTACACCAGAGGAGAAAGTGCAAAGAGAGAACATCTTTCATACAAGATGCATCATCCGAAACAAGGTATGTAATCTGATAATAGACGGTGGTTCTTGCACTAACGTTGCTTCTAAGTATATGGTAGAGAAGCTAGGTCTGTAGAAGACTAAGCATCCGAGGCCCTACAAGCTGAGATGGTTAAATGATCAAACTGAGGTGAGAATCTCAGAACAAGTCATTATACCATTTAGCGTGGGGAAGTATCAAGATGAAGTAACATGTGATGTTGTACCGATGCAAGCTGGGCACCTTCTGCTGGGAAGACCGTGGCAGTTTGATCGAGCAACAAGTCATAACGGTCGGTCCAACTTCTACTCCTTCACTTACAAGGACCGCAAGCACAACTTAGCCCCCTTAAGCCCCACCGAAGTACATCAAATGCAAACCCATATGGCTAAGGAAATCGAGGTAAGTAAACCCAACTTGTACATTACAAGTAATACCGTGTTTAAAACCATGAGTGCCCGTGGCACCGTGCTACTAATGGTTTTCAAAGATTGTCTAAGCACAGGCTCAGGTGATTTACAACTTCCAAGTGAAGTACAAGCCGCCTTAGACCGATTTAAAGACGTGTTCCCATAAGAGATTCCAGCTTGATTGCCTCCAATCCGTGGAATAGAGCACCAAATAGACTTTGTCCCCGGTTCTGCATTGCCCAACAAAGTTGCGTACCTAATGAATCCCAAATAAACCAAGGAACTTGAGAAGCAAGTAAAAGACTTGATGGACAAGGGATACATCAGGGAGAGTCTAAGTCCGTGTGCAGTGCTAGTTCTGCTAGTACCTAAGAAGGACGCCACATGGAGGATGTGTGTTGATTGCCGAGCCGTCAACAACATCACCATCAAATATAGGCATCCCATACCGCGCCTAGATGATATGTTAGATGAGCTTAGTGGAGCAACTATCTTCTCAAAGGTAGATCTCAGAAGCGGATATCATCAAGTGAGGATGCGAGAAGGCGACGAATGGAAGACAGCCTTCAAGACTAAACAAGGGCTATACGAGTGGTTAGTGATGCCCTTTGGCCTCATCAATGCCCCTAGCACCTTCATGCTACTCATTGTGCGTGTTGGATTTCGCACAATAGAAAATCTGTTAATAAAAACAAAAGAAGACGAAAAGATTCTAAGTTAAACACGACACGAAGATCCGAAGACGATGATTTTATTCAAGCTGCTTTGATAAGCTTTTAGGGTACAAGTCTTTTAGGGTAAAAAATGCGGATCCCCCTTACAAATGTCTTTATAATCCTATTTATACATTTCTTCCTAGAATCTAAGCGAGGATATCGGGCTATCTTCCGTAGATTCTTCTTTATCTTCTCTTGGCGGAGGCCCCTTCCGCGAAGCTACGTCTTCTAGGGTAAGTGTGACTTCGGCCTTCTTCGTGGGCCTGGGCTCGGCCAAATTGTGCAACGACTCGCCTTGGGCTCGGCCTCACCTTTTGTTTTGGGCTTGGATCGTGCACGGATTATGCACTTCGGTTTGACTCGTGCATAATTCATACGTTTTTTGGTTCGGCTCTGAATCGACATGGTTTGTTCATCGAGCCGATCCCGGTTTGTGGTTGGATTGCGCATGGTTCGTCTCGGCTCGGGATCTGCCCGGTTTGTACACTGAGCCGAGCCCAAATTGTGCTCGGTTTGTGCACGGTTTGGTTCGGCTCAGAACCTGCTCGGTTTTTGCACCGAGCCGAGCCCGAATTGTGCTCGGTTTGTGCACGGTTCATGTATGGCTCTGAAATTTACCTCCATACTTAGCCTTTTCCTCGATTGATCTTGCCTTGGTGAAAACCTACCCCAACAGTTAGCCCCCCAGCTTGTTAGACTCAGGAATGAGGGTGACGATGTGTTAAGTTGTGCAAGATCAATGTCCAAAGTATGCCTTGATTTGTCGCCGAGGCTCTTAATCTCTTACCAAGGTGAACTTGTTTGTCGAGGCGAAGTGTGAAACTCGTCGCCGAGGTGCTGCCCTTTCTGCTCGGCTTTCAGATTGTTACCACGATGCTAAACTCATTCGCCGAGGCGTGTAAGTTGCGATCGAGGTGGTTGTTTTTTGTTTTTGTTGTTTTTTTTTTTGAGCCGGGCTTTCGCCTCGGCTTCTGCTGTAGGGATCATTCTCCTCGAAGCGCTTGACACTTTGAGAATTTTTATGATGTTTTTTTTATTTTCTTGTGCGGGCTTTCAACTTTGTACCGATATCGTTGGACTTGGGCCTACAATCATCTCTTAAGGCCCACTACCAGACTTGGGCTCGTCTTGGGAAGCGGAACCATCTCGCGTGTTTCCGAGGCGACGCGCTGGCTTTGTTTATAAAACACCGAGGTTCCTCTTGACTCCTTCATTATCATCACTTCTCAAAAACTCTCAAAAGGTTGGTTTTCTTTCTTTTCTCCCTTATCTCTCTCGTTTATGTTTAGATTTCAATAAGGGTTCTTTAGATTCCTACCGAGCCTCCGTCATCATTCTTAGTTCTCCGATCGATCTTCGAGTATTCCGGCCGTTCTTCGAGTTCTCTGATCCATCTTCAAGCGATCTCCGAGGAAGCGACTGATCTTCAATTTCTTCATCCAGTCTCCGAACCGAATTGATATTCGAGGCGAGCGTAATTCCTTCGCGCTCCGATTCTCGGACCGAGGTGGTCCCCGAGGCGAGCACGAATAAATCCCGAGGTGCTTCTTCCTCCACCTCTTGAGGTGCGACAAACACTCCGATCCTCTCTCCCCGAGGCGAGGCGAGCGCGCAGCCTCATTCGCCCCGAGGTGATTTGGTTCTTGAGGACTCTGTTGGCTCGGTTAATTCCCCGACTAAGTTAGGGAGAAATATATTTTCTTCTCCCGTTTATCATTCCGCCGAGGAGCAAGTCTCAGGGTCCAAGAATCCATCTCCGCTTGTTGAGCCGAAACCTGAAGATGAAGACTGGAATTGGGATCCAGTCAAGGCGAGATGAAGACTAGAACTGGGATCCCGCAGCTCATTTCAGAATACTTATGGTCGTGCGGTCTCACCATTGCTCAACTGACGCGTCGGGCCTTACGACACCTAGTGGGATTATTGACTCTGAGCTATGAGTCCGGGATCTCACTCTCGCTGGGACACCTCGAGAATCTCCTGGACGTCCGACGCAAACCTAATGCCGAGGTGTATTACATCTCGAACAAGAAGGGTCGGAGGATAATCCAAGATTTCCCTAGTAAAGATTCAGATTGGGAGTGCCGATTCTTCTACGTCCTCATAAACGACGCCTCCATTTCCGAGGAGTGGCTCGAGAGAACTAAGGCGGATTGGGGACGAATTGGTAGAGGACCTAAGTGACTCTAGGGATTTCTCACATGCTCCGGCTCGATTTCGATTTTTACTAATGTTTCCTTTGTTTCTTCTGTCATGCAGTCCCTCGCCTCGTCCTTCGGTGTGCAACTGATATCTGGGAAGTCGTGAAAGCTTTCAACCAGAGGAACGTTCGTTGGAAGAAGACTTTCTCTCTCCAGCGAATTGAGCGAGCACGGGCTCTTTACCTAAGTGGTTATCAAGCAGGCAACTCTGATTATTCGAGTGCATCCGAAGACTCTCGGATAAAGATGGCGAAGGGGATGACGCTTCGTGAGAGGCAAGAGCTTGACGCGAAGAAGGTCGCCGAGAAGAAAGAGAAGAAAGGCTTGGGGCCTCAGGGATCTATTCCCGAGCAGAGGGATACGCACAATGCCCCCGAGCTTGATCGTGCGAAGAAAATCTCCGAGGGGTACGCGGCGGCGGGCGATTCGAGCCCGAAAGAGGCCTCTGTCTCTAAGCAGAAGACCCCGAGCGGGCCTAAGAAGATTGTATCTGGTCTCAAATCTGGGACGAGGCCCGATGGATCGTCCCTTTCTCAGCACCGCGACGGCGATAAAGCTGCGGCCAAAAAGGAGTAGAAAACGGGGAAGAGACCTGCCGTCGAGGCTGCCGTCGCACCCGAGACCAAGAAATCGAAAACATCTAAGCGGGCTCCGGCAACGCATGGCTAGGTGGACGTTCCCGAGGCCGATCCTAAGGTCGCTGAGGCGGCGTATAATGACCCCTAAGTCTCTGCTACTTTTTTCTCCAAGATCCTTGCCCCGGGCAGCTCTTTCCCTCCCCCGGACACTCTCGCGAAGCGGAAGAAGTATGCAAACATGGCTCTCAAAGGGACCAAGGTAAGATTNGAAAGAGGCCTCTGTCTCTAAGCAGAAGACCCCGAGCGGGCCTAAGAAGATTGTATCTGGTCTCAAATCTGGGACGAGCCCCGATGGATCGTCCCTTTCTCAGCACCGCGACGGCGATAAAGCTGCGGCCAAAAAGGAGTAGAAAACGGGGAAGAGACCTGCCGTCGAGGCTGCCGTCGCACCCGAGACCAAGAAATCGAAAACATCTAAGCGGGCTCCGGCAACGCATGGCTAGGTGGACGTTCCCGAGGCCGATCCTAAGGTCGCCGAGGCGGCGTATAATGACCCCGAAGTCGCGGCTACCTTTTTCTCCAAGATCCTTGCCCCGGGCAGCTCTTTCCCTCCCCCGGACACTCTCGCGAAGCGGAAGAAGTATGCAAACATGGCTCTCAAAGGGACCAAGGTAAGATTCGTTATTAGTCTAGACAGTCGTTCGTTTTCCCCCATAGCGTTCCATCCTACACTCATGCCTTTCAATTTCCTCCGTATAGTTTGTTGCCGCGGCCAACGAGATCATACTCGGATATGAGATGGATGCCCGGGACGATCAAAGACGGGTCGACAATGCCCGTGGCGCCGCTGCTATCCTGAAGACAAAGCTCGAGGAAGCGGAAGCAAGTCGCGCCCTCAAAGAGGAGGAGTTCGTGAAACGCTCCACAGTCCTTCAAGCTGAAAGAGATCTTTTCAGGAGTCAGCGTGACGAGGCGGAGAAGAAGATGTCCTGTCTCTTGGACCAAAATGTTCAATTGGAGGTTGAACTAGCTTGTCTTAACCGGTAAGTTCTGTCCGAGAGGGAGATGTGCGATGCAAACCTCAAGATAGCGCGCGAAGAGACGAGGCGCGAGCTTGCTGGTAAATACCAGGAAAGGGTCTCGCGTGCCCAGACCAATATTATTTTGCTAAAAGGAGAAGCTCGGGACAAGGTTGCCGATTTGGCCGAGATCGATGGAAATCTTCAATTCATCGATGTTCTTGAAGGTCCCGAGCCGCCTACTCTGGAGGGAGAGAGGACGAGGCTAAACGGATGCAAGTCTGGCCTGGAAAATGCTTACGAAGAGTTTGAGCAACTCGCCTCGGATCTTTGTGATGACCTGAATTTTTCACCCGTTCCGTCCGTCCTGCTGCCGAACCTTCCGGGTGGAGAAACGCTTGAAGTTTCGGCGTCGATAGTCGGAGTCGCGCATCCGTCTGGGACAAATGTTAACACTCCACGGGTAGGAGAGATGCTGTCCGAGAGAAGATCTGCCGAGCTTTCTCCGAAGAGTGTTGTCGCCGAGGATGGATCCGCCGAGCCTCCTTCGAAGGATGTTGCCAAGGACGAATCAGCCAAAACCGTTGAGCCTGACGTTGTGACCGATTAATTCTTCCTCTTTTTTTTAAGTTGTATCGTCGTCTCTTTTTGATATTTTGTTTTGAACAAAGATGCCTGGACGGCTTTATCCTAAGTATCATATTTATGCAATTCTGGTTTTACGATATGTTCTCGTTATCCTGCTTAAGTATCTTTCTTAACTTATGATTTCGCCGAATCGAGGAAATTCGAAACCCCGAGTTACCTTTAGACAATCCGTTTAGTGATTTGGTTTTGGGCGTTTTTCGTTTGCGTTTGATTTTGTACCGAAGTGATTCGGTGTCAATTGAAGTCCTGGTGTTAGACCGATGTTACTTGGGGGCGAACGGTTTATCGGGTTTTAGCCGAACATGTTTGGTTGTCTCGTACTTAGGCGATAAACGCTCGAGCGGAACAATGTCCGCGAGATGTCAATGACCAACGTTATGTGAGAGTTGGGGTTTATGTGTACTCTTAGTTAGGACTTGCGTGTTTTGATGACATGCGAGCCCGTATCGAGAACATCCTTTAGAATCTTTTTCGGGATATACCCAATAGAGATTAGACCGAGGTAAACTCGGTTTGAATTTATATAGCGCGCTTAAATCCGTGGATGATGTAGAGAACCTTATAATCCGTAACGAATGTTAAGGTTGAGATCCCGTTTGGGATGTAAGTGTTCGTATACTGTGTCCAACAGTGAACGAAATAATAAGAGTTGGTGGAAAGAGGTAAGTAAACTTTTTATTCAAGAATATTTTTGGTTTACATAGCGCGGTAGTATATGAATATACGTACCCCACTCCCCTCCCTTTTTAGGGAGGGGGCTGTTGAACTCGTCATGAGACGAGTTGCCTACGTACCCCTTTCGGGGATCAAACCGCCCCGTAGTTCGTGTTTTTGTGATGAGTTTCTTAGAAGTAGTACTTCTTCAGATGCATTGCATTCCAAGATCGTGGTACCGAATCATCTGTCGAATGGTTGGCGAGTTCGTATACTCCTAGACGGACCACTTTGGTTATGCGATACGGTCCTTCCCAGTTAGCCCCCAGTTTTTCGGCGTTTCGTTCATCCGTATTCTGAAAGACTTTGCGGAGGACCAGCTCTCCTTCGTGAAACCTTCGACTTTTGACGTTTGAGTTGTAGTACTTTGCGTGCGTGCTGATAATTTTGAATGCGAATGAGTGCTTGGTCGCGTCTTTCGTTGATTAGGTCTGCTTCGTCCAAGAGCATGAGTCCTGGGAGGACTCGTCGCCGTACTCCCGGAAATTCCACTTCGGGAGGGATAACGCATTCTGTCCTGTAGACAAGTGCGAACGGTGTCTCGCCAGTAGCTCGCCGCGGAGTTTTCCGGTGCGACCATAGGACTCCTTCCAGTTCGTCGGCCCATCTTCATTTCTTGGCATCCAGGCGTTTTTTCAACCCGTCGAGTATTGTCTTATTTGCCGCCTCCGCTTGCCTTGTGCATATCAAGGTGTCGACTTACTCAGTCTGATTTTCCATTTTTCGCAAAAAGACTTGAAGCGTGTTGAGATGAATTGCGAGCCGTTATCGGTTACGATTTCGTACGGGACACCGTGCCGGCAGATGATGTTTTTCCATACAAAATTCTCGACCTGGACGTCTTTGATACTGGCGAAAGAGTCTGCCTTGACCCACTTTGAGAAGTAATCCGTCAGAACTAGCAGAAACCTCTTCTGCTTGGAGCGATGCAGCGAGCCAACGATGTCCATTGACCATCGCATGAACGGATAATGGGATGAGATTGAGGAGAGCAGCTCGGTGGGTTGGTGAATTGTCGGGGCGTGGCGCTGACACTTTTCGCATTTCCGTGAAAAAATTTCGCAGTCTTTCACCATGGTCGGCCAGTAGTATCCGTGACGTTTTATCTTTATCGTCAAGGACTTTCCGCCGCTGTGATTGCCGCAAGATCCTCCGTGAATTTCCTCCATTACTCTGCGAGCTTCCTTCCCTTTGACGCAAGTCATCAACGGTCCCGAGAACTTCCATTTGAAGACTTCTCCGTCGAGTAGGATATAACGAGCAGCCTGAGCCTTAAGCTTGCGTGCAGCCCACTTGTCCGTGGGGACCTCTCCGTCCATTATGTAAGTTCGAATTGCTCCCATCCACTCTTGGTTGCATCCGTGCTCATTCTGCTGGTCTTGTTCCGTCGCGACCGTCTCTTGTTCGTCTCTTGGCTCCCCAGGGATTTCAGCTGGCTCAATCAGGTTAACAGTCTCGGAGCTTTCGATGCTGGGTCGTTTGATGAATTCCACCGGGATTACTCGCTTAAGCCCGAGATCAGACGACGAGGCGAGGGCCGCCAATGCATCGACTTGAACATTTTTGCCTCGGGGGATTCTCGTTAGTTCGAACTCCACGAATTCCTTTGAAAGTTTTTGGACCACGCCTAAGTATGCTTCCATCCTATCGTCCCTCGCAGTGTACTCCCCATTGAATTGGTTAGCGACGAGCTGAGAGTCGTAGAAGGCCCGAATTTTTTGAACTTTGATTCCACGTGCTAGTTTGAGCCCGGCGATCAAAACTTCGTATTCGGCCTCGTTGTTCGAAGCGTAGAAAGCTAGCCTAAAAGATTGCTCTAAGACTTCGCCGGTTGGAGACGTCAGGCGTATTCCAATTCCCGAGCCTTGTTTGGATGACGAGCCGTCTACGTGAAGTATCCATGTGGAATCCTCGGTCGGTTTGTCTGTTCCATCGATCGAAAGCTCTATCATGAAGTCAGCGAGGACTTGAGACTTGGCGCAGGTCTTGCTCCGATATTCGATATCGTATTCGCTGAGCTCGATCGCCCATTTCGCTAATCTTCCGGATTGGCGCGGACTGTGTAGTATAGGTCGCAATGGGAAGGACGTCAGGACTACGATAGAATGTGACTGTAAATATGGTCTGAGTTTCCGTGCGGACATCACCACAGCGAGTGCCAGTTTCTCCATTTGCGGGTATTTTGTTTCTGCATCCGCCAGCGTCTGACTTATGAGAAGATCGAACTCTGCTCTCCTCGTTCTTCTCGGACAAGTATTCTGCTGACTGCGGTAGTTGAAACGACAATGTACAAGAAGAGGGGCTCTCCTTCCACTGGCTTTGCGAGTACGGGTGGAGTAACTAGGTATTGCTTTAGCTCCTGGAAAGCTGCCTCGCACCTTTCGGTCTATTCGAACTTCTTGCTGCCTCGGAGAGTGTCGTAGAAGGCTAGACACTTATCGGTCGATCTCGAGATGAAACGATTTAAGGCAGCGACGCGTCCCGTTAGTCGCTGTACTTCTCGTTTGTTTCTTGGCGAGGCCATCTGGATTAACTCATCGATCTGCTTTGGGTTCGCTTCGATGCCTCGGCTCGTAACAAAGTATCCGAGGAATTCTCCTGATGTTACTGCGAATCTGCACTTCGCCGGGTTGAGCTTCATGTTGTGGCGATTAAGCTGTTCGAAGCACTTCGTCAGATGGGTGATGTGGTCGCTTACTTCCAGCGATTTTACCAGCATATCGTCGATATATACTTCCATCGTCTTTCCCAGTTGATCGGTAAACATTTGGTTGACCAATCGCTGATACGTGGCTCCGGCGTTCTTCAGCCTGAATGGCATCACTTTGTAACAGTAAATGCCTCGGTCGGGTTATGAATGCCATTTTTTCTTGGTCGTCAGGGTTCACCAGGATTTGATTATACCTGGAAAAAGCATCCATAAACGAGAGGAGCTTATTTCATGTGGTTGCCTCGACGAGACGATCAATGTGAGGGGAGAGGAAAACTATCCTTCGGACATGCTTTGTTCAGATCGGTAAAGTCGACACATATACGCCATTTTCCGTTTTTCTTTTTTACAACCACCGGATTCGCGAGCCAAAGTGTTGATATTCATTTTCAAAAAGGTGGTCAGCTCGGTTTTAATCGTGTCATCCAGCTCGGCTCCCACCTCTACGTATTTCTCCGAATTCCTGTCATCTAAGCATACGGATATCTCCGGGGCGCACCGTGGCTGATTGGCTTCGTCCTGCTCGGCTTTCTGTAATTGCTACAAGAGATTTTTGGTGCCGATTTTTGCTTCTCGATTAGTTTTTACTTTTTTATGAATGGTCTCTCCTTTCGCCTCGGTTTTGGGATTCCTAAGTTTGTGCTCGGTCATGAAGCATATCCGGGATTCCTTCTGATTTCCCCAAATCGTTTGGATCCCATTGGTTCCGGAGAATTTCAAACAGAGGTGGTAAGTCGAGATTACGGCCCTCATCGATTTGATCCATGGTGTTCCCATGATAATGTTGTACACCGGGAGACCTTTGGTTACTGAGAAATTAACGATCTTAGTTACATCTTCTGCTAGGACTGGTAGTCTGATTGTTTCGATTGTCATAGTCGTTTCTCCGGAAAAATCCGGTCAACGGGCCCGGGATCGGTATTATTTCGGACATATCGACTCCCATTTTTGCAAGGGTCTCGCGGAAGACGACGTCCACCGAGCTCCCAGTATCGATCAGGACTCGAGCCACCTCGTGATCCTTCACTATGAGTTCGATCACCAGGGAGTCGTTATGTGGTCTGTCTATGCCTGTCGTTTCCCTTTCTTCGAACGTGATGATATCGTTGGGATTTCTGCTCGGCGCGGACCAATTGATGCTGGCTTCGTCTTTTCGTTGAAAGGCTTTGATCGCGGATACCGTGTCTCTACAGTATTCCGGTCCTCCCATAATCAGGTTTATTCTTTGGCGAGACCCGCCAGACTCTGATGTGCTATTGTTTCTTCTTCCTCGCTTCGGCGGGCCACCTGGTCGGATTTCCGGCTCGGCTTCTTCCTGCTCGGCATCGGCGAGCTTCTCGTGTTCGAGATCCTTTAGGCTGACTGAATTGCCGAGCTCTCCGGCTAGGAATTTTGCCCTTACCTTGTCTCCCAGACTTCGGCAGTTGGTCGTGAGATGCCCGTAGGTCTTGTGGATTTCGCAGTACGCTTTTTTGTCATACGAACCCGAGTTCCTAGTCCATGTGTTTCCGTTTGTTCTTCCTCGGCCTCACCCAGCTCCTTGCTCGGCGCTGATCTGATAGTTGTGTGCCCCGCTGATGTTTTGTCCCTCGTGGTGAACATGGGTGCTGTTCGGGCGATTCCTTGAATGGCTCGGCTGGATCGCCACCCCTTGATTCTTGTTCGTCGATTTTGTTGGTCCGAAACGTTGGTCCAAGATTTGGAACTCTTCTTCCTCAAGTATGAAATCTGATGCCCTATGCATGGCGTCTTGAATCGTTTTAGTTTTGTTGCGCCAAATTTCTTTCCGGAACTCCGACTTGTACCACAAGGATTTTTTCAATGTTTGGAGCGCCCTTTTGTCGCTTACTTCTCCTACTTTCGACATCACTGTCTTGAAGCGTCCCATAAAAGCTCTCAGCGGCTCGGCTGGTCCTTGGGATAATGTCCAGAGGTCGGCGTCGGATACACCTCGATTCATGAACATTGAGTACTGTTTCATGAACTCTGTGCAGAGGTCTTTGAAGTTGATGATCGAATTCCGTTCGAGTCCTCGGAGGTTCTTGATGAGCAGAAGGCAGTAGCCTGCATCTCGCTCGTTCTCTCTGAGGTTAGATCGTGCCATGGCCGTGCGAAATGCCATGATATGTTCCTTCGGGTCTGCAGTCCCCTCGTAAGTTAGGATGCGGATTTTTCCGGGGTCCGATACTCTAGCCTCGGTAATACGCGTTGTGAACGGCGTCATCTGGGCTTCTTCGAGCATCATGTCGATTTCGGGCGCCGCGCTCGTCGCCTTGTGCACTTGTGTTTGAATCGCTCTCACCTCCGCGTTCGCTCTAGCCAAGTCAGCTCGGATATGGTCGAGGGCGCCACCTCGAGTCGTAGAGTTGGGCTCGGCGAGTCTGCCTTGGTTTGTCAGTCGGGGCTCATCTTGATAGTGCGCCTGCTCGACCCACTGAAGATTCTCCTCTTCCTCAGCCAGGTCTTGATCTTACTCCGAGTCGGGGCTATCTCCCGAAGCTCCACCTCGCCGCGCCGCGGTGATGGTCGCCTCGTCTGATTGCGATATCGGCGCATCGGCTCGTTCCAGTTCATGTTATGGTCGCCAAGCCGTCGTTGGGTTCGCCTAGGGTTCCACCAAGCTGCTGATCTCGCTCGCCTACGCCTCTTCGGACCAGACGTGGTGGTTCGGTGATGTTGGGCCTCGTGACTGCGGGAGTCCGTTCTCCGGAGAGGTGCTGCGACTGGAGAATTCCCGAGCCTCCTGCTCGTCTGTTTGCTCCGGGAGTTGCGAAGTTGAGCGCGTTTGGATTGAGGCCGAGCCTCCTAAGCCTGCCATATGGATTCATCATAGGAGTCAGGCTCCCGATTTGTCTGCTGTGGGCTTGACTCTCCGCCGTCAGGTTCTCGAGAGTTTTGCCTTGCTCCGCCGTCTTCTTTGTTAGCGCCGTCATCATGTCTTTCATCTCAGCCAAAGATGCGGAAATTGCCTCGGTTTGCGCCGGAGTTCGTTGAGCATTGGGCGCTCCGTCTTCCGCGGGAGGATTTACTTCGGTTATGTCGGTGACGTTCCCCGCTCCGGTGGTGGTGTCGACGTCGGATACCCCGCTCTGCTCGATTTCGCACAATAGAAAATTTGTTAATAAAAACAAAAGAGGACGAAAAGATTCTAAGTTAAACACGACACGAAGATACGAAGACGGTGATTTTATTCAAGCTGCTTTGATAAGCTTTTAGGGTATAAGTCTTTTAGGGTACAAAATGCGGATCCCCCTTACAAATGTCTTTATGATCCTATTTATACATTTCTTCCTAGAATCTAAGCGAGGATCTCGGGCTATCTTCCGTAGATTCTTCTTTATTTTTTCTTGGCGGCGGCCCCTTCCGCGAAGCTATGTCTTCTAGGGTAAGTGTGACTTCGGCCTTCTTTGTGGGTCTGGGCTCGGCCTAATTGTGCAACGACTCGCCTTGGATCGTTGCTTTGGGCTTGGATCGTGCACGGATTATGCACTTCGGTTTGACTCGTGCATAATTCGTAAATTTTTTGGTTCGGCTCGGAATCGACATGGTTTGTTCATCGAGCCGATCCCGGTTTGTGGTTGGATTGCGCATGGTTCGGCTCGTCTCGGGATCTGCCCGGTTTGTACATTTAGCCGAGCCCGAATTGTGCTCGGTTTGTGCACGGTTTGGTTCGGCTCGGAACCTGCTCGGTTTGTGCACCGAGCCAAGCCAGAATTGTGCTCGGTTTGTGCACGGCTCATGCATGGCTCGGAAATTTACCTCCATACTTAGCCTTTTCCTCGATTGATCTTTCCTTGGTGAAAACCGACCCCAACACTCATGAACCAGGTTTTATAATCTTTTATTGGCCGATTCATAGTAGTATACTTTGATGATATACTTGTCTATAGCAAATGCTTATCGGACCATCTTACTCATTTAGAACTTGTCTTGAAAAAGCTTCGGAAGGAAGGCCTATATGCTAACCTAAAGAAGTGCTCTTTTTGTACTAACAAGCTTGTTTTCTTAGGCTTTGTAGTAAGTGAACAGGGATTGCAAGTGGATGGAGAAAAGATCAAGGCTATACAAGAGTGGCCCACGCCAAGTACCATCGGTCATGTTAGGAGCTTCCATGGCTTAGCATCTTTCTACTGCCGGTTTGTTAAGGATTTCAGTACAGTAGCAGCCCCACTTACTTCTGTTATCAAGAAGAATGTTCCATTCTCATGGGGAGAAGCTCACGAAGCTGCATTCAACACGCTCAAGGATCGTCTAACACGAGCACCTGTCTTAGCATTACCAGACTTTGAAGTTATGTTTGAAGTGGAATGGGATGCTTCAAGCTTAGGCATAGGAGCTGTCCTACACCAGAAAGGCAAGCTAGTAGCTTATTTTAGTGAGAGGCTGAGTGGAGCCACGCTGAATTATCCGACCTACGACAAGGAGCTGTATGCACTAGTTAGAGCCTTGGAAACATGGCAGCATTACTTGCTGTCCAAGGAGTTTGTCATCCACACCGATCACGAGACTCTGAAACATCTGAGAGGACAGACATCCCTGAAAAGAAGACACGCTAAGTGGCTGGAGTTCATTGAGACGTTCCCCTGTGTTATAAAGTACAAAAAGGGGAAAGAAAACGTTGTAGCTGATGCATTGTCTAGGAGACATGCTTTAATCTCTACCATGGAGGCTAAGGTCCTAGGATTTGAACAGCTCAAGGGCTTATATGAGGAGGATCCTGACTTTGGAGAGAGTTACAAGGAAAATGGCAAAGGAGCCTACGACGCATACTACATATTTGATGGATTCTTGTTTAAAGACAAGCGGTTGTGCATCCCTCAAATCTCAATCCGAGACTTACTAATCCGGGAAGCTCACGGTGGTGGCCTAATGGGACATTTTGTCATTGCCAAGACCCTAGCCGTGCTTACGGATCATTTCTTCTAGCCGCACTTAAAGAAAGATGTAGAGAAGTTATGTTCTCGCTGCATCACATGCCGAAAGGCCAAGTCCATGTTACATCCATACGGCTTATACACTCCTTTACCAATACCTAACGCCCCTTGGGTAGACATTTCCATGGACTTTGTACTAGGTTTGCCAAAAATCAGGCACAAGGACTCGATCTTTGTGGTTGTGGATCGATTTAGCAAGATGGCACACTTCATACCATGCGCCAAAGTGAATGATGCAACTCAGACCGCAGACTTGTTTTTCAAAGAGGTGGTGCGATTACATGGAGTGCCGAGGACAATCGTCTCTGACCGTGACACCAAGTTACTCAGCCACTTCTGGAAAACACTTTGGAGGAAGATGGGCACCAAGCTACTATTCTCTACCACATGCCACTCTCAAATGGATGGCCAAACCGAGTCGGTAAACCGTACTCTTTCAACTTTACTTAGAGCCATGCTTGGTAGAAATATGAAAACATGGTTAGACTGCATTCCATTTATTGAATTTGCTTATAACCGTGCTACTCAATCTGCTTCTAAGTTGTCCCCTTTTGAAGTTGTATATGGTCTTAACCCCCTGGCACTAATAGACCTTACGCCAATACCGCAAGCTGAACAAGTGAACATGGACGGACTTAACCGAGGAGAATTCATCAAGAAGCTTCACTTAAAGGCTAAAGAAAACATAGAGAGAAAGACCGAGGAGTACAAGAAGAACAAAGACAAGGGACGGAGGGAGATTGTCTTTGAACCAGGAGAATGGGTCTGGTTACTTATGAGGCCTGAACTTTTCCCACAAAAGAGAAGTTCTAAACTCGCATCGAGAGAAGACGGCCCATTTAAAGTCCTAGAAAGAATCAACAACAATGCCTACAAGCTGGAACTTCCACGTGAGTTTAACATATCTCACAGCTTTAATGTTGCTGATTTATCTCCGTTTGATGCAGAAGAAACGGTTTTGAGGGCAAAACCTTCTCAAGAGGGAAGGAATAGTGGAACCACCGAGCCTGATCAAACCGAAGAAGACATTCCCACGGCCATAGAGGGCAGGATGACACGATCCAAGACTAAGTCATTATGCCAGAAGTTCAATCTAGCTGTATAAAGGATCATAAGCACGTTTAATCTGGAGGCCATATACCTACCTCAATCAACCGCACGTGAAAGCTCCAAAGGACCCGAGAAGAAGCAACATGAGGAATTACCCCAACAAGACATCATACAAGCTTCCCCTCCACACGGCCAAGGTATGATCCCTTTTTTAACTGATTCCATAACACAATCTAATAAGAAACATGAGGAGACCATCACCGAGCCTCAAGATGCTTGCGAACACAAGTCTAGAAGCCGAGAAGGAGCATTTGGCATTCCCGGAAGAGTTTGAAGTTCAAGAGGAGCGTTCCAGTGAAGACTTCGACATCATGGCATCAAGAACACTCCAAACTGTCCAAGACCAGAGGAAGCTCACCAAAGCCACACCAGAAACCATCAAGATCATGCAACAACAAACCTGGCCGCTTCTAAGCGATAACAAGGTACTTTCAATTTCTATAATGCATGCAGGTTCGAGCTACGATTCAGAGCTTCCAGGCTAAGTCAGAGACATCAGAAAGAGCCAAGGAAAACGTCAAAGTGTTGGCCGAATGTTTATTTTTGCTGGTTTAAGTTTGTTTCCTTTTCTGTTTAAAACGCTAGTCTTTTCCTTTTCTTTGTATTAGGTGTTTTTCCGTTTTGTTGCTTTATTTTCTTTTAACTTTGTTGTGTTTTTCTTTTATTTTGCCCTATTGGGAGACCTTAGAAGGTCATGCCGCCGAGCTATTTATAAAGCTCCTCTACGGCTTTGTAGTCCGCAACTTTTTACCCTACATCAATAAAATCCACAGTTCTTCTTTTCAAGTCAAGTCTTGAAACCCTTTTGCTCGTTCTTTGTGTGTGGAATCACGCTTAGCTCGAGTGCTTGCTGTATCAGAGAGCCCCTCATCCTCTCTGTGGTGCGTTCGATCCCCCATCAATCCCCTTAACCGATCCAACGTGAGAGAGTCTCTAGACCAGCACGTTCGATTCCATCTCTTTGAGTCTCGATCCATCCGAGGTTCATACCAGAGTCGGTCTCAATTCTCAGAGAAAAATTTGGGAATAAGGTAGAAGGTGTTACAGTGCTTTACTTCGATGGCTTACAAGCCGAAAGCAGTACGACCTTGAGAAAGTTATGAAGAAGGAAAAGAAAAAGAACGAGGACAAGAAGGTAGACTTGTTTGGTTCAGACATAGTAACGGTAAACTTTTGTAATCATTACTAACATTGATAAACTTTTATTTTGTAGGTTTGGGTTACACACATACTGGCGGTGAAGCCTCTGGAGGACATATATCCTTTTTCGCCAGACGAAGGGCCAAAAGATGAAGCCCAAAAATTCAATGAGAATCTAGACAACCTGATACGAGATATTCTCTATGGCTGATTGGATGAATCAGTATACCATATCCCAGAGACGGATGTTGAGACACCAGAGAGGAAAGTTGTTGAAATGCCTGTCCGAAAGACTTCAACTAAGAAGCAATCGAAGAAGAGAGTCAAAGAATCTTAGGAGAGTCGTGTTGTTGAGAAGAAGAAGGATAGGAAACAAAAGAAGAAGAAAAGGGAGGAGAGTGAGGAGAAATGTGAAAAAGAAGCCAAAGAAAGTAACAAAGAAACTGAGGGGAGTAGGAAGGAAACCGAGGAAATTGATATGTCTATTCATTTAAAAGTGTTTAAGAAGCCAAAGACGCGGCATGGAAGTGGTGAAATGATCATTCAGAGGAAGGACAACCAAGAAATGAGTGCCCTCGTCAAGGTGATTGAGTCATTGGCCAACAAAATTGAAGCATGGACAACAAGGTTGAAACCCAACTAAGTTCAATGGCAAGTAGTATTGACGTATTTAAACAAAGGATGTCTCCCGTGGAGGGTAAAGTTGAGGGAGAGAAAAAGGAAGCTTCGGTTGCTAACTTGCCAGATGAAGAGTCCAACGCTAAGGGTGATGGAGTTAATCTTGGGGCAAAAGATTCGGTACATGAGTCTCTATTTTAATGAGATACTGGGAGATCTCCTTATCGAAGTTACTGACAGATGCACCTAATCACTTCACATTTCATCTTGAAACAAGTTCTGTGTTTTCTAAACTAATGTTATGGTAGCTTTATTGTGCGGAATATAGAATGACGTAACGGTAGACATGTTTTTTTATGATGTGGAAGTTATGACGCAGTCGTAGATTTTTTGAATCCTAAAACGATAAAAAACCTTATGTACAACGAAATGGCACAATGTGAATGTAGACTTATTTCAAATTTATATCGAAGTTATAGTAGACTTATAGCAAATTTATAGTATAATATTATCAAATTTTTAGTAAACTATTTTCAAAGACATTCTCTTTGTTTACCATTTTTAATATTTCAGGAAGAATCCATTCGACACTACCATGGCCACTGTAGAATTCTACTTAACACTAATGACACTGATGGGGTCTAAATAGTCGTCCGAGTTTGGAGGATTTCTTTGAGGACTCGTCAGGCTTTGAATTTGTAGGACCCTAAGCTGCAAGTGCACAGCGTGCGTTGTAGTACTTAGGGTATCGATCCACAGGGAGGAGGTCAACTGCAAAACAGAAGAATCAGGGCAACCAAAGACGCAGAGAATTGGGGTTTGGGGGTAAGTGTCACGGTTTTTGCAGAAAATAAAGAAAGCAGTATCACGTCTTATATAGAGGAGGTTGTCAATCTCTTCTATGACCAACGGGAAAAGGAAATCAAACTTAAGAACTTGTAAAAAGGAAATCAAGCAAGCAGTGCAGGAAAAGTAAATATTGAAGTGCGTAAATCTCGATGTAAAAGCAGATGGGGCGAACACGTTGGGAATCTTCTCGGGAAATCTATGGGGTTCTAACTAGAAATCAAACACACAAAAGTTAAGCAAGCGAGACTAGGCGATTTTCCCCAAACTGATTCACTGGTTTTAACAACCTAACTTTATCAAACTAGGTCGATCTGCGAACTTCCATTCCACAGGTATACTTTCATATCCTGCGTCCTAGACGAACACGCAATAGGATCGGGACAATAAACATTCAGACATCTTTTAAAGGATGCTCTCTACCCTATTTTGGTCTAGATCTGAGATTCAGGACATTCGTCGTTCTCAAGACCCTGCGATCAGAATATAGTTCATGACGCCAGACTCATGCAATAAGAACGAATAAGGTGAGACAGAAAATCCTAATCTTCGGCCTAAACAATCGGTTCAACAACAGTTAATGAAATTCCCCATAGATCCCCTTAAAGAACACCCAACGAAAGTAAACTACTCAGACATAAAAGAAGAAGTAGAAAACGTGATTGATGAATGCATAACTTGTATAAATCGATTAAAATAAAAGAGGGTTCAAGAACAAATCAATCTCCCTCAAAGAACAAAGTGGAAACCACGAATCAAAGATTCGCGGCCGCCAAGAGAAGTTTGTAACAAGAGAATTTCGTGATGCTATCTGGTGATGCCCTAAAAAACCCTAAAGGTCGAGTATATATAGGTCTTCAAGTGCCCTAGGTCGTGGATTAGGTCTTGGCTTGCATAAGACGGCTGCGGGTTTAAGTTGGGCTTCAAATGGGCTCGGGAATCCGTGAGTGGCCTGGCCGCGCGAGCGACTGGCCGTGGCGCGGCCACTGGTCGTCTGGTTTGGCCGTGGCGCGGCCAGCTCGTCCTTCCGGGTGCTTGACGGACCTTCTTGCTTCCTTCATAACTTGAGATCCAACCGTGGGATTGCTCTCAAACCACTTCGAGGTGAAAGACAGCTGATAAGGCTACCTTGTCTCCAAATATGAGCTTGATCTCGTGGTGGGAAGGCCTTCATTTGGTGTTGAACTTCTGTCCTCGGGCACTGTTTCCGGAATTGTCCATTTTGCTCCAAAATATGCGTCTTTTGCTAAGATTACCTGAAAAGAGTCTTGAACAACCAAATACTCGAAATCTAGTGTTTTTGCATCAGAATCTTAGTGAAATGCTTATTGAAGCACTCACTTATGATAGAAATCTTAGTATGGAAAAGAGGTTTGAAAAGGTGGAAACTCACCAATACTTGGGAACTCATCAAGTCTAGCAATCGACCTGTTGAGCCACGTAACTCGGAATCTAGCTTCAAGGCGTTTGGGTCTAGTTACCTTGAGCTTTTCACCTTTCCCAGATACGCTTCATGGTCCCTTTGAGTATTTCGAGCTCCCTCTTGGTGACTCCTTTATTTATTTAGGCGTGCGGTCTCTATCGAGGGAGTATTGGTCGACGAGACATTATACTTTCTCTTCCAAACATCTAGACATAGACATTTCAGACACGACTCTCCTATTTTCTCTTCCCTTAGTCGATTTCTCCCTACTTTTCTAGGGTATCATTTTATTTTTTCTATCGACTTTCTTATTCCATTTTTTTTTCTTTTCTTCTTAGCTTGATAATGATCACTTCTTTGAAGTTTACATGATTGCTGCGAACCGTCATTGTCCTTTAAGGAACTCTGGTTGCCATTCCCAAACTAAAACCTTTCTTTCTATTTTTTTTTCTTTTCTATAACAAGGGAAGATTAAGGAGAGGTTGCATTGCATCTACTTAGTCATGCTAGAGTCTAAAAGAGGAGTAAAGATCGAAGTACCTCAAGCTCCTTGACGAGAAAATTTGATTCATTAGGTGCGGAGTCAACGCAAGATCCTTCGAGTACTCTAGAGATTAGAACTTTCTCCGCTGGAGTGATCCACTCGCCGTGTTCAACTTATTAAACCTTGCTTCTAAATCCGTGAGAATTTTCATTAAGGTCCCTTGTTCAAAATGACTTGTACCTAGCAAAGTTCATAGTTTCCGACTAAAAAGAAAAAAAAAAGTTTTGACTCTATAAAACGACTCGATAAATGATGTAAGTATGCATAAGACTCATCAAATAAAAGCATAATTAGTAATATAAGAAACCCCCCCAGACTTAAATCAAACTGTCCCCAGTTTGTTTAAATCGAGTGAGGTGAAAAAGATAGGTAAATTCAAGTACAAGCTTGTGAAGACTTACTTGAAAGTGGCGTTGGGTTTGGTATGGGTGGATGGGCGTGTGGTATGGTTGAGCTAAGGACTTGATCATTATCCTTATGTCCCTGCTTAGAATCGATTTGATTGAACAAAAGAAATCGAAAACTTAGCTCGAAAGGAAATGTGTTGCGTGGTTGAGCTTCCTTGCTTCGGATGGTGGTGGTGGGCGTGTGTTGGTGTTGGATGAGGATTGTGATAGGCGTTTGGTGGTGGTGGTTGGCTCGCCTTTGTTGTGAAGAACAGGCACTCCGGTTGTTGTGTACTCGTCTTGGTTCCTTGACCTTTGATATCACCGTGAATGAGAGATGGAAAATTTTCTTTTCTTGCGTCTTTAAGATTGCGTCACCTCAGAAACTTGACTTGAAGTTTGGGTCTATGCTGGCCTATCCAGTGATCTGTTCGGGATCCCGGAAGACAGGTGTTGCTAGTATGAACTTCAGTGCCATATGAAATCCTTACTTGGCTTCGGTAAAGGTCTTGGTCGCGGAAGAGAGAAGCTAGTCTTCGGGAACTTTCCTCTTCGCGGTTTGGTTGAAGGAAGTTGCATCTTCTTCCTTCTGGAGCTTGCACAGCGGTTTCCTTCCTCTAGAAACGTCGTGTTCTTCTTTGTTTTCGTGGATACAGGTCCGTTGAATGTGTTGGACGAAGTAAGTAGAGAGATGGATCATTGACCTGACTTGACTTGGATGGAGACATGTCTTGTCTCGCCATTTTTGATGCAACAGCAGTGTTCCGCGGTTGTGGAAGTGATCTTTGCGGTCTTTAGGTCGTGTTCAGGCCATTGAATCAAGGAGGATACTTAAAAGGCTTGAAACAGGTTGAAGGAGATCCGGTTTGGTGAGGTCGGGACGGAAGCGTCTCAGACAAAAGCTGGCCGCGCGACGGGTCATCGCGGCTGCGGCCAAGCGCCTTGCCTCCGCGCCATCCTGGCTCGTGGCGCGGCCAGGCTCCTTCTGGCCGGCCCACGGGCGGTTCGTCGCCTGGTGAGTGTTCTTCGGGTTTCCTTCTTCATTTTTTTTGGTCTTTTCTGGTTTTTCTGATTTTTTTGTGCTTTTGGGGTTTATGAAAATGCTGTAAACTAAGAAGAAACCAAAACTAAAAATTAGTATGGTTAAGGAGATGAGAAAGAGAATACCTAAAATGCGTTGTCTCCCATTGAGCCGCTCTTGTTTAGAGTCTTTTAGCTAGACTTTGGTAGTTTGAGAGCTTAGTTGGAGGTGGAGTTCGACCTTAGGCAAGGTTTTTTTGCCTTCTGCGCGGCCTCTTCTGCTAAAGGCTCCTCGAGTCTCTCCATGATGGCATCCTCATCCTTCTTAAGAAGGTGTTTCTCGTACCGGGTCTCCCTTGAGCTTCGAGCTTTCTTCCCGGCTCTTGCGAATTCGTAGTGATGTTGTATCTCATGCTTAGTCTCATCACTCTCTTGGAAGTAGTAACAGATTAAATGCTCCTTCCATGCCTTAGTGAAGGTATTCTCAGGAGGAAGGTTCTCAACTATCTTGTCGAATTCCGCAAGGTCTTCTCTGCTGATCAGGTCGCGAATCTTTCCAACCTTCTTATACCTATGAACGTCCATGATCCTTGGCGTGGTGGCGTTGAACCTTGCCTGCATGTAGTGGCATCTGATTGTGCTCGTATCTTCGCTGCTATCTTTGAAGTATTCTTTCAGACCCCTCTTCTCTAGAGCCTCATCCAAGTCAACATATATCGGGATCTTCCTTGCTTTCTTATGGAACTCGATGAGTCTTTCTCTTTTGATGCGATCCCCAAATCGTGATTTTTCCTGCACCCTCTTGTCGTTTGATCGGCAAGTTAGGACTTCATCAAATACTGGCTCTGGGGGTGACATTCCATGGATTGGAAGTGCTGAAGTTTGACGCGGTCGATGGTTCGAGAAAGCGAATCTGTTCGGGACGCGCCTTGCCTTAAAAATGGCTTCTCTCTTTGCTCCGAGGCGAGTGATGACATTGCAAGGTGCAATGATTACTTGCTTGAGCCTTGCGCCCAACCGTTCGTTTGGCGTGACGTCTTCCTTGCTTGAGGAGTCGAGGGTCCCTTTGCGTTCTCTTGAGGGGTAACTCGTGATTCTTTTCAATGAGGGTAGCATGTCGGTGAGCTCCAGCTGGTCTCGGGCAAGTCTTTCGAACTTGTCTCCGCTTCTTTCTAGTTCTAAGGCAATGCCCTCGATCGCCCTTTTGTTGCTGCTGGATTGGTTTTTGACTGCCAAGCTGCCTTCCCGTGCCTCCTCGATGTATCTAGCAAGATGATCTTTGACCTCATCGATGGCTTCCTTGGTTTCTTCGAGCTCGCAGCTGTACCCTCGGGTTCTTCGTATGACCTGGGCCAGATTGTAATCGTGACATCCCAGCTTTTCTTCCATCTTTAGAAGTTTGCCTCCGTCTCTCGAGGCTTGAGCCTCAAGTTTCTTAACCTGTCCCGCGATCTTCTGCACCTTGTAAGATATCTCGGCCTGCATTGAACTGATCCGAGAGTGGAAGGTCTTTTCGGACGCGGCCACGCAATCCGTGAGCATCCAGGCTAGCTCCGTAAGCTGGTGCAGTCGCTGATGCAGGAAGGAAGGTGGAAACCTTTGGTCGTGATGGGCGAGAACAGAGATTTGGCGGTGCGACCTCTCTTCCTCATTCCGCGCAGGTGGTATGGAGTTGTCTGTAGGTGGATGCGGGACGCGAGCTTTGGAAGCAATTTCGGCTTCCCGGGGTCCAGGCTCGTGTTGTTCTTGATTCGTGGGGACCTCCACGGTTTTAGGGTTTCTGAAACTCATAGAAATAAACCTAGAAGTTAGAGAAAAGGATGTCTTTGAGTTGTGATCCTGACATTTGTTTTGGACAGCGAAACGAAGCCTCCCCGGCAACGGCGCCAAAGGCTTGATGGGGTCTAAATAGTCGTCCGAGTTTGGTAGATTTCTTTGGGGACTCGTCAGGCTTTGAATTTGTAGGACCCTAAGCTACAAGTGCACAGCGTGCGTTGTAGTACTTAGGGTATCGATCCACAGGGAGGAGGTCAACTGCAAAACAGAAGAATCAGGGCAACCAAAGACGCGGAGAATTGGGGGTTTGGGAATGAGTGTCACGATTCTTGCAGAAAATAAATAAAGTAGTACCACGCCTTATATAGAGAAGGTTGTCAGCCTTTTCTATAACCAACGGGAAAAAGAAAATAAACTTAAAAACATGTAAAAAGGAAATCAAGCAAGCAGTGCAGAAAAAGTAAAGTATGAAAGTGCCTAAATCTCGATTTAAAAGCAGGTGGGCGAATACGTTGGGAATCTTCTCGGGAAATCTATTGGGTTCTAACTAGAAATCAATACACAAAAGCTAAGCAAACGAGACTAGGCGATTTTCCCCAAACTGATTCACTGGTTTTAGAAACCTGACTTTATCAAACTAGGTCGATCTGCGAACTTCTATACCACAGGTATACTTTCATATCCTGCAGCCTAAACGAACACGCAATAGGAACGGGACAATAAGCATTCAGACATCTCCCCGAATACGCATAAGCGCCCCAGGAAGGATGCTCTCTACCTTATTTTGGTCTAGATCTGAGATTCAGGACATTTTTCGTTCTCAAGATCCTGCGATCAGAATATAGTTCATGACGCCAGACTCATGCAAAAAGAACGAATAAGGTGAGACAGAAAATCCTAATCTTCGGCCTAAACAATCGGTTTAACAACAGTTAATGAAATTCCCCATAGATCCCCTTAAAGAACACCCAACGAAAGTAAACTACTCAGACATAAAAGAAGAAGTAGAAAACGTGATTGATGAATGCATAACTTGTATAAATCGATTAAAATAAAAGAGGGTTCAAGAACAAATCAATCTCCCTCAAAGAACAAAGTGGAAACCACGAATCAAAGATTCGCGGCCGCCAAGAGAAGTTTGTAACAAGAGAATTTCGTGATGCTAAGTGGTGATGCCCTAAAAAACCCTAAAGGTCGAGTATATATAGGTCTTCAAGTGCCCTAGGTCGTGGATTAGGTCTTGGCTTGCATAAGACGGCTGCGGGTTTAAGTTGGGCTTCAAATGGGCTCGGGAATCCGTGAGTGGCCTGGCCGCGCGAGCGACTGGCCGTGGCGCGGCCACTGGTCGTCTGGTTCGGCCGTGGCGCGGCCAGCTCGTCCTTCCGGGTGCTTGACGGACCTTCTTGCTTCCTTCATAACTTGAGATCCAACCGTGGGATTGCTCTCAAACCACTTCGAGGTGAAAGACAGCTGATAAGGCTACCTTGTCTCCAAATATGAGCTTGATCTCGTGGTGGGAAGGCCTTCATTTGGTGTTGAACTTCTGTCCTCGGGCACTGTTTCCGGAATTGTCCATTTTGCTCCAAAATATGCGTCTTTTGCTAAGATTACCTGAAAAGAGTCTTGAACAACCAAATACTCGAAATCTAGTGTTTTTGCATCAGAATCTTAGTGAAATGCTTATTAAAGCACTCACTTATGATAGTAAAAACGGGTAAAATATGCATGTTATCAGACACTTAAAGAGTTTTGTCCACTACCTAGATACGGGTGGCTGACTGATTCAGTAAATTTAATTTTTACTTTGCAGTAGAGTTGCTATGGTAGATATGATATTGTCACTTTGGTCCGGTAGATTTATTGCTCTATGTTGTATTGCTTTATTGCGGTAGATTTAATACTACCATGTGATATATTTGTCTTGTAGGATATGTCCACTGCTATGAACATGTTTCGCCAAAGGTCTAACAAAAACGAACTCCTTATTGAAGTAATAGGATTGCTTTCCTCGACCCATTGTTCACGAATCTTTGATGTTTAGAATACGGAAGGGACTATCTAGGACAGGAGAAGAAGTTGATGTTTCCTACTGGTTATTTTCATGTGTACAATGGTATATATCCGGGCTTTGCCACTACCAACAAGAAATGGGTGAAGGATGTGGATACCTTGTACATTACGTATAACATAGCAAATGAGCATTGGGTTGATGTTGAGGTGGATTCGTGAAGGAGAACGTAAGAGTTTATGACCCACTTTTTAGTCTCTATGTTGACAGCTACGTCTACGAGACATGCATACCAAACACGAAAATGATTCCACTGTTGTTGAAGTATCTTGCACCACTAGAAAAGAGGAAAAAGATGAGTGAGGCTGCGTTAAGCATTTACAGGGTCAAAATATTTCCACATAACTACCAAATGGGCGACTCTAGTGTGTATACTTTGAAGTATATTGAGTTTTTAGCTCTTGGGCATAGTTATGAAGGCCTATGTGATTCCAACATGTCTGCCATTTGTGCCAAATATGCAGCGGAGATCATGGACAAGATACCTCATGAAGAGGCTATTCAGCTATCGGATCCGAACCCTCGGGGTGATTTGGATGACAAGGTTCCTTTACAAACAGAATTGGTCAAGTGATTTTAGTCTGCAATATATTTCTTAGCTATGTTGACAAGTCCTTTTGTAACCGTTGATATTGTGGTAAACTTCCTTATTTTGTAGCCGCACACTGATTGTCTGGTTGCGATAGGCTTGTATATTTTGTTGTCGCAGACTTATTGACTTATATGCAGCAGATTTATACTTTCAAAGGACCAATAATTTGGTTAAAGTTGGTCTTTTGAGAGTATGGTATTTAATTCGCAAGTATTTAAAGACTTATACTCAGGTGGTTCTCTTAACATAATATGTATGTAAACTAACATACAACTCGATATTCCATACAACAATAAACATACAACAAACAAAGTTCATAAAATTATGGTAGAGATAACTAGAGTGATAAGGTTTCATGAGTCATAGAAAACAAAGAGTTAATCAGGACATTTACATCGATTATTGCCTACTTGAAGACATTCCGTACAGGCGTGTTGTTTTTTTGGACGTTTTGACTCCATCGCCACCTCTAATGCTCCTTTCATTCGGGATTTCTTTGGCCTCCCGGGTTGTTGACGTACATCAGGAGGCATACAAACTTTCTTGGACACGTCTTCCAGTACAGGAAATACAACATCTCTTGGCATTACTCATTTCGAATACGCATTGTACAAGTACAAGACATGAAAGTATGAATGGGTAAAGGGGATCGTTGAACGTTTGATAGCTTGCCCTGCTGCAATGGCATGCACACATGTTATTTTATCCAACTCAAACCTACGACAAGTACATATTCGCTCTGTCAAATTGACGATATGTGAAGATGTCGAGCCCGTCACTTCGCACAAATTTTCATCTATCTCGTGCGCGTTAAATTTCTTTGCATCCTCGACTCTAACCTGCATAGGAATATGGAAATGAGGTCAACCATTTCGTAAAAATAAAGTCTACCATATCGTAACCTGCTAATTCTACTAAAATAGGAAACTGAATCTCCTAAAGTTACCTTAAGGAGCTTCTCAACTCCAGTTGTAAGAGTAGTTTGCATTAAACTTGCATTTTTTCTCTTTGTAGCGAACCACCTTGTTAACATGGACCTTATATCATCTATACGTTTTACTATTGGATAACTTCTCGCCACCGTTAGGGCATGATTTATAGACTCTGCTATGTTGCTTGTTGTGAAATTGTACCTATCTCCCGGAAAATGAACACGGCTCCACAAACGCACATATGCACTTTGCAAATAACGATGGAGTGCAGGATTTATAGCTTTAATCCGTCCAAATAAGTCATTGAAGTCTACAGCCGTATATGCGGTAGTGGCCTTCTTGAAGAGCCTAAACGCCTCTCCTCCTCTGAATTTCTGCAAAATGTTCTTTCGCAAATGATAGGTGCAAATTCTCCGACTTGAAATGGGGTATACCTTCTTTATCGCTTTGCGTATTGATCTATGCGCATCCGAAATTATGGATAATTGTTCATCATCTGGGATAACACGGTTTAGTTGTCTAAAGAACCATTACCAAGACTCATCATTCTCTGTATCAACGACACCGAAAGCTATTTGAAATATATTAAAATTCATATCTTGCATTGTGGCGATTAGAAGTGTATCTTTATACAGTAAAAACTCTATAAATTAATATTCGATAAATTAATAAACTCTATAAATTAATAAAAAAATTTGGTACTGAGTTGGACCGGTTAAAAATATAATATAAATCTATAAGATAATAAGATAATATTTTTTTAAGAAACCTATGTAAATATAAGGTCCCATTGATATTATAAATTAATAATTACCATAAAATAATCTTACACAAAGATATAACTATGATAATCTACTAAAATATGTGTATATTGTTGTTTGTTTTTCTTAAATTGAAATATTTTTACAACACATCTCTAATTTTAAAATGAAATTTAAAAAAATATTATAAAATTTAAAAAAAATATTATTTTTAATTAATTATTAAATGCGAGAAATAAGAAGTTGAACTGGTCTTCCTCGTCTACTTCAAGCTTGATAAGTGTCCCCGGATTATCTCTTCTAATCATATATAAATACGACGGGAAATCCTCATAACTATCCTCTGAAGTTTCTGTAACTAAAGCTCGTGCTTCCAGTAATGTACGATGCGCCTTCCAATACGGCATCTGCGACAAGTTCACGAAAATCATCAAATCAGCATTGAAAGTCTACCACAGCGCTACTTGTAGACAGTGGTAATAAATCTGGCACAGTACTATAAATACCTAAATATGTCTACAGTAACGCTGACATAAATCTACCACTGCGTTATATCTGCATAACCAATGCCTGAAACCAACCTTTATTCTGTAACGTTACGTAAGAAAATCAGCAACATGGCTTGGGCAAACCTTCAGTCCCACACCACCAACAAACTCTTTGTAAAGACGTGCTAGTATCTCCGGAGTTGCTTGTCGTGCACGGTATGAACGCGTAGTAACAAAACATGTGTGGTGTCCAACATATAAGTTTTAATATGGAAATGTGGACTATGACCAATCGTTGTAGCATGAATCCTCCATTGGCAGCCTTCCACCAAACATCTCACTGTTAATAAATTTGGCTTTGAAGAGCAGACATCATAGTCGAACCTCTGTGCAACTAAAAGCATCTTCAATTGAGTCTCCAATTCAAGTTTTGTGTCATGACATTGCCCACAGCTAAATCTACTGAACACATCTCTATCTTCACAAAATCAGGAATCCAATTTGAACCTCTTTTTTGGGGGCATGTTTTCTATTTCTTCCTCTTTCTCTTTCTCTTTCTCTTCCTCTTGCTCTTGCTCTTCTTCCTCAAACTTGGGACACGTTTTGTAATCCTCATCGCCAGAGTTTGCACTGTCGGGATCATCACAGTAGCCGAATATGCATTCTCCTTCTTCATCTTCTTCAAATTGTTGGTCCACTTCTTTTTCTCCATGAGCATTATCATCTTGATCAGCATTGTTTTCTATGATCTGAACGCATAGACGAAGTCGATCGATTTTAAATTGATGCAAAAAACCACTCAACTCCCTACAATTACAAGCTAACACAAGAGGTGTATCTTCGGGTAACTTTTGCATATACTCTTTTGACAACATGTAGCTCAATTGTAGCTTATAACACCGTTTATCCGAACCAAAATTTTCATAAACCATCCACACGAAAGCACCATAACTTGTTGTGTAATCCACTCCTAAAATTTTACAGCCTTTGGACTTATCAAGAAGAACCATCAAATTTTTTTTCAAACCTCCATTCACCACAAACTAACACAATTTGTTCCATAAAACCGTTTGGTGAAGATGAACACAAACCAATGTTTTAGAGAAAAAAAAAGAGATATAAGGAGTGGAAGTACATGGAATTGCATTTTTAGAAAACAAAAAGTGAAACACAAACACCAGTTTGCGATTCGGCGAAATTCAAAGGCGGCGTAAACACCACTTTTAACACATCTAGAATATCACCGAATCGCAAAGTGGCATTGCATGTCTTGATCAAAAAAAAAAATCCATAACACCGTTTCGGGATGATGAACACAAACTAATGGTGTCTCTCGCCGCCGAGAATCCTAGATGTGTACGATGGATCAGGGTTTTTTCCAAAAATAATTGACATTCGAATGGGCAAAATTGTCTTTGGCTTAGCTAAAGTCATACAAATCTATCAATGAGAAACGATGTTTCAATGATTAATCTACCACTACATGCACCGATAAATCTACGAAATTAAGACTACTCCAGTAAATAGATAACATTTAATAACTATACCGCGGAATCTACATTTGCCTAACAAATCTGTCACATCGGCAAATATATCTACCGTATAGGGCCATAAAATTCCAAAGACAATACTCCATAAATAACTCTACCACCTTAAACAATAAATCTATGTATTGAAATTATAACTACCATCAAGTAGCATAAGTCTACTATGACACACAACAGTATTTTCGCGCTCATAAATCTAACGTCATTACAATTATATCTACCGATCCATCATTACTCTACCGGTAAACAATTTTAATCTACGACTTCAATAATAACTCTACTATAAATTTTTACCGTACATGTTTTTAGTCTACCAAAATACTATAAATCTGCCATTATTAGAATTAAATCTACCAATTTATTCAAAAATCTACCACTGCTTTACATCTCTTCCACCTCGTGAAAACAAATCTACCAATTTAAGTCTAAGATTATTTCGTAAATCTACCATTCGTTTACTAAATCTACGAACATAAAAAAAAAACTCGACGGACTCATGTCATATGGTAGATTTTTTATTGCTTTTTTTTTTTTTTTGCAACAACCTCAAATCTTAAAACGGTTGAGAGATCCAAACCGGAAGAATTGATTTTACATATACTATAGGATAAGGGTATTCGCGAGCACTTCTTGCTAACTTGTCCGCCTTCTGGTTTTGCGCGCGTGGGATGTGCGAGAGAGAGAAAGAAGAGAACTCTTTTCTGCTTGTCTCGTATTCCTCCAGATGTAGTGAAAATGCTGGCCAATCCTCAGGTTTAGACACCATCTTCACCAGCTCAGAACAGTCTGTGAGAAAAACCACTGTTAATCTCCTCGCATTGAGCATACAATGCATTGCCCAAATTAAGGCCTCTAACTCTGCGTGTAGTGGGGATGTGCTTCTTCGTACATTTCGTACACCCATTAGGGTTCCTTCTGTGCCAGCCCCATTGCAGTACCACCCCAATCCAGCATTAGATGCCGTCTCCTTCCAAGAACCATCTATTTGACATTGTAGTCCGGTAACTGATCTTGTCGGTAAGATTTGAGTCTGTTGTGGTGAATGCACCACTGCCTCATCCACTTGGGCCAACTCCAGTGCTTCCGCCTTTGCTAGCCTAAGTACTTCCAGCGGATCCCGATCTATATTTGAGAATAATTTATCATTTCGTGCTTTTCAAATATACCATAATAACCACGGATAAACCGTCATCTCCCCATCATTAGGTAGGTTCCAGAATAAATGTGCCATATTAGAATACAGTGCATCTGTTGGGAACCTATTCGGGGGTGTGAGAATTGCTGATAATGCCCAGACTTGATAAGCCGGGGGGCATTCAAATAATGTATGATTTATAGTTTCGTTTCTTGCACCACATCTGCCGCATTGCGGATCGCAATTAATACCTCTCCTGCAGAGACGATCCATGACTGGTATGCAACCCGAAAGTATTTGCCATAGAAAATGTTTCATTTTTGGTGGACATTTAATCTGCCATGCATAGCCTTGTAAACCACTTATATCCGGACCGTATGTCCTCTGACGATCCCCGTTTGAAGGGTATTCCTGCTCGGTTGTATATCCAGATTTGACCGTATACCTTCCCGACTTAGTAAAACTCCAGCTCAATAAATCCGGTCTACTTATTGCTTATGTGGCAGATAATAGTAATAGCAGTTTTGTAACTAATTTTTTGTCACCAAACCAAATAAGAGTACAATCGGATTTAAAATGCTTCAAAATTCTATTTGAGTAATTAAAATATTTGGAGTCTATTTGAGTAAAAATGACATTCTATAAGTTCATTATAGTAATTCACTCATTTATTGAAGACTAAATAAAAGAAGAAAATAATAAAAAAATCAAATTAAGTTATTTAACAAATGGTTTTGAGTCATCATTATTAATCTTAATTTTTTATGTTTACAGTTGATCTAATTTTCTTTACTATTTTTTTGTTTTAGTTTTTTTCAAGGATTATGAAATAGTAAATTATAAATCAGAGTATATGAAGATCATAATCTAGATTAAAATGAGTGTGATGCATGTGATTTAGCCGATCTGATTTTGACATGTCTAAAAAACTTTTATCAATTTAAAAAAAAACAAATATGATCAAAAACTTTATTCCAATAAGAATAGAATTATCAATTTACCAAAATTTTAGAATAAATAAATATATAAATAGCTAAATCATTAGAAATAAATCTAATTCATATAGAAATATTAAAAACCTATATATTTTGATATACTAATAAAGATTAGTTAAAAATAAATGAGAATAAAAAAATGAAAATTAATTTTTTTGATGGTTTTTTTTTGATGTTTTTAATTTAATTTTAATTTTTTCAAGGATGATCCGATTTGTTTTCAATGCAGTTTTTACGAATTTTGAAATATCTTATTAGAAATCCATGTGGCTCATATTCTAGTTATGTATAGATAGATTAATACAAATCTTATATGCAGCTGATTAAACGTAAGTGTAAAGTTTAACTGTAAATCCATAATACGACTTTTCAGAGTGTATTTAAATATTTTAATTAATTTAGTGAATATCATTGCTGTTTTTTTTTTTTTGAAAAGGGCATGAATATCATGGATGTTTTGATGATTTTTGGTGATTTGGTGAGACTTATTTTCTAATTTTAGAAAATTTAAATTGTGTTATGTAGGCGATATACCATAGAAAATGTTTATAAAGTATATGGTTTTTGTAATATAAAGTCAGTAAATAAGTCTGAGAGAAAATATGAAAAAGAAACGAAAACGAAAGAAGAATAAGACACTTTTTGACAAATGATGTTCAAAACAGTTTGGTACTCAGCAAACTCTTCATGTTTGTGATGAGTTAATGTGGTACCAAACACTTCAATATGAAGTGAAGTGAATTATCAAAAACGGTTTTGTTTCTTTTCAATTTTGATATAAATGGTTTTATTATATATATTCATCAACTTGCAAGCAATCCTCCATTATTCAAACAAAGGAGAGGGAGTCAGCAATACAACTTAATCAATCTTACAACAATATTGTAAAACGACTTACTATTTCATAATCAAATTTGTTATATATAACAAAACGTCTAACATAATAACAAAACGACTTACATATAACAAAACGACTTACATATTACAAAACGCCTTCCATATAATAAAACGATTTACATATAACTAAAGATGTTGAGATTATTAATTAAAAGATGTTAAGATTAGAAATCACGGTTCACAGCATTCTCTTCAAACCTGAACTAAACCAAAATAAAATGAGATTCAAAACACAAAAAATTGAAATGATAAAAAGGAAAATCAGAAAAAATAAATACTTACAATCTCACCACGATTGATTCAGTTTGATGGATCTTCATTTACTGCATTTGCCCACTTACAAGATTCCTCAAATTCTGTCAGATCAGCGTCTATGCTTTTGCCATAAGGAGTTGAAAATGCTCGTCAATCTATAGATCCACGAGTTGGAGTGACTCGTCCCTCATGTTATGGTATTCAAGCGGTAAATCCTCGTCCTCTGCGGCTCTTCTGTAACGGGCACTCTTGACATTCCTCATTCTCGTCTGGGTGCCGACAACGACGTGTAGACGAAAAGCTTCCTCGATCTCGACTTCCGCCAATGCAAGCGTCATAAACTCCACTAAATCCACCGGTGAAACAGTCTTCGGAATGGGTGCGTTCTCAGCGTCTATGAAAACCTGGATCCGGGCCGCCATGTTAGGAGGAAATGGAATGGAGTCGATTGCACTGGGGATTTAAGGTTTAAGGTTTTTGTTTGACGAGAATCTGTGAAGCATGAGGTGGTTCTCTGGTGTATTATTACCCATATTACCCTCATGTAAAATAGTGATAAGTTTGTCAAATGGGCCTCCGTTGATTTATTAATGGGGCATTACGTTTGTTGATATCTTAAGCCTTTATCTTGGAAGTTGAAGAAAATCTGGAGAAAGTTTTGGCCAAACTTATATCGTTAGAAGTTTTCTTGTAATGATATCATTTTAAAGCATACATTAATGGGTTAACCATCGTATCTATGTGCTAATCGGATAAAATTAAGTTTTTAAAATTTTATAAATCATAATCGATGCAGTATATTCAATCATTGTATGATCATATAAGTTTAATGACAATAATCAAACGCTATTTTCTAGTTTTGGATTCGTGTGTGGTTTGTACGCTAAGTTTTTTATTTCTTTTATGTTATCGTTTGATGTTACTTATTATTTTTAATTTAGTAGGTTTTACTAAGCAGTATCTAAATATCTGTTTTGATGGTCATTCGGATTTTAAATCTACACTATTTGGAAGAAAATGAGCAAGATCACACCGTGTGAAGTCCTACATCTTATATAAAACTTCTAGCGAAGTTGTTCAATCTCTAAAATACTTATTTCTAGCTCATTTTTACCTAAAACATCAAAATTTCCTACAAAAACTTTCAAAACTCTAAAAACACTGAAATCTATGAAAAACATATTAAAAAGCTATAAAATATATAGTATATTAATATACATGCCGCATCACATCGATTGTAAGATCTTAGATATCTAAAAAATATTAATTATAATTTATCATATAATCATACTTTATGAAACGAAATATATATATATATATATATATATATATATGTTAATTGTTAGAACTAACATCTAAATTACTTGTATACCTAATTCATTCTATTTTTGTTATCTACGAACAATAATAATAATGCAACATTTTTTACTTGTGTAAATGATGCAACAGGTTTTACAGTCTGTTTTCGAGTTTTAAATTTATAACTTTATTGCCTGCAAGTGCACAGATGTGCGTTGTAGTATTTAAGGTGTCGAACTACAGAGACTATGATACTTCCAACGAATCCACTAAAACAGAAAATCAAACGAGAACGATCAAATTAAAAGTTGGTTTTGTAGAGGTGATGGTTTAGTGGCAGAACGGAAATCAAGAGTGGGTTATAAAACTATAAACCGAAACGCTGGGCTTCAGGGATCTCTCAGGGTTTTCCACGAAATGATTTTATGGATTAACAAACTTGACCTAGACAAAATCAATTCTACTAGTTTTTGAACTCAAACACGAAAGTGGTCGGATCTCCCTTTCGGAAAACCAAACACCTAAACCCAAACTGCTTGTTCGCTCCCCTTTCGGTAGCGACTTCGCAGCAAGATCAGCTATAAGATTAAGTTCGATGAAGCTCACAACACACCGCCGATATTGATGCAACAGGTTTTAGAGTCTGTTTTCGAGTTTTAAATTTATAAACCTATTGCCTGCAAGTGCACAGATGTGCGTTGTAGTATTTAGGGTGTCGAACCACAGAGACTATGATGCTTCAAACAAATTCACTAAAACAGAAAATCAAACGAGAACGATCGGATTAAATATTGGTTTTGGGGAGGTGACAGTTCAGCAACAACGGAAATCAAGAGGGATTGTAAAACTATAAAACGGAACGCTGGGTTTCAGGGATCTCTCGGGTGTTTTACGGAATGATTCTATGATTGAAACACTTGACCTAGACAAATCAATTCTACTGGTTCTTAAGCTCAAACACGAAAGTGGTCGGATCTCCCTTTCGGAAAACCAAACACCTAAACCTAAACTGCTCGTTCGCTCCCCTTCGGTAGCGACTTCGCAGCAAGATGAGCTATAAGATTAGGTTCAATGAAGCTCACAGTGCACCGCCGATATGCATAAGCATGTTTCGGTGCCTGCTCGTTTAAAACTATGTCCGGCCAATAGATTCAACGCTCACGCGGTTCTAATGATCCTACAATCGATCCTTAAGTGGTCAGTCAAAGATTACGCAATAAGAAAGAATCCAAACGAAGAACAGTGAAAAGCATACTACCTACGATCTAACAACCTAATCGAATCAAACCATAAAATCCCTTGAGAAACCCCCCTGCGAAACCCAACTATGAGACTACTCAGACATGGATGTGAAATTCATTATCATTGCAATAGGTAAAAATCTCAAAGGTTTGAAAAGAAAATAAAGGAAGTGATAACGATGCAAAGAAAGTGTAGAAAAGAGATGAAAGAGAGTATCGAATAGGGCGACGAGATTGTGGACTGGAGAAGACGGCTTTCGCTCTTCTTCTCTTCCTCCTTGACCGCGGCGCTCTTCTAGGTTAGGTCTTGGTGGCTGGCTTCAAACTCTCCCAAAAATAAGAGCAGCAACGTGTATTTATAGGTCTTTAAGTCCTCTTAGGCGTCACTTAGGGTTCCACAAAGTTTGGTGGACATCAGACTTAATTTGGGCTTGAAAACGGGCTCGGGAACGTCACTTGGTCTGGCCGCGCCATGGGAGGTTCATGGGCCGGCCATTGGTCTTCTGAGCTTTCCTGGCGCGGCCATCCTCCTTCTGAGGATGCGTCTGACGGGCCTTCTTGCTTCCTTCATAACTTGAGATCCAACCCTGGGATTGGACTCAAATCACTTCGAGGTGAAAGGTAGTAGTTCAGGCTATCTTGTCACCAAAATTCAGCTCGATCCCGTGGTGGGAAGGTCTCCGTCTTGTGCTAAACTTCTGTCAAAAAGCTCATGTTTCCGGAATTGTCCATTTTGCTCCAAAATATGCGTCTTTTGTTAAGATTACCTGAAAAGAGTCTTGAACAACCAAATACTCGAAATCTAGTGTTTTTGCATCAGAATCTTAGTGAAAACACTCACTTATGATAGTAAAAACGGGTAAAATATGCATGTTATCAACTCCCCCAGACTTAAACCTTTGTTTGTCCTCAAACAAAACAGAAATCTAAGTAAGGAAAAGAGGTTTGAAAACCTGGAAACTCACCAATACTTGGGAACTCATCAAGTCTAGCAATCGACCTGTTGAGCCACGTAACTCGGAATCTAGCTTCAAGGCGTTTGGGTCTAGTTACCTTGAGTTTTTCACTTTTTCCGGATACGCTTCATGGTCCCTTTGAGTATTTCGAGCTCCCTCTTGTTGACTCCTTTATTTATTTAGGCGTGCGGTCTCTATCGAGGGAGTATTGGTCGACGAGACATTATACTTTCTCTTCCAAACATCTAGACATAGACATTTCAGACACAACTCTCCTATTTTCTCTTCCCTTAGTCGATTTCTCCCTACTTTTCTAGGGTATCATTTTATTTTTTCTATCGACTTTCTTATTCCATTTTTTTTCTTTTCTTCTTAGCTTGAGAATGATCACTTCTTTGAAGTTTACATGATTGTTGCGAACCGTCATTGTCCTTTAAGGAACTCTGGTTGCCATTCCCAAACTAAAACCTTTCTTTCTATTTTTTTTTTCTTTTCTATAACAAGGGAAGATCAAGGAGAGGTTGCATTGCATCTACTTAGTCATGCTAGAGTCTAAAAGAGGAGAAAAGTTCGAAGTACCTCAAGCTCCTTGACGAGAAGATTTGATTCATTAGGTGCGAAGTCAACGCAAGATCCTTCGAGTACTCTAGAGATTAGAACTTTCTCCGCTGGAGTGATCCACTCGCCGTGTTCAACTTATTAAACCTTGCTTCTAAATCCGTGAGAATTTTCATTAAGGTCCCTTGTTCAAAATGACTTGTACCTAGCAAAGTTCATAGTTTCCGACTAAAAAGAAAAAAAAAAGTTTTGACTCTATAAAACGACTCGATAAATGATGTAAGTATGCATAAGACTCATCAAATAAAAGCATAATTAGTAATATAAGAAACCCCCCCAGACTTAAATCAAACTGTCCCCAGTTTGTTTAAATCGAGTTGAGGTGAAAAAGATAGGTAAATTCAAGTACAAGCTTGTGAAGACTTACTTGAAAGTGGCGTTGGGTTTGGTATGGGTGGATGGGCGTGTGGTATGNATTCAAGTACAAGCTTGTGAAGACTTACTTGAAAGTGGCGTTGGGTTTGGTATGGGTGGATGGGCGTGTGGTATGATTGAGCTGAGGACTTGATCATTATCCTTATGTCCCTGCTTATAATCGATTTGATTGAACAAAAGAAATCGAAAACTTAGCTCGAAAGGAAATGTGTTACACGTTGAGCTTCCTTGCTTCGGATGGTGGTGGTGGGCGTGTTTGTGGTGATGTTGGCGGCTGGTGATGTTGATGATTGGGGCACGCCTATGTTGAGAAGAACATGTACTCCGGTTGTTGAGTACTCGTCTCCTTGACCTTTGATAACACCGTGAATGAGAGATGGAAGATCTTCCGTCCTTGCGTCTTGAAGATTGCGTCACCTCAGAAACTTGACTTGAAGTTTGGGTCTATACTGGCCTATCCGGTGATCTGTTCGGGATCCCGGAAGACAGGTGTTGCTAGTACGAACTTCAATGCCTTATGAAATCCTTACTTGGCTTCGATAAAGGTCTTGGTCGCGGAAGAGAGAAGCTAGTCTTCAGGAACTTTCCTCTTCGCGGTTTGGTGAAGGAAATTGCATCTTCTTCCTTCTGGAGATTGCACAACGGTTTTCATCCTCTGGAACCGTGGTGTTCTTCTTCATCTTCATGGATACAGGTTCGTTAAACGTACATGAAGAAGTTGAATGAGATGGATCATTGACTTAACTTGACTTGGATGGAGTCTTGTATTGTCTCGCCGTCTTTGATGCAACAGCAATGTGCCGCGGTTGTGGAAGTGATCTTTGCGGTCTTTAGGTCGTGTTCAGGCCGTTGAATCAAGGAGGGTACTTGAAAGGCTTGAAACAGGTTGAAGGAGATCCGGTTTGGTGAAGTTCGGATGGAAGCGTCTTCAGACGAGGGACGGCCGCGCGACGGGTTGTCGCGACCGCGGCCAGGCGTCTCACCTCCGCGCCATCGTGGCTCGTGGCGGGGCCAGTCTCCTTCTGGCCGGCCCACGGGCGGTTCGTCGCCCGGTGAGTGTTCTTCGAAACTCCTTCTTCATATTTTTGATCTTTTTGGGTTTTTCTGATTTTTTTGTGCTTTTGGGGTTTATGAAAATGGTGTAAACTAAGAAGAAACCAAAACTAAAAATTAGTATGGTTAAGGAGATGAGAAAGAGAATACCTAAAATGGGTTGCCTCACATTGAGCCGCTCTTGTTTAGAGTCTTTTAGCTAGACTTTTCTGTGCGTTAGGCGACTACTGCGTCATCTAAACGCATTGTCTCCCTTATCTCTTCAGACGTGGCCAGGTATGGCTTGATTCGTTGCCCATTCACGGTGAAAAACACTCCATTCTTATCCCAGAGCACGATTGCTCCATACGGTTTAACTTCCTTTATCGTGAATGGTCCTGACCATCTTGACCTTATTTTTCCCGGGAAGAGTTTCAAACGAGAGTTGAATAGCAGTACTTGGTCGTTGGCTGCGAATGTTCGCGGGATTATCTTCCTGTCGTGGTAGGCCTTAGTCATTTCCTTATAGATCTTAGAGCTTTCGTAGGCCTTGTGCCTCATCTCGTCCAGCTTGTGTATTTGGATTTGTCGCCTTTCCTTGGGTGCCTTTAGGTCGAAATTTATCTTTTTGATAGCCCATTGGGCCTTGTATTCGATCTCGACTGGCAGGTGGCAAGATTTCCCGTATACCAAATGAAAAGGGGTCGTGCCCAAAGGTGTCTTGTATGCAGTCCTATAGGCCCATAAAGCATCGTCTAGTTTGGCCGACCAATCTTTTCGGTGGACTCCAGTCGTCTTCTGCAGGATCGACTTGATTTCTCTGTTGGAGATCTCTACTTGGCCGCTCGTCTGTGGATGGTATGGTGATGATACTTTGTGCCGTACTCCATTCTTCTTTAGTAGGTTATCAAAGATTCTGTTTATGAAGTGTGATCCTCCATCGCTTATGACAACTCTTGGAACTCAAAAACGGGGGAAAATGATCGTCTTGAACATCTTGACAACTACGCTGGCGTCATTTGTAGGGCTTGCTATTGCTTCCACCCACTTAGAGACATAATCGACGGCTACGAGGATGTACTGATTCCCATAAGAGGTTGGGGATGGTCCCATGAAGTCGATCCCCCATACATCGAATACTTCTACCTCTAGGATGAAATTCTGCGGCATCTTATTTCTTCTGCTTATATTCCCCATCCTTTGGCAGGCGTCGCATTTCGAGATGAAGGTATGCGTGTCTTTAAAAATAGTCGGCCACCAGAATCCGGCTTGCAGCACTTTAGAGACCGTCTTGAAGTTGGCGAAGTGTCCTGTGTAGGCCGACCCATGGCAACCATGTAGTATGCCTTCTACTTCTTCTTCTGCCACACATCTTCTGAATAGTCCATATGTGCATTGTCTGTAGAGGTAAGGCTCGTCCCAAAAGTATTTGCGTGATTCTCGCAGAAACTTCTTTTTGTTGTAACCCACGAACTGAGGCGGTTGGATATCGGCTGCTAGGTAGTTCGCGATGTGTCTGAACCATGGTGTGTTGCATGCTGCAGAATTCGCCATAGGAGGATGTCTCATTGTCGGCTCATCAGTCACGGGAACTGCATTGATCGCGTTTAGACTCTCTTCTGGGAGACCATCGTTTATAGGGGTCGTATCTCTAAATGACACTCGCGAAAGGTGATCGGCCGCCCCGTTATCAGCTCCTCTTCGATCTCTTATCTCCATATTGAATTCTTGGAACAGGAGAACCCACCTAATCAGCCTAGGTTTTGTGTCTTTCTTTGTCATTATATGCTTGATTGCTGTGTGATCGGTGTGTACTATGACTTTTGATCCGACCAGGTATTGGCGAAACTTTTCGAAAGCGAACACGATAGCTAGGAGTTCCTTCTCCGTTGTCGTGTAGTTGCATTGGGCGTCGTCCAGGGTCCTGCTCGCATAGTAGATTGCGTGCAGTTTCTTATCTTTCTTTTGTCCCAACACTGCTCCAACTGCATAATCACTAGCGTCGCACATTATCTCGAATGGTTGTTCCCGACCAGGTGGTTGTACTACTGGGGCCGATACCAGAGCCTCCCTGATCTTGTGGAAAGCTTGCAGGCACTCTTCGTCGAACTTGAATTCTGCGTCCTTGCAGAGAAGACGGGTTAGTGGCCTTGCTATCTTGGAGAAGTCTTGAATGAATCTCCTGTAGAACCCTGCGTGACCCAAGAAACTTCGTATACCCTTGATGTTTGATGGTGGCTGCAGGCTTGTCATGACTTCTATCTTTGCTTTATCGACTTCGATCCCTTTTGCGGAGACTCTATGTCCGAGCACTATGCCCTCTCGCACCATGAAATGGCATTTTTCCCAGTTCAGGACTAGGTGCTTGTCTTCGCATCTTTGTAAAACTTTCCCTATATTACTCAAACATTCTTGGAAGGACGGTCCATGGACCGAGAAATCATCCATAAACACTTCCATAAATTTCTCAATATAATCAGTAAAGATTGATAGCATGCACCTTTGAAATGTCGCAGGGGCATTGCAGAGGCCAAACGGCATTCACCGGTACGCGAATGTTCCGTAGGGGCACGTGAAGGTCGTCTTTTCCTGGTCTTCCGGCCGTATTGGGATCTGAAAAATCCGGAATATCCGTCAAGAAAACAATAGTACTGATGGTTTGCTAACCTTTCTAACATCTGGTCAATGAATGGCAGCGGGAAGTGATCCTTTCTGGTCGCCGTGTTTAGCTTTCGGTAATCGATGCACATTCGGTGCCCGGTGACCATCCTTGTAGCGATCAATTCGTCTCTGTCGCTCTTAATGACTGTAACCCCTCCCTTTTTCGGGACCACGTGAACCGGGCTTACTCACGTGCTGTCCGAGATAGGGTATATGATCCCTGCTTCCAAAAGCTTCATTACTTCCTTTTTGACTACCTCCATTAGGTTCGGGTTGAGCCTCCTTTGCTGCTCGACTGAATTTTTAGTGTTTTCCTCCAGGTGGATCTTGTGCATGCAAAGGTCCGGTGATATTCCAGGGATGTCATCTAAGGAATACCCTATTGCTCTCCTGTGTTTTCGTAGCTCGCAGAGTAGCAAAGTTGCCTCGACGTTATTCAAGATAGAATTTATGATTACCGGATAAGTAGAATCCTTTCCCATGAATGCGTACCTTAGCCCGGCCGGTAACGGCTTCAGCTCGACTTTTGGCGCTTTAAGTGGGTTCCAAGGGTCTTGAATTTTCGCTCGGGCTTTTCTTGGTGGTAAAGGCTTGCGCTCTTTATCTTCCAGGTCTAGAAAGCGGGCGGGTCCGTCGTGGGGTTCGGTTTGATCCAGCATTCTTTCACAGCTTTTAGTCTCCACGCGACTTGGGTAGCTTGCGGTGTTCGTGTTTGTCAGGGCCACCTCTAGCGGGTCGTCCATAAGCATCTCCTTATATATTTCTTCCACAGCTCCTGCGAGTTAATCGATGCGAAAAACCTGCCCATCCAAGGTAGGCTTCCCAAGATCTTTGTTCATATCGAAATTCATGACCAGATTCCCCAGGTGTAGTTCTATCTTTCCTTTTGGAACGTTGATTACCGCTCCTGCTGTAGAGAGGAATGAGCGACCTAGGATAAGTGGGTCTCGAGGTTCCTCTTCGATGTCTAGCACCACAAAGTCGGTCGGGATTGCGCAGTCCCCGATGACGACTTGGACGTCGACCAAGACTCCAACGGGCCGCCTGGTCGATCGATCTGCTAGGATTAGGGTGATTCTTGTAGGTAGGAATTCGTAGTATCCTAGGCGTGTTGCTACAGAGAGCGACCATAGAGCTCGCTTAAACACTTCCTCTCCAATTGAACAAGTGAGTACAAAACTGTCGGGGTCTTCGCGCTTTCGAGGGGGAAAGTTATGGATGACTGAGCTGCATTCTTGCGTGATCATCATAACTCCTTCTTCCATGGTGAGAGAGTTGGTAAGGATACTCTTCATGTACCTTCTCAGCGTTGGGATCATGGCGCAGGCTTCTATAAAAGGCAGTCTCACAGAGAGCTGTCCTATTAGCTCCTTAAGTCTCGATTTTTCTCTTTCTTTCCTAGGAGTGCTCAGGCAGCAAGGATAGGGTGCTTTGGATTCGTGGACCTGTTCCGGCGGCGATGGTGTTCCTGCCTCCTGTGGGATGTCTTCGGTCTCGGCCTCTCCATTGACGCCGCCTCGTCCTTCGTTTCTGAGTATTTGTCCTTCTCTGCCGCTGTTCTTCTCCCTTTCCACTATTTCTTTATCTTTTGGAAGTTCGGTTTCTTTGTAAGTTAAACCGCTTCTAAGCTCTACTGCTTTTACTGTATCGTAGCAACGTCTTTCTTCTTCGTCTTCTGGTTTTGCCATTCTTCTTTCTCCCTTGGTCAGTCTCTCGTTTTCTCTCGCCACTTTCCGTATTTCCGAAGCAAGGTGTTCGATCTTACCATTCGTCTCATGGCGATTACGTTCGGCTTCTCTTCTAGCGTCGCTTGAGGTTCTCTCAAAAGAATCCACGAGCTCCTGTATCTTGTATTCAAGTCTACCGATTCGATCTGAATGGTCCTGGGTGACAGAGAGGTCGAGGGAGTGATTCATTCCCATTAGATCTCGGGTTTGATGGCCACCGTTATGACGAACTATGCTCCTTTCTAAGTTCTCGTGATGGGGGTCGTGGTTACGGCAGTGCCTTGCGTCAATGTCATGGTTCGAGTTGTAACGCATGCGGAAGTCTTGTAGTTCTCGGATGGCTTCTGACTGTCGTGTACGTTCTGAGTTCATTTCAGCCAGTGCGCCCATTATGACTTTCAAAGGGTCATCTTCGGCTTCTTCTTTGCGGCTCGCCTCATGCCTAGGATCGTTGAGGCTGTTGTACTCACTAGTGGCCATATTGGTTACCAATAGTCGCGCTCCTTTCACTGATTTTGATGAAAAGTCTCCATTGCTTGCAATATCCAGCGCGACTTGAAGTTTCCTGTTGACTCCTCGGTAGAACGTGCTGATCACGTGTTCATCGGTGAATCCGTGGTGTGGACAGTCCCTTTCGTAGCTTTTAAATCGCTCCCATGCTTCGATGAGAGTTTCACACTTTTCTTGTTGGAATCCTTGTATCTTGTTCCTTAGAAGGTAGGAACGAGATTTAGTGTAGAAGCGGTTTAGAAAAACCTTCCTACATTCGTCCCAGTTCGTGATGGATGCTGGGGCTAAAGATCTCAACCACTTGCTTGCCTTTTCTCCTAAAGAGTAGGGGAACAACATGCACCTCAAGTAATCCCCATTAAATTTGGAGATGATGCAGACTTCTTCGAATGCTTCAATATGCTCTATGGGTTGGTCCGACGGCCGCCCTTGGTATTGGTTCTGTTTAACCAGGTCTATCATATGTTTCTTGATTTCAAAATCATTTCCTTCAGGCGGTGTCAACCGAAAGGGGTTTCGGTCTTGGAAGGACTTCAGGGGCGCGTCGAACTCTGAGATTGCAGGCGCGTCCTCAGCGAACGTCTCGTCTTCGTCGCTCAACAGATCTTCTTCTTCTTCCACCCGTTGTTCTCCGTTTAGATTAAACGGATCTTCAAGAGCTTCGGGGTCTCGAACTTGATCCCCCATTAGAGAAGTACCTGCAAGGCGAGGAATTAAACGAAAAGTTCAGTAATCGTTATGTTGATTTTTTCGGTCTAGGATTCGTGAGAAGCAAATCAATAGTCCCCGGCAACGGCGCCAAAAACTTGATGCAACAGGTTTTAGAGTCTGTTTTTGAGTTTTAAAGTTATAAACATATTGCCTGCAAGTGCACAGATGTGCGTTGTAGTATTTAGGGTGTCGAACCACAGAGACTATGATGCTTCAAACAAATTCACTAAAACAGAAAATCAAACGAGAACGATCGGATTAAATATTGGTTTTGGGGAGGTGATAGTTCAGCAACAACGGAAATCAAGAGGGATTGTAAAACTATAAAACGGAACGCTGGGTTTCAGGGATCTCTCGAGTGTTTTACGGAATGATTCTATGATTGAAACACTTGACCTAGGCAAATCAATTCTACTGGTTCTTAAGCTCAAACACGAAAGTGGTCAGATCTCCCTTTCGGAAAACCAAACACCTACACCTAAACTGCTCGTTCGCTCCCCTTCGGTAGCGACTTCGCAGCAAGATCAGCTATAAGATTAGGTTCAATGAAGCTCACAGTGCACCGTCGATATGCATAAGCATCCTTCGGTGCCTGCTCGTTTAAAACTATGTCCGGCCAATAGATTCAGCGCTCACACGGTTCTAATGATCCTACAATCGATCCTTAAGTGGCCAGTCAAAGATTACACAATAAGAAAGAATCCAAACGAAGAACAGTGAAAAGCATACTACCTACGATCTAACAACCTAATTGAATCAAACCATAAAATCCCTTGAGAAACCCCCCTGCGAAACCCAAATATGAGACTACTCAGACATGGATGTGAAATTCATTATCATTGCAATAGGTAAAAATCTCAAAGGTTTGAAAAGAAAATAAAGTTATAACTATGCAAAGAAAGTGTAGAAAAGAGATGAAAGAGAGTATCGAATAGGACGACGAGATTGTGGACTGGAGAAGACGGCTTTCACTCCTCTTCTTTTCCTCCTTGGCCGCGGCGCTCTTCTAGGTTAGGTGTTAGTGGGTGGCTTCGAACTCTCCCAAAAATAAGAGCAGCAACGTGTATTTATAAGTCTTTAGGTTCTCTTAGGCGTCACTTAGGGTTCCACAAAGTTTGGTGGACATCGGGCTTAATTTGGACTTAAAAACGGGCTCGGGAACGTCACTTGGTCTGGCCGCACCACGGGAGGTTCATGGGCCGGCCATTGGTCTTCTGAGCTTTCCTGGCGCGGCCATCCTCCTTCTGAGGATGCGTCTGACGGGCCTTCTTTCTTCCTTCATAACTTGAGACTCAACCGTGGGATTGGACTCAAATCACTTCGAGGTGAAAGGTAGTAGTTCAGGCTATCTTGTCACTAAAATTCAGCTCGATTCCGTGGTGGGAAGGTCTCCGTCTTGTGCTAAACTTCTGTCAAAAAGCTCATGTTCCGAAAATGTCCGTTTTACTCCGTTTTGCTCCCTTTTTCCTAAGATTTACTGAAAAGAGTCTTGGACATACAAATACTCGAAAACTACTAAATATACACTAATACCTTAGTGAAATGCTTATTAAAGAACTCACTTATGTAGGTAAAAATGGGTAAAATATGCATGTTATCAGATATGCATAAGCATCATTCGGTGCCTGCTCGTTTAAAACTATGTCCGACCAAAAGATTCAGCGCTTATGCGGCTCTAGTGATCCTACATTCGATCCTAAATGGCCAGTCAAGGATTACGCAATAAGAAAGAATGCAAACGAAGAACTGTGGAAAAGTATTCTATCTATGGTCTAACAACCTATCGAATCAAACCATGAAATCTCTTTGAAAAACCCCCTTTGAAACCCAACTGAAAGACTACTCAGACATAGATTTGAAGTTCTTCATTATGCAATAAACAAAAATCACAAAGGTTTGATGGAAAAACAAAGGGATAGTAGCAGAGATGTAAAAGCAATGAAAGAGAGATGAAGAATAATAGTAGAACAGGGCGGCGAGAAGGAAAGTGAAGAAGACGGCTTTCGCTCCTCTTATCCTCCTCCTAAACAGCGATTCCTCTTCTAGGTCATGGATTGGGTGGCTGGCTCCGAACCTCCTAAAAATAAGAGTAGCAATGTGTATTTATAGGTCTTTAGGTCTTCTTAGGCGTCACTTAGGGTTCCACCGAGTTTGGTGGCCATCGAGCTTGTTTTGGGCTTGCAAACGGGCTCGAGAATTGTCACTTGTCGTGGCCGCGCGAGCGATGGTTCATGCGCCGGCCATTGGCCTTCTGATCTTTCCTGGCGCGGACAAGCTTCTTCTGAGGATGTGTCAGACGGGCCTTCTTGCTTCCTTCGTAACTTGAGATCCAACCGTGGGATTGGACTCAAATCACTTCTAGGTGAAAGACAGATGATAAGGCTATCTTGTCCCCAAAATTCAGCCTGATCTCGTGGTGGGAAGACCTCCTTCTCATGCTAGACTTTTGTCGAAAAATATCCGTTTTGCTCCGTTTTGCATCATTTTTCCTAAGTATTCCTGAAAAGAGTCTTTGACACACAAATACTCGAAAACTGCTAAATATACATTAATACCTTAGTGAAATGCTTATTAAATCATACACTTATAACGGTAAAAATAGGTAAAATATGCATATTATCGATAAATATTTTAATATTCGGATATGTTAAATATTAGAGACTATACCATCATGATTACCCATATGTATATATATGTTATTATCCAACTAACATAAATTATATTATCCCACAAATAATAGCTGGCACACAAACTTTAAAACGCATAATATACAACATATATATTAATTGCCGGAGACTTTAACATTGCAATTACTTGTATACATATTTTATTATCCGTCTTAGATAAAACATATTTTTATTGGTTGGTGTCGGATATATCTCATAATTAATGGTGATATTCCTCTGATTATCACCAAAACTAAATTTTTATATCATATACATTTTTTGGAACTTACTTGGTATAAACGAAGATTCGAAATTCTAAAACCGATTAGCTTCTGGTTAGAGAACAACACATTACACTAAAAAAAATTTTCAGACTGTTGAGAATAACTTACCACACAAGATATGACTACAATGGTTTAATAACGATCGTAGCCTTTCCCGTAGTCATCACGTCTCTGCATTCGAACCCAAGTACCATAATTGTTGTCTTGGTGCATTGAGGTATAGTTTCTTTACAAGGTTTTCGATATCTGCCATAAGAATCCCATTTGCACATTGGCAGAAGTAGCCATCATCGAAACTGTCTATAGTTACTACCATAACTCATACCAGAGATTTGATGTCGTGATTGTTGTTGATGTTTTTTTTTTTTTTTTTGAATGAATGTTAAATTATTCAAAAAACCATTTTTACAATGAATGTCTCATAATGGGTCGAAAGTTTTTCAATAGAGTTGAAGCTTAGTTGCCACGACAATGGAACCAGTAGCAGAGTCCCTCATCATAATCTGAAGCTCCTGAAGTTCAGATGGTGCTGAATCTATACCTTACTCCTATGTCTATTTTTCCGATAAGTCTCAAAGCCGGAGTAGAAGGTTCACCATAGCGTCGACCATTGCGCTCCCTCCATATGCTATGTATCTTGATTTGGAACACATACCTCAAGGTGAATCTGGGCAAGTGTGGCTGAGATTGATACGAAAAAATTGGGATGATGGCGTCCCAACTTGTTGTGAATCGATCTTGAAGAATGCCACGAGTGAGCGAAGACCAGATTTGAGAGAAGTAGTTACAAGAGAAAAATAGATGATCTCAAGTTTCTACCCTTTCTCTAAAGAAAATGCAGGTTGTGTTTGCTCCAACATTCCAATTGAGCAATCGATCTCCCGACGATTGTTTATAGCAATCCAAGTTATGAATGAGTATTTAGGTGTAGCAAAAGGGAACCATACACCTTTTTACCATTCACAAGTTTACTTCTCTAATCTGATGCCATGTTTATTTTGAAGAAAATTTAGCTTTGAAGCTATCATTTTTTCGTTTCCAAAGCGCTCGATCCTGTGTATCATATCGTACTTGATTTCTCTGATTTTCAATTTCATCTTCGATGTGGTTCCAACACTTCTGCAACAGTTGCGTGGTTCACAATGTTGTAAACAGATTGCAGAGCTAGCTTAAGAACGAAAGATCTGAATACTGCTCTTGTGTATTAGATTAAAAATGAATTGGTCTTAAATAGACCTTACAACTGAATCAACGAAACAAACGGATCCGAAACAAACTCTAACTCTAACGTGCTCTGACTCCTACAAACCAGGAGGAATTATTCAAATTGAAATTTTCAAACTTAAATGATTAAATGCAGACTTTTATTCTTCAATCCTTTACCTAAACTGGAACCGTCTCCTTCCAATTTAGTCTCCCTTGCGGCATACTCCCATTCTTCCCCTTAGCTTCTCGAATACCTCAAGCTTCACTGCTTTGTGCATTACATCAGACAGCTGTTCCCTTGTGGCACAGTAATTCAATACTATAACTCCTTCATTCACGAGTTCACACAGAAAATGGAACCTCGCGTGGATATGCTTGCTTCTTCCATGAAGTATACTAGATTCTTTGACAACTTTATAGTGAGCTATTGTCACAATACAGAATCGTACCTTCTCCTTGTACTGAAGCGATCTCTTCTAGAATGTTTCTCAGCCACACTGCTTGACATGCTCCGTATGCTGCAGCTACGAATTCAGCTTCTGTAGTGGATAGAGTTACTATAGGCTGTTTCTTTGATGCCCAGAACACTGCTCCTCCTCCAAGCATAAAGACATAGTCTGAAGTACTCTTCCTATCGTCTATGTCTCCTGCATAATCGCTATCAACAAATCCAACTAGCTTCTTCTCTCCTCCCTGGTTATACCTTATGCCATATTCAGAAGTTCCTTCAACGTACCTTAGAATTCGTTTTGCAGCCAACATGTGCTGCTCATTCGGATTTTCCATGTATCTACTGACCAAGGTTACATAGTAGATTAGTTACGGTCTTGTGGCAGTGAGATACCATAGAATTCCAACGAGTTGCCTGAACATTGTACTGTCAACTGGATCTCCGGCTCCTGCTTTAGACAGTTTGTGTAGCATCCGCGACCAGAAATCCTAAGTACGGTCGTGCGGGTCATGGGATGGCCGTTGTTTATATGTCCTGGTATAGTGGAGGTTCGTCTGTGGTACCGTGTTGTGGTACGTCTGTGGTATGTCCGTGGTACCGTGTTGTGGTACGTCCGTGGTACCGACGTCCGTGGTACGTCCGTGGTACCGTGTTGTGGTACGTCTGTGGTACGTGTTGTGGTACGTCTGTGGTACGTCCGTGGTACGTCTGTGGTACGTCCGTGGTACGTCTGTGGTACGTCCGTGGTACGCCTGTGGTATGTCTGTGGTACCAAACCGTGGTACGTCCGTGAGGTTAAGTACCGTACTGTGGCGGGACCGAATAAATATTGTGGAAATTTGTCTAAGTGTCGAGGGACGAAGGTTTTAGGCCATGGGCCGTGGTTTTTCTCGAGAGAATGTGGTTTTTCTCGAGAGAAAAATGATTTATCCCGTGTTTGGCCGAGTGGTTCAAGTCTGGCCGAGAGAAAAAGGAAAGTTGGCCGGTTTGACCGAGAGAAACTTGATTTGGACCGAGAGAAAAAGTAAACCGTGTGACTAAACCGAGGAAGGACGGTCGAGCTAGGGTTTTCGGGCCTATTTATATGTTTTATCTCGCGGCCGCGTGGGGGATCACAATTTTTGGGGAGAGAAAAGCACCTAATGCGATTTTGCCCGAGAGAAAAGTGAGTTCGTCGAGAGATTTCGAGAGCTGTCGAGATTCTGAGAATTCTGTTCGAGAGAAACGACTTAGAAGGGTCGATTTGCCGAGAGAAGTGTGTTCGGCCGAAGGATTTCTCGATCGGATCGCGAAGCATCCGAGAGATAATCAAGGTAATCCGTTTTCACCCGAGAGAAAAGTGAGCCGTTCGAGAGATCGTGAGTTCCGTGCCGATTATGGGAATTCTGTTCGGGATAAACGATTTGGAAGGGTCTATTTACCGAGAGAAGGCTCGATTGTTGCCTAGGAATTCTGTCTGGATCGAGAGTTATCCGAGAAAAGAAGTTTCGGCCGAGAGACAGCCGAGTTCGTCCGAGCGATTCCGGTTGCATCCGAGAGATCGTGTGTTCGGTCTTGATTCTGGGATTTCTGCCCGAGTTATTCGATTTGAAATAGGTGATTTACCGAGAGTAGGCTCGATTGTTGCCGAGGAATTCTGCCTGGTTCGAGAGTTACCGACAGTTTAAGGAGTTAACCGAGAGAGAGGAGTTTATCCGAGAAATCACCGAGAGATTTATGTGTGTCGCGTGAGATCGTATGTTCCATCGAGTTTCCGCGAGTTTGGATCGAGAGATTCGATCAGGAATGGCATTTGCCGGGGAAGGGCCAAGTTTGTCCGAGAGTTTTCGACTGGTTCGTAAGTTGTCCGAGAGATAGCCAAGAGGAGCTGACTATAGTCGGGAGGGATCTGACCATAGCCGAGAGATAGTCGAGCAGTTCGGCTATATCCGAGAGAAAGCTGACTGGATCAGGTTTCTACCGAGAGATCATGACCGTGGTCATGAGGAACGTGGATATGGTCTGGGAGATCATGGACTAGGCTGTCTGGCGATCGTGTGGATCGTGTCTGGCGATCGTGTGGATCGTGTCTGGCGATCGTGTGGATCGTGTCTGGCGATCGTGTGGATCGTGTCTGGCGATCAGTGTGGATCGTGTCTGGACGTGCAAGGGATCGGGGATCCGGGCCGTCTCTCTTCTGTACTTGGTCATGTGGGGATGGTTGGTTGAGTGACTAAGTACGGGGGGGAGATGTGTTCGTGGGTTAGCCAACGCAGTGGCTGGGTCAGGAGGAGCGTGTTTGAGGTTGCGCATGAGGTCTGGACGGTATGGGACGTTCATGAATCATGCAGAGTGGCCAAGGTATGGTTTAGCTGACGCTTGATATTGTTATTCCAATGCGTAGCTAGTTAAGTCGTGAATGAGTAAGACCATGGGATGGACTGAGTTAAGTTGTTAGATGAAAGGAATGTATTTAACTTCATCTAGGATATCGGTTAGAAAGGCAAAAATTTACTGTGGTTCGGCCGCGGGTTAGGAAATCCGGGTCGGGGCGCTACAAGTGGTATCAGAGCGTGGTCGGTTCTAGGACAGAGTCTTGATGTGAATTGGGCTTGTCTAGAATGACTTAGACGCGGAAAAATGGTAAAGGGAATAAATGTGTTATCTGTTAAGTGGCTGGATCCGTGAATGATCTAGTCTATCTGGTTGGATTTTCTGTGAGTGCGTGACTGTAGCTGATCTGGAACCGTAGGATTGCTAGGTTATCTGGTTTTCATTGATTGCTTGTGTAAGTTAGTGTATGCTTAGCAAGGTCAATGTGTTTCTGTGATTGGTATTGGATACCGTGGTTTATACGTGATGTCTAACTAGCTCGTTTGGATAGCCGGATCGAGTGTCTTGCTTGGGTGATGTGTGATTCACGCCAGAGCAGAACCAAGTCCATAAGTCATGGTCCGCGAGTTAGGGTAGATGATCATCCTGTTTTTGTGATTGTGAATGAATGTGAACGGTACAGAGTACCGGGTGGTCAAACGTGGTATCTAACTAACTGTTTGAATGTCCGGATCGAGTCGCTAGTTCAAGGGGATGTGTGATTCTCTCTTGGAGTAGAACTGATGCCTTGTGAGACTTCAGAAGTAGTTGAGATGATCATAGGACCAAACTATTTATCTGCGTGTTCGTTAGATGACCATATAGTATGAGTGCGGTTCGAGAGTTGAGATCAAAGAGAACAAGAGATTGGGAGTTAAGTGTCCTCGCCAAATACTTGTTTGATGATCAAGAAACTTTTCGGAGGTATTCGTAACTATGATGAATCGGATATGGTTATAAGATTAAGTTGGTATGTACGATTACCGAGGCTGATATGGTATCTAGCTAGCTCGTGATCGAGGCAGGATCGTTTCGTTGCCTAGGTGATGTGTTATTCACGCTAGTGTAGAATCGAGTCCATAAGACTAGATGGTCAGAGTTAGGGTAGATGATCATGCCTATGTATGTGATTGTTGTTCGGTTGTGGTAACCGTTGGAATACATGGTGTCTAACTAACTTGTGATCGAGGCAGGATCGTGTCTCTTGCCTGGGTGATGTGTGATTCACGCTAGTGCGGAACCGAGTCCGTAAGACTAGGGTCAGAGTTAGGATAGATGATCATATAAGTTCTGTAATGCATTGCTTGCATTCTTTTGTGCTGCTGGTTAAGCAAAGACACGCTGGTTAAGCGTAGTAAGGCTGGGAGCCGAGGTAAAGGTCTGGGAGACCGGGGCCATTGCGTGCCGATAAGGGTCTGGGTGACCGGGGCCATTGTGTGCCGAAGGCCTTGTGTGCCGTAAGAGGCTAGTGAGCCGTGGTAAAAGTCTGTGTGACTAGTAAGGGCTTGTAAGCCGTGTGCTGTTCTGGCGTCCTTGGAAACCAGGTAGGTTGGCCAAGACGTGATTGTTTTGTGTTACGACTTTGGAAACCAGGTAGGTTTGCCAAGGTGTGACTGTTTTTGGTTACGGCTTTGGGAACTCGATATGTTCGCCAAGGTGTGACTAGTTCTGTGTTACGACTTGGGAACCAGGTAGGTTTGCCAAGGCGTGACTGTCTGTGTTCCGACTTTGGGACCGGAGTTGGTTGGTAAAGCATGACTGTTCTGTGTTACGACCATGGAAACCAAGTGGGTTGTCCAAGCGTGACTGTTTCTGTGAGGTGTTATTGGAAGCCAAGTGGGTTTGCCAATACTTCTGGGATGCGTTCTTAGAACCAAGAGGGTTGGCTAAGACGAATGTTCTCTTAGATGCAATTTGGAAACTGTGGGTTTGCCAATGCATGACTGAAATGAAGGCGACTTCGGAAACCATTAATTTGCCAAAGTGCGGTAGTGGTAGCATCTGTGGGAATCGGTGGATTCGCCAATGAATGATGTGATCATGAGTTTGCAACGGATATGTTGTGATGACTGTGTCGGTGGGGACTAAGGAAGTTCGCCATCGTGGGATTAGTAATGTGGTGTGCCGAGTACTTGCTTGTTAAGCATTGTACGAACTGATTGGCTGGTGTGCCGGATATTTGCTGGTTAAGGCATGGTACCAAAT
>JAHZTW010000001.1:101655666-101723640 GCA_020283515.1 Alliaria petiolata
CGCACACATTCCAAATCATGTTTATCAAACAAAATATCGAATAAAAACATACAATCATTATTTAAAACAGAAATTCTTTTAAACAATCCAAAAGTCACCCCGAAACCCAAAACGTAGCACCAAACCGAGACCTTTACTCCTGCACTTCCTCAGGCTCACCTGAAAAGGAAAAAGAATGAGGGGTGAGCATCTCGACTGATGCTCAGTGAGAGAAACTACGATTAACCACCATCAAACAACACATATCATAACAAAAGTGCCTAGCTAGAACATCCAGTAAAGCATAAGCAATCAACAAAGACTGTGGCTACCACGTGACCCGCGCCACCTCAATCGGTCACCGCGCGTTCACGCCCCTATACCCCACAAGGTCTACACGTGATCCGCGCCACCCTCATGGTGTCTCAACGCGCTCACACCCCTATACGGATATCAGTGTCCGCACCACTATCTCTGGGCTCGCTGCTTGCCCCCTCCAGCGATGGATCACGCCACCTCAATCGGTACCCGCGTGACCCAACAAGAAAGACGATGTAACCCTGCTAGGAAATTGCCATCCCAACAGGCCTTACACCGACCTCACACACAGGCCTTAAGCCTCATCCTAAAACTCGTACTTCCCAACCCGCACAAGGCATAATCCCCATGAAATGCACACACCCGCAAACAATCCTCAATCATCACATAACCATATTCGTTCTCAGCAACCTAAGCATATATCTAGGTGTATCACACATTAACCATTACAATATATAGATATAGTTTTACGTATGTATATAGATCACGACAACTATGTGTATGCTTATAGATACACATAGGTATGAATGACTACCTAGACACTTCTACCATGATATACGGTGTATGCTGAATTGATCGGAACCACCCTCACACAATGCAAACACCCGCAAACACTATTCACAAACCAATCAACCATTTTCCATTTAACAACCTATTTTACTAAGTCCAACAATCAACAACAAAAATACAACAATTGATAATAAAGTGATATTACAGCGCTTACTAATCCGGTTCAGACAACAATCAAATACGTGTATTCATATAGATACATCGTAGGTATGCGCGCATTAACAAAGGACTACTCAGACTAAAACGAGTATCAATATCCGAGAGATAAATCACCACCGGTCCTCACCTTGGCAAAATCCCGATAACTGCGGATCTGAACTCCGGATGCTCAAACGGACGTCAAATCTGAGATCAGCACGGAAAATCGAGTGGAAATGGCCTTCGAACAACGGAAAACGGATAACGGGTTGACCCGGTCAAAGTCAACGGTAAAATCAACGGTACAGTCAAAGTCAACGGTCAACCCTGGTTAAACCCGGTTAACCCAGGCCTGAACCAACCAGACCAGACCCGACCCGATAACCCGACCCGATCCGACAACCCGACCCGATAACCCGACCCGATCCGATAACCCGACCTGATCCGACAACCCAACCCGATAACCCGACCCGATAACCCGAACCGGACCCGAACCGAATCGAACCAGCCTTAACCGAACCAAACCAAATTGAACCGGACGGTTAACTGGTTACCGGCGACGGTCACCGCCGGCGAGGAGGGACCGCGGTTTCCGGTGACGATGACGGATGCTCCGGCGGTGGCTCCGACGACTCCGGCGGTGGCCCCGGTGGCTCCGACGACTCCGGCGGTGGCCCCGGCGGTTGCTCCGGCGCGAAGGACGGCGGTCCGGAGGACGGCGACGGCGACTCAGGCAGCTACAGATGGCGGCTCCGGCTGACGGCGGCGGCAGCTCCGACGACGGCGGTCGACAGTGGCCGGTGGCGCGTGAAACGCACGCGCCTACTTCAGACTGCGCGTGGCGGCGCGTCCGACAGCGAAATCGGACGGTTTCGGTGGCCGCGGCTTCGTCTCGACGTCTAGAATCCGATGGTGCCCGCGGACTTGCGAGTATAGGGGCGCACAAAGCTTAAAAAGGAAGAAGACGATTTGGAGAAGGTTTTCTAGGAAGAAAAGATGATTTTAGAGAAGAAGAGAAGAATATTTTTGTGTGTGAGAATAAGAGAAGGAGATTGCTCTTTTTATAGGCACATAAGAGAGGGGGAAAAACGTGGGTTTAGCTGATGGTTTGGTGAGAATGATAATTAGGTGAGTTTAATGGTGGGAAAGGTGGGAAAAAGTGGGGAGAGCATGATTGGGTCGTTACAAAAATATCCTAAAAATAAGATTTCGAGGTTGGATAGCTTAATTTTTCAACATGAAATTAATATGAAATGTTTCTTAATTTTCAACCCCGACACTGTTACATATTTATCAGATTATTTGCGAATCATAGATAATCATTTTGATGACTTCTCCGAAATGATTTTCAACCCTGACACTATTGCAAATTTATCAAAAACCTCAAGAACCCCTCCTATAGACAGATAATTCCCATCAAAGAAAACCATAAGCTCATATGCGAATCATAATTGCGTCAAACTCATATTTTGACATCTCGAATGATATCCAAATCTTTTTTCCACCGCTGTTTTACCTAGCATACACTATAGGATATTCATGCAGATTACGAAGAGGTGTGGTGATAAGGAGCATCCCTGGCGCAACCCCCTTTCACTTTAAAAATATTCCGGTAATTCACCATTTACTTGAACCGAGAAAGATGCCGTCTCAATGCATAACTGAATCTAATGAATGAAAACTTCCGGATGGTTTATGGCTTTAAGGATGTTAATCAGAAAAGAATCAAAAGCTTTGAAAATATCAATTTTCATAGCACATCGAGCTGAAACCGAGTCCTTATGGTAATCTTTTGCCAATTCCGAAGCAAGTAAAATATTTTCCATCAATAATCTATCTTCAACAAATGCTGATTGGTTTGAAGTAATCAAGGAAGGGAGGATTATTTAAGTCGATTTGACAAGATCTAAGAGATTATCTTGTACATCACATTACAACACGAGATAGGACGGTAGTCTTACAACCCTTGCAATTTCGTCTTTATTAAAGCCAGGATCGTGGAATTTACGCCCTTAGGAAGAAATCCCTTCAAGAAAAATGATTGAATAGCCTCTACAAAATCTCTGGCCAGAATTGACCCATGAGGACATGGGGATTTATTACTTGGCATCGAGAAAAGGACTTTTCTGATTTTTTCTTTTGTAACATCTGATGGTGTTCCTTCTAGTGAGGAAACCAAATGGGCTTGGTTAGAAAGAATCAAGTTTGGGCCATTAGTGATAATCCATGAGGTTGTTATTGGGTTTAGGGTTATGAGGTGTTATCTATATAATCACTCTTAATCTAAGTTTTGTGGTTAAGGAAGAAGCTAAGAAAAAAGAGAGGCAAGAAAAGAGGAGAAAAACAGATTTCGTTCAGTTTGATCATGACTACGTTTGGCGGCTTGAAAGTTTCTTGATTTGGCTGAAACTTTGGGGAAGCTTCGTGACTCAATGTGTTTGAGATTCAACGGTGGGATTTGCATTTCAACGGTTGGTTTCTCGTGAATCTTGGTTTTAGTGTGGCTGTTCGCTGCAGTCGATTTCCAGTTGTTCAACAGGTTCTGTATTGAGTGTTTGGGAAATATGACGGTGAGTTCTTCTCTTTTTGAGCTGAAATTTGGCAGAGGTATTGTTGACTTGTTCATTCTTGAATTTGCACGGTGGGATCTTCCTCTGGTAGCAGTAATCCTAGTGAACTGAAGGTCGTTTGTGGCTGCTTATTTTTAAGCTCTTGTATTGCTCTCTTGTTGAGTTTCTTGTGTTGGAGATTGCTCCTTGGGAGCTTGAGTCTCTGGATATGTTATGTGGGAACATGGAGGACGTGGATGTAACTCATATTCGTTTCATATAGTGAATTTTTGAGTGGACTACGGTCCCGTGGTTTTTACTCCTCACATCGAGGAAGTTTTCCACGTAAAAGAAGTTTGGGTCTCATTTACATTCTGCCATCGTCTAAATGTTTTTCTAAACGGTTCACATAAGTGCGGGAAACTTTATTCCGCTGTGCCATTGTTGCGTTTTGTGTTCTTCCCCAACATAGTGGTAGCAGAGCTTCTGGTTTTGAGAGCTTTGGGTTTGCTTGTGTGAACGATGGAAAATATAGGCATAATGATAAGCTTGAATGGTGCTAACTATCATTTATGGAAAGGCAAGATGGAGGATTTGCTTTTCGTGAATGAGTTTCATATGGTGTTTCAAGAGAATAAACCTCATAATATAACCAATGATGATTGGAAGCTGCTGCATCGCAAAGTGTGGGGTTCGATAAGGCAGTGGTAGATGATAATGTGTTGCATCATATTGAATAAACTTGATAATATAACCGATGATTCTCGTCTGTTGTGGTTGAAGCTGGAGTAGTTGTATGCTCGGAAGACCGGGAATAACAAGATGTACATGATTAAGAAGTTGATTGAGCTGAGGTATCATGAGAGAACTCCGATGACGGATCACTTGAATGAGTTTTAGGGATTGCTCAACAAACTGTCTGTCATGGGAATCAAGTTTGATGATAAAATTCATGGTTTGTGGCTTCTTGGTACATTACCAGATTCTTGGGAGGTGTTCAGGATGTTTATTTGTAACTCCACATCGGATGATGCTATTTCTATGGACTTAGTGAAGAACAGTCTCTTGAATGAGGAAACAAGAAGGCAGTCAAATGCTAGTTCCTCACGTCCAAATGTTTTGGCTACTGAGTCAAGGGGGGAGGAGTACGCATCGAGAGCCCAAGAAGGAGAAGAGCAGGAGCAAGAGCTCTAATAGATTTGCGAATATAGAGTGCTACTATTATCATAAGAAAAGTCACACGAAGAAAAATTGCTGGAAGTTGAAGAAGGACAACAAGCAACAAGGAGATGGTGAAGATCGGGTGACAATCACAGACGATCAGTTTCTGATTCTCCACGATTGTGATGCCATTAATGTTGCATGCCAAGACACCAGTTGGGTGGATGATAGTGGAGCTACTACTCATGCTACATCGCAGCGAGATTTGTTTTCTACCTATACTCCGAGTAATTATGGTTCTGTGAAGATGGGTAATGATGGTTTGGCTCAGGTCGTTGGCATTGGTGATATTTTCTTGGAGACTAGTATTGGTACTAGACTTGTGCTTAAGGGAGTTAAGCATGTCCCAGATGTCGGTTGAACTTGATATCCACGGGAATACATGATGATGAGGGTTTCTATAGTTTATTTGGTGGTGGTAAATGGAAACTTTCAAGAGGTTCTATGGTTGTGGCTCGAGGTGATAAGTTTTCATCTTTCTATTGGATGCAAGCTAAAGTCTCAAAAGATATTGTTAATGCTTTGGAGAATGATGATGCCATGGAGTTGTGGCATAGGAGACTCGGTCACATGAGTGAGAAAGGAGTATCTCTGTTTCTATTATCTAAGAATGAGGTTATATTCAGGGATCTCCGGTTTGCACTTGCAGAAGTGTGTGCATTGTATTGTGAGGAAACAACACATAGTCTCTTTCAAGTCTTATGCACCTTCTATAAAACCCGAGATACTTGATCTGGTGCATTCAGTTGTTTGTGGTCCAATGAAGACAAAATCTCTTGGTGGTGCATCATATTTTGTCACTTTCATTGATGATCATTCTAGGAAGTTGTGAGTTTACACTATGAGGACTAAAGATCAGGTTCTAGAATATTTTAAGCATTTTGTGGCATTGGTTGAGAGACAAACGAGAAATAATAGAAGTGTATCTGCAGTGATAATGGTGGAGAATATTCTGGACCATTTGATTCTTATTGCAAGGAACATGGTATTAGGCATCAGTTTACACCGTGATGCGGACATCAACCTGAGCTTAGACCTAGAGCATGTAGCCGAGCTGAATAAATCACCAATGACACGTCCCAATGTAAGGATGCTAATAGAAGGGCTCAAGACACCAGTAGAGTCCCTCATAAACACCATGGAACTTGGAGACACGATCAGAACCCCTTCCCAAATCAACAACCTTCAAGAAAACTCCAATGCACTCAAATCAGACGCAATGAAGGATTTCGCACATTTTAGCCTCAAGGAACATCAGCCTCGACCAAACCAAGGTATTACTGTTTACTTGGCAGTAAGTAGAGCTCAGAACATCAAGAATCTCCCGGATATCATATCGGAGCCTCAAGATATCGCAAGAACAAGCTGTGAAGCCGATAGAGAACAACTGGAGCAAGAAGAGGATTCTGTAGCTAAGAACGAGGAAACACTTGAAGATCTCAACTATTTCTACTTCAAGGGACTTCAAGAGGAAGAATTCATCAAAGACTTCAACCTGGACGGACCAATACTCGCCTTGAACACTCCAGCTTCAAAACCAGCCTATCCGAGCACAAACCATGTAAGTTCTATTTATTTTGAATTTTTACAGGTAAACCACGGTATCTCAGTGGTATTTAGAGCTCAAGGAATCCACGGTTCAAGCCCCAGCATGGGCGTAATTAGTTTAGATAGTTTTCTTTTTATTTTAGAAAACTTTCTTTTTTCTGTATTTTGAACGCTTTGTTGTTTCTTTTTGAAAGTCTTGTTGTTTTGAGTCTTTTTCTTTATTTTGTGTCGACCAAATTAGGTCATTAGCTGATAGGACCAGTTTATAAGGTCCCCTTGCAGCCTTGTAATCTTTAGACTTTTTTTTATATTAATAAACGCCGTTTTTGTGTTCTTCTTCAAGCCGAGACCTTGTAGAGAAAATCTGTTCTGTTCTTAGTGTGTGGAATCACCTAAGTTCGAGTTTGTTCAGTATCAGAGATCCCCTCACAATATCTGTGGTGACTTCGCTCCGTCTTGTTCAGATTGCTTGTGGAATCAAGCTTTCTAGATCAATCCATCTCGTCCAGTTTGCTTGTGGAATCAAGCTTCTTGTTCGATCTGTTGTTTGTGGAATCAAACAGCAACCTTTCAGCCTCATCTCTACCTTCACTCATCACCCATCTAGCTGCAAGTATTGAAACTGTGTGTCATAAGAGTAGGTGGATTCCGAGTCTTATATCATCTGGTATCAGAGCCAAAGGTTCTGCCTTTGGTTTTTCTATCCCTATCTTTTACGGTTTCTGTTTTATTTCTGTTTGCTTTTTGATTTCTGTTTGTTTCACCAAGAGAAAACCCATAAAAATTGCTTCTATTTGCTTAGTAGTTTATTGCTGTTGCTGTTTCTGCTTGAAAAAACTAAAATCCCCAAAAGAATTGCTTCTGTTTTTTTTGGCTTGTTGTTTCATTTGCTTGCTTCCTATAAAATCATAAAAACCATAAAAAGTTGCTTCTGTTTTGCAAGTTATCTTTGTGTCAGTCTGTTTATGTTTTCTTATTGCTGCTGTTAGTTTCAGGTTACCTGCTTCTCTGATTTCTCAGTTCGAGTTGTCTCAGTTGCTTGCTCGTTTGACTGCAGTTGTTGTGCTTGTGCTGTTTCTGTTTTTGCAATTTTCGTTTTGTGTTTTTCCATTAGTCAAAAAAAAAAATAGTTTATGTTTCTAGTTGCTGTCTCATTGCATTCCAGGAAGAAAACTCATAAAAGGTTCATTTAGTTGTTGCATTCATTCATACTTTGAATTAGAAACCATCCTGCTGCATTGCTTTTTTTTTTTATTCAGTTGCATTCTGTTTTATTTGAATCATTTAGCTAGTATTGTTTTGCTCAGTTGCATCATTGCTACATTAAGAACTTATATAATCGATTGTTGTAGCTTCTGATATTAAGTTTTATTACAAGACTTTATACCACACTATTGCACTTTATCTGTTTGTTGTTTTTGTTGAAGTATAGGGACTTTCAAGTGATCAGAAAGCATCATGTCTTAGGAAGATACTTGGGATCAAGAGATTGATTCTGACCAGAATATGTGTGATGATGAAGTTGCATACATGGATGATCCATGGTCTGAGGACGAAAGTGACTATGGTCATGAACCAGAAAGAGAAGAACCTGAGCCTGAACCACCAGATCATGTTCAATATAGCCCAAACCAGGGGGAATGGTACGAAGAAGAAGATGAATGGGGAGGACAAAACTATGAAGAAAACAATTCCAGTGAAGAGTCATGGACTGAAGATGACAACTCCCAAGGAGGATATGAAGAAGCTGCAAACCGTGAAGAGCTGAATTCCCAGCAGCCTGACTACAACTTAAGGAGTTTGACTTGGTTCAGCCCATATTATACCTCTCACGCCCCTAACTCTATATTTCATTTTAATTCTGATTATGAACCTGCTAATAGACTTAAACTCTATACATTTTCAGGAAAAAGAAACTATTTAGAGTGGGAAAGAAACTTAGATGAGTGGCTTTACTTCAACCGCATCCAGAAAGAGGAGAGACTAACTTATGCAATTGGCCAACTCGCTGGAGATGCTTATAAATGGTGGCTACAAGAAGAAGATGATCGCTGGTTCTACAAGGAGCCAACTATCAAAACCTGGGGAGATCTTAAGGAACTACTGAGGGATAAGTATGTACCAAAAAGATTGGTACCAAGGATCAAGGAACTTTATCCCAGAAGTTTCTTCCACCACATGGAACCCAGCCGTGCTCCACAAGCCAATGCCGAAGTCCAAGGTAAAATCCCTGTTTCTAAACAGTTACAAGGACTAACTTCTTATAGGCACAAGGAGAAATGCCACACTGCCACGAAATTCCCATGTAAGAAAGCCACAGCCTCAACAAAATCAAGTTGTGAAAAGAGGCGAGCAGTCCAAGCAAAGAAACCGGTCATGGAACCAAAGAGAGCTCCAAATTCAGTGATGACTAAACCAGAATGGGATCAAACAGAGGTAAGTATCTCAGCTAGTTTTCAAAAGCTTGATCAACTCTTTGAAAATGCAATACACTTGATTATGTCCACTAGAGTTGAGAAAGAAATAGGTACCAAAGAAGGATCAGATCAAACTGATTACTGCGCTTTACAAGTAGACCAGAAGCAAGATATTGTTTCAGTATCTAATCATGAAAAGGTACAAGCTAAACTGTCTCAATATGTTTATGATGATCCCATGACTGTTATGATGCACTTGCCCTTGTCCAAGAGTGTCGAAACAGATCAGGAAAAGGAGACTAAACCAGAGCCGAGCTCACCCCCACTTGAACCTCATGGAAAGCATACACAAGCTAAGTCTTCTGACACTTCGAAATTACTCAAATTAATCTGTTATAAGTGTCAAAACAGTGGGCACTATGCTAAAGAATGTCCAACTAAGAGAGTAACAAACCCCACCTGTTTAGAACTGAAAGAGAATAGTGTTAAGGAGAGTAATAGTACTACTAATTCTGATATTCAAGTCCTTAGTACTAGTATAATACACTTGTCTCGGTCAAAGGAAGCTGAAACAGGTTTAGAGAAACCGGATGGAAACATAAGTCAAGGGGAAGCTCCACCAAAAGAAAAAGTATGCCTGGACAAAACAACAAGTACCAAGGTGACAAAGGCCATTAAATCGGATCCCTACAAGGTAAGTGATCAAATAAGCCAATATGTGTCAAATAATTCTCATGACTTGATTATACACTTGTCTTGTTCAAAATAAGTTGAAAAAGGTCTAGGTATAGAAGAGAAACGTCCAGAAATACACAACTCACTTACATATCGAGATGAGGAGTATGAGCAACCTTCCATTGAACCACGCTCACCAACAACTCATGTTTTAAAAGGGAAGATTATCAAAGTTGAGTCAATACCATATATATTGCGTGGTACCAAGATAAGTGAAACTCAAAACTTGATTCAATATTGGCAAAACTTCATAGTGATTCAGAGTTTTAAATATTCTGTGATTGAAATTCCAATGCCAAGTATAATGCACTTGATCTTGCCTTTGAGTGTTAGAAAATGAACAGGTGCAAAGGAGAAGTATAAAGACCTAGGAGAAGCAACTACAAAACATAGTACTTTCTCAGAACAAAGCCAATGTATTTTGAGAACAGTTTTGTGCAAACCTTCCACAAGAGAAGCTGAACGTGCCCCTAACACTTTACTGATTGAGGAAGAGACTACACATACTGAGAAACAAAAGGAATCGCCAATCCAAGTTTCAAACCTGAAGCATTACGTTACTCATACTGTGATGGCTCCAGAACAAAGTAAGTACCTAAAATCCTTTGAATTTAGTGAAATTCACGAGCTATCTGAAGATTCAGGAAGGACATACACGAGTTATAAGCTCTCTGAAGCAAAAGATGACGTATGTGAAGTTAAAACATCTGTTGTGAGAGCCCCACTTAAACTTCAATGCATAGAACCCCAAGGTAAGTTCTCTGATCTCTCAAGAATTGTTGATATAATCTGTTATAGATGTCACCAAAGAGGCCATTTTGCTAGAACATGTCCCACTAAGAAAATAAAAGCGAATTCATCAATAGAACCAGAACAAGAATCTAAAGGAAAACATGTTGAGATGAATTTTAAAAATTCAAGTACTAGTTTGACACACTTGTCTTTGTCAAGAAATGCTGAAACATGTACATGATTAACAATGGAGGCTTTAAAGAGGCCAGAACGTGGCAGAGGAGTCATTGTTCCTTTGTTGATCAAAGAAGAAACCAGATGTGAAAAAGGAGAATTCACTAGAAGCGACACAGTACTGATCCATAATCAAGAAGAGGGACACAGCTGCTCCATTTAATTCAAGGAGAAACCACCAGATTCATGCCCACAATCTCCAAACAACAAAACTCGAGGTAATTATCTAGACTCTCAAAGAAGAATAAAACCTAACTTGCTGCCTTTTGATACAGTTCAAACAGTTTTGAGGACAAAACGTTTTGAAGAGGGTGAGTATGATGCGGACATCAACCTGAGCTTAGACCTAGAGCATGTAGCTGAGCTGAATAAATCACCAATGGCACGTCCCAATGTAAGGAGGCTAAGAGAAGGGCTCAGGAAAACTCCAATGCACTCAAATCAGACCCAATGAAGGATTTCGCACATTTTAGCCTCAAGGAACATCAGCCTCGACCAAACCAAGGTATTACTGTTTACTTGGCAGGAAGTAGAGCTCAGAACATCAAGAATCTCCCAGAGATCATATCGGAGCCTCAAGATATCGCAAGAACAAGCTGTGAAGCCGATAGAGAACAACTGGAGCAAGAAGAGGATTCTGTAGCTAAGAACGAGGAAACACTTGAAGATCTCAACTATTTCGACTTCAAGGGACTTCAAGAGGAAGAATTCATCAAAAGCTTCAACCTGGACGGACCAATACTCGCCTTGAACACTCTAGCTTCAAAACCAGCATATCCGAGCACAAACCAGGTAAGTTCTATTTATTATGAATTTGTGCAGGTAAACCACGGTATCTCAGTGGTATTTAGAGCTCAAGGAATCCACGGTTCAAGCCCCAGCATGGGCGTAATCAGTTTAGATAGTTTTCTTTTTATTTTAGAAAACTTTCCTTTTTCTGTATTTTGAACGCTTTGTTGTTTCTTTTTCTTTCTTTTGTGTCGACCAAATTAGGTCATTAGCTGATAGGACCAGTTTATAAGGTCCCATTGCAGCCTTGTAATCTTTAGCCTTTTTTTGATATTAATAAACGCCGTTTTTGTGTTCTTCTTCAAGTCGAGACCTTGTAGAGAAAATCTGCTCTGTTCTTAGTGTGTGGAATCACCTAAGTTCGAGTTTGTTCAGTATCAGAGATCCCCTCACAATCTCTGTGGTGACTTCGCTCCATCTTGTTCAGATTGCTTGTGGAATCAAGCTTTCTAGATCAATCCATCTCGTCCAGTTTGCTTGTGGAATCAAGCTTCATGTTCGATCTGTTATTTGTGGAATCAAACAGCAACCTTTCAGCCTCATCTCTACCTTCACTCATCACCCATCTAGCTGCAAGTATTGAAACCGTGTGTCATAAGAGGAGGTGGATTCCGAGTCTTATATCACACCGCCTAAGATTCAACATTTGAATGGGTTGGTTGAGAGGATGAACAGGACGATTGTCGAGAGAGTGAAATGTTTAATTTCACAGTCAGGCTTGGCGATGACTTTCTGCGCTGAAGCTTTGAGAACGGTTGTTCATGTGCTGAATTTGTCACCAAGTGCTCCATTGGAAGGTGATACTCCATAGAGAGTTTGGACCGGTAAGGATGTTTCTTATGGTCATTTGAAGGTCTTTGGGTGCAAGGCATTTTTGCATATTCCCAAATATGAGGGGTCGAAGCTTGACTCAAAATTGCGGTAATGCGTGTTCATTGGTTATGGTCAGGATGAGTTTGGATACATATTTTATGATCTCGTTAAGAAGAAGTTCATTAGGAGCAGATATGTTGTGTTCATGGAAGATCAAAGATTAAAGACATTGACAAGTCTAGAAAAACAGCTCAGATTTTTGAGAGTTTCAGAGTTTTGAGAGTTTGATTGATTCAGAGATCCCTTCTACATCGGTACACGGCCAGGTCGAAGGTGAGGTTCAAGTTGATACACCCAGTGCAGATGCTCCCGCACATTATGATGATGGTATTGGTGGTCATGGTGACGATCATGATGGAACACCAACTATCGAGAACCTACATGTTGTTAGAAGACTTGAGAGAGGTCTAAAATCGTCGACAAGGTATGATCCTAGTGAGTATGTATTACTTACTGATGGGGGAGGACCTGAAAGCTTAGATGAAGCTTTGGAGGATAAACACAAGGATAAATGGCTTGGTGCCATGGGAGAAGAGATGGATTCTTTTGATGAGAATCATACATTTGAGCTGGTGAAGTTGCCAAAGGGCAAGAAGGCATTCCTTAATAAGTGAGTGTACAAGATTAAGCATGAAGATACGAGTTTGCTACCTCGATGCAAGGCTAAATTGGTTGAGAAAGGATTCAGCCAAAAGAAGGGGATTGATTATGATGAAATATTTTCTCATGTTGTGAAGATGTCATCCATCAGGTTGTACTTGGATTGGCAGCGATTCTTGATCTAGAGGTTGAGAAAATGGATGTAAAGACAGCTTTCCTTCATGGTGATTTGGAGGAAGAATATTATATGGATGTACAACCGGAAGGCTTTGTGAAGAAGCGCAAAGAGGATTTAGTTTGTCGCTTAAAGAAAAGTCTTTTGATTGAAACAAGCACCGAGGCAGTGGTACATGAAGTTCAAATCTTTTATGAGGGAGCATGGTTATAAGAAGACTACTTTTGATCATTATGTGTTTGTGCGGATTTTTGTGATGATGATTTTATCATCTTGTTGTTGTACGTTGGCGATATGTTGATTGTGGGCAGGAACTTGAGCAGAAGTCAATAGTTGAAGAAGAAGCTTAGGAAGTCCTTTGCCATAAAAGATTTGGGTCCAGCGAAACAGATTCTTGGTATTAGAATTGCTAGAGACATAGGTGTGAGGTTGATTCACTTGTCTCAAGAGAAGTATATTGAGAAGGTACTTCAAAGGTTTCACATGGACAAGTCTAAAGTTGTTAGCACTCCTTTTGCTACACACTTTAGATTTAGCATTCAACAGAGTCTGAGTACATATTCTGAGAATGAAGATATGGCACGGGTTCCATATGCTTCTGCAGTTGGTAGCTTGATGTATGACATGGTCTGTACAAGACCTGATTTAGCTCACGTCATTGGTATTGCTAGCCGGTTTCTCTCTAATCCTATGAGAGAACATTGGAATGCTGTGAAGTAGATTTTGAGATATCTTTGAGGGACTTCCAGCTTGAAGCATACCTTTGGAGTTGATAAGCCATTGCTTGTCAGTTATACTGATTCTTATATGGCTGGGGATTTTAATTACAGAAATTCTAATTCAGGTTACTTGGTAACATTTACGGGTGGAGCTGTGGCATGGTAATCAAGGTTGCAAAAGTGTGTTGCACTTTCTACCACTGAAGCTGAGTTTATAGCTGCAACAGAATCTTGTAAGGAGGTGTTGTGGATGAAGACTTTTCTTGAGGAGATCGGTTTCAAGCAAATAAGTATGTGCTGCTTTGCAATAGTCAAAGTGCAATTTTTCTCGGGAAGAAATTTTCATTTCATTCGCATTCAAAGCACATTAACATGAGGTACAATTGAATATGTGATGTTGTTGCTTCTAAAGAAGTAGAACTTGTGAAAGTTCATACTGATGATAATGGNGGGGCGCTTATGCGTATTCAGGGAGATGTCTGAATGCTTATTGTCCTGTTCCTATTGCGTGTTCGTCTAGGCTGCAGGATATGAAAATATACCTGTGGAATAGAAGTTTGCAGATCGACCTAGTTTGATAAAGTTAGGTTGTTAAAACCAGTGAATCAGTTTGAGGAAAATCGCCTAGTCTCGTTTGCTTAGCTTTTGTGTATTGATTTCTAGTTAGAACCCCATAGATTTCCCGAGAAGATTCCCAACGTATTTGCCCACCTGCTTTTAAATCGAGATTTACGCACTTCCATACTTTACTTTTTCTGCACTGCTTGCTTGATTTCCTTTTTACAAGTTCTTAAGTTTGATTTTCTTTTCCCGTTGATTATAGAAAAGGATGACAACCTCTTCTATATAAGGCGTGGTACTGCTTTATTTAATTTTCTGCAAGAATCGTGACACTCATTCCCAAACCCCCAATTCTTTGCGTCTTTGCTTGCCCTGATTCTCTATTTTGCAGTTGACCTCCTCCCTGTGGATCGATACCCTAAGTACTACGACGCACGCTGTGCACTTGCAGCTTAGGGTCGTACAAATTCAAAGCTCGACGAGTCCCCAAAGAAATCCTCCAATCTTGGACGACTATTTAGACCCCATCAGCGATCACTTTACGGATTAAAGCAATCCAGACGCATGTGGTATAATCGCTTGAGTGAGTACTTGTTGAGTAAAGGTTACGTCAACAATGTGATATGCCCATGTGTGTTTATAAAGAAATCCGCATCAGGATTTGTGATCATTGTTGTGTATGTTGATGACCTGAACATGATTGGAACTCAAAAGGAGATTGATGATGCAAGAACTCACATGAAAGATGAGTTCGAGATGAAAGATCTTGGAAAGAAAAAGTTTTGTCTTGGGCTCCAGATTGATCATTTCCAAGATGGAATATTTGTGCATCAATCAAATTGCACCAGAAGGGTGTTGAAACGCTTTAGTATGGATAAAGCGACTCCTTTGAATACTCCAATGGTCAATAGACCACTCGATGTTGACAAGGATCCATTTCGGTCTTGTGAAGGTAATGAAGAAATATTAGGTCCTGAAGTGCCTTATATGAGCGCTATAGGTGGACTTTTATATCTTGCAAATTGTACTAGACCAGATATAGCTTTTGCTACTAACTTACTTGCAAGGTATAGTTCATCACCGACGCGCAGGCATTAGAATGGAATAAAGCATATATTTCGTTATCTTCAAGGTTCGATTAATTTTGGATTATATTATTTTAGAAACCCCGAGGTTGGTCTAGTTGGTTTTGCAGATGCAGGATATCTATCTGATCCGCATAAAGCTCGATCGCAAACTGGATACGTTTTCACATTTGGTGGAACTGCGATCTCTTGGCGATCCCAGAAGCAAACTTTGGTCGCCACTTCTTCAAATTATGCGGAGATTATTGCGCTTCACGAAGCATGCATAGAATGTGTATGGCTTAGATCCATAGCTCGTCATATACAAGAAGCAAGCGGAATAATCACAGATAAAGAACCAACAAAAGTGTTTGAAGACAATGCTGCTTGTGTCGCTCAAATTAAAGAAGGTTATATCAAGAGCGATAGAACGAAGCATATCCCTCCAAGATTTTTCTCTTATACTCAAGAGCTCGAGAAAAATAAAGAGGTGGATATTCAGTATGTTCGCTCAAGTGACAACTGACAACGCAGCTGATCTCTTCACAAAGGCGCTTCCTACTACAACATTCAAGAAGCATGTTCATAGTATTGGAATACGGCATCTACGAGATTTGTGAAGAGAAGATGAGATCTATCATTTTCAGAAGGAGTTTGCTGTTGCTGTACTCTTTTCCTTTGCCATGGTTTTTGTCCCACTGGGTTTTTCTATGGAAAGGTTTTTAACGCGGCAGCACACAACTTCACAGTGATGGATACTCAAGGGGGAGCATTACTGCACTCTTTTTCCCTTGCCATGGTTTTGTCCCATCGGGTTTTTCCATGATAAGGTTTTTAACGAGGCAGTACGCAATACATCAATAATGATGGATAATCACGGGGGAGTGTTATAAAATACTTTATGATTATCTTTTCTTCATCATTAAGTTTACTTCGCTATGAAGTATTACTTAGTTATGAAGTATTACTTAGCTATGAAGTTTATTTTTCTATTAAGTAATGAACTTTTATAAATAGATGTCCTTCCTCTTTGTAAAAACATAAGTTTATAAGTTTTGAAGAAATGAAAAGCTCTCCTCTTTCTCTTTCTACTCTCTTCCTCTAAAAATCTTATTTCCTCTTAAACTCTTTATGCTTTCTTCTATGTATAGAGAACATTAGTTTACAACAAATCGATGTTACAAAAGAAACGCAGTATCAATCTCAAAATGCAGTAAAACACAAAATAGTGTCGTTTAATCCCAAGTAAAAAAACAGACATTACAACCAAAAATGATGCATTGCCGTTTTGCTTTTAAAGTTAAGTTCTCTGTGCCGTTTTTATCTTAAAAAAAAAACAGCTCGCAACTAAAATAAACGGCGCACATGTTAACGTTACGATTCTTAAAAGCATTATAATTTTTCCCCCAAATTCTAGGGCTCGTCTTAGGATAGTGGAAGAGTTTGTGGTGTTATGCAATCGATTTCAATGTAGGGAAAGGTTTTTGGGAGTCGAATTCTATAAAGGGATTGGGAGTGGCAAGCGATTTCCTTTGGGTCTGAAGCAGAATCGATTTCGGTATAGCGAAATGTTGAATGCAATGCATCTGATTTCAAAGGGGAAAATTCCATAAACAAACCTGAACTAAATTTCATCAAGCTTTTTAATACCCAAAGTATTTATGTGCTCAGAAAAAAACCTGTACTATTTTTTCTACCCAACTTAAATCTTCAAGTGTTGGTCGTATACTTAATATATATCGTGTACGAAACGGAAGTTAGCGAGAATATGAACGGCGTTTTGATTCCGTTACGAAATTAACTACAGTTACACGTAACTGAACAATGGTTAAAATAAATCAAACCCTCTCCCGAAATCTGTAAAAAAAACTAAAATCCCCAATTCACTGATGAACCCCAAATCGATTTTGCTAGTCTAAATTCGAACAAAATCGAGGAAGATGAGGTACGATTGTAGGCGAAATCTTCGTATTAGTGGTAGTTTTCCCTTGATTATTGCATATCTCTGATGAATTTTGTTTGTGCAGGGAAGACGAAAAGTTGAAAATTCAGATTCACTACGGAGGATTCATGTCGAAAGAAGGGAAGAAGCTGTGCTATAAAGGTGGTTCGACTGCACCAGATATGCTGGTAGATCCTGACTTTCTTACATTCAATCTTTTTGAAGATTTTAGCCGAGATAGATAACAAGTAGTGAGCGATGTGGACAAATTATGGTATAGACTGCCTAGTGAGGATATGTCAGTGGCGAGATTGATATGGAAGGATAAGGATACTGAGATTATGAAGATGGCTTTAGAAGCAAAAGAATGTGGAGAGGTTTACATCTACATTGAACATAGTGTCTCTCCACCAAATGTTTTTGTTGACAAGTCGAGTTTGGTGCCTTATGTTTGTGAAAAGGATAATGCTGCTACTGAAGAATGTTTGGATGATGGAGAGAATGCTGATGATGAAAACGGTAGTGACAGAGAGGAAGAAGAAAGTGAAGAAAGTGATGGAGAAGAGAGAGAGGAAGAAAGTGACGATGAAGAAGAGAGAGAGGAAAAACGTGACGAAGAAGACCGTGACGAAGAAGGTGGTCAGGAAGAGAATAGAGAGAAAGAAGGTGGAGTGCAATCTGAAGATGAGAATCAGATATTAGGCGAAGGAGCAGCTGACTCGAGGTTTGAAAACTTGTTTGCACTAGCTAAAATAGAGGTTCCTCGAATTTGTGTTGAGGCTAGTAAAGCTACTATAGATGATGAAGCTTGTTATGACAGTGAAGTTGAGCTAGAGAGACTACTTCCTCCTTGTGAATATCCAGATTCTCCTGAAGAAACTGATGAAGAATGGGCGAATTGGCAGAAGAAGGATAACCGTGGAAGACCTCGTAAGGAAGGAAAAAGTAAAGGTGATTATGATAAGCCTCCATACTTATGGCTGATGCAGACCTTTAACAATGGGGATGAGTTCAAGGATCAACTACTGAGGTATGTTTTAAAGACACAATATGATGTGAAGTTGAATAAATGGCATCCTCAGAAGCATACAGCCGTATGCACACACGAAAAGTGTAAATGGAGGATATACTGCTCGATGGAGAAGCCTATAAGGAAGTGGATGGTTAAAGTATACGAGGACACACACAATCATTTGCCCACAGGAAGAGCTAGAATGCTGAAACAGGGAACAATTGCAAGGCTTTTCAAAGAAGAAGCAAGGCGACGACCTGAGATAAGGAGCTCTGATATCAAGGATGAATTGATGCACATGTACAAGATATCTGTTTCAATATTTAAATGCAGAAAAGCCAGAAGGATCGCCTTAGATATGGCGTTAGATACGCAAAGACAACAATTTGCTAAGTTATGGGACTATGAGGCTGAGTTGGTGAGAACTAACAAAGATGTTACAACAGAGATTGTAACCGTTGAGAAGGATGGAAGACAGGTTTTTGAAAGCTTTCATGTCTGCTTTGAACCTCTAAGGACAACTTGGAAGCAGTATTGTAGGCCTTTGATAGGTCTTGATGGTGCTTTTTTAAAGTGAGAGTTGAAAGGAGAGATATTGGCAGCAGTTGGTAGGGATGCCGAAAATAGGATTTATCCTATAGCATGGGCTGTAGTAAGAGGTGAGAACAAGGAGTCTTGGGAATGGTTTATTAAAAAGTTACAGTTTGACTTATGCTTGGGTGTAGGAGATGGAATTACCTTCATATCCGACAAACAGAAGGTATACTTCTTCACATAATCCCTTTTTAGATGCTTTCTACTATGTTTAAGGTACTAATAATTGATCATTGTCTTAAGCAGGGTTTAAAAGTTGCTCTTGCAACTGTTCTTCCAAACGCCGAGCATAGAAATTGTGCAAAGCACGTCTACGGTAACTGGAAAAAGAAGTATGCTGATGTTGACTTCAAACCCTTTTTCTGGAATGTGGCGTACAGCAAAACAGAGGGAGAGTACGATTTGCACATGACGGAGTTAGAAAGTTATAACAAGGAGGCGCATAAAGATTTGTTAAAGCTTGAACCATACACTTGGTGTCTAGCTTTCTTCACGCCAAACGCCAGATCCGCTAATGTTTGTAACAGCTTATCGGAGAGTTTCAACAGGACTATCAAAGGAGCTAGAGAATTGCCTTTGATTAACATGCTGGAAACAATTAGGAGACAAGCAATGACGCGTATTGCCCGAAGATTTAAAAAAGCAAACAGCTGCATACTTCCTTTCCCGAGAAAGATCGAAGATATATTGGAAGTACATAGGGAAGAGAGCAAGGATGCTTCTGTACTTACAAGTTCTGACGGTTTGTTTGAAGTTCTGTTGTACGGGTGTGGGTACGAGGTTAGTCTTCGACTGCGTCATTGTATTTGTCGTTTCTGGGACTTAAATGGCATACCTTGCTCACACGCCATTCGTGTTATCAATGAGAACCACCAACAACCAGAAAAGTAAGCCATCTCGATTCTTATTACACCACTGTAATTTGGATACTAATTTGTTTGTGTTAAAGTTTTGTCTAATCAGTTTTCTTGTTGGTTTTTTTTAATTGCAGCCATGTCGATTCTTATTACACGACTGCAGTTTGGATAGAAACCTACAGAAAGAACATAAAACCAGTTAATGGAGAAATATTTTGGGCTAAAACTGGTAAAGATCCCATTGGAGTTCCAGGTTTCAGGAAGATGCCAGGGAGACCTAAGAAAAAGAGGATGAAGCCAGCACACGAGTCTCCTTCCAAACCAAATAGAGTGACCCGAGGTGGCAGGATTGTAACGTGTGGTAATTGTAAGAAGGAAGGACATAACCGTAGCACTTGCAAAAATGATGAGTTTGTGGTACAAGGTCCAAAACGCAAACGTGGAAGACCTCGTAAGATACTTGTAAGTGTAGCTCTTCCTCCATAACATTTGTGTTTAAATTTACTATGAGATGTTTCACATATTACTCTTTACCATGGCAGGATGATGGATCCAACAACCAATATCCCAAAAAGAAACGCAAGACTACTCAATCTCAGCCTTCCCTTCCACCACATACGCCTAATCAATCCCAAACTTCCATTGCGCCACCTTCATGTACTGCGCCTCAACCATCAACAAGGCAACAATCTCAATCTCAATCATCTCATGCACCTCCTGGAGAATCATCTAATGCACCTCCTAGACGTCCTCGTGGTCGTCCTCCTGGAAGAGGACAAACCCGTAAGAAAGTGACCATTCCAAGAGGAATTGGCGTGTACATGTGCCCCTATACTGATCGAGTATTTGAGTCTTTTGGCTCTAAGGCAAGAGAGATATGAGGTGGCTCTTCCCATGGTCCAAATGCACGCAACTAGTGTCTCTTTTTGTTGTTCTTAAACCATTAACTATCGGCTTTATTCTCTTGGTTTGCAAACTCAGATTATGTTGTTTTGGCTTTTGTTTGTACTCAGGTACTTGGTTTTTGGTTTTAGGTACAATCCGATGTTGGTTACTTCTTTTTAGATACTTGCTTTTCGTTTGTAAACTCTGGTTATGATGTCTAAATGCATCTTTCTTCTTTCAATTTAGCTAATTGGTTCATGACTTTATTGCATTTTGAATAGAAGATTGAATAGAAGACAAAAGGGACGTTTCATTACTAAACAAAACACCACAAACGCATTACAACAATACCAAAGCAAAAACTAAGTTAGAAAACACAAAGCAATAATACATTCGAACCATTACCAAAGCTAAGTTATCAAACACAACAACTTACTCACTTCAGAGCATTGACAATTACAGCCGTAACACATACAAATCCGACCCATGATATTATCACAAACTGACGAACAAGCTTCTCCTTTTCAATGCTCGATGCAATTTCTTGCTTCAACTTGATGTTCTCACTTTCCATTTGAAGCCACATCTCAGAATTCTGGTTTTTTGATTCAATTTCCTTACCTTCTTCACTTTCAGTAGCTTCGCCGACCAAAGCTCTCAGCTTCTTCAACTCCTCGGATTGCTCTCGGATTAAATCTCTAGCTTCCAACAATGAAGTTTTCTGCCAACCGTGAGGCTTCTCAACATCGAACCATCTGAAGAAATTGCAGGAGCTCCAATTTGCATCTCCACAGCCAAAAAACCTTCTCCCTGGATTATCATCCGTCCATGCTTTCTTCAATATCGACGGCTTCCCACAGTGACATCGCACTTCACCCATTAAGCTCGATCTTCCGCTGTTTGCATTGGAGCCACTCCCAGAACTCTGGCTTCGATTCATCTTCTCCGTCGTTGTTCCACCAAAATCGACTTTTTCTAAGAAAGAGAGAAGGGAGCGTGATTTAGGGATTTAGGTTTTACATTTGGGGATTTTATCAACTATGTAATGTTATAGCACGATTTTTTAACCATAGTTAGATAATAAACAGAAGTTACTGATGTTTAACACCGTCTACAGTGCCGTTTATCTCTGTTAACGAGTCGTTGTCTAACGAGCGTACGACCAACACTTGAAGATTTAAGTTGGGTAGAAAAAATAGTTCGGGTTTCTTTCTAGGCACATAAATACTTTGGGTATTAAAAAGCTTAATGAAATTTAGTTCAGGTTTGTTTATGGAATTTTCCCATTTCAAAGAGATGTGATGACGATCAACTTTGGAAGCGACTATGCTTGAAAGCTAACTTTTTCACCGATTGATTCTGCGTATCTGGAAATTGGCAGAGAGAAATTCCCGAGAAAAAAGTATGGATAATGAGATTCGAACAATCAATGAGTTACCAGATGAATTGCTGTTGAAGATACGTTCCACCTGATGCTCGTTTGGTCTGCCTCAAAAGTTTCCACCTTTTGTCTGTTAGATTCTCGGGCGACGAATCTGTGAAAACGCTTCTAAGCAGATGCCCACTTCTTGAAGATTTGGTAGTGATCGATGTGCCTACGCTGAGGAGTTTATCCATCGATAACTCGTCTGGGAAGTCTCGGCCTGAAGGTGTTCATGGGTTTGTGATTAACGCACCTTCTTTGAGGTTCTTTAGCATCAGGGACAGCTTCAGCAACTATTTACGGTTTGGAAATATGCCCAAACTTGTCAACGCGAGTGTCATCAGTGTTGTTTGTGACCAACTTGACATGTTTCTAGGATCTCTTGCCTCAACACAATATCTTTCTCTGTGTTCTGTCGCTTCACAGGTAAAAAAAACTCTTTCTTTTTTTTTTTTTATGATTTGTCAAATATCTAACCTTGTCACTGTAAATGCTCACTCTCTATCTTTTGCTTCAATGCCAGGCTCCATATCTTCCTATTGGCACTTCCTTTATCTCTCTTGACCATCTACAGCTATGTTCATGTTCTGCCGAGTGGTGGAATCTACTTACCCTTATACTTCGAGTTCTCAAGCTCAGATTGGTATGTGGTTCCTCCTTGGAATCCGTTACGACCTTCCTGTATTGTGTTGTTTTCACTTTCTTGACGGCCTAACACTTAAACACAATGTATATTTTCTCTGTTCTGTAGTATCCGAAACACTGTGTCCAGTACAACAGCGAGATGGAACCGTGGAACCAAGCGGATTCTGTTCCTGAATGTTTGTCATCCCATCTTGAGATCTTGGAGTGGAGACAGTACAAGGGCACAAAGCAAGAGAGAGAAGCTGCAAAGTACATCATAGCAAACGCGAGTCATTTAAAGAAGGCGACGTTCTACTCAGAATCTGCAGAGAAACATGGGATGTGGGAGGAGTTAGAATGTGTAGCCAGAGGTTCAAAGACATGCCAGCTTGTATTTGAGTAAGCACTTGGTGTAGTAAAAACTTATTTGCTTTGAAACTTGTTCCAAGTTAATGTTGGTTTCATAATGTCTAATAAATGTGTACAAACTCATAAGGGTTTTCTGACTGAATTGCAAATTAGATAAATCACACACACACAAAAGATATGTGATATAAAATAAAGGATTGAGAATATTCAGGCATAGAGAGAAGCAGCATATAACAAGTTAAGGCCAGTATATGATGAGTCTGAGAGGACAGCACCTCTTTGGCACCAGCTTCTTCGTCAACAGTCTTCACTACGGCAGGTCCGTTGACAGATTCATTAATTAGCATATGATTACCATGCATGAGTATATATTGAGTATTTATTTGGTGTGGGGCAGTGTGTTAGGAGCAGCCATAGCTGAAAAAAAGGAAAAAAAAGGAAACAATACTAAGACATTGAATCATTGGATTGAATGGACGAACCAAGCGGTTTAGGACGGTTCAATTACAAAATCTAATTTCAAAAACCAAAATTAACTATTCACAATAGATATGCGTTTCATTATTTAAATGTGTTTCATTTAAATAAGTGAACCCAACTCATAATGAAGAAATCATTCTCAGCAAACGTCTCAACATGGAGGCATTAATATTGTAAGAAGCAACGAAAGATAGAAAAAGAAAAAAATCATGCAGTAAAGAGTTTCCTAAAGGGACGGTCAATGAACTTGTTATAGCCAGTGGTTAACACATCGATCCTCACTGTTTGCTAGGAGCTCAACGGATTAGTGGTTGCCAGTGGCGGTGCAGGTTGTGGCATTGCCGCTGCATCCAAAGGCTGTGTGATCATCCTTGGGGCATGATTGTTGAAATCATCAACTATACTCTGCTGCTCAGCTTTCGTAAGACCCTGCAACATCGAATTGGAAATAGAGAGACGATTACTTTATCCCTCCTGATTGTTTCAAAAGCCATAAAATGGATTTAAGAATGCCAAGAGATTATTACCATATGTTCCAAGATGCGCCGAAGCTGCATGGATTTATCTTCTGGATCGATTTGGGAGAGTATGACCTATATACAGTAAGATGATATTTAGTTTTCTGAGAACAGAGAAAGAAAGAGAGAGAAGAGAAAAGAGAAGTTGTCAGGCGAAAACCTTTAGAACCGACTCAGCTCTACTCATTCGATGTTTCACGAATTCCGAATAGCTCGCAGCATTTGCAATCTGCAATAGTATTATTGAGATAAAAGCAAAATACATAGAAAAATGCACTATAACTTTGGCCAAGAATACACAATGCGATAAACAATGTTGAATCTTAAAATACAGAGTCACCAGCAAACTGATGTGATGAGCTCACCTGTTTGTCAAGAGATAATGGAACGTTTAGAAGAAAGTCCTTCAGGTCTTGCGTATCTAGCAACATCTGTGAAACCAAATTGACCATTTCAGAAATTGGCTCTAGCCTTTGCCTATAACTTATAAACTAGGTAAACATAATTTTCACTAAACCTGGTGAGCTCCAGCTTCTGATATTTTCTTGCATCTGAAGATATTAGCATAGAACCGTGATCCAAGGGATGATGCCAACTGCACAAGGAAAAACAAAGGTCGTACGTTAAAACTGTTTATTGGCAATAGCTTTCTGGGCATAACGTACAGTTTAAATCTTAGTAGAGTAATAATCAAAGTAGAATAAACATCTAGCAATAAGAGCAATGATCAGATCATAAAGGCATTCGAATCTTATTATATGACTACCTTTTCCATGAAGGACCGGAAGTAGACTGGTGTAAGAAGTTTCCCGGGGACAGGAATGCTCTTGTTTAGGATTTTTTTAATTCCATTCACAAACCTACAAGAAAGAATATGTGCAAATGCATGTTGTTAAAAGTGTTGGTTGGTTTATTGGTCATACACATGCATCCAAAAACGATAGAAGCTTTCAAGATCTTACTCAGAATCGTCACCCACACATTTAAGTGTGCCCCAGGGAACAAGTATCATCTTCTCTGCCATTTCTGTATCATATCCACGGACTAGTATCACAATTGCTTTCGTTATGACGGATGAAAATTCATTCTGCACAGATACACAGCTTAAGAAGAATCCATAAGAACATTACATATCTGGGACTAGTGTCCATATATAGTACCTGGACCTCTGACATGTCTACACTGTCAGCATAAGGCGGGTCAATAATTGTTGAGACGTCTTCTGCAAGTTCACCAGACTGCAAACCAAAAAAAACTTCTTGTTATTGTTCGGTTTATCAACAACATCACGGTTTGCATTACATTTCTTGATACAGAAGCAAGCTTACTGTTTTGTGGCAATACTCAGCAGAGGTAACTATGTAACATATCACCCTTTCATCTATCTCTGAGACCTGCATAGAGGTAATGAAAAAAAGATTTAACTATCAATCGAGAAGCACACATGAGAAACAGAAATCAGGAAGCTACCTTTATCTGTTTACGAGAGACTCTTTTTGGGAGGTTGAAGAATAGCTTTGTAGCATAGGCTTTTAGAACTCGTTGAAAGACCTGTAGAGAGGAAACCTTTTCATGAGAATAAACTCAGAAATCTCCTTCATTTTTGAGCATACCACAAATGCACGTACGTACCTTGAATAAAGCGAATAATGTCTGGTTCTTAGACAGAGCTTTACACTTGTCATAGCTATTCTTTATAGTGAAAAGCAACTGCAAACATGGCAATTAGTAAAATCTTTAACAAAACAGAATTGAATGATTACTTAAACAAAGCAAATCTAAGATGCTAAGGACCCTAATTCAAGAAGCTTGCCTTAGGTACTCACCACTCTACTGCTAGATAAAATATTCATTTGACTTTCCTCCTCAATATCCCATGTTTCCTCCTGATAGAAAGAAGAAGAATATTGGGAAAACTTGCTAAACCTTGGACAAAAAAAACGCTTAATATTAGGTTACCTGAACAACTTTCTCAAGGCATTGCATAAGTTTCTTTTTTTCCTCCTCAATATATGGGGTTAAGTGAGGCTCGAAGCAAGAAGAGATAATTCCACGGAAGTTATGACTATTATGTTCCCCTTCACCAATTTCTTCAATGCCGTCACCAAGTTTCTTTTCAAACTTTAGCGTCCTTTCGAGTTCCTAATCATTCAATGACATCAAACTCGAGGCCTGAGACATTCCACAATTGCTAGTAGAAATAATACAATAACGTGATCAAAATGAAACAATCAGAAACACAATCCGTATCTGATAAACTATAATGAAATTTTCATGTTAGGACAAGAATGCCTGACCAGAAGCAATCTCTCTACATCAGGCTTCTCTTTCATGTTGACCAAAATAGACTCTACTTGCACCCTGAAATAAATTAATGAAAAAATCAGGACGATTAAGAAATTAAGCTGCATACTGTTAGATCATGATGAAGAGTTCATACTGCTGCTCTTCACAGCAAAATGACCAAAACTCAGCAAAAGATGCAAACCAAAAGAAAGGTATTCAGAAGAATAGGCAAAAAAAGATACAGAAACTCTGAGAAAATGATTTACGAGAGGCAAGCTCAGAAGTTGCTACCTTGTTTTATTGCAGAACTGGATGCATAATCTATAAGGCACATGCCAAGAAGCAGGAAAAATCTTCCAAATCTCTTGATTCGTATGGACTCGACGCTTCATCCATTCGTATATCCACTTTATTTCATCCAAGTTTGTCAATTCTGCCAACAATTAACCACTAATTAAAAGTTACATCCAAGAAAAACATAAAAATGCACTTTCAGTGCCAGTTATATATACCTAAGGATGTTAGATGTAACATACCAGATCCTACATAAATTTGTTCATATGAGGTTAGATCCCTGCTGCAAAAGTTGTTTACCAACTCTTCCCTCACAGATGGCTCCAGAGCATCAACAACCAAGCAAGAATCAGATAACTTCTTTAGAAAACTTGGTTCCTCTGTCTCTTTCCCAGTACCTAAACTGAGATCACAACAGTAGATATTATTGGAACAAAGAAGGCCACATAGGATGCAAGAGTGAGGGGTTTGAAAAACATCTTAAAACAACTTGTGGTTTACTATACAGAAAGAAGCAGAAAAATAGCCTAAATGATTATGAAAATACTATTCTAGCAAAAGGGAGAAGCCAAAGAATAAGCATGAAACCTCAATTTATGTCACCAAAAGTGCAAAATCATCACCTTAGATACCAACAGTTAATTATACAAAAAAAACCATCTTGAGGTTGAAGATAAAGAAACTGAGAAAGAAAAGCAGTGTCCACTACTAACATAACAGTGGGCCTCGTTTTACCATCTCTATGGACTTATTTTAAGTATGTATAATAAGGTAGACTCACTAAAGGCAGTACCTGGAAAAATCAGAAAACACATGAGACTTAAGAATCTGCTTTATATTCTTAAGCTTCTCTCTGACCTCGGCGATGTTAGGAACATCACTATTGGCTTCCAAATAATTACATAAATGGTCTACAACCTGAAAATATAATATAGAGTCATAATCATAAGAATATCATCAGAAAATGAGAAGAGTAATTTGCTAGGAAAATGGCATGGTGAGCATAAAGCTAAAGCAAGTGAACTAGAACCAGATTAAACATAACCAACAAACGCCTATTAAAGATTGTTGAGCTAAGAAAGGTACCTCGAGCTGTGCAGCTGCCTCCTTGTATTGCCTTTTGATGCCATCAGCTGAAGCTCTACAACCGCAGAGACTACCATTGTGAGGCGACGAAGAGGAGTGATCACCGTGGTTATGTTCTTCTTTGCAGAATCTAACTTCTTAATGTCACAGCATGTTTCTTCGACCATTGCTTCACTTTTATCAGATTTGGATTTTATTTCTTGAATATCATGTGAGAGTTCCTGTGTTAAAAAGAGTAACAAAAATTGAATCCTTTAGTGATGAAATGAAAAAGAGAGACTGATAAGAAAAACCGAGAAACAAAAGTAGGAAGTGATTATCTTGACAGTAGGCACAATACATATCATCAACCTATGAGAAACTTAACTAACCTCCGCAGCATGTGTAGCATAAGCAAGATCCTCTTTAGCTTTAGATCCCGTGTTACACTGGAGTAATGATTGCCAGACCAAGAATAAGAAGTTTGAGGAGCATATATGATCATACTTTCAGCTAGCCCTGAAAATTTCGGGTTTCGGGACGGGTATTTACTGGGAATTTTTTTACCTAAAATCTCTTCTCAAACGGTTAATTATTTCGGGAAAATTCGGGTAATTATTTCGGGAAAATTCGGGAAATTTTGGAAAAATTCGGGAAAATTCGAAAAAATTCCGGAAATTTCGGGAAGTTCGAGTATCCATCTCATTCCCATTCTCTTCCCGTACCCTTTCCGTACCCGTTTAAAAAAAATAAATGGTCCCGAACGGGATTTTTTTTTTAACTGGAACGGCAACGGGACGGGAAATTCGAAACGGGTACGGGTGGGAATCGGGAACCGTCCCGAAATTTGCAGGGCTACTTTCATCATAGAAAGCGGTCCGCATAATACAAACAAAACGAAGAAGAAAGAGTAACCCTAACATAAAAACAAAGCTTACTTACCTGTTGACGAATAGCAGCTAGTATAGTAGCATCAACCCTGCGAACCTCATTATGAAGCTTATGAGAGAGCTCCTGTGTCAAAAAGAATATAAAAACGAAATCCTTTACGAATTGAAGGAAAAAAGATAAACAAAAGAAGGAAATGATATATTGACAGTAGGCATAGAATACATATCATCAACCTGTGAGAAACACTAACCTCTGCAACACATGTAGCTTCAGCAAGATCCTCTTTAGCTTCAGTTCCCAAGTTACTCTGCCAAGGCCAGAAATACGTTTGAGAGATCAATCATCATATTAATTAGCAAAAAATATTCTTTTTCATAGTGCATATATAGACAAAATAACTCTCTTAGGGTACACATCCACAAGAAAATATAGAACAAGTAGCAAGAAAGCAACCAGCAAGAAAAAATAAAACAAAGATTTCACCTGTTGACGAACGGAAGCAAGTATGGTAGCATCAATCCGCCGAATCTCACCATGAATATTTCTGTCTCTTATACACATCTAGATGTGTATAAGAGACAGCTCTACATCAGGCTTCTCTTTCATGTTGACCAAAATAGACTCTACTTGCACCCTGAAATAAATTAATGAAAAAATCAGGACGATTAAGAAATTAAGCTGCATACTGTTAGATCATGATGAAGAGTTCATACTGCTGCTCTTCACAGCAAAATGACCAAAACTCAGCAAAAGATGCAAACCAAAAGAAAGGTATTCAGAAGAATAGGCAAAAAAAGATACAGAAACTCTGAGAAAATGATTTACGAGAGGCAAGCTCAGAAGTTGCTACCTTGTTTTATTGCAGAACTGGATGCATAATCTATAAGGCACATGCCAAGAAGCAGGAAAAATCTTCCAAATCTCTTGATTCGTATGGACTCGACGCTTCATCCATTCGTATATCCACTTTATTTCATCCAAGTTTGTCAATTCTGCCAACAATTAACCACTAATTAAAAGTTACATCCAAGAAAAACATAAAAATGCACTTTCAGTGCCAGTTATATATACCTAAGGATGTTAGATGTAACATACCAGATCCTACATAAATTTGTTCATATGAGGTTAGATCCCTGCTGCAAAAGTTGTTTACCAACTCTTCCCTCACAGATGGCTCCAGAGCATCAACAACCAAGCAAGAATCAGATAACTTCTTTAGAAAACTTGGTTCCTCTGTCTCTTTCCCAGTACCTAAACTGAGATNAAAAAGGTTTATTAATTCTTCTTAAAGCAAAAGATCATCATTCTAAACAAAACCTAATTCTTCTTAAAGCAAAAGATCATCATTCTAAATAGGACGAAAGCTTCTTAATTATCAAAGGAATCCAAACTAAAATAATTGCAAAAGCACTTAGGAGTTTATATCTCCAAACGAAACACAAAAAGGAAAACCCAAAACATAAAACCAAAACCTATGAAGCCTAAGGATTTGTGGAACACGTGCTCTGCATCAAATTGTAGCAGCCAAAGAGTCCAAGACCAATTAATTTGATCCGCCTGTTTCTTCATTCTCCACCTGTTTTAAACACACATCGTTTCACAAAGAGTAAGCTAAAAAGGAATTCCAAAAACAAACCTCGAATGTAGCTTAAGAGATCCCTTAATTACCTTTGAAAAAAGATGCTTCTTCGTTTACTTTCCAACGCTTTTACGCGTGGCCCCGCGAGCCCGCGCAGGCTGCTTCAGTCTTGAAGGTTGGGCATCTTCTTCCCTACCCAACAAGGATAGGGATTTGATTAATTCCTATTTAGAATCATCATCATAAACCTCACCATCCTCTGAATCAAAGGCAGCAGCATCATGATGAACCACTCCATCCTCTGAATCATCATCATCATCATCATGAACCTCTCCATCCTCAGATTCAAAAGCGCTCATGTCAAGCGGGTAACGAAGTATCCCTCCAATCCCTCCATACCCTCTGCAAAACTTAGCCCCTTCCTCTGTTTTGTCCGTTACAATCTCTAGCGCACAGCCAAAACGCTTGTATTCATTAGCGAGCCACTCCAGTGACGAAATCTTCTCCTCCACATCCATGTCTTTGAAGCTTTCCTTGTTCTCTTCTTCTTCCTTGTTCAGGTGTTTTATCACAGTTTCGCCAGTAACACTGTTCTTCATCACATATCTGTTGATATCAAGATTCTCCCATACCATAAGCGTCTCCACAGCACCCGAATCCAGAGCGTTTAGCGTGTCCTCCACGCCAGACACGTACTTCCCCGTGCGCTGGCTCGTCTCAGTAAAGAACTTCCCTAAAAGACGCTTCTCTTGACAGAACTTCACATTCGCCAAGATCTCATATGACTGTTCGATAGCAAGATTAAAACCTTTTTCTCCTCCACATGATACATCCACCACATTCAGAATCTTTGCCGCGAGCTTTGGACTAAACATATCTGACTGACTCAACTTAGTCTTGAGATCCGCTGAACCGGCGAGAATCAGGCCAGCCACGTTAGGCAGGCTTGTCGAAGGGTTGATGTATTACTGCGTTGCGAGCTCTGCCGTTTTCCTCAAGTAATTGTGACGCTTCTCTGCTCCGAGACGGTCGAACCGAAGCGCAGATTGTCCTCCTCTTCTGTGATTGTTTGGAAGATCAACAGTGAACTTGTGAAGCACCTCGCGTGTGTTACCGCTAAGGGTTCCAAAGAGAGTGCCTTTCCCGTCCATCACAATGAAACCAAACTTGTCCTCAGACTCCACCAATTTATTAAGAGCTTCCGTGTGGAACTTGTTGTCACAGAGGTAGAGAGAAGCGTTTATCGGTCTGAAAGGCTCAAAGTCAATAGTAACCTTCTTCTCCTTGCCTTCCTCGTTGACAATGGTTCCCGTTTAGAGCACGAGACCTTTTGGAGGGACCTTGCTGTAAAGTTTCAGCCTTTGCTGTGCGAAAGTTATGGCTCCTAAAACAGATTGGCGATTGACTCTGCTCTTGATGTTTGATGCGGTTCCGTATTCAGAAGTCAGCATCTTGGTAACACGAGAGATCTGGTCACGAGGAGGCATGATGAGTGAGATCATGCTGGTTCCGTTTCCTTTAGCTGCTTCAAGTGATTTGATCTGCTTCTTAAGCTTCCATCTCTCAATGTTCTCATGATTAATGTCTCCCATTTTTAACACGACCTGCAACAACAAACCAACCAATGGATTTTAATTATTACTGAAACTGGACTATAGGGTAATAGGATCATTAAGCAACCAACACAAACCCAACACTTGTTCTTTACTGAATAAAAGATCTAACCATGGAAAAAAGCATAATTGAATAGAGAGTACAGACACGATTCTAGATGATCAGAACAGAGTTTCATATATATATAACCTAATTCAATAAAAACAAGTGAGGATCAAATACATCATCCAACTCGAAAAACCTAATTACGAGGACTTGTAAACAAATTCCCCTCCACGAATCCGAAATTCCAGAAAGAAAACTAAGAACACATACAAACAATCAAATCACACGATCGATCCATCGATTAAAGACGAACAATTAGGAAACGCAAGTAGCAAATTATAAAAAAAGAGACAAAGATATGAAAAAGGAAAGAACCTGAAGAAGAAACTGGGCGAAGGCGAAAGAGCGCTTGTAAATTTAGAGACTAATTTTTTTTTGAGAAAGTCCGATTTCACACAATGGTATTAATAGGCAAAGGTTCGTAGGTCAAGTAGACTTGGAGACCAAGTTACATACTTTCCCAAAGCATTCCAATATCTAAAACCAACTCAATTTAGTGGGCCTAAGCCCATATAGGTCGATATTAGGCTAAAGCATTGTGGAGAAACATATCAAATCTCCGAATTAACCACTAACCGAGTCGAGTGGGTATGTTTTGGCTACAGACTTGAACTTGTTACGTTGTCTTGTGTTGCCTAGTTTTGCTATTGAATGGGGCCACGCTTTTCATTTACATTGACTTGTTTTGGAATTGCGTGTATTATAGTATTCAACTTGTGTCTTGTGTTGTTATGGTATTAATATCATCAGTTAATTTTAATTTGGAATTGCGTGTGTGTCTTTTGGTAATACATAAGTTAATAACTATTTTATTTGGAAAGTATTCAAGCAGCTACACAGTTTTGTTTTGTTTTGTCAAAGCATACAAAGGATTAGCCTACCATGAAAACCAATTGAATAAATAATGGACCTTAACATAAGCAGAAAGGCTAAAATGAGAAGGATCTGATTTCCAACAATAACTAGAAACCACAGTATAAACGTTGCTTCAATCCAGAAAAGGATGCGATATAGATCAAATTGAGTTTGGCCCTAGCCTTTCCATAATACTTTATAAAACTAGGTAAACCTGCTGAGCTCCAGTTTCTGATATCGATCGGCTTGCATCTGAAAATATTAGCATAGAACCGTAGTCCAAGGGATGATGCTAACTGCACAAAGTTTTTCGAAAAAAGAGTCATCATTTGTGAAGTTGGTCTAGGTTTAACCGCGTTAAACTGTTATTGATAATAGCTTTGGGCCATAACAGTTCAAATCTCAAGTAAAATAAACATTTGTCATTGTTTTTAAGGACTAATTCTAATGAAAAGTGTCTATATATTGAAAACTGTTCATGCTATTATTATGTACAATACATTATTGATTCATGGTACCATAAGTACTATTCGTCTATAATATTTTGTTTATGGTACCATAAGTATTATGCGTTTTGAACAGGTTATTATGGATAACTTATAATGGACATTGTGTGCGAAACCATGTGGACAATTTATAATATAAATCACTGATGGATTTTATACCCAATTCTTTAAAGTAGATCCACAACGGTAATCAAATTTTCTCCAAAAATACAGCCCAAACCCACCAGTAACTAAAAGTGTCTTTCAGTGTAAATTGAAACTCCAAAGTACCTTCTACTCATTTATCTAACATGTATAAAATTTAGTAATTATAAAAAGAAGAAAATAGAAAAAAAGACAAACTTCATCGTCTTCCTCTGGCTTTAGGCGATTTTGTGGGTTTTTGAACCCTAAAGTTTAGTTTTGAGTGATTTTCTGATCTTTGTTCGTCTTCAAATGTCAAGTTGATTTCACATGGATTTGATTTTTGAAGACGATTTTTCGTGCATAAAATGTGAATCTGAAAACTGGAGATCTAGCTCGAAAACCTGGTGTAATTTGTTGATGGTTCACTACGATTGAGCTGATTTATGAGATTATTCAACTTGACATTTGAAGTTTTCGAATTGTGGTAAAACTGAAAAAAAATTCTTTGTTTTTCTTTAATAGAGAAAACAGTTAGCTTGTCTGAGTTTGTGAGTTTTGATGGACCACGGTATGTGGTTAATGATTCTCTAGTGGTAGAAGCAGAGATTTTCTTTTCCGAGGTCACTGTGGTAGAGCCTTCTTCTTTTGCTGGCTTGAAAAATCTCGGCCAAACATGCTATGCGAATGCATTTTTACATATCATGTATTTCCTACCTGGTTTTAGAGCATCTGCAGTTCTCCCGCAACTACAACAAGTCTTCAGTGAACTTGAGAAAGTATGTGGCTCTGTGGTGGATTCCACGAGGGATTTGATTACCTTGCTTGTTTTTCATACTGATCGTCAAGAAGATACTCAGGAGTTCTTCGCAAGACTCAGGGAAAAAGACACGGTAGATATGTCTTAGAATCCTCCTCCTTTTATTACTTTTCATATAATTATCACAGCCTTACTTCTCTCTTTCCTTCCTTTTTTCAGAGCATGCTTGACCTATTTCGTGGTCACTATTGTCGGACTATTGAATGTGCAAGTGTAAATGTCACTTCTACCAACCAAAACAGATTATACGGTTATGTTTGGTTTGTAGTTAGAATTATTTAATATGTTCACAGAGCTCACAGTTGACCATTATTGTATTGTTTGTTTCGCAGAGCTCTCAATTGATGGAAGTAGAGATTTAGAGTATGGGTTACTCAGATATTGCGGCACTACTCATCTGGATTATAAGACCAGGTTAATGCTCGTTTTTGTCTTATATTTTTCTTTAGATTCTGTTTCTTTATATTGCAGCACTATCTGTGTTATATTTTTCAGGATGCAACAACCACCCTACGAATCACTGAAATCCCTAATGTCCTTGCATTTCATATGAATAATTTTGGGTTTAAGTAGGGCGTTGGCATCAAAACCAGCCAGCTTTCAAATATTCCTTTTGAATATACCCTCATCCTAATTGTTTGTCAACGGAGGCTGCCTCCAAAACCTACTTCCTACACAGGTTTGATATTTTGTCACCTGATTTTTTGGCTTTATTTTTCATTGACTTTGGTCTTTTATTTCCTTTTTCACTTTTTTTTTTTTTGATAACTCAGTGAATTTCAGATTTATGGAAGAACCAGTTAGATAACTCGTTTTTTTTATTTCAGCGTCTTTTGCTACATTCGCCCCAATATATCAGATTCTACTTGGTACAAGTTTTATGATCAAGTTGTTACACAACATCGAGGGTTGTTGGATTTTGATGAGTTGTTTATTGCAGGGGTAAGTCAGTCATTGTTTGCATTTTGCTTTAGGGTCAAAATTATTTCTTGTATTTGCGTAACTGTAGTTTTTGTTCAACAGGATCTTGCACCGTACATGATTTTCTACGTGAGCAAGGAGAGCAAGGAGAGCAACTAGAATTTTCTTCTTCTCTTTGAACTTCTAGTTGTTTCCACTTAACTAGTTGTTTACTAGCACTTTAGGGCATCAATAATGCAGAGCCGTTCGGCTCTTAACTCAAAAAAAAAAATAAAAAAAAAACAAAATAGGTGGCAGAGAGAGAGAGTGCAGAAACGGTTCTCTGCAGAGGATTGCAAGAGACGGTTCTTCCTCTCTTTCTATCATGTGTCACATTCTTATTGGTCAACAATTTTTATTTTATTTATTTTCGAAAAATCATTTTAAAAAAAAAAATTAAATTAAAGAGCCCCAAAAGGGGCTCTCCGATAATGATGCTCTTACAAAACTTGCTGTTTCTTCTTCTCTAAGTTGTTTCTACTTGAATAGTTGTTTATACTTTGAATTTGAATAGTTTTGTCTGGATTCTATCCAATTAGTGTTGGAATTTCAGGTGCACCACAACCCCTAACATCGCAGCAATTTGTTATTCCATATGAATGAAATTGACCTCATAAGGGAATCATATATAACGCTATAGCTACAATTCAACATATGTATATATATTTTTTTTTATAAAAGAAAATGTATTCCGTTTTTTGGGGCTATACAATATCCCTCCCCCATGGTGTTTTGTTTGGTGTGCGTAACGATGACATGTACCGAGTTACTGTTGATAGAAAAATGAGAGAAAAGAAGAAAAAAACAAGGCCTAAACAGAAAAAAACATGTACCGAGTTACTGTTGCCTTTCACCGTCTATTCTCAAACACAAATATACACAACTCTCAAAAGGATTAACAGACCTAAACAGAACAAAGATGCTTTATAGATTCGGCTTTCTTGTGTGTCTGCTCGTGATCATTCACACAGTCTGCGCCAGAGTTTGTGGTAGGAGGACCAAAGGGTTGGACTGTTCCCTCAGATCATCAACTATACAATCAATGGGCAGAGCAAAGAAGATTCCAAATCAGCGACTCCCTGCGTAAGTTCCCAGTAAACCCACTCTGCTAGATTCGATATCTTATGGCATCATACTCATGGCCATGGACAATGCAGTTTTCGTCTACCGACCAAACCAAGACTCAGTGTTTCAAGTGACAAGAGACGCTTACGATAGCTGCAACACAGAAGCAGCCACGGCTAAATTCACAGACGGACACACTTCCTTCACCCTTGACCGGTCTGGACCATACTATTTCATCAGCGGAAACAAAAACAGTTGTCACAAGAACCAGAAGCTTGTCATCATTGTCATGGCTGATAGAAGCAGCAGCAACACAACAAACCCATCTTCGCCACCGCCTTCGCCTTCGCCTTCAGTAGAATCCTCACCGTCTCCTACTTACACAGGAACCTTTGAAATAACCCCGGCTCCTTCACAAGAGACTCCTGGAAACGCAGCTTACTCTTCTTCCTCCTCTGTTTTGCCTTTTACTTTCATTGTTACTCTGTTTCTTCCTCTTTTCAGCTAAGTTGGTAAATTAGCGTGGATGTGTATGTTGTTTCCTATTCCTCTTTTCAGCTAATGTAAATGGTAATACAAAATTCATATAACCATTAGACCTATATATATAAATATGAAGGATAAAGAAAAGATCCAAGAATCAAGAAATAAAGATGTTCCAACGAAAATTGTTTCTTTATTCTCTCTCTCTCTCAAACCGCTATTCCAAAACAAACAGAGTCTACAAGGTATGCAAGATTTTTCTATGGTTTTGTAGATCTTACAAAAAACTGAAAAATTAACATCTAACCACTCTCACTCATTGCTGATCAAATGTTTTTCCCGAGCTCGATCTTTTTCACCATTCTGACTGTGTTTTGAAATATCGAATCTAGTATCCCCGCGACCTAAAATCCAACAAAGAAGAATCTTACTTTCGCCATCGAATACAGAAGAGAATGAAACAAATCTAGACTATGAGAAAAAAAACACTATACCGTGAAAACACCACCTATGATGGCGCAAACATTTGTGATGAAGTGCGAGAATGACTTTGGGTTCTCGCTTATTAAGACCTGCAAAACACAGAGCAAGGATCAATTGCATGGTTTTAAAAAAGGAGAATATGCATTGACATTGGTGAGATATATATAAAATGCGGAAAGAAACCTGCATAGGAGAGAGCTCGAATTTAAACTTTGCAACGGGGTAATAGTAACCATGAGCCACATTGCTATGAGCTGTATATTCATGTTCATCAATCAATGAGTGTTCTTGACCGAATCTTCTTGAAACGACCTCTGTTTTGACTACTTGAAGATAGTGTTCGATCTGTAAAAAAATTCCCCACGTTATAAGAGAAACCTCGAGTAGGAGAGTAACTTCACATAAAATTTTGTGGGGACTTACGGTAACATTAGCAGCAAACTGTCCTTGATTCACGAACCATTTTCCATTCAGCCTGTCATGGCTTAGGCCAAGATAAGGCAGTAATCGTTTCATATCAGTCAACAACCTCTCATCAATCAATTTACCAAATGAGAGATGGGAAACAAAATGCGACATGTTCATTCGAGAAGCATCCAATGAATGAGCTCCTGAATGAGCCGAGACTACGATTTCGCCCGGAACCTGAAAACAAACAATGTAAAAGAATGAACTGGTAAGGAAGAGAACATCGAAAACCTCATAAAATTGACCTTTTTTTTTTTACCTTCTTGGCACGCACATAGCCTTCAATTCTACAACCTCCACTAACTGGTGCTCTTTTAATGTTTGAAGCCGCATTATCGGATTTACCATCCAAAGCTAACTTATGATCCTCCTTTTTGATAGGTACGAGCAGTCCTTCCACCATCTGGAAGAAACGAATATGAAAATTTTCTTATGTAAATATACAAGCCTGGTGTAAGGATGTGACAGTTTGAATCATATCTATTCCTAATGGTAGGATCTAATTTTAGATTAGTCTACCTTGACTAGGCTATCTGTGTCTCGATCTCCATAGTAAGATTCATGTTCGTGATGCCCATGATCCTCCCTTGATAAGATTATAAAAACAATTGATCACCAAAAAGGATGTTGTCAATAATTTTTTAAGTAGATGACATGAACTACGAAGAATCAAAAGTGAAGCTAATCATAGATTTAAGGAGCTAATGAGATAATCTGCTCACCTAAGGTCACTGCCTTTGCGGAAAATCCGAATAGAAGGGTAGCCTTGTATATGAATCCTGATGATGATCTCATTTGATAAATTAGGCTAAACCAAACTGAAAAAAAAAAACTAATCTGAATAACAAGAAGAACACATCAAACTTGGTAAATACCTCTTACATAGAGTAGGTTCTTCGGTGCAATCAACGCTTCCTAGAAGAACACGCCCATCATCTTCAGGATTATATCTGCAACATGAGATGTTCCAAAAAGCAAGTCATCAGAAAAAGCGTGACTTGATGACCCTTCAAGGTTTATAAGCAAACAGAAAAGAACACAATACACACCTCTCTCTTATTACTTCAGCTGCTTTCTCCCAAGATGGTTTCTGATAAATTTAGTAGAGATAACAAAAATATATTGTTAGCTAAACTTAATAATATTTTACACCAAAACTGGAGAAAATCTAGAATCTATTTTCAGCAACCTCTTGGAAATGTAGTAATTGCATACCAAATGAAAAAAACATCATGAAAGTTTGTGAAAATTGACAAGTTGATACAAAAAAAAAAAAAAAGAAAGGAAAAACAGCATTACCAGGCGATTACTCCAGTAGCACCACGGCGCATAAAAATTAACAAGCAAAATCGGAAAACTGCATAGAGAAAGCCCGATTTCATTAATCCGTGGTTAAGTACTCATAATAGTATCCACAATATATAAAGAAGTTGCCAACTTACTGATGTGAAAACTTCTCAAAAGTAGCACCAGTTAATGGTATAGAAGCATAACTACTATTTTCATGATCTTCGTCTCCATGGTTGATGAGATGTAATCCAGTGGTGGAATGGAATTCCTCACCAGTGGCTCTTAAATGCGAATCGATTGGAATTTTTCTAATCGTTTTCGTTAGATTCAACCTGTTCTGAAGAATTAGTAACAAAGTTTAAACATAGGATAATTTGGCATAATCATTGTCATTTCACAGCCGAACTTTAACACCTAGCGTGAGTACTTATAACATACAATCTAAGAATCACTCTCTGCAATCAAAGAAAATGTCAAGACTTGTGCTTTTTTCCTTTCCTTTACAAAGAACCAGTGGACAATGTATTCTCGCAGTGGAAAAATGGGATCATAGAAGCAGAAAGACTGAGAAATGGAAACAGAAACTTACAGTTCCCAACACGTCGCTCACATCAACCGATGCAAATTCACACGAGAGGGCAGGAAAGCTACATAAAAAGATTGAAAACCAAATAATCGTCAATATATCAAGAAACCACCAGAATTGTAGAGAAGATTGAAACACACATAAGGAAAAAAAGAAGTATAGTGATAAAACGACATGGTGGTGTTGTTCATTCTAAACCCGTAACACATGATTTCCATCTACCTGACGTTGAAATCAATGCGTAAGAAGTCCCCATCAGAGCTTTTGTCGACTATAACAGATGTGCTAGTGCTAACTGCCAGATAATTACTCAGCTCCTGCAAGTCAAAAGGACCATAGGCTAGAATCATTAGAAGACAATACATAAGCATCTGCTATTTTCTTCACACAAACAGAGGAGCAAAGAGATCAGAGGAAACTGGGAGAAGAAAACAAGGCAAAGAGGATAATACCATTCCAAACAAAAACACCATAGCAAGGGCAGCTACAATGGATAATCCAGCACCAGAGAGAGATGCCTCTGTCAAATCTCTTGGGATTTTCCTAAAGAACAAAAGGATCATCATTATTAGGACAACACAAATCACACACTCAGCTCTAAGTCCAGACAACAGCAGTATATACAATTCTCAGAGTAATTATCCATAATCCGGCGGCCAATTCCTAATCACGATGAAGCGAGAAGACATGACCAATTTTCGAATGCTCACAGTGCATAATCCGACATATAGTGTCCAAATATATAAAAAAGGTACAAACTTTACGCATGCGCGTGAAAGCCAATATCGAGATGTATCATCAAAACTGGAACCCAAAAGATGAAATGCGAGAGAGGGTACCTGTAGAAATCAACGGACTTGATCCTGGTGGTGGAAACCATGGCTGCGAGCGAGAAGAAAGGAAATTAACACAAGCTATATCTCTCTCTCTTCTCTTTATCTCCGAATCTGCTCCTAAAGCCGTTCGTGCGTGATCCCACTTACGCTGCTACACTATGGGAAAATTCTCAAAAAAAAAGAAGCTCAAATGCCATATCTTTGGTAGGACAGACTTTTCATCATTTAAAGTTCAGATTTTTTGTGTTTATTATTTGAAATTAAGGAAATATAATAGGAAGGAATCATCATAGATTCAAACTAAAAAAATTAGAATTAGGATTATGGTATGTATCTAATCTAGAATGGAAAAATAAAATCAGTTTTGATCTTTGAAGTTTGACCGTTGACCATCCCTAAGGTTAAACTTGAATATGTTAAAACGAAGCCGTTGTACGGTTCAACAACAAACGGCACCGTTTGCTGTGTCATCAAACAAAGCAGTTAAACGACACCGTTTGGTTTGGTATGTTTTTGGTTTACTTGTTTTTCGAGAACTCAGATATCATCCGACTGATTGAGAAAACCCAATCAGAAGAGGAAACGATGACGAGAGCTGTTCTACTGAGAGCTCTGACGAAGAAGAAGTTCGTGGCCTCGATTGTTCCTCGATCCGTCTCCATTACCAACCTCTCTCGATGCGTAAGCCTCTTCTTCTTCAACCCTTTCTCCCCCCGATTCGGCCTTTTTCGTTGGAATCGATCATTCATTCCCGTTTTCGTGTTGTATCTTCTCTTTGCTCGAAGATCGATTTGCAGCTACACATTATTGGTCTTTTAATTCCGAATTTTTTCATATGGAAGTGGTAAAGTATCAGTCTATGTGATGGTGGTTTCAATTGTTTAACTCCTGGGAAAAAAAAAAGAAACTTTAAAATTTTACTCAAGATGGAGATTTTTGATTTGAGAATACTACATATTTGAAGATAAACGTTTGTTGTTCTTATGCTGAGAATTTCACAATAACACTGCGTTTTGTAACATTTTTGGTTCATATAGATTAGCACTCTGATTCTAGCAGAGCATGAAAGCGGTTCTATCAAAGCTCAGACAGTGAGTACGGTAGTTGCAGCAAATCATTTGGGTGAGAGCTCTTCAATTTCTATGTTATTGGCTGGTTCTGGTTCTTCTCTTCAAGAAGCTGCTGCTCAAGCTGCCTCTTGTCATCCTTCTGTTTCCGAGGTAAACTACTATATCCTCACTTCTTCGTGTGCTTTCTTTTGCTTGTGGCCGCCTTCAATGTTTTGTACTTTTGTAGGTACTTGTAGCTGATTCAGATAAATTTGAGTACCCTTTAGCTGAACCTTGGGCTAAATTGGTTGACTTTGTTCGGCAACANTGCTTGTGGCCGCCTTCAATGTTTTGTACTTTTGTAGGTACTTGTAGCTGATTCAGATAAATTTGAGTACCCTTTAGCTGAACCTTGGGCTAAATTGGTTGACTTTGTTCGGCAACAATGAGATTACTCTCACATCCTTGCTTCCTCGAGTTCATTTGGCAAGAATATACTACCCCGTGTCGCTGCTCTTTTAGATGTTTCTCCTATTACTGATGTTGTCAAAATCTTAGGATCCAACGAGTTTATCAGGTACATTTCGTGGATTTAGAAATCCAAACTCTCTCTTGCTCTGTGTTTAATTATGATGTGTAGTAATGTGAACTGAAACCGAGTTTAAATCTTGGACAGGCCTATATATGCGGGAAACGCTTTGTGTACAGTTCGTTATACTGGTTCGGGTCCTTGTCTGTTGACTATTAGATCTACATCCTTTCCTGTTACCCCAATAACTGCAGACTCCGAGTCAAAGAAAGCTACTATCTCTCAGATTGATCTCTCAAAGTTCAAAGAAGGTTTGTTTAGTGTTCTCTTGAGCATTCCTGTTTTAATCCTTGTTTTTTTTTTTTTTAACTGAGTTATGCTTTCTCCATTGCAGACTCTGTCAGCAGATCTAGATTCGTGGGGCAATCAACTCAGGATGCAGAACGGCCTGATCTTGGAAGTGCACGCGTTGTGATAACTGGTGGAAGGGCCTTGAAGAGTGTGGAGAATTTTAAAATGATCGAAAAGCTTGCAGAAAAACTTGGTGGAGCAGGTTAGTGTATACGCTTGTCCTAATCACCAGTGAGTGCGGAAAATCTATTTCTCTCTCAAATGAATTTGCCCTTTTTCTCCATGTTGGAGTGTACATGCATAAATGTTTTCATTTTATTTGTACAGTTGGTGCTACTCGTGCTGCTGTTGATGCTGGATATGTTCCTAATGACCTTCAGGTAATATTTTTGGATCTTCTCTTGATTACATTCCTTCCGTATCAATGGCTTTTAAACTCCAATAAGAGTTTGTTTGTCTGCGTGTGCGTGTGTGTCAGGTGGGACAAACAGGGAAAATAGTAGCACCAGAGCTATACATGGCGTTTGGTGTTTCAGGAGCCATTCAACACTTAGCTGGAATTAAGGATTCTAAAGTGATTGTCGCGGTTAATAAAGACGCAGATGCACCTATTTTCCAGGTAACAAACACACGTGAAACCATTCTTCTCCGCGTCAATATAAGTTAGGACCAAACTATGCTAAAACGATTGGCTATGAAACTGTAGGTTGCTGATTATGGACTTGTTGGAGATCTTTTTGAGGTGATACCGGAGTTGCTAGAGAAGCTTCCGGAAAAGAAATGAGAGAACCCTGAGAAATCGAAACTCGTCTCTGTTATCATCTCCTAAGCTCTCAGGTGCAGACCACAGTAAGTAGTGTATATAGCAAAACTGTAATAAAAAATGGTCTGAAGAATCATTGTCATAAGCTCTCTCTCACTTTCGATTCCTGACGCACACAAAAAGAAACCCATATGCAAAGTGTGTAACTTTCAATATGAATTTGATTTTCTATAAATTCAGTAAATTTAATCAATTTATTGAAAACAGAAACTGATTCTCAAATCTTATAAACCGATCGGTCTATATATATTCTCAAATCTTAAACCGGAACTTGGTAAAACCAAACCAAGCTATAAACTAAAATAGTGACAAAATTGATTGATGCAAAAGAGCAAAGGAAATCACACCAAAATAAAGATTGATAATGTGTGACGCTGTTGTTTTGTTTCCATGAGATCCTCTTGAAAAAACTTTAAGATCAAATTAATGGTTAGACAAAAACTAGCTAAGAAAGTTATGGGACCTTTCTATCAACTATGCCAAAAATGAAATTGTACGTAGCTGATTATGGATTTGTTGGAGATGATTTTGAGGTGATACCCGAGTAGCTCAGGAAACTTCCGAAAAGGAAATGATAACCCGATAAACTGAAGTCGTCTCTGTTATCATCTCCTAAGCTTTCTGTACTTTCAGGTGCATAATGAATTAGAATTGTATTGATTGTATTAACTTACAGAAGGTACATATATATAAATAATGAAGTCATGCATGATCCTAGTTAACTACAATAGAATATCACACTAGTAATCATAGGAGAGATCATAGGGATTGATGTATCAAGTAATTGATTGAATGATACTTTTTTCCCTTTACATACCATAGTAAGTAGTTATGTACATATATCAAAACTGTAATAAAGAAACGGTCTAAAGTATGTGTATCACAAGCTTTTGATTCTAAAAGACGACCCATTAATTTGCAAAGTGTTTAATTTTCAATATGAATTCAATTTCTATACATTTACAACTTGTCGACATATAGTAGTAGAGATTTTACATAAAAGAATCAGAAGAATTAAAAATAATGATCACAGTTAAAAACTTAAGAGAAAGAATCATCAAGCAATAAAGTTAGATAACACCGATAAAGGAACTACGCAAAGTCCTCTCTTCTTCAATTCCGCAGAGAATTCTTCCATTATCTTCAATCCTGTGTCTGTTATGCATTCTCTCTCCTATATATTCCCCAAAGTTTAAACAAAATTATTGTTAGTCTAGAATCAAATTTAGTTTTGATGGAAAATGGAAATTGGAAAATATAACATATGAAGTAATTTTCCAATGCAGCAAAAAGTTTCTTAATTTTTACCTTGGATGTAATATTGTCCATGGATTTTTCATATCCTGTATTAACTTCCACACCATCCAACACACTAAAACCCTAAAGAAACCCAACAAAATGTTAGAATTTTTTTTTTAACAAAATCAATTCCACAAATTAAGATACATTCATTTGTATAACCTTAGTTTTATTAGAAGGAGAAGAGGCTGTGTCTTCTTCGTCTTCTTCTCCTTCTTCCTCTCTTTTTTGTGTTTCTGCTTCTTCTTTGTGTTGATGAATGATCCTTCTCTTTTTAGGGTTTGTATTAATGTTGTTAGCCTTTCGACGAACAAGATTGTTAATCTTTGTGGTGTGCACAGGAGATGCAGCGTCTGAGATCATTGAGGAATCATTATCGTAGTAGTGACTCATTTCATCTTCGGTTTCTATCATTTCATCTTCATGATCAATATCTTCAAAGTANCGTAGCTGATTATGGATTTGTTGGAGATGATTTTGAGGTGATACCCGAGTAGCTCAGGAAACTTCCGAAAAGGAAATGATAACCCGATAAACTGAAGTCGTCTCTGTTATCATCTCCTAAGCTTTCTGTACTTTCAGGTGCATAATGAATTAGAATTGTATTGATTGTATTAACTTACAGAAGGTACATATATATAAATAATGAAGTCATGCATGATCCTAGTTAACTACAATAGAATATCACACTAGTAATCATAGGAGAGATCATAGGGATTGATGTATCAAGTAATTGATTGAATGATACTTTTTTCCCTTTACATACCATAGTAAGTAGTTATGTACATATATCAAAACTGTAATAAAGAAACGGTCTAAAGTATGTGTATCACAAGCTTTTGATTCTAAAAGACGACCCATTAATTTGCAAAGTGTTTAATTTTCAATATGAATTCAATTTCTATACATTTACAACTTGTCGACATATAGTAGTAGAGATTTTACATAAAAGAATCAGAAGAATTAAAAATAATGATCACAGTTAAAAACTTAAGAGAAAGAATCATCAAGCAATAAAGTTAGATAACACCGATAAAGGAACTACGCAAAGTCCTCTCTTCTTCAATTCCGCAGAGAATTCTTCCATTATCTTCAATCCTGTGTCTGTTATGCATTCTCTCTCCTATATATTCCCCAAAGTTTAAACAAAATTATTGTTAGTCTAGAATCAAATTTAGTTTTGATGGAAAATGGAAATTGGAAAATATAACATATGAAGTAATTTTCCAATGCAGCAAAAAGTTTCTTAATTTTTACCTTGGATGTAATATTGTCCATGGATTTTTCATATCCTGTATTAACTTCCACACCATCCAACACACTAAAACCCTAAAGAAACCCAACAAAATGTTAGAATTTTTTTTTTAACAAAATCAATTCCACAAATTAAGATACATTCATTTGTATAACCTTAGTTTTATTAGAAGGAGAAGAGGCTGTGTCTTCTTCGTCTTCTTCTCCTTCTTCCTCTCTTTTTTGTGTTTCTGCTTCTTCTTTGTGTTGATGAATGATCCTTCTCTTTTTAGGGTTTGTATTAATGTTGTTAGCCTTTCGACGAACAAGATTGTTAATCTTTGTGGTGTGCACAGGAGATGCAGCGTCTGAGATCATTGAGGAATCATTATCGTAGTAGTGACTCATTTCATCTTCGGTTTCTATCATTTCATCTTCATGATCAATATCTTCAAAGTAGATAATCCAACTACTCTCTTCTTGATTTTCTTCTTCGTGTATTGTTCTGATTTGGTGATTGGAGAATACTCTTTGTCTCACACAGTTGTTTACGGAGTTCTCCATTGAAGTGTTGGGGGTATGCAAAAAAAAAAAAGAAGATGTGTATGTAAGTTGAGACTTTTGTTGGCAAATGTTTCTGCCATAAAATAGGCTCTCATTTATATAGTAGAGAGAGGATGATCATGGAAGTTGTAGGTGTGGCACATTTTGGTCCGTTTGTCCTTTTTCTTATTTTTTTTTTCTTTTTAAATTGTATTGATTTTTTTATATACCAACTGGTGTTGGATCTTAGACATATGTACTTTTTCAATACGGAGACAGATTGATTCACAAGATTCAAAACACCATCTAATTGAGGTAAAGAGATGTGCTTGCATTTACATGTGAATATTTGTGTGTACGTTTCACATTCACGTTTTATAAATTTTAAAAGCGTTTTTGTCAAATATTTTCTACAAATTATAAATGCAAGGACGGAAAACAAACATAATTTACACAATTTTAATATTTTTTATTAACGTATAAATTAATATTCAACAGTAAAAAAGTATCCATGAAAACCTATCTTCATATATATTTAAGTTATAATATCTACTTATAGAAGGTAGTAATTGGTTTCTTGATGTGCAAGCACAAGAGAAGGAGGGAAAGTGGAGGACCGTCTTGTGGGTTAGTGGATAATGTGATTGTGCACGTTTCACAATTCTTCTTGGTCCCTAAGTGAGTTTGCTAAATCTAATCCTCCTATTATATATTATCATCATAAAACTAAAAAAGAAACAAGATTCACAATTAATCCACAAGATTCACTCATTGAGATTGAGAATAACTGAGAATTTAAAATAAGATGACATACCAAATTTACCAATGGTTTCAAGATCCATGACAAACACCTGAGACATTCTGGGTTGGGTTAATTAGATCTATATACACCATCTTTGCTACATTACGAATTTCTATATCTTTGGATCATCAATGTAATACTTTTCATATAAATGTAATCAGACATTACATTAAGAAACTGATTTTAGAATCCACTATTGTTATATAAATTTCGAAATGATTGAAAGAATAAAAGCTGATCACTGACTTCGATCGAGCAACAAAGTGACCATTCTTCAATTATTGATTATCAACGGAATTATAATTCTTTTTTGTTAATTAAAGATATTCAAATTAATGTAAGTCGGTATTATAATCTTAATTCTATACATATTATACAATCATCTATCCTACAAACAAACTTATACTATATCTTTTGAGAGTAATTACCTCAAACAACAGAGGAAATCATTTTATCATTGAATTAAAACAGCTAATTGAGTGTTTAGTCGAACAATACAGTTTTTATGGAAAATGACATTTAATTTGACGCCTTTTAAAACAATGTATTTATATGATTAATGCCATTTGGAATTATTTTTGGGAAAATTAATTAATGAAACTTAAAAGAGAAAGCCATATATAAACCCTAATTTCATCTCTCTCTCTCTCTCTCTCTCTCTCTCTCTCTCTCTCTCTCTCTCTCTCTCTCTCCAAAAGAAGCTTTTTGAGTAAGATTTTTAAAAGTGACGCTACAATTGTAGTATATAATTTTTTTTTGCATTAGTTGAGTAACTCTCCCATCATTTAGTAATATAAACAATTCTTTTGATAACTATCACACGATAAGTAGTTATGAATATTCGCTAGTGGCAACCACATATTAACATCAAATCTTTTTCACCATGACGATATCCAATCTAGGTCAAATTTTCAACACCTTAACATGCTTACGCATCCTCTAACGTCACACATTGTTCGCGTCACTAAAATTACGAAGAGGAAGAAATATTCATAAGATAATCAAAATTCGGTGCAACTATCCGTTTTTACAAATTCAGACATTTCATTTTAATATTTCTTGGAAAGTGATATTAACAACCCAAATGTACAATAGCTGGTGTATAATCAAACTGTGCTCATTTTAACCCAAGTATTTAAAATAAAATTGTCCTGCCGGACTCAAAAGGTTCAAGAATCGTGGACCAACTATATATTATATATGCAAACTATAGATTAATCATATACGTCGCTTTTTGTTATTTGGCCTTAACCTCACTATTACCTTCATCACGTTTCGTTTATTTAATTAGTTATTTAGTGTTTTTTAAATATATGAAGACTAATTTCGCCTGCTAGCCACGTTATAAACCACCATTCTCGTTGAATCTTTATTACCACTTCCCACGAATTACATGTCTTGATCATTGACCAACTTTATTTATTTCGAGAAGTAAGAACCAAGTACTCTCTCGAAATCGTTCTTTTTGTTTTGCCGTCTCTTGAAAGTAATCTGATTTCTAAAATTGCTTTACACACATGTCATCCAGTCTCTAGATCGTGTAAATCAAGCTAATAATTTAATTTCTCATAGAAGAAAAGCAATTTTCCCTATAACAGAGAAGAAATCTACAATATTCTATTTTTATTAATTGTTACGTTAATATATTTTACAACAAACTCATGATAATGTAATGATTGATTGATTCATCTTGGGATTGGAATATCAAGATTTGAGTTTTTCGACTACGGTTTCTATCATGGTTAATCATTAATTATGAACATTTTAAATTTGTAAGAATATTCAGCAGGTGAACAAAAAAAAAAAAAAAAAAAGTAAGAATATTCAGTTATATTGGTTGACACTCTTTGCTTTAAGAGCCCTCATTTCTCCTCTTTTAATATTGTGTTAATTTTACGATCTTGAACTATAGGACTAATTTACTGGCTTGGAAAGCAATAATTCGGTGTCAATTATTCCTTTTTATGTAGGTTATACGGTTCTAGGGGTTCTACATTGACTCGAACTCTCAGATTCTTAATTTATATCGGCTGACAAAAATAAATCTACATGATCAAAACTATGTGAAAAGAAAAGAATATTTGAGGGGGACAAAACATTCATTATAAGATTATCAGGCACATTAATTAAAATAACAATTATCCATTTGTCGACTGATGTATTTTAAGTTCTCTATTGTAACAGTGTGCTTGCGCAATATCTTCGTCACATTAGTGTGCTTACGTAAACTTTGCGCACCATTTTTTTAATGTCTTTTTAAAAATTTAAATGTTTAAGAAACAATATTAAAATACAAGTTACTATAGCTATACATACGTTATGTATAATACTCAAATCGACCTTAGTTAATTTATAGATCTATGATGATTAAGAGAAAGCACTACATTGTAAGTAAGTTGTAATTACCGTTGTCAGAAAACAAAAAAGTAAGCTGTATTACTGTTGTAAGAGTATACTATATATGTGGTTCGGACGTTCCGTGGTATTTTGGATTGAGTAGAAATTTTTTCATCTTGGTCATCGTTACAAATCAGATTCCACCATGATTTGGTTTTCTTTTGATTACTACAAACTTTTTGAATGACAAGAATATATACTCACTTTTTTCACAAATTTCAAAGAGTTAGTCTTGGTTTGACGCAAGATCTACCGGTTATCAACATTATTTGTTACCAAAAAGAATATGAACTTACCTTGACACGTCATCAAAAGAGTAATTGCCTAATCTTTCCTTCTTTTTTTTTCCGCAAATCAAATATATTGATATCATGGGATTACAAGATACACAAATATTTCCAATACAACTGTTAACACAAACAAAGGAAAGGAAAATTGAAACAATTTTGATGAAGGAATGTGTTTCAATTTCGATGAAGAAGTGGAGAGTAACCAAGCTTTCCTTCTAGAAGTCTTATAGGCTAACAAATGAAATATGTTATGTCCATCCTTCATACACTTTTCATTGGCTTGTATCCTCGTTGAAATCAAAATATTTGATGATTCCGGCCAAAGCTTGATGTGTTCTTGTTGGAGGATATGATGATTTTGAAAGACCGAGAGAAGAAACCAAACATAATGTCTCTTCCAAATCTGGAAGTAGTCCAAGAGATGAAACATATTCTCTTCTCTTTTGTGATTACTGAGATCTGCCCATACCTTTTTTCTTCTCATCAAACAATCATTAACAACCGAACTGATTTTCCCAGGGTCCCAGTTTCGTGCTACAAGTTCCCTTCTCCATATGGAGAAATTGAAACCAAACTCACGAACTCTTTGAAAATAAAATCCAAATGTTTCAAAATTGAAACGATAGAAGCCAATCGGAGAAAACCCGAACGGAATGAAACCAACACAAATACGCCTCGGCCGTTGCCGGATTTTGGTCGGAAAGAAAATCTCCTAAAGGGAGAGAAAAAAAACCAGATTTAAAAACTGAAACTTCCAAATCATAGATCTGGTTTTATTTGAAGAATAAAAACTTAATTACAAAAGCAAAAGAAAGAAGAGAGTACGACCGACGCCGGAGCCGACGTCGGCCGGAGAAATTCTGGTGAAAAACGCTGTTTAGTCGATTGCTGGAAAAAAAAATCGCACTTTGGTGTTGGGAGAGAAAACGGTTTTGTTAGGAGAAAAAATCGCCTAATCTTTCCTTTTTTACCGAATATTTGTTCTGAAGTGTCTCTTCTTCCTCCACGCCAAATTTGAGGCTAATTAAGTGAGAGATGCAACCACCTGGCTACAACAATTAAATTTATCAGTAAACTAACTCTTACCTAAACAACAAATGAAAAATATCAAAAATGCGGTAGCCTAGTGGTAGTGCAACGAGATAGGTTCTTTTATGCTACAAGTTCAAACTTTCTGTGATACAGAAAGTTATTATTTAAATCGAATTATCTAAAAGCTGGCTTCGAGTACTAAAAAGAATTATGGATAGAAAGATTGTAGGTCGAAAGTCTGAAACTCCAACGGTTTAAAAAAAAAAAAAAACAACAAATGAAAAGTTGAAAACTAATTCCCCAAAGCTAAAAACTAACAACTATATAAAAAAAGGGTTAATTTACTCAATATACACAATTGACCAAATAATTAAGAAAATAGTAACAGTTGACTGGAAATTAGTTTGAATGTAATTTCGATGTTCATTGTAGCCTATTGTACCCCTATAGATAGCAAGCATTAAATGAGAGAGAGAAGATTGTGGGGATTGGAAGCAATAATTTTTTTTGCCACGAGACTTTTTTTTTTTTGCCAGAGATTAAAATCTCGTGGCCGTCCAAACGTTAAACGGGAGACATGATATTAAAAAAAAGGATACACATCAAACCAACATCGGTTAGCGTGAATCATTTTAGTGAAGGAAGAATTAGCTTAAATATATCTAATTACATTAAGAAGTTAGGGATCCTGTTAACTATAAAAATGCTTGTTTAGTTATCGAACTAACTAAATAGTATTTTACTCAAAGGTGGAGTTAGGAGCTGGCGATTTATCCACCACCTAGACCTCTAACGCGTTGCAACGACGACAACTCACTTATAGAGTTACACTAAATAAGTGTTAAGTAACCTAGCATGTTAATTAAGTTAACAATGTTAATAAGATTTAAAGAAGTTATCACATAACTGGTTTATTAATTTCTAGATATTTGCTAAAATTGTTATCAACATGGATTTAAAGAAGTTCTCTAATAACTTATTTATTAATTTCTAGACATTTGCTAACATTGTTATCAACATGATGGATTTAAAAAAGTTCTCTGATAACTTGTTTATTAATTTCTAGACATTTGCTAACGTGGTTATGAACATGATGGATTACGAGTTGTGCTTGGATCCAACTAGAGTCAAGGGGAAGAGGAATGTGTTAGAGGAAGCGAATGTGACAACGAATGTGACCAACAACCGCATGCACGTGGATATGGTTCCAATGACAGGTGAGAACCATGTCATATTCATGAAATGTAATTAACACCTTCATTAGTTAACTGCCAATATTACCACCAACATTAGATTCATCGACAACGGTAATATGACATTTTGTCAGCAAAGGATTGGCTAAGCATGTTATCCACCCGAACGTCCTCATCATCATCAGTCCACCCCAAGTCCTCTTCGTCAGAGTCATAAACTGAATTTTGTGATAATATAGAGTCGACTGAAACCTGCCATGGAAGAAAAAAACAAGTCATATAATTGACAGATAACAAAAGGGACTACTAATATAGTTAACTCATGACATGTCAATAAGTTAGCAACTACATACAACTAACATTACTAGTGTAAGTATATCAACCAATAACAACCAATATAAATTTTGAAATATCAATCCAATTTAGTTAATGAAAACCACCATATATAAGAGTTCATACAAGAGTGTTAACTGCTATGAATAAATTTTATCAGATAATTTAGCGTCAACAAGTTAGCAACTATAAACAACAAACATCACTAGTCTAATTATTTCAATCAATAGCAATGTTATCATCATCAATATTATCAGAGACGGCTGTGCATATTTGATGGAAGAAATGAAACTTCTCGAACTACACTTAACTATAAATTAGTCCGCTTGTGTTTCCCCACCAAAACGAAAATCATTATTTAAATGAAAACCCACCAAAACGAACATTGTTATTTAAATGAAAACCAAATCTAATATTTAATATTGTTGTCGGTATCTGATAATATATCTGCTGTGGCACCAAATATCACAATTAGGCTAATACCTGTTTTTTGACAAAACGAAGATAGGGATATGATAGACTTTTTGATGTGAGCAGTATTGTGTGAACAGAGTTGTTTGGGAGATAACTAAATATGGCATTATCTTTTGCCATTCTTTCATATTTCCCTAAAAAAAACAACTAACAGGGCAGCCAATATTTCTCTAGGCTTATAAAACAACTGGTAAGCCCAATAAACTTATTAGCCCACATCGGTGAATGGCCCCTCGAACTCGAAGGACGTGTCACGTGAGAACACACGATTGAAAGTTGAACCGGACTAAGCCGGACCTTCAATCGCACCTCGGCGAAGTGAAAACCCGAATAACTCGGTAGAAGATTAAAAACCAAAAAGGTTTAAGCACAATAATAAAACCCTAAATTTTTTTTTTTAATTCGTCTTCCAGAATCAGATTTTCATTGAAAATCCATTGAATTTGCCTGAAAGAAGACACCATGGATGATACACAAGCCAAAGCTCTAGAGGAGAAGATGAAAAGCCACCTCAGTCAGCTTGAGCTTGAGCACGCGGTGTTCGAGAGAATGGTTTACAAGAATAAGAACCAGCATCGGAGATGCTCTTATTTTCAGTACATTCTCAAGGTATCTACATCGTTTTTTTTCTGTTCGATTGGATTTTGAATGTGAGAAAAGAGAATTTGAAATATACAGCCAATGTGTTTGTTAAGCCAATTGGAGGATTTTCTTTCAGCAAAATTCGTTTTTTTATTTGCTCATTTTTATTGCTCAGGTGAGAAGGGAACTGAGACTCTTACGAACAGCAAACATGGAGGAGATTCTGAGATCTTGCTTTCATGTCATCACGGGGCAAAGAACCAAACAGAAAATCCATGTTTTGGAGAAGTGAGTTTCTTTTTCGTATGTTGATTACTGATTTATGACAACGGTGTAGGAGCTTAACTCTGATGTTTCTGCGGTTTATGCAGCTTGAAGTTGAAAAAATCTGATACTGGGAAACCAAATATCTTGGAACGGCTTCTTGGAGCTCTTCGTTTACTCTCGCAGGTATGCTCTATTCTATTTTGTTTATGGAGCTTTCTGTGTTACTCGGGTAGAGATAAGCAACCTCTGATCAATTTATTTGTTTCAGATGACTGAACCCATCTTGAAGGCAGCTAGGTATTGATTGATCTATGAATCAAAATGTTTTGTGTAATTTTCTTAGAGCTAATCGCATTCAGTTCATAATTGCTTTATTCTGCAGTGGGATATCCGTTCTGCTGGCTTGTTCATTTTTCATAGGATTTTCCATGACATTTTTGGCGCTGCTTGCACGGCTCCGAGTGTTGATTCAACATGTAAGTTGACTTCTTTTTTGTTCTGTCTAATCCGAAGAAACTAAAGGAACAACATTGTAGGCTGTTTCTGTGATCCATGATCTAGTAGATTCCCTCTGTGGTTGATCTTATTGTTATTATAGTGTGGACATAAATACTTAATTTGTTCATCGTTTTGGGTTCGTGCAGATACTACTTGATGCTGTTTCAGTTTTCAATTCGGTAACCTCTACATCTTTGAAGAAACAGTCTGTGAAGATCGCACAGGATGGGGTTGAGGTTGGTTTAAGCTTCCTTTGGTTAATTCTTACACAGTCCAATGATCATGTCAGTAAACTCTGTTTTCTCTATTTGGAACAATACAGGTGTTCCGCGAGTTCTATCCAAAGGATGAAGACTGCATCACCTTATTGGATTGTGTATGGAAGACCGACAAATATGTCTTAGTTGAGACATTGCAGAACCGTGAGAGTAGTAAACCTATAGAGGAAAATGTTTCAGAAGAAGCTACTAGTACTACTAGGGATTGTTTGGTGCAGTATCAAACATCTGTTTCTTCTCTCGGGGGTAAGGACCTTTACATAACTACTATTTGGTTATTATTTTGGGTTCTCTAGTTCGAATGCTGGTTATGTCCCTAGTACCTAGATCTAGAGAGAACCACTTATTTGGCTCAAAGGCTGTAGAGTTTGCGTTTTAGATGGTTTTATTGGTTAAAGCGTTTTTTGTACTTAGACTGAAAGATTTGTGCTTTCGATTGAATTGTCCCACTTGCAGAAGATCTCTCTCCTTTGCCTGAAGCAGACAACGGTGATGTTACTGTGAGAGAAAGTTCGACTCCCGTTGCCGAAGCTGCTTTATCCGAGACTAACAATGTGTTGCAACCAGAAGTTTCAGAAAATCTAGAAGATGCTACAACTAGAGATTGTTCAATTCAGCATCAAACATTTGTTTCTCCTCTTGGAGGTAAGAATCTCCACAGAATTACTGTTTGGTTGTTTATTTTCGTTTCCCTAGACCATATGCTGGTTATGTCCGCAGCGCGGATCCACTGCGTAGGCTTATACTTGTTTAGAACTTGATGGTTTTAGTGTTTCAAGGGCTCAAAGGTTAAAGAGTTTGGGTTTTAGATGGGTTTTACTGCTAAGGGCGTAGCGATGAGATACAGAGATTCTATGTTTTGTTCTTCACTGAAAGATTCGTGCTTTTGATTGGATTGTCCAATTGCAGAAGATATCTCTCCTCCTCTACTTGATGCAGACAGAAACGGTGGTGTTACTGCTACAGAGTGTTCGACTCCCATTGCTGAAGCAGCTGCTTCCAAGACTAACAATGGATCACAAACAGAAGATTCAGAAAAGCCAGAAGATGGATCTACACATTCCGTGAGCCCACCAAAAATCAACACAGACACAGTTAAACCGAGTTGCAGAGCCACTAAGGTGGCGTTTCTACCGGTGAAAAGACCTTCCTCTTCAATAACGCCAAACGCCATAGAAGAACCCCCAAGGAAGAAACAAGAGACGGGCGAGAAAGACAAAAAGGAAGAAGAAGATGGATTTTATAATCTACTCATCCGCGGAACCCACAAAGACAGTTTGTTCTAGCACAACATTTTCAAGACCCAAAGAACATAACTTGCTCAGTTCCTGCTGTGTCAAAAACCAAGATGGAAATCAAGCCTTTTGAGTTGAGTAGCCAAGGATCAAGTCACGGATCTCTTCGCTGCTGGCTCTGTCGAGAGCGGTTCTTCCATCAGCATCTTTGACGGAGTAGTTAGCACCAGCTCTGAGCAGCTCCTCGATTTTAGGCCTGTCACCCTCTGTGGCGGCTAACATCAACAGGATGTCGACTGGGTGAATGTTTAGGTTAAGAAGAGCTTCCATCTTTGAGTAGGTTCCTTCTACCGCAAGCATCCCCATGTAGTTGAAATACTGCAAGACACATCATTCATTTTATACATCAGTGATATTCAATTGAATGTTTCATGCTCTTGTATCTCTTTCTCTATATTTAATGCTTCTTCACATCTACAAATGACTTGAATTGAAGATCGCGATTAAGCAAACCAAAGTGAAGAACTTGAAGATTTGATTCATCAGAATCCAGCTTAAGGCTCTGGTCTGATCGAAACTGTTAAAAACTTATTCAGATCGGTTTAATTTGAACTGAGCTCCAGAAGAAGACGAACCTGTTCAACGTCGTCTTTGTCGAAGTCGTCGCGAGTCTGACTGCCATAGATTCCGGCACTCTCAGCATCGACGCCGTTTTTGCCGAACTTGAACCAGCAGGTGGTTCTTGACCCGTTGGAGGGTCCGAGTCTGGCTGGTCGGATCCGAAGCTTTAAGTTTCGAGTTCCGAGAAAACGAGAGGAGAGCAGCCTCGGGGAAGAAGAAGAATGGCTGATGGGTTTGGTGGAGAAGAGTGAAGGTGCGCATGAGAATGAGATAGAAGAAGAAGAAGCCATGACGGTCTCTCCTAAGCTTTCATTCAACTAAACCAAATAGATTCAGCACTGGTTTTATTATCCACTCATTTTTCTCTTTTTATCTTAAAAATATAAATATAAATTAAAAATATATATCCACCGTTAGATTTCAGATACTGTTCTTTGTGCAACCAATTAAAAAAGTTTATTATAAGCCATCTATTTTCATCTTTTTATCTACAAAAATAATAATAAAAATCGCAGACTGATATCCACCGTTAGATTTCAGATACTGTTTTATTTCTTCTGTTCAAAAAAATAAGAGTTCATTTTTTTTTTCTTAACTAGTTTTAAAGCAATCTACAAATCATCATGGCAACAGTTTTTGTTTTAGTTTTTGGTTTTTAGAAATTATACCAATCATTTGAAGATTTTGTTTCCTTAAACTAAAAAAACTAGTTTTTGTCTTAATTTTATAGAAAATCCAAAAATTCTTAGTTTTGTTTCTTCTTCAAAAGAAAAACCAAAAAATTCAAAAACTCTCCATAACTTTCAAAGTCGTCTAAAGCTTTTGGGATTGGATTAAATGTTTATTCCTAAAAATTGATAACAGAATATTTGTAGATAATTAATTGAAAAAAAAAAAAAAAAACAACTAAGCATGACATGGCAAAGACGTGGTCTCCATTCTCTCGAGAGACCCCAACAGAAATTTTCAGCATTGTCGCCGGAAAAACCAGACGTCTTCTTCCTTCCCTGACATATTTCATTCCATGATAACGATGAGTCGTTGATCGAAACTCAACATTACGATTCATCGAATCTACCCACAAAAAGAAATCTCACAAAATAGCCATTGTAATGGCTCACCAAGCTCTCTGACACTCGCAAGTCAAAAACCCCTCCCACCATCGTATCTCCTTCTCTCTCCCTTCCTTTCTATCTTGTATTGCGAATGGGCTCGCAAAACGCAACGAAGCCATCGAAACCTGCAATGAAACCTTCAAATGCTTCTTCCTTCTCCGTCAGATCCTCCGTCGCGTTTTCGTCTCACTTGGCAATGGTGGAATTGAAGCAGAGGATCTTAACCTCTCTCTCTAGAATCGGTGATCGCGACACTTACCAGATCGCAGTCGAGGATCTCGAGAAAGTCGTCGTATCCGTCTCCGATTCTCCCGAAATCCTTCCGGTGCTACTCCACTGCCTTTTCGATTCCTTCGCCGATCCCAAAGCCCCCGTCAAGAGAGAGTCAATACGCCTCCTCTCCTTTCTCTGCCTCTCTTACTCCGATCTCACCTCGTCGCAGCTCGCCAAAATCATCTCCCACATCGTCAAACGCCTCAAGGACGCCGATAACGGCGTGCGCGACGCCTGCCGCGACGCAATCGGGTCTCTCTCCGAGCAGTTTCTGAAGGAGAAGGAGGATGGAAATGGAGATTGCGCTGGGTATTCGTTGGTGGGGCTCTTTGCCAAGCCCTTGTTCGAGGCTATGGCAGAGCAGAACAAAAGCTTACAATCTGGTGCTGCGATTTGTATGGGGAAGATGGTGGATTCAGCATCGGAGCCTCCCGTTGCAGCTTTTCAAAAGCTGTGCCCTAGAATCGCCAAGCTTTTGAATAGCCCCAATTACATAACTAAAGCTTCCCTCTTACCTGTAATTGGAAGCTTGTCCCAGGTTTATCTCTTTTCTGCTTGTCTCTACAAAAATACAATGCCTTTTTGTTCCCTTAGATTGAGATGCCGTATTTTTGTTCGAATGGCTTCTCTGTGAGAAGGGATATGCTCAGAATTTTGGAATCTTGATACGTATATGTAATGTAGAAATGTTTCTGTGGCACTGGACTGGAGATAAGCTATGTTTTGGTCTCATTTACTAGAGGAATGACAACAAAGTAGATTGCTGTGTCTAAATTTCATTCTTCATCTCTGATCTGCTTGGTGGTCAAATCTACTGGGTCTTCTCTATGGATAATATTGTATAATCTAAGCTATGACATTCTTGCAGGTTGGAGCTATTGCACCCCAGAGCTTGGAATCGTTGCTACATAGCATCCATGAGTGTCTCATATGTACGGATTGGGTTACTCGTAAGGCAGCTGCTGATGTCTTGATATCATTGGCCGTCCATTCTAGCAGTTTGGTTGCAGACAAAACGGATTCCACTCTTACAGCTCTTGAGGCCTGTCGTTTTGATAAGGTGACTCCAGTTATCATATCTTTTCTGAAAACTAAGTTCTTAGCCCTACAGTCTGTGTCGTGTGAATCTCTTTAAAGAAACGGCTCTGTACTTTTTCACGAGTTACCATCTTAGCTTATAACAGTTAGCAATAGCTATGGTTGTCTTGTGGTCTTCTTGGAAGAGGAAATATTTGGCATATATGTAAGGTTAGAATGAAAGAAATACAGTTTACGCTTATGGAAAGAATAGCTCGTCTCACGAAAGAATTTGAGTAGATATGTTTTGCTCTGCTACCAGATAGAAGAAAACAATAAATATATGTTTATTGAGCTACTTTGATCTACGATTTGTTTTTGCATAATTCCGTAAAGTGGCTATATTTGCTTTGGCTTGCAGATAAAACCTGTTAGAGAGAGCTTGTCTGAAGCACTACTTGTCTGGAAGAACATTGCCGGGAAAGGTGAATCTGGAACATCTGATGACCAGAAGGAGGTGTCATCTGAGCAATCTATGTTGGAAAGGAATGAAGAAACCGATTCAATTTTAGCTGAGGGAGCAGGGCCGGCGAGGCAAGGCTCTTCTGATGGTTTGAGCAGTAACTCAGATTCCATTTCGAAAGCAGTTCTCATCTTGAGGAAGAAAGCACCTCGGTTGACTGGCAAAGACCTTAACCCAGAGTTTTTCCATAAACTGGAAAAAAGAAGTTCTGGTGATATGCCTGTTGAAGTTATTCTTCCCTGTAGGCAAAAGAATTCGTCGAACTCAAACACAGAGGATGAATCAGACGCCAATACTTCAGTTTCAAGGAGTAGGTCAAAAGGTTTGTGCAGAGCAGCTGGTGTCCATCCCAAACAAAGACATTTTGGAGATTTTGCAAGAGAAAAATGGGTAGATGAAAGAATGAATGGAGGCGAATCACGGTTGAGAGCATTTGATGGAGATCAGACCGAAGTAATCCAGGCAGAGGCATCTGAAAACAGAGGGAATTGGCCACCCTTACAGAGACAGTTATTGCACTTGGAGCGACAACAAACCCACATAATGAACATGTTGCAGGTACTGTTCTCATTTGAAATCAATATAGTGATTCGCTTTGAAGAAGTTTCACTCTTCAAAAAATAGCTTCCTTATCATTGCAGGATTTCATGGGTGGTTCACACGACGGCATGATAAGTTTGGAGAACCGTGTAAGAGGTCTTGAGAGGACCGTAGAAGAGATGTCAAGAGAAATGTCCATACAAGGTAAGTATAACTGCTTGATCCACGAGGTTAAAAGTACTGCATCCATTGGAAGAAAGATATTTGTTAATTCCCAAAATGCTTCAGGTGTGAGGGGAAAGGCGGCTGCAGCATGGAGGTCTGATGTAGATGGATGGGAAAGTCCTACCTATAATGCAGCTTCTTCGAGAAACGTTCAGTCCAGCACAAGAAGGATACGTGGCACTGGTCCTATTGACTCTGAGCACTCAGGTAACGGCAGAAGAGCTTGGGACAAAAGCTCTGTACCTATAAGACTAGGTGAAGGACCTTCTGCTAGAAGTGTGTGGCAAGCTTCAAAAGATGAAGCTACTCTTGAAGCAATACGTGTGGCTGGAGAAGACGGTGGAGGAACGTCAAGGGCAAGGCGAGTATCTATTCCCGAAACAGAAGCAATAATGGACGGATATGATGATGACCGTGGAGGACAAGAGCGTGACCCTGTCTGGACTTATTGGAGCAATGCGATGCACGCACTCCGAGTTGGTGATACGGATTCTGCATTTGCTGAGGTATTATCAACAGGGGACGATCACTTGGTTGTCAAATTAATGGACAAAACAGGCCCTGTTCTTGATCAACTCTCGAGTGATATTGGAAACGAGGTTCTCCACTCTATTGCACAGTTTCTCCCGGATCATACTCTGTTTGATATATGTCTATCTTGGATTCAACAGGTAACAAGATTCTTCCTTTTTTTTTTATTTCCAAGATTTCATGTTCTTACCTCGAATATCTTTGAATAAACCCGATCGTAATGCTTTGTTTATTTATTCTCCAGCTGCTAGAGGCAAGTGTAGAAAACGGAGCAGAGTTTATGGGAATACCATTGGAGTTAAAGAAGGAGCTTCTGTTGAATCTACATGAAGCTTCTTCAACAACGGATCCTCCCGAGGACTGGGAAGGTTTAGCCCCCGACCATCTTTTGGTCCAATTAGCATCTAATTGGGCCATCGAACTCCAACATTTCGACCCGTGAGATGTTTAAAAACATTACACAGTACAGATATGTAGAGATTCTTTCACTTGTGAATCAGCAAAACAGTGTTCTTCGTCGGATATGATTCTTTTGATTCAATGACAGCTACAATACGTCTGATCAGATAGAGAATTTAAACTTTATAGAACTAGTAACAAATAAGACGGAATCAAATCAAGTTCAGGAATGATAAAAAAGTATTGATCAGAAAACAAAAAAAAATCCATAAATCAAGTAAAACTAGCAAAACTCAAACTTGAACTGTTGCAAAGACATGAGACTCTCGATGTGATATAGCTATCTACAACACAAGCTAACCTTCCCTTATAAGGTATTAGCATATACCATTAGCTATATTATTCGTTGGTAATGTTATCACATCAAACTCTTTTCAGGTTTGACATCAAAAAGCATTATAATGCCAACGTAATTCGACTGATCAAGACGGGCTTATATAATACAAAACCCCCATTGATGCATCTCCCATATATAGCAGCTTCTGTAAGAATGCTTATGGTTTGGTTTTGATCATTCTCCATGGTTTTTGAGCTGATCGCAATGTTAAAACCTCAATCTCGTCGCAAACGTAACGGCCTGGCTAATCCAGAAACCTACTATGATCATTTACAGGATTACGGCTTGGCTCTATGCGAGTGTGATAAATCCGGTTTAGTTGGTCTAATCCAAAGAGAAACTTCAAATATATATATATATATATATATATATATATATATATATATATATATTTATGCTTAGTGTTCTTCTTTCCTGGATTCATCTTTTGTAATTTGTTCTTCTTATCAGATTGATCTAATAAACATCAAAAAGTAAATATCCTTAGTGTTCTCTTGTGCAATTCATGTTTTGTTAGTTTTCTACATTTAAATAAAAAATAACTGGTAATAAAAGTGGATAGATCGAATCAAAGGAACGAGAAAACTATAAGAAACAAAAAAATAAATGAAAATTCATAAAGTTGCATAAACTAAAACTAACAAATGGCTACAGAAACGTGAAACTCTTAACGTGGTTCGGGGAAGCATGAAGCGGATAGATACGTTTTCTTCCAACTCCATTGCTGACCAAAAATCTGTCATCTACGATAGATTCGACTTTTCTGAAGCTGTTTTTCACCGGATCAAAGAAAGAAATACTAAACGATCCACAAAACCATAATGGTGCATAGATAAACTCACCAGCATGAGTGATACCATTTAGCCTAGCAGTGGTACCCGAACTCGGATCTTTGTGAAGAAAAGGTGCAAGAAAGTATTTTCTCGACCACTTGTGTTTCTCTGCATCTTCCAAAACCAACAATGTAATACCATATTTGAACGTGTTACTTTTTTCAACAACACAAGCTAACTTCCCCTCATAAGTAAGCAGCACATCCGCATGGATAGCTGATGGTACTTCAATCTTATTGAATGTTTCAGATCTCACATCAAATCTCATTATGAACCAAACTTCACGCCCATAACCGTCACGATCAATACAGGCTTGATAATATAGAATACCGTTGATGCATCTCCCATAACTACCATAGCAAGAAGTACGATGGCTAACGTTGGTATTGACCACTCTCCATGATTCTTGACCTGATCCCAATGTCAAAACTCGACACTGGGTGCTGCTGGTTTTACCACGAGGCATGCACACCACTTTGTGTTTACCTTGGATTGGATCGTATCCTAAAAAGATTGTCATACGATCCCAGCTCCTCTCCGGTTCAGGTAAGGTCAAGACCTGTCTTGTGGTAGGGTTCCAAACAATCACCCTTGATGATTCTTCGAAGCAGATCAAGCCGCGGACAGATTCCGTAGGGGAGAAGTGATTGTAACGATCGACAGGCAGAGAAGAGGCGTATGGCTCGCTCGGTTTCTGTTGATCCAGTTGAGGAACCGAAAAAACAAACAACTTGTTTTCTTGTTCGAAGCAGACACTACAAGAAAAAATGAATATTGTCACATTTATTTTTGTCACAATATATAAATATTTCGTCACAAAATTTATATTGTGACAAAATTATCACAAATTTGAGAAAGTCACAATAAAATCGTCACAAATCCATTTCAGTCACAAAAAACGTCACAAATTGTGGTGACGATTAACAACGGTAACAATTCGTCACCAGTTGTGACGACATTAAAACAGTCACAAAAACGACACAATTCGTGACCAAAATACTGTCACAACTATGTCACATACTGTGACAAAAAATTATCACATATTTGTCACAAGTTATTACTATATTTAAGTCACTAATCCGTTATAAATTGCGACCAAAATAATATCACAAACTTCATCATAGTTAGTGACTGCATAGTCTGCATTATAGTCACAATATTATGACCTTTTTTTATTGAAATCATTACAAATCGTTACAAATTGTTATAATTTTTTAAAAAAAAATTAAAAACTATGAAATTTAGTCACAAACGGTTACCAAATGTTTTTAATTAATTGTAATCACATTTTCTTAAAAAATATCATTATATAATAAAATATTAACAATAATAAACAAACGATAATATTATTTAACAAACTAAACAATACTAAAGATAAATATAAACTATAATAACTAGACTACGTAATCGGTTTTGGTATTCTGAATTGCAAAAGACTCGATATTTTTTTTCCATAGACTCAACAAGTCTTTTCTGAATTTGCAGATTTTCTTCAGAACTCTGCTTTAGTTCAGTTTCCAGAGGCATGCCTTCAATATTCTTTAACTCTGGACGAACAAGTTTCTTCAGCTAAAATGAGAAAATTCCACTTGGTAGGTAGAAAGAAGAGTCGAAACCTATAATCTACCTGCAAAAACAAACCACATTTGAATAACAGAAAGACAGAGAGAAACGGAAAAGAGCATAAGATATTAAGATACAACTCTGAAAACTAAACCAAATCAACATTTAGAATCATTCCGGATTCTATTGTCTCTCTAGTTTATCCAAGCTCGCCAACATAAGAAACAAAAGTGTGAAACTCAAATTGACAAAACTAGATTCTTGAAGAATAAGATAATTACTCTAAGTCTAAGTTATGTTCTTTTCCTGAAGAGAAACAAAATATCACATTTTCTCTCAGTTTCTTTTTTATTACCATTAGATATCAAAATCAAAGCTAACCAGCAAATTTATAAGCATAACAGGTGAATGATCCAATAGAAAGATGGAAGAATCAAACATCAAACGAATATAAATTGACAATTTCAAATTAGTCCACCAACAAGGTCCAAGCTATATCTAAACCAATAAAAGTCAAACTATCGTCACACCTTCTAGTAACCAATTCAAAATCCACACAATTATTCACGCGCATTGCTTCAGGGCAAACATCTCAGTCAATAATTTCCACAAATGCTTCTCAATCCCAGAAAACAAAAAATTCAGCACAGAAGGAGATCAAATGGAATTGAAATATGAATTAGATTTTTCACAACTCAAACCAAATCGGATCCCTTCTTAAGCTAATTCATCATCCGCACAAACAATCAAAAAGCCCAGAAAAAATGGAACCTGGAAAACATTTCTACCTGGAATCGGATCCCATAGACCATAAGAGTTTCCGCTATCAACGGAACATGTGAGGGGGCGGTGGGCGGTTCCGGTGAAACTTTGCTTTGCCGTCTTTATCGTTAAAGGAGGCTCGGAGAGAAGAGAAGTGGAACAAGGAAGAGAATACGAGGAAGAGAAGGGATAAGTGACACGAGAAAGAGTAATCTCCATCAGAGAGAAAGAAAAGCAGAGAAAAGAAGGGGTGAGATTTGTCCACATCATCGATCCGAAAGATCTCTTCGCATTGGTTCTCCATTTTTCTTTAGTTTTAATGAATAATGTTTTACATTTTGGGGTTTATAAGTTGTTTATTTTTCAACTAACTTAAATTTGGTACTTTAAAATTTTAAGAGATTTATAATGATAACTTTTCTATTTCTTCTAAAAATAATAATTTATACTATTAATATTTCCTAAATCTAAGAACAAAATATTTTGTAGTTTTGAAACTATATATTCGGAATAGCACTTATAGATAATAAATTGGCCAAAACCTATATCAAATGTTTGGGAAATTACTCATTTTATTCCCAGATTATTTGCAATCGGCACTTTTATTCTTCAAGTATCGCTTGTGCAGATTAATTCCGCAAGTTTGAGTTGACTGCGCAAATTTAGGCACGAGAAAAGTCAACGTTAACGAAGAAAATGGAAACGTTACCGTTGACTTTATATCTCAATCCAATTTTGCAAAGTCAACATAAACTCGGGGAATTAATTTTCCAAATTGAAAGTTTGAGAATTAATCTGCACGATTACAAAAACTTGAGGAATTAAATGATCATTTTTTATTTAGAAAATTATAATTATTTTCATAAATCATGATTATTTGTAGAATACCATCAAATACCTTTTTAAAAAATATAGTTTTTATTATATTATGTTTTCTCTTGTTATGCATAAAATTAAAAAAATACGTGTATTTTACAGTGATTTTTTTCTTTAGTGATAATTTTTTTGGTTATCAACCGATGATTATTCTCCTATCATACGGTCATTGGTATGGTCACTCTATTACAAGAAACAATTTTCATAAAATTCACTTATTTTCATCATCTTTGTCAGTATATGGTAGTAGCCATGTCCCGTATTCATCCTGAATTACATCTTAATCCATTTTCCGTTTAAAAGAATTCTCAATCAAGACCATTTATTTTATTCAAAGAGGTACAGAAAAAGAATGGATATACCTTAATTGTCGCATACGAGTTGGCGAAATTTGGATCGGTGGAGATTGATGACCAAGGCTTTGAAACACAACGAAACCTCACAATAGATTTCCATGGCAGCCTTAAGAATATCTCTGAGACTAGATCGAGAGGTAAGGACAATGATGTTGATTTTGAGATTGATGAAGATTGTTTATATGATGAAAATTGGATTTGTTCTGTTTTTTCTTCTTGTTGCTCCATCGTTAGCTTAAACCCTAATTTGTTTTCCTCATCGTTAGCTTAAAGCCTTAAACCCTCATCTGTTCCCTTTAGGTTACATATATATCATATATGTACATGCGCTCTCGGTTTTTTTTTTTTTTTTTTGTCATTCAATAGGCCCATTACACATACGCTCTCGGTTTTTTCTCACCATTTTTGAATTTCTTTTATTCTTTAATTATTGTTTTTTAATTTTCTTTATGTTTTTTATTTTTTGTAGCTGTCGAATAGCCTATTTATCGGATTTTTTAACAGGTATAAAGCATGGCACATCGATGATTTTTTCGTTATGTTTTGTATTCTTTGTTTCTAAATCCTTTGGTGTTCATTGAATTTTCTTTCTTTTTTTGGTACGAAAGAGGGGAGATCATCCCCAAAACTTTATGCAAATTTAAAGAAAACTTACAAACGCACATTACGTGCTATTGCTACCCCATTCATATCATCTGATACAATCGACACTAGTTCATCCGGAGGGGAGCTCATCAATCTAATCCCTAAGGGAAACGAGAAAGCCAAATTAGCTAAGCCATCCGCCAGCCGATTTGCTTCTCTAAAAACGTGATTTATACGGACTGACCAGTCACGTACAATGAAACCGTAGCACAGACGTACTAGAAAAGAGAGAGGGTGAGAGTCACTAACCCCTGTCTTTAAGAAATCCACCACAATCTTCGAATCCACCTCGAGCTCCAATCGCGTTACCCTCCTCTCCCACGCAATGTATAATCCATAGTAAACTCCCCAAAGTTCCGCCAAGGGGGCAGAACATATGCCAATGTTCAGAGCAAAACCACCACACCAGTTCCCATCTGCGTCTCGCAACACTCCTCCGGCCGTTGCCAAACCCGGTTTTCCTCGTGAGGCTCCATCCGTGTTTAACTTCATCCATTCTCCCAACGGTGGTTGCCACGCTATTTGCAGCTCCGTTCGGGCCACTGTGCTCGAGGCGTTCTTAAACTTTGCGTGAGCTTCTGTCACTTCTCTTGCGAGATCGTTGATGAAGCGTACTCGATCTCGACACTTCCCGTTGACTCCGAAAACGTTCCCACATCTCCACTTCCATCCCTACCACACCGCAACTGCGAACACAGTAGACCAGGGGGATCCAAAGTTGTCTGAATCGTCTCCCAGATTCTCATAGCACCACTCGATGATGGATCCCTCAAAGAAACGCCTCTGCTTACGCATGGGGACAATACGATTCCAGATCCCTCCCATTGCTGGACAATCCCTTAACACGTGTATAATAGATTCCTCTCCACTCTTACAGACTTGGCAAATCCCTGTTTCACTTAGATGTCTTCTCTGTCGCTCCATGTTTGTCATGATCACTTGATTGACAACTAGCCAAACAAAGACTTTCACTCTTTCCGGCGCCACAACATGCCAAACTCTATCAAATAAACTCTTCATGTTCTGTGTCGGTGTAGTCTTTTTAGTTAAGAAGGCATATGCTGATTTAACCGTAAATTCACCATTCTGGCTATGACCCCAACTGAGCCTATCATTCGCTCCGGCCGGTAACGTTATCCAAAACCACAGCCATCAACTGTAGCCTGACGTAGTTTGAGAGGTGTGCTGCGACCTGAGGCAACTGATATATCATGGTTTTTCCGTGTTTTTGACCATGATATAGTCTTTGTTTATAGAGTATTTTCCGTGTTTTTCGAGTCTTTCAGAGTCTTTGCAGGATCAAGAACGTTTGGAGCACAATTGGAGGATCTGAAGCTTTCTGGAGCGTTGTGGATGAAGCTGCTGAAAAGATGAAGTCGAAGTGGTGCTGAATGAACAGTGTCGATCGACACTGTTCATGGTGTCGATCGACACCAAATATTTTCAGAAGATATCGCGACTTTTACAAGTTCTGAAGAAAAGGAAATTTGCCCAGAAGTTTTCTTTATTTACAAAAGTGTCCCAAATCGTGATTTAACTCTTATTTAAGGATTTCAGAGCCATTGTTTAGGCTACGGATTATTTTAGAGAGAGATTTGGGGAGATAGATCCTATACTTTGTTCTTGAGAGATTTTGAACCCCTATATTTCTTTTCTTTATTATTTTATGCAAACTATTTTATTCATGATGTTTTCTTCATTCACCATGTCTGAGTAGTTTGTTTGTTAGGTTTTGGGTTATTCAAGGTTTGATGATAGGTTGTTAGAATTGAATTACTGTTGGGATAAATCTGCTTGTTCTTCATCTGGATTTGTGATTAATGCTGATTTTAGCTTCATGACCTAGAATCTGATC
>JAHZTW010000001.1:101729523-101864330 GCA_020283515.1 Alliaria petiolata
GCCTAGCGTTTCGTCTCCTGAACTTACACCGTTTTATTTGCTTTCAGTCTTTTACTTTTAATTATTTCTTCTTAGCTTGATTCGAACTTAAAAGTTTGTTGTGTGACTAACTCTTTCCTTGTGGATTCGATCCCTAAGTACTACAGTGATCTCTTAATTTGAGAGAGTAGCTCTAGGGTAAATTTGAGCATATCAGCAACCTCCATCCTGTACCATTGTCCCAGAGCTCGCACACCAGTGGGTTCTCCATCTCTACTGGTATCTCATTCTCCACCATTTCCAACAGTGGTACTTTCAGTAACCATTTATCCTTCCAGAAGCGTATCCTTCAACCATCTCCAAGAATCCAACTTACACCCGGAATTATTACCTCTCGCATCCCAGATATAACACTTCTCCAGGTTGAGGACCACGTTCCTTTTGCTTTGGACCACGATGGATCGGTAATATCTGTCACCTTATACTTGCTTCTCAGTACTCTCGCCCATAGACTCGACTTGTCATGGAGGAGTCTCCAACTTACCTTCGCCAGTACTGCTCTATTCATATCCTGAGACAGACGGATTCCCAATCCTCCTTCTCGTTTTGTTAAGCAAACCCTTTTCCACGCCAAAAGGTGTTGTTTCTTCTGCTCCATAGTGTCTCCCCATAGGAAGGATCTTGAGATTTTATCTAACCTTGAGAGAGTGGCCTTAGGTAATGCAATTGTACTCATTGTATGTATTGGAATTGACGATATAACCGACTTTGTGAGAGTAATCCTACCAGCCATGCTCAACATTTTTCCTTTCCATCCAGCTAGGCGTGATGCGACTCTTTCAACAACTCCGCCAAAAGTATCTTTGTTAATCCGTTTCTGCAGGATAGGCATCCCCAAGTATTTCTCCAAATCCCGTGTTGCTTGTATCCCACTCTCTGCGCTTATTTGAACTCCCAACTCGCGACTTACATTTCCAGAGAAGAAAATTTTTGACTTCTCTAGACTGACCTTCTGTTCCGAGGCCACACAAAAACGCTCCAAGACTCTCCGAATTACTCGAACTTGGTTCACAGATGCTTCCGCAAATAGGATCAAATCATCGGCAAAGCAAATATGAGACAGTTTGGGTCCTCCCCCGAGAGATACTGATTGGTTTCCACTGTTTCTCCTCTATAGAACCCTCAATCAGATGGCACAATCTCTCAAGACAGAGAACAAAAAGATAGGGGGATAGCGGGTCACCTTGCCGCAACCCTCGACTAGGCTTAAACGCTTCTGTTCGTTCTCCATTTAACAATAAACTCATTGATGGGTTCGTTACGCATGTCATGATCAATCGAACCCAATTATCAGGTAATCTTACAGCCACTAGTGTATCCTCCAAGAAGTCCCATCGAACTCGATCATACGCCTTCTCAAGATCTAGCTTCAACAGCATCCAACCCTTTACCCCTTTCTTGCGTCTCATTGAGTGGACAGCTTCCTGCACGACTATAATATTGTTAGTGCTCAACCTTCCTGGAATAAAACTCGCCTGGGCTGGACCAATGAGATTCGTCATTACTTTCTTCAGTCTGATGACCATAGCCTTAGTAATAGTTTTGAATAAAACATTACACAGGCTAATTGGCCTATACTGCATTATCTTTTCCGATTTTTGGACTTTTGCAATGAGCACTACGAGCGCATCGTTTGTCCCCTCGGGTAGAGACCCTGTCGCAAAGAAATCTAAAGCGAAACGGACTACTGAGCTCCCCACTATATCCCAGCAATGTTGATAAAAGATGGGCTGAAAGCCATCTGGACCTGGAGCCTTGTACTTTCCCATACTTCGAACAGATACTTCCACTTCTTCCGCCGAGAAAGGCTTATTAAAATCCCTTAACTCTGCACGGGTAAGCTCCACAAAACCCTGCTCCGGTAATGTATCCACCACAGGGTCAATATCATCCATTGAATACAACCTCGTATAGTAATCCAAGGCTAATCTCTCAAGTTCCTGCGGCTGTGATACCCAATTCCCTCCGTCATCCTTTAGCATTTCGATTTTATTCCTCCGTCTTCTCACCACTGTAGTCGTATGATAATACTTCGTATTTCGATCTCCCAAGGCTATCCACTTCTCCCTTGATTTCTGAAACCAAAGGACCTCTTCCTGTTCCAATACTACGTCGAGCTCCTTACATAAAACCATCTCTTTGTTAACAGCTCATCTGTGTGATTGACGTCCAACAGAGCCTGCACTTCCTTAATCTCATTCAACAAATTGTCCTTACGGTTTTGTATCTCCCCAAACACCTCTTTGTTCCATCCCTGAAGTTTCCTCTGTAAAGCGTTTAGAGCTTCTGGTGTGCTCATCATCCCATTCCAAGATACTGAGAGTAACTCCTTAGAAACCCTCGTGTTTCAACCAAGCCGCTTCAAATCGGAATGGTCTCCTTCTCGGATCTCCCCTTATCTCCGGTTCCAGTTATATGTATAAGGGCGCATGATCCGAAGCCAAGAATGGTAAATGCGTCACTGATGCTTCCTGCCATTTTAAGCGTGTCTGGACACAACACAGTACTCTATCGAGCCGCTTAGCTACATGAGTGCTCTCTAGTCGGCCTCTCTTCTAAGTGAACTTGTTCCCTTTGAAACCCATATCAATCAGTGAAAGGTGATTCATCCATTCACCGAACGCTAAAGAATCTGGTGACAATCTCCCGTTTCCACCCGATCTCTCATTGAATTTTCTTATCAACACGATCCAGACGTTTAAAAACTTATTTTTTTCAGAGAATGATTAAATTTTTTTAAAAAATATTCTTAATTTATTTTTACAGTTACGCAATCATGATCGATCTTCAGTGATTGATTAAAATATCAATTTAAGCAAATAACATTTATCAATTTTCCCTCTTAATTAGAAAAAACAAAAAAAGCAAATCAAATTTCAATCCCGTGAACTACAAATCATAGTGCTGGAGAGGTCAGAAGAGCATCTTTTGATCCAATTAGCATCTAATTCGGCCATCGAGCTCCAACATTCGACCCGTAAGATGTTTAACAACATTACACCGTACAGATATGATTCTTTGACTCAATGACAGCTACAATTCGTAGTGACCAATAAGCGGAATAAAATCAAGTTAAGGAATGATAAAATTAAGCCATGGTAGATGATTACAAGTAGAAAGATAAGAAAAGAAATAAAAAAACTCCATAAGTCAAGTAAAACTAACAAAAATCAAACTTGAACTGTTACAATGACACGAGACTCTCGATGTGATCCGTACAAGAATGGACCTTATCAAGAAGTATGTTTCCAAGTCGATTACTTATCGAAGATTCTTCGTCCGCAAATTCGACTCTTCTGAAGCTCTTTCTCTTGGGATCAAAATATAAAATATAAAACGTTTTATGAGAAAACCGTGGTATATAGATAAACTCACCAGCGTGAGTGATAGCACCTAGATGGAAACGGGTTTCCAAACTCAAATCATAGTGCTCTGGAGGTGCAACAAAGTGTTTAAAGGACCACTGGTGTTTCTCAGCTTCCTCCAAAATCCACAATGTAATACCACCATGGATTAAGTTATCTACAACACAAGCTAACCTTCCCTCATAAAGTATTAGCATACCATAATAGACAACATTCTTTGGTAATGTTATCACATCGAACTTTTCAGATCTGACATCAAAACGCATTATAATGCTAAACTGATGAATACGGGCTTTATTATACAAAACCCCATTGATGCATCTCCCATACCCATACCAGCAGTGGTAAGGAATATGCTTATGGTTGGTTTTGATCATTTTCCATGATTGTTGACCTGATCCCAATGTTAAAACCGCAAACTCTATTAGGTCTCATGCAGATGACTTTGTGTTTACCTTCGATTGGATCGTATCCTAAAAAGCATGGGATATCCTCCCGCCTATCTCCGGGTTTGGGTAAGGTTAAGAAATGTCTCATGGTAGGGTTCCATATAATCGGGATTCCTGAATCTTGGAAGCAGATCAAGCTGTGGACAGATTCCGTAGGGAAGAAGTAACTATGTTTTGGGGATTTCATTTGGTAACGACCAATAGGCATTGCTGAGGAAGTATAATTAAGACTCGTTCGAATCATGATGATCTTGCGGAATCGAGAAAACAAACAACGTGTCGTCTTTTCTAAAGAACATTAGAACACTGGGCCGTGTTGAGTTGCGAGTTTTGAACGAGTTGGTGAAATATGGAACGAGTTTGGAAACCCTAATTTGTTCAAGCTCTGTTTACATATCCTCTATATATTATTTGATAAGCATTTTTAGAGAATAGCCTTATTTTTAAAAATATTTACAGTGGTGCCATTTTACTGATGTATCACCACCACATTCATTCTCATCAACCTTTTAAAAAAGACTTATTTCAATAGACTTATACGATATTATCCATTTGTTAATTTTTAATATAACCATGAAATTTATAATTCATTTTCTGTTATAATTCATTTCCAAAAAAATAATAACTAATAATTTTATACAAAATAATTAAACGAAATCAAAATTTACAAACAATTTATGATATACATAAAAATAATAGTTAATTGTTAATATAACCAAAAAATTATAATTTATTTTCTGTTATGATTCATTTCCTAAAGTTTTATACAAAATAATTAAACGAAATCAAAATTTACTATGATTTAATATTATACACATTCAATTACTACTTTGCATAATTTTGTTTTCTCTTATGAGAGAATATTTTTTAAAAACATACTATATTGTCAACTTATTATATAAAAAACTGGATTAAAATATTTTAGTATGCTTTAATTTTTTAATTATACAAAACTAAATAAATAATAAATTACTCTGGCGCAGGTTATCACCTAGTATATATATATTTGCGTCTCATATGTTTTTTAACTTATTATTAATTTTGAAAATATGTAAATAAGGAAGATAATTTCCATTTTTCTTTAATGAAAACGGAAGAAACGGTGGAGATTTCATCTTGTGCGTTCATGTTTTGTAATTGTTTACATCACAAAAGAAGTTTCGTAATTAAAACGATGGGATAAAATCAAATTAAGGAATGGTAATATTATGAAAAGGTCCCCCAGATTACAAGTACTGTAATTAAAATGCAAAGACATTGTCGTAGTTAATCTAACCAAAAAATTACGGATTGGAATCGATAGAAACTTCTCATAACGTATCGCGCAACACGACCTTCTCGGCTTCTCACAATCTCTCAAGTACACTCACGGCTTCGAAGAACAGAAAAAGCAGAGGAATCGAATAGAGGAAGAAGAAGAAAAGAGTACACAAGAGATTTAAAGGGTTACTGAGTTCTCGGTTTCAGAAACTACACGGCCTGGCTCTATGCGAGTGAGATAAATCCGGTTTAGTTGGTCTAAACCAAAGAGAAAACAAACCATCTTTGTAATTTGTTGATTTGATAAACTTCAAAAAATATATATGCTTAGTGTACTTCTTTCCTGGATTCATCTTTTGGTAATTTGTTCTTCTTATCAGATTGATCTAATAAACATCAAAAAGTGTATATGCTTAGTGTTCTCTTGTGGCTTCATGTTTTGTAAAAAAAAAAAAAAAAATCACTTCTAGATCACAAAAGAACTTCGGTAATTAAGAAATACGCGTAGTGTTCTTTTGTGCAATTCATGTTTTGTTAGTTTTCTACATTTAAATAAAAATAACTGGTAATAAAAGTGGATAGATCGAATCAAAGGAACGAGAAACCTCTAAGAAACAAAAAATGAAAATTCATAAAGTTGCATAAACCAAGTGTCATTCCAAGGGAAAACAAAAACTACCAAATCGCTACAGAGACGTGAAACTCTTAACGTGGTTCGGGGAAGCATGAAGCGGATAGATACGTTTTCTTCCAACTCCATTGCTGACCAAAAATCTGTCATCTACGATAGATTCGACTTTTCTGAAGCTCTTTTTCACCGGATCAAAGAAAGAGATACTAAACGATCCACAAAACCCTAATGGTGCATACATAAACTCACCAGCATGAGTGATACCATTTAGCCTAGCAGTGATACCCGAAATCGGATCTTTGTGAAGAAAAGGTGCAAGAAAGTATTTTCTCGACCACTTGTGTTTCTCCGCGTCTTCCAAAACCAAAAATGTAATAGCCCTGTTCGTTTTACAATCGCAGCTCCTGCGTCAGCGACACAAAAATAACAAGCAACTGATTCATTAAATTAAAGTTGAAGACGCATGCGGCTGTCGCTCCTTCATAAAAAGACACCGGCGGCTATCGCTTCTGATTTTCAGCGACTATGGAATCACCGGATTATAGCCACAGCGTCCGAAAGTGAGAGAATTATAGAAGAGATAGAAGAAAGGTGAGACTTTTTTTAATGTATTTTTTTGATCGCTGTCGCAGCCGCAGCGTCTTCTCTCCGAACATGAAAAATATCATATTCGAACGCGTTACTTGTTTCAACAACACAAGCTAACTTCCCCTCATAAGTAAGCAGCACATCCGCATGGATAGGGGATGGTACATCTATCTTATTGAATGTTTCAGATCTCACATCAAATCTCATTATGAACCAAACTTCACGCCCATAATTACCCTCACGATAAATACTGGCTTGATAATATAGAACACCGTTGATGCATCGCCCATAACTACCATCGCAAGAACGATGGTTAAGGTTGGTATTGACCGCTCTCCATGATTCTTGATTTGATCCCAATGTCAAAACTCGACACTGGGCGCTGGTTTTACCACGAGGCATGCACACCACTTTGTGTTTACCTTGGATTGGATCGTATCCTAAAAAGATTGTCATACGATCCCAGCTCCTCTCCGGTTCAGCTGGTAAGTTCAAGACCTGTCTTGTGGTAGGGTTCCAAACAATCACCCTTGATGATTCTTCGAAGCAGATCAAGCCGCGGACAGATTCCGTAGGGGATAAGTTACTGTAACGATCGATAGGCAGAGAAGAGGCGTATAGCTCGCTCGGTTTCTGTTGATCCAGTTGAGGGATCGACAGAACAAACAACTTGTTTTCTTCTTTGAAGCAGAGTACGTAGAAGTGTCGGTCGTGCTGCGGACCGGGTTTCATAAGAGTTGGCGAAATTTGGATCGGTGGAGATTGATGACCAAGGCTTTGAAACACAACGAAACCTCACAATAGATTTCCATGGCAGCCTTAAGAGTATCTTCATCCAATAGGCCCATTACACATACGCTCTCGGTTTTATCTCACCATTTTTGAATTTCTTTTATTCTTGAATTATTGGTTTTTTTTATTTTCGTTATGTTTTTTATTTTTGTGTAGCTGCCGAATAGCCTATTTATCGGATTTTTTTAACAGGTATAAAAAGCATGGCACATCGATGATTTTTTTCGTTATGTTTTGTATTCTTTGTTTCTAAATCTTTTGGTGTTCGTTGAATTTTCTTATCAATACAATCCAGACGTTTTTTTGGTCAAAAAATATATATATATGTTACGCAATCATTAAAATTATAAAAACTTATCAATACAATCCAGACGTTTATATTTTTTCCAGAAATTTTTTTTCTTTTTTTAATTCTTTAATTTCTTTTTACAGTTGCTTTAACTTTTGAAGTAGTTGTGTGCTTTGTTGATCCTTTTTGGGTCTATAGTTATGTGGGGAAAGGCGGCTGCAGCATGGAGGTCTGATGTAGATGGATGGGATAGTCCTACCTATGGGGCTTCTTCAAGAAACGCTCAGTCCAGCACAAGAAGGATACTTGACACTGCCCACTGGTCCTGTGGACTCTGAGCACTCAGGTAACAGCAGAAGAGCATTTTTGATCCAATTAGCATCTAATTGGGCCATCGAGATCCAACATTTCGACCCGTAAGATGTTTAACAACATTACACTGTACAGATATGATTCTTTGACTGAATAAAATCAAGTTAAGGAATGATAGACTTAAGCCATGGTAGATTACAAGTAGAAAGATAAGAAAAAACAAAAACAAAACTCCATAAATCAAGTAAAACTAACAAAAATCAAACTTGAACTGTTACAATGACACGAGACTCTCGATGTGATCCGTACAAGAATGGACCTTACCAAGAAGTATGTTTCCAAGTCGATTACTTATCGAAGATTCTTCGTCCGCAAATTCGACTCTTCTGAAGCTCTTTCTCTTGGGATCAAAATATAAAATATAAAACGTTTTATGAGAAAACCGTGGTATATAGATAAACTCACCAGCGTGAGTGATAGCACCTAGGTGGAAACGGGTTTCCAAACTCAAATCATAGTGCTGGATAGGCGCAACAAAGTGTTTACGCGACCACTCGTGTTTCTCACCATCCTCCAAAATCCACAATGTAATACCACCATGGGTATAGTTATCTACAACACAAGCTAACCTTCCCTCATAAGGTATTAGCATACCATTATAGACAACATTCTTTGGTAATGTTATCACATCCAACTTTTCAGATCTGACATCAAAACGCATTATAATGCCAACGGAAATCGACTGACGATGAATTCGGGCTTTATAATACAAAACACCGTTGATGCATCTCGCATTCCCATACCAGCCTCGGTTAGGAATATGCTTATGGTTTGTTTTGATCATTTCCCATGATTGTTGACCTGATCCCAATGTGAAAACCTTACACTCGTCGCAAACTCTATTAGGTCGCATGCAGATGACTTTGTGTTTGCCTTGGATTGGATCGTAACCTAAAAGGCATGTGATTTTCTCCCAGGTTTCCTCGGGTTTTGGTAAGGTTAAGAACTGTCTCATGGTAGGGTTCCATATAATGGGGATTCCTGAATCTTGGAAGCAGATCAAGCCGTGGACAGATTCCGTAGCGGAGGAGAAGTAGCTATGTTTTGGGGATTTCATTCTGTAACGAGCAATAGGCATTGATGAGGAAGTATTATAAGACTCGTTCGAATCCTGATGGTCTTGCGGAACCGAGGAAACAAACAACGTGTCCCCTTTTTTGAAGAATATTAGAACACTGAGCCGTGTTGAGTAGCAGCGAGTGTTGAACGAGTTGGTGAAACATGGATCGGTGGTGATTGCTGACCAAAGCTTTGACACGCAACGAGATCTCACAACATGTTTTGCAGGTAGCCTTAAGAGTATCTCTGAGGTTAGGTCGAGAGGTAATGACGATGTTGGTTTCGGTTGTCTTGTTACTTTTCGCTTCTTCGCTTCTTGTTGCTCCATCTTTGGGCGAAACCTTAATTTGTTCAGGATCTGTTACTTTCGATTTTATTTCTTTGTGTACATACATATAAATGCGAAAAATTGAACTACGATAGGCCCATTACACACACGCTCTCGGTTTTTTCTCACCATTTTTTATTTTTTTATTCTTTTAGTTATTGTTTTTTTTTGGGGTGAATCGGGTTATTAATGGGTCTAAAGCATGACATCATGATCATATCAATAATTTTTTCGTTATGTTTTGTATTCTTTGTTTCTAAATCCTTAATTTGGTGTTCATTGAATTTTCTTATCAATATAATCCAGACGTTTAGAAACTTCTGGAAAAAAAAAACAGAAAATTAATAAATAAATAAAATAATTATTCTTTAATTTCTTTTTACATTTAGGCAATCATGATCTTCAGTGATTGATTAAAATATAAATTTAAGCAAATAACATATATTAATTTTCCCTCTTAATTAGAAAAAAAAGAAGCAAATTACAAAATAAAATTGATTCAGGCCAACCACCGGCAGTGTTGTTCAAGCCCCTGCAATCACAGCTGCTGAAGCCGAATACTAAAACGATAATGAAAAAGTTTAGGATTTTTAAATTAAAGAAAAAAGTAGAATTTTTTGTTTGAAAAAAAAAAAAAGAAACGTATGGCAAATGGGGTAGAGTGACCTCATCCTCCTGATTCCAAAAAGCTAACAAAGAAATAAAAAGTTAGCAAAAATAAAGTAAACAAAGAAACGAAGAAAGAGTTTCCATTTCCTCAAAATCGCCCACCGTGGGGCTCGAACCCACGACCACAAGGTTAAGAGCCTTGCGCTCTACCAACTGAGCTAGACGGGCTTTGATGCTACATCCACGTATCCCATAAAAAGAATCAGACTTTTGAAGTAGTGTGCTTTGTTGATCCTTATTGGGCCTATAGTTATGTGTGGTGTGTCTGATAAGTGGAAAAGCAGCAATAACAAAAATCATAAAATAGAATCAAAGCAAGGAACGAGAAAACTATAAGAAAAACAAAAATCATAAAAGTTGCATTAACTAAGTGGCATTCCAAGGGTAAACAAAAACCAACAAATCGCTAAAAAGACATGAGACTCTCAATGTGGTTCGGGGAAGCATGAAGCGGATAGATACGTCTTCTTCCAACTCCATCGCTGACCAAAAATCTGTCATCTACGTTAGATTCGACTTTTCTGAAGCTGTTTTTCGCCGGATCAAAGAAAAAGATACGAGACGATCCATAAAACCCTAATGGTGCATACATAAACTCACCAGCATGAGTGATGCCATTTAGCCTAGCAGTGGTACCCGAACTCGGATCTTTGTGAAGAAAAGGTGCAAGAATGTCTCTACTGGACCACTTGTGTTTCTCCGCGTCTTCCAAAACCAACAATGTCATACCATCGTTGGTCGTGTTACTTTTTTCAACAACACAAGCTAACTTCCCCTCATAAGCAAGCAGCACATCCGCATGGATAGGGGATGGTGCATCTATCTTATTGAATGTTTCAGATCTCACATCAAAGCTCACTATGAACCAAGCTTCTGGCCCATAACCCTCATCAATACAGGCTTGATAATATAGAACACCGTTGATGCATCTCCCATAACTACCATAGCAAGAACGATGGTTAAGGTTGGTATTGACCGTTCTCCATGATTCTTGACCTGATCCCAATGTCAAAACTCGACACTGGGTGCTGCTGGTTTTACCACAAGGCATGCACACCACTTTGTGTTTACCTTGGATTGGATCGTATCCTAAAAAGATTGTCATACGATCCCAGCTCCTCTCCGGTTCAGGTAAGGTCAAGAACTGTCTTGTGGTAGGGTTCCAAACAATCACCCTTGATGATTCTTCGAAGCAGATCAAGCCGCGGACAGATTCCGTAGGGGAGAAGTGACTGTAACGATCGATAGGCAGAGAAGAAGCGTATGGCTCGCTCGGTTTCTGTTGATCCAGTTGAGGGATCGACAGAACACACAACTTGTTTTCTCCTTTGAAGCAGAGTAGAAGTGTCGGTCGTGCTGAGGACCGGGTTTCATACGAGTTGGCGAAATTTGGATCGGTGGAGATTGATGACCAAGGCTTTGAAACACAACGAAACCTCACAATAAATTTCCATGGCAGCCTTAAGAGTATCTCTGAGACTAGATCGAGAGGAAATGACGATGTTGATTTCGAGATTGATGAAGAATATTGTCTTCTTCTCTTGATCTGGATTTGTTCTGTTTTTTTTCCTGGTTGCTCCATGATCGTTAGCTTAAACCTTAATTTGTTCCCAATATGTCACTTATATATGGGTGCAAATGGAATTAGTGGAACAAACTACAAATTATATATGGGTGCAAATGGTTCCACTAATTATTCCTCTAGTAAAATGTTAACAAACCCTAAAATAACGGGATCAGAATTACAGATACCCAATCATGATTTGCAAGTAAAAAAATCAGGAAAATATTGTTTGCAAATATTTTTGTGTGGCTTCTTAACTAGATTTTTCTTAAATTTATCTCTCTCTATAAATATGTGATATATTCCATTATAATTTTATAACCCAAAAATAAATAGCTCTCACTTTTTCTTCCTAAACGTTCGTAAGAAAATTAGAATTATGAATTTATGATTCGTGGCAATCCACGGCAACAAGTTAAACGTATGTACGTACGTATTGACTTAGACTCCCAAACGAACACTTCTTCTTTCGTAATCAAACTCAATATCTCATGTCTTTCACCCAAAAAAAAAATCATAATCGAGAAAACCCATATGAACAAAGGAAAAGTAACACCACGTTCACAAATTATTTGAAATTTGAACGGAGTTTCATGTGTTCTTTAAATTATTTTCGGATTTTAGATACTTGGATTTATGGTTATTTTTCTATGGATCGTTTTCGCCTTTTCGGTTTCAATTTCGCTTACGGTTTGCTCAGATATAGAAAAACAATTAAAACGAATCGGTTTATTTTCGCTTTGATTCCAATCAACTAAACCGGATATAACACAGCGGTATATCGTCAGAGTTAGAGACTTAGAGAAGGACGTTCTCAAACGGTTTCACTAAGTTTTGCATTCAAGCATCGTCAGGTTAAAGGATTAGAGTAGAGAAATCGATTTACACTGCCAAACTGTATAAAAGGCTTTTCTAACATTTACTAAACAAAAAAAAGAAAGCCTCCAAGCCAAAAATATATATTCTCTTCCTCCAAGTGTTCTTGTTAAGACCCTCTCTAATAAGCTTATTTAGCAGCATACCAGTTCTGAGCACATTTTGCATCAACCGATAAATCGACTGAGAGAATGTTCTTTCCGTTGAAGGGTTTCGACATGCAGTCCACAACTATATCCTTGGCGATTCCCTCTGACTCCATTGGTCCTTCCAAGATTACTTCGTCGTGAATCTGTTTCCAAGACAAAGTCCTTTTCTTTTGTCACTCAACTTTTCAAACGAATAGAGGCCAAAAGGTTACATAATCGTGCTCATGATTTGTCATAGTAGAATGCATCCAGTTTTTTTAGAGGTGTTTGTTACCTGTAGAAGCAATTTCCAACCAAGCTCCTCCAACCTTTGATTTGTCGATATCTCCAACATCGCACACATTGCAACATCTGCTGCACTTCCCTGTAGATCATCGATGCTCAGAATTGTGAGATTGCCGAGTACCAAGAGGAAATTAGTATCTGATAAACTCAAACGAACGAAACGAAAACCTGCACTGGAGTGTTGATGGCTGCTCTTTTAATATGATTCTTCTGAGCATTTGACTGATATGCCGGGAATCTACGAGCCCTTCCTAACAGAGTGAGTACATACCCATCTTTCATTGCTTCTTTCTTACGGAGTTCTTGCCATTTCCTTACTTCTTGTCTGTCATTGTACCAGAGATTGACTGTGTCCTGAGCTTCTTCCCTTGACACCTTTTAGATGATAAAAAAACAAATGGCATTTTTGTAGCTTTAATCACACACCAAAGCACGTTTATATCGAGCCAATCAGTTCCCAACAGTAATACTGTACACTACCTTCCAATCTCTAGAAAGCCCGATCGCAGTTTTCCCATACGCAATTGAAAAGTTGAGCATCTTAGCCTTTCTTCTCTCGGAAGCAAAGGCGTCCTGAATACAAAATATCCGCAAAACAGTTAGAATAATTTTGGGCACAAAGCTTAGTTCCTTCAGGTACATGACGCAGTTTGTGACAACGATGGGTTCTAGGTGTCATGCAGAAAACCAAAGATTTATGGCTCTTTCAACACAGAAAAAACAAAAAAGAATCAAATGCCAATTGTAACAAGGATTCACCTTTAACAACGGCACTGGTGGCTTGTCTTGCCCAGGTTGTGGATGCCACTCAAGGAGTACTTCCCCATTTTCTACAGCTTTACGAATATGTGGATACATATTCATGGCTGTCCTCGAGTGGAAATCTCCGCCTGCTTTGAAAGCTTCCATCATGCTTTTACAACCAGCAAGATGTGCCAGAATTCTTAGTTCCAGCTGAAGATAGAAGAAGAATCGCAGTCAGCGAGTGAACCGGCTAAACACCACTTAAGAGATTGGTTCTACAACAACCAGAGTTTTATATTTTCACCTGCCCATAATCAGCCACAATGAGTGAATTTCCAGGTGATGCCACAAAGGCCTTACGAATCTTGTACCGGTCCTTCTCCAAAGCAGGTTGATTCTAGACAGATAAGGAGAACTTTAGTAACAAATTGTAGATGCAATTACAAGATCATAAGCAGTGTACTTACGGTTGACAAAGAAAAATAAAACTTGGACCATTTTAAATAAATTTCTGTACTAGCTCTTGGTAACGCAGCACAGAATTTCGAATCAAATTGTCTCACTTTTAGCATTTTACAATATGCTTACCAGTAGAAACATAGAGAAACTTAGCTACATAATGGCCTCACCAGTCAAGTTGTTTCCACAAATTAGGTTCAACCAATGTTGATTTGAACAATATTACAAATCTTCTCAATATATACCTGTAAATTTGGCCTTCTAGCTGACAACCGCCCAGTTTCAGTATTGATATTCAGGGAGCAATGGACACGGCCATCTTTCCCTGATACATTACTCCCCTGTTGAACAAGAAAACCAATTCCGTAAACATCAGCCTGAAGGGAAAGAGATAAGCAGCTCAGAATTCAGGAAAAGGCGTTAAGAAAAAAATTACCTGTAATGGAAGAATAAAATTTGAAATCAAAGAATCAATAGAGCAAACTTCACATAAAGAGGCAATAGCATGACATGCCTCCTTTCCCCTTTCACCCCCTCCAAATGCACCATATGCTGTTCCATAAGCAGATATGTCGGTTGCAACATCTGTCTTTGACTTTCGCGCTTCTAAAGCTTGATCTAGTGGCTGAGTAGCAGCATCATCATCATCTTCGGCAATTTCTTCTCCAGTAGTATCTGTAACATCCTCCATAAAGTCGTATTCAGCAGAAACTTTCCCAGCTAAGGTTTTCAAAGTATCCCCACTAACAGAGGGCCAACCACTGGCAGTGAGCGTTTCAGTTGACATTGGGGTGTCGCTAATCCTCTGCAGTTTGATGTTTCGGAACTTTGTCGGTGCTTTTTTGCCTTCTTCAATAACCTTGTCAATATTGGGAATTTTGAAAAGTTTTTCAACTGGAAGCACCTCATCATTCTCACTGTTAAGGAAATAAAAAGTACTTAAGTATCCATAAAACTAAACACTGAGAGACTAATCATGTAATTCTTGTTAGTTTCCTGATGGGAAATAAATTTCTCCTCAAAGTCATTCTGAGAGCTGTATGTGCAGTTTTCGATTTACCAAGGGAAAGGAACGCAGTTATTGACAACTTTTGAGATAAGAGTATTATACGCTTGAACTCTGTAATTAAGCAACAACCTCTGAAATACCAAAATATTCATTTTAAACCTATTATACATCGCAAAAATTGAAGGCAAGTCAAAAAGTAGGAAAAGGATACCTGTTAGAAATGCCACCGAAAAAGAGCTGACGCAATTGTGTGTCACTGCCAACATTCATATAATTTGCATCGGGACAGTACTTAGAGGCCCAATTTCGAAACCTACTAACAGCAACTTGCTGTTCTGCTTTGGCTACTTGCTCTATCTCAGCAAGATATTCCCTATCTACAAGTATCCCTTCCGCTTCCATTTTGACAAGAAGCTCACCAAAGGGTCGCCAGAACTCATGGTAAAAGTCCAGCATTGTCCTTCCTGAGAGTAGCTTTCCATCAAGACGCCATTCCTTTAATTGAAGTTTCTTTGACATGCTCTCGTAAAGCTTTAGCGTACTTATCGCATCCAAGGCAGAGTATGAAATCCAAGCCTCTCGATCTTCTCGCTGAAGCTCTTCGACAGGGGGAATGACCACAATTTTCCCTTCTGATCCATCCTTTTTCAGCTTTCTCTTGCCAAAAATAGTCTTCATTGAAATTTTACCAAGGAACTCTGCTTCCTCCTTTGTCTGTGTGGCCCCAAGAACTTTTGGGTCACTTGTAAGCGCTTCAAGTGAATAACCACCCTCTGTCCGTCTCGCAGAATCCCACAACCGTGCCATGTGCATCGTGTCGGCATGAAATCCAGAAATCTCAATCCCATGGTTTCTAATAATGTGGCTATCAAAACTGTAGTTGTGCCAGACCTGAAACGAAGAAAGCCAACCTATCAGGGTTTAATTAAGGATAGCCAAAAAAGTCTTCACATTAAAACAGAGAACCAGAAAGTGGCATAAGATATACAAGGTCCCGTTAAAAGCAAATGTCACTGAATATGTAGAAACAATCGAGATGTAGATCACATATAGAAAAGGGAAAAATGGTTCGAAACTCACTTTTCTGATGGAGGAGTCTTCAAAATAGGGTTTAAATTCGGCCAACACTTCCCTGCCATTTTCACCAAGAACATCTACCCAGAGGCATGACTTCCCATTCCCGAAATCTGCTTCTGACCCGCAGTAGATACTGAAACAAATCAACTCACCATGGTCCACAGGTGTCTCATTCTTCACCTCAATCCCAGATACCTATAAGCATTGAGAAATCAGCAAGTAACAAAACCATTACAACAAAATTCAAATTGCACTCATATATGTGTTTCTGAGCTGTGGGGATGAAGCTCACCTCTGTATCACAAGAATGCACAAGATTCCTATATTGTTTCACAAGCTTAGCAACAGCATTCTTCGCAGCAGGCACAGTATCAACAACAACAACCTTGTCATATATTTTCCTGAGGTTTGCACGGACTTTCGAAGGTTCAGGGCTTCTCTCCACCTTGGAAACGGTAACTATATTCTCACTGATTGCGTTACCAGAAGACTTTCCGCTTACAAGAGGTGTCTGTTTGCCATCTTCTTTGAGATCCACATCCAAATTTGTCGCAACCTCCAAATCCTTTCTTGGCAATGTCACAACAGGTCCAGATTGTGTAACACCAACCGATTCGCTATTGAGTGTAGCAGTACCGTTACCTCTGGGCTTGAACCCGTAATCAATCTTCTGAGAGGTTCCATAGGAAAGAGCATTAGGTACAATTGGGACTGGGCCACTGAGAAAAGAACCGTCATCATCGAGGTTTTTAACAATTTGGCCATTTCTTTCTCTAAACTTATTTGCTTCCTCCCTCCAAGCAGTTACAGTCCCAGGAACTTTATGCTTCACAGTTTCACCAACTTCCGTCTGATTTCCCACTTTGTTTGTCTTTGGAACCATCCTTGCCCTGTTAGGCTCCGACTGAAGTATCCACTCTCCGTTAAACACAACAGAAGATGACCGTTGGTGACCCGAATGCTGGAATCCATGACAAACTGTGGAGGTCGAATAACTGACATTTCCTTCTGCGGAAGCGACTTTCCTGAAATCCACAAGAACAATACTGAGCCTAAAACCCTCCAAAGATTACGAAACAGAGCAGAAAAAAGCCTCGACGAACCCATCAGCTAAAACTTCGATGAAGGCTAGAAAAAGTTATAATCTTTCCTGAAATTCATGAGCGAGCTTCGAAATCCAGCACACAAGAACCAATTGAGCCTAAACCCACTAAAATACTACGAAACAGTGCAGATTAACCGATAATCAAGTAAAGTCTCAACAAACACTCGAAGAAGGAAGAAATGAAAAAGACAAAGAAACTGCAAACCTTTGAAGGGTTCTACGGCAAGGCACGAGGAAGGAAAGTACGGAAGAAGAATATCGAGAAGAGCGCGAGACCCATGAAGAGGGAAGAGGTAAATGGCGAAGAAGAGGGTTATTGTGGGAGGTAAGAGAAACCCCCATGGCCAGAAGCGAAGTTAGTCTACCCAGCTTGAAGAGAGTGACTCTTCGCTGCAGGCGCGAAGATAAAATAGGGTTTATGGTGGCGAATTTTGTCGTTTCAAGCAAGTGGGTCTGCCTGAGAAGGAGAGGAGCAGCAGCAGATTGTGGCCATCGCTTGAAGACGCAGTGCCAGCCTTAAACCCTTGTTTCTACTTATTATTATCTTTTTAGTTATTAATCGTAATGTTAATCCAGAACTGAAAAAAATCAAACCGAACCGAATCAAAAATTATGAGGTTTGATTTAGTTTGGGATAGCAAAAATTATTCAAAATATTCGATTAGATTTTTCATATATAATTTTTAACTATCTAAAACTAAAATGGGAAAATTAGAAATAAAGGATGTTTTTAGTACTCTCTTATCCATATATACCTTCTTAATCAATTGTTAGTGAATTAGTCTTTATATTAATTGAAATCCAATTATACCCTTTTAATTTATTAATTAATTTTTAAATATAATTATAATACATAATATCCTCTTCTTTTGCCCACGTGTTTGATTATTTTCTAGAATCAATTATTTAGACATGAAAAGTTGGCTTCAAAATCTTAGCAAACAACAAATTCAATAAACTCACCAGATTTACGTGACATCTATCCAATTCTTTTTGCCTTAGACAATTGATTTTTGCAAAAATCTGAATGAATTATAAACAGAGAGATAGAGTTAAGAAACAGCATGGATGAAGAGATGTTCTAAAAATCCTAATTCTAAAACTCGCAGAAGACATGTTCTAAGCTTCGCATAACATGTACATTATGCAGAATGTATATTCTACGAAATCGCAGAACACGTACATTATGTAGAATGTATATTCTACAAATCGCAGAATATATAGAAACCGCAGAAGATACGTTCTAAAACTCGCAGATTATAGAGAATCCGCAGAAGATACCTTCTGAAATTCGCAGAACATATCAAAAAAGATTTTGTAAATATTTTTTTGTTACGTTTTTAGAATAATAGAAATTTTCTATTTCCTTAAATATTTATTTTTTCCTTTCAAGTATTTAAATTAATATTAAAATAAATTTTACAAATAAATAAAATATTAAAATATATGATTGTAGGGGTAGTTTAAGTACAATTGTATCAACTAAAATAAAGGTGTAGATGGACAAGAGAGTACTAAAAAATCATTTATTTCTAATTTTCCCATTCTAATTGAATGAATACCTGAAATACGATTATATATTTAGAATAACTGCAATATTTTAAATTCAAAATATTAATAATATTTAGATTCAAATTATTTAAAACATTTGAATTTATTTAGTTATATTTCTCAAAATTAAACAAAATTTTACAAAATTAAACTAAATTCTCGAAATAACCGAAATAACTAAATTATTCAAATATATTTTTTATTGTTTTATATTATAATCAAATCAAAATTTGTTAAGTTCTCATATAGTTTATATAATAAGATATCTAAATTATCCGAAATTCAAAAACCCAAATCGATTATCCGAATGTCAATGTTTAATTATAATCTAAAATAAAAATATAAATTTTTCAGTTTCGATTTTTGTTTTAACTTTAAAAGGAAAACCAGCAAATAAAAATGTACGACAAAAACATTAACAACAACCAAACTTATTCACTGGTTGAATCAAAGCTTGATCCTTCATCAAAAGCTCATAACCATCAAGAACATATGCGTTTCAGTAGAATTAAAGATAACATTGTCGAAGGGAGTTTCATTGAAGACTTGATGAACATCTCAAGTGGCAACAATAATATCCAAATGTTTATCCAAAAGGAACATACATGGTTCTTCTTAATCTTTATTCATTATAAAATAATATGGTAGGGTTAATAATTGTCAAGGAAAAGGGTGAAAGACGATGGTCCGTCCGTTTCATTTCCTTATAACAAAAACTCGATAACTTAAGAGACCAATAATTTATAATTTAATACTCCCTCCTTCATAAAACTAATGTTTTGAATACTATCTTCGGTGACCTACTTATTACTCTATAGTAGTCAAAATAAAAATTAAAAAAATGGAAAGAACCAGTCGTCATATATTCCGATTTTACCTATGATTTGGTAATAAGTAATAACCATTTAAACCAATAGAGATTAATTTTATGCCATAACGAAAAAGATAACTGTAGCCGGTTTAGAGATAATAACTCGAACCAGATAAAAATTTCAACTAAATAACAATGTCGGGCCCACTCGAAAGCAGGACCCTCCAAAAATAGGCGTATGCCACTTAGCGTGGAGAGCACACGGTATTCTTTAGTAAAAGGCGAAAGAATAGTTCGCTCTGTGCTCACCACATGGCTGCGTGATTAGATAGAAGCGAGCGAAGCCTTTATTTATAGTAGAATTTCTGCTGGTGATTGCTCCCAGTTTTTCGATGTGGGACTCGTAAACGAAACACCAAAACTGCGCTACTTGATTAACACTCTTCGCGGGCTTTAATGGGCCTGAAGTAAGTTTGGGCTATAAATATAAATGGTTGTTGGTATTTTATTATTGTCAACATACGATGTTAAAATCTGCAGTCGTTAAATCAAAGCAAATATAAGTAAAATTTACATTGAACCCCCCATGTCTAACAAAAGATATTACATTGAACCCTAAAGTAAAATAATTGGCTCAAAACGCCCCCTCTTACGATGTCGTTTTATATGGAAATAAACAGCGTCGTTGGGGAGAGAAATCATCTTCCCATTCTCTCTTCTCCTCATTTTCTATCTTGTTCACATTGATCTCGTGTAGTTTTTTCCAGGAAAAAACATGGATCCCAGACAGTCAGATGATAGGAAGAATGATTTTTTCAAAAAGAGATTCGCCGAGTTCAAGGAGGAAGCGATCGAGCTCTCTGACCTGTGCGGAGGAGACTCGTTGGGGTTCATCTGTTACGGACCAGGAAACGAGGAGGTCCATGTCTGGCCGGAGAATCGGCAAGCCCTGAAACAGATCGTTGACAAATTCAAAGCGCAGAGCGATCAGCAGAAGAAGGAAAACTCCTGCAGTCTTCTCGATGATTTGTCGGCTGAGGAACTGAGGGAACACCTCTCTGTCATCAGATCCCAGTTAGCTGGAATCAGGCAGAAGAAAATTGAAATTCTGAAGAAGACGATGATCAAGGGCTCTTCTTCTTCCGATCCGAGTGATATCGTGCCGCCCTCCTAGGGTTTCCAATTCCATAGCCTGGGAATGATTAATCGTGACTTGTCTTCCTCTTTTGTTTTGTGTGCTTTGAGTAATCGTGACTTATCATTCTGATTTTAGATTTGGTATTTACAGTGAGACAACTGTTTTCGATTTGTGGTCCGGTGATTGAAAATCCCTCTGATTGGATCAGACTAGAATTTTCCGGAGAGATGATGGCTTAATTGTCTAATTCGACATAATCAGTTCAAAGCTACAGAGATTCATGTGAAACACACATCAATTCAAAGACCTCCTGAATCTTTCTCTGCAACACCTTGTCCTTAACCCTACCAAATCAGACTGTACTAGAAGCAGAAACAAGATTTGTTACATAAGTGAACCGGATTATTAGTTGCCTGATCTACAAGCAGAAACAAGAATTGTTACCTAATGCACTTTGATATAGAGGAAAAAAAAAAGTAAAAAGCGGTATCCAATAAGTGAATCGGATTGGTTCTGAGATGCAAACCCTGCCTAAGAGAGACTGCTCTGATAAACGATCAATAACTTTTTAGTAATGATAAATCCACTTGAATTTGACAGAGCCGAAAAGCAAATAAAGACAAGCTGATGTTACCTTCTTTGTACAAGACATCTAAACACGAGATACCTAATAAGGGTTTCAATCTATCTATAGACATCTAAACTCATTCTTCGATGCAACTTTAATCAGCCCCACATATCAGAGAGAATCACGTAACTTGTACGTTCAGCTCATCAAGTATCCAGCAGATTCACCACCATATATATACATGCTCTGTTTCACCTTCAAAGCATTAATGCAAAGCTCCCAGCCCAGCTATAAAGATCCAACACTTGGCAACCAAAATAGAAGAAAACATAGAGATCAACTCTCGTTGAGACATTTCGTCGAACAACTTGACCGCATCATCGACTCTACCACTCTTCAAGAAACCCTTCGGCTTCATGTGATCAAGTGAAGTGAAGTGGGTTCATCTGAATAATATATGATATGAGTTTTTTTGTTTAGGATTTGGCTTGAAGTCGAATGTTGAGTAACTTCATCTCGTGTTATATGGAAAGAGTTTGTTCTTCAAATCTTAATTGTGTTCTTGGAGTGTCGTCGTTTCATCTATGGATTCTAAACTAATTAGATCTAGGCCAGGACAAATTATCCGGAACTGAAAAATCGAACCGAAACTGAACCTAATTAAATGGAACCAAACCGAATAGTCATAAATATTGTATTTGAATACTTCTTTGTTCAAATATTTTGGGTACCACACGAAGAATTAATTATATTTAGATTTAAAGTAACTTAATATTTAAAATTATACTAGTTTTAAACTAAAAGATATTATCAATGTTTAAACTAAAATAACAAAAATATTCAAAATAATTAAAATATTCAAAATTAATTAAAAATATTTTAATGCTAGTTTTTACTTTTTATATTAATAAGCTTAATTTTTTTTCCGCGTAATAATTTCTATTAATTTAAAAGAAGGATTACAGAATTAATGGAGCATAAATTATTACACACGCAGATATATGGTCATATATTAAGAAAATATAACAAAATAGAGTTTAACTGTTATAATCCATTAAGGTTGGATCTCCATAACCGGTTCAGTCCATTAGACCATAGGCGGACAGGACTCCTAAGCCCAATATAATTAGTAGATGTTTTCATTTTTCTTGTAGGAATACTATTTTCTTTTATATCCTTTGTGTAACCACTATATAAAGAGACATTTGGTCCTCATAATAATATATAGAATTCATTCGATTCACAACACGTTATCATCACGAGCTTGCTCTGATAAAACCCTAGCAGCCGCCGAGCATAAACCCTAAAAGCCGCCGCCGTCCGTCCGTGTGCGATCCGATTAGCCGTCCGTTTGCGATCCGATTAGCCGTCCGCCGTTAGACGCCGATTAGCCGTCCGCCGTTTTCCGAGGTCTTTAGCTCCCGGTTCTTTTCCAGTCAACCCAAAAGAAGGATCAAAGGTAGAAACAAATTTCTAAAACCCTAGAACATAAAAATCGAATTCTGATCTAATATTACCAAACCCTAATAATCGATTCTCCCATGTTCTACTTGTTCGATTTTAGAGATTTTGAAATCGAATTGAACCTAAGCTAAACTAGAACCTTTAAAAATCGGATTGCTTGAAATAGATTGATTGCTTACACATGTTAAAATCGAATTTGGACATAAGCACATAAAAACCCTAAAAATCGATTTTCTTGTTTATCATTGATTGTTTGAATAACCAAAATCGAATTTGATCTTATGCATGCTAATATCAAACCTAAAAATCGGACCATTAAAATTTTGTTGGCCAAAACCGCAAATTTGGAAATTGCCTTATTTTGAATTTGGAAAATCGGACCTTTTTGTTTGACCACATAAAATCGCAAATTGGAAATTGCCTTATTTGTTTTGGAAAGTTTCCTTATTTGAAATTTGGAAATTGCCTTATTTTGAATTTGGAAAATTTCCTGTTTACTTTTATCACCTAGAATTGCATGTTAGGATTAAAATTGGAAACTTGCTTGAATTAAAATCTCATGATAAAATCGGTTGAAAGAAACCCTAAAATCCTAAGAGAAAACCGATGCTTGATTTCAGATGTCGAAAGTCAACAATTTGGACTTCGCAGCCCTTAATCTCTCAGGAGATAATTACTTGCAATGGGCTTTAGATGCAAAGATCATGCTGAAATCAAAAGGGCTCGGTGAATGCATTAATGATGCAAATAACGAATCCGAGAGGAATAGGTATAAGGCGATTTTAATCATACGCCACCATCTCGTTGAGAGTCTCAAAGATCAATACTTGACGCTTGAGGATCCTCTTGATCTCTGGAAGGTGTTAAAGGCTAGATATGATCATCATAAGATGGTTATACTGCCTAAGGCCAAATATGATTGGCTTAACTTAAGGCTTCTGGACTTTAAGTCCGTGGATGAATACAACTCGGCCCTATTTAAGATAGTTTCAAAATTGAAGCTATGTGGCGAGATTGTGACAGAGAAGGATATGCTTGAAAAGACCTTCTCGACCTTCCACTCAAGCAACTTGTTGCTACAGCAACAGTATCGTGAGAATGGCTTCACGGCCTATGTGATAGGGCTCAGGTTTTACCCAAATAATCAATTACTGCAAGTGCACAGCAATGCAGTTGAAGTATAAGGGGTATCGAATCCTCAGGAAAGTAGATGCTACACTAATGGTTTCTAGGTTTAGATTATGCTAGGCGATTTATATTAAGTAAACTAAGAGCAGAAATTAAACAAGTAACGAGTTGGAAAGTGATGTAAGTTCAGAGACTAAAGGCGCTAGGCAAGGGTGATTATCAGGTTTGAATCCAAGAATGCAGAATCTAAGTTTATTAGGGATTTATTAAGAACCGTCTAGAACTCGAATCACAAAGTTAAAACCAATCAACTCTCGTTGCAGAAGTTATCTATGCCTAAATTCCTAAATTCCAAATCTCTTTGTAAATTTAAACAATTAAGGCAAGCAATAAGAACAGGTTCGATTTGTTCACAAAATACCTAAACCAAATCTCTTTGTGAAAAGATATTTTGCCCACCTATGATTAGATCAAGTTACTAATAATGCTCTCGCATCTATTAAATAACCTAAGGTTTGATTTCTAAGTGATCAATTCAGAAAATCAAGTTAAGTTCAAATCAAGGTGAAGATCCAATTGATTTCCCTAAAATTCTAATGATTCTACAAACTCTTCATCAAACCCTAAATAACCCTAACCTAACTAGCAAACTACTCAGACATAATTATGTAAACACAAATCATGACTGAAATAAATTGCATAAAAGAATAGAGAATGATACAGGGGTTCGAAAACTGGCTCAGATGAGTTAGGATTGTCTCCCCAAAAGCTCGGGATCAATCTCTCTCTAAGTCTCAAAAACAGAAAATAATGATAAGGTGTTTTGCTAAACAATGCCAGAAAACTATATATAGAAGGGGATTTTTCGTCCAGGGGCAGACTTGTAATTCTTCAAACTTGAGATGATTTCCTTTTTCTGATGGAAATTAGACAACTCGGCCGACCTCTCTTGGTGTCGATCGACACTGATGGTGTCGATCGACACTCAGCTCGACAAATCCAGCCACTTGACTTCACTACTTCGGCTGCTTCTCCAAAGTGCTCCAAAATGTTCCAGATTCTCCCATTTAGCTCAAAGTGTTCTCCATCCTGCAAAGACTCTAAAAAGACTCCAAAACTAGCAAAAGACTCTATAAAAACACTTATATCATGGCCTAAAAATGGGTAAAAACCATGATATATCAATTCCCCCAGACTTAGCCTTTGCTTGCCCTCAAGCAAAACAGAAACTTAGACTGAAGTAGAAGTTTGAAAACAGGAACTTCCGAGTACTTCTTCAAAACGCCACTCTGATTAACACTTCTTGAATCCACATGATATTAGAGCCAATCTTAGTAAAGTTCAGTGTACTTACCACAAGCTTTGCAATCTCTCAGTTCAAATCCAGATCCTTTCCTTGGTATAAATTTCGAACTCTAACATTGGTAATGCCATAGAACTTTTCTGATTCTTTTCCCTTCCTTAGTGCCTGAACAAGACATTCTCATACAGCTCCCCTATTTTCTCTTCCCTTAGTCAACTTCTGCCCATTTTCAGGGTGTTCTAAGATCTTTTTATTGATTTTTCTTTTTCTTTTTGGGATCTCTGGAATAGTGCTACTCTCTACTTGTGTTCCTTGTGAGGAGACGTGTTCAAGAGCATCACTAATATTGTTCCTTGTTAGGAGACAGGCTCATGACAAAGGCACTATTCCAGACTTAGACTCTTTTTCTTTCTTTTCTTTTCTCTTAAGGGAAGATCAAGGAGAGACTGCAATTGCCTATCTGTTCGGACTGAAAGAGGAATCAAGTTCTGCGCATACCTAGTTCTTTGTAAGGGGATCTGAACTCGCCCTGTTAGACTGATTCCACTTGTAGCTTTCTACTTAGTAAGTCCCGAAATCAACTCTCATATCAATGGTTCTTCAAGTGTCAACTTCCTGTGGTTAGTTTCTAGAAAAACCGAAAATTCCAACTGATTTTGACTCAATAAAACAAATTTTTAAAAACTTTTGACTCAAGACTAAACTGATTCTCAAAACAAAACACAAGATTAGCAACCACCTCCCCCAGACTTGAATAGCACTGTCCCCAGTGTTACTAAGAATGAGTTTGGATAGAAAAAATATATGTCAAACTTTTGCAACAAAGAGAAAAAATCGGATTACCTGACTTCTGCGCGTAGCGTCGATCGACACAAGGGGTGTCGATCGTTGATGTGTCTGAAAATGGTGTCGATCGACACAGATGGTGTCGATCGACACTCTGTCCGTAGACAGAGTTCTGCCACTCAAACATGATTGTTGCTAAGTCAGATTTGTTGTTAGAGTGAGCCTAGCTGTTAGAAAAACTCAAATAAACGTTAAAAGCACAAGATAATCCAATAATCTCTTTGAGTTCAACAAGTTATGAAGCAAAGTACTGAAGTAAATGCAGACTCAAGAGTAAAAGAAAAACTGACTCAAAAGACTAAAAGGAATGGAGAGTCACTCATCGTCATCAGCATGTGGTGGAGAACGTGGTGGAGTGGGTGGTCGAACGCAGCTGCATGTAGACATGGTAGCAATGGTGCTCCAAATCGCCTGGAAACTCTGTACCACATATCTCTGGAAAACGTCTGGCTCCATAGGAATCGCAGGAGCCTTGGGAAGCTGATGAGTACCAATGGGCTGTAGTGCGCTGCTGCGCCTAGAACATGAAGGGCGAATGGTGGCTGCAGCTGGCCGGGATGATGCGCCTCTGGGTCTGGCAGCAGGAAGAGTCCTTAGCTTGCTCGGGCTATGACGGAAAGCGAGGCGTCCTAGATCTGAAGTGATGTGAGTAAGGTCTCGGTCAGGTAGAAGTACCGCGTACTGTACTCACTGCTCGTCTGCGAAAACCCAAAGCCTCTCTGGCTTCACCCAATGTGTCCTCTTAAGGTACTCCATATCAACCAAAGATCGTGAAGTATCAATGGTACAGCTGGAAGTGTCAATCCTGAAGTGCAGAAAGATAGGAGTAATGAGACTGCCAATAGTCTCGGGCTTCACCTGCGTACCAGAGAAAGGCTTGGTCTTCAAAGAAGCCAAGTGATGTGCAAAGACTGCGCCTAGGTTCGCGCCAAGTGGCGCCTGTGTATCCTCATAGATGTCTGACCAAAGACCTCGGTAAAGCAGTACCAACTCAGCCACCCGCATCTTTCCTGGCTCATGCTTACGCAGAAGTGTAGTGGAGAACAAACATACCAAGTAGCGCAGGGTGGGATGGCGAATGTCGGTGTGAGTGGAGGCCTTAGAATCATACCTCCCATTTCCGAAGAGGGACCAGAAGCTGGTTGTCTGGAAGCTGTGACTGAAGAGCAACTCCTGTCTCATGCTCATCTTCGAACCCATAGAGCTGGCAAAGCTCTGGAAGTGAAATGCGGTAACGGATCCCGCAAATGAGAAATGTGAGTGTCCCTTCCAGAGCGTTGCGGACTATCTCGTTCCTGTAGTAGACTCTGGCAGTGGCGATGAACTGGCGGACTAGATCAGGGTACAAGTCGAACTGCCGTGTCGCAATGGTGCCCATACTAACTCTGCGCATCATCTGCAGAACGTCATCTTTGATGCCCAATGCAGTCATCGTCTTCTCGCAAGTAAAGCGAGTCAGAGCAATCTTCACGCCAATCCACGCATTGTAGAAGAGCGTGTCATAGTCATCCCAGACCTCGTCAATGCCTCGAAGAGTACAGTCCTGCTTAGCAATCTCCGTAGCTGGTGGATCCTCCCAACGTCGTGTACTCCGGATCTTTGAGTTTTCACGCTTAGGCCAAGGAGCAAGACACGGAATTGCCTCATCATTAGCTGTTCCGGAGGCGGAAGCTTCAGTGTGGCGTGGTCTCTTACTCACAGGAGCCATCTGCAAAAGAAAAGTAACCCAAAATCAAATCCACAATCTAAGAAATGAAGATCAATATGTCAGGTCGGGTCGGGTGTCGATCGACACTCATGGTGTCGATCGACACCATGCGCGAAAATTCAATCCGACCCGAAAATCAAAATTGCAACTTCATTCAATCATCAAACATCATTCCAATCAGTCCCAATAGCAATAATCGACCTAGTTTATGCCATAAAACCCAAAGAACAATCCAAATTCACAACATGCATCATCAATTTCCAAAAATCTGAAAATTTCAAATTGTGCAATTTAGAGGATGAAAAATGGTTGGGTAATGATGGAGACCATGTTAGACAACCTAAATGAGCATCATTCAAACAAGAAATCAAGCCAAAAAGGTCGGATTCAAAAATTTTCACCTTAGGGTCGAAATCAAAATTGGGTGATTTGAAGAACATACCTTTGTAGATCGAAGGAATGGATGATAGATTATGGAAGAGGGTAAAAATCCGCACGGATTAGAGCAAAGAATCACTCAATTTGGTTAAGTTTTGAAAAAAATCGGATTTGGGGCAAAATCTTCTCAAGGAGCGGTTTTGAAAAAGTGAAGATGAAAGTGATGAAACACGGGTTTTGAAGACTTACATTGGTCCGGATGGTGGTGTCGATTGACACATAGGGTGTCGATCGACACTGAATCTGGTCGAAAATTCTCCTTCTTTTTTTTTTATTTAAAAACCAAAATAATTAGTAAAACCAAAACAAAATGTAAAGAAAAACGTACCTAACAGTGGGTTGCCTCCCACTCAGCGCTCGTTTAACGTCAATAGCTTGACTGTTCATGCGTTTAGGCAGACGATGCATTAGCCAGAGACACAATGTGTCCTTCTGGAATATTGGCTTGAGCCCAATAGTGTTTCACTCGTTGCCCATTCACAGTGAACTCTCCTCCTTTGGAGTTTGTCAAGACAATTGCTCCATATGGTCGAACCTCTTTGATGGTGAAAGGACCTGACCAACGTGAACGCAATTTACCAGGAAACAATTGCAAACGAGAGTTATACAGAAGTACCTGGTCATTTGGCTCGAATTGTCTTGAGATGATCTTCTTATCATGATATGCTTTAGTTCTCTCTTTGTAGAGCTTTGAGTTCTCATAAGCATGATAACTAAGTTCATTCAATTCGTGGAGTTGAAGTAGGCGTCTCTCTGCAGCTGGTTTCAAGTCTAATTTCATTTTCTTGATTGCCCAATGTTCCTTGTGTTCCAACTCAACTGGAAGGTGGCATGCTTTGCCATAGAGCAGCTGGAAAGGTGTATTTCCCAAAGGCGTTTTGTATGCAGTCCTGTATGCCCAAAGTGCATCTTCTAACTTTGTTGCCCAATTTTTCCTTGTCTTTCCTACTGTCTTCTCCAGAATTTGCTTGATTTGCCTGTTGGAGACTTCCACTTGTCCACTTGTTTGGGGATGATAAGGAGTCGCGACACGATGCTGAACACCAGTTTCTTCAGTAGCTTGTCGAAAATCTTGTTAATAAAGTGAGAACCAGCATCACTTATAACAATCTGAGGTACTCCGAATCTTGGAAAAATGATGGTCTGAAACATCTTGAGAACCACAACAGCATCATTCTTCTTTGAAGCAATTGCTTCGACCCACTTAGAGACATAGTCCACAGCCACTAAGATGTATTGGTTTCCAAAAGATGGAGAAAAAGGACCCATGAAGTCAATACCCCAACAATCGAAAATCTCCACTTCAAGGATGAAGTTCTGTGGCATCTCGTTCCTCTTACGAACAACTGAGCATCCTTAAACATAGTAGGCCACCAAAAGCCTGCTTGAAGAACCTTGGACACTGTCTTGAAGTACGCAAAATGTCCAGCATACTCAGAACCATGAAAATGGAACAAGATATCACGAACCTCACTCTCTGCAATGCATCTTCTGTAAACATTGTCTGAACAATACTTGTATAAGTGTGGTTCATCCCAGTAATACCTTCTATGTTCCCTCATGAACTTCTTCTTCTCATATCCCTTGATATGGTTAGGCTCAATGTCTGCAGCAAGGAAATTCACAATATCAGCATACCATGGTCGAGTTGCATCTTGAATAGCAAAGATTGGCTGTCGAAACACATCATCCAAGAGCCTGCGAACAGCTAAGGGTTCCTGGTGTCGATCGACACAGGTGGTGTTCGAGATCATGTTCTTCAAGCTACTCTCAACAAGATATATATTTTCTTCTGGTAGAAAATCATCAATAGGCACGTCATCTTCAATCCTGATCCTTGAGAGATGATCATCTACTCCATTTTCAACTCCTTTCTTGTCTTTGACTTCTATGTCGAACTCTTGAAGAAGTAGAATCCATCTAAGCAACCTTGGCTTTGCATCCTTCTTCTGCATCAAGTACTTCAATGCAGAATGATCAGTGTGAACAATCACCTTCGAGCCAACAAGGTACTGTCGGAATTTTTCAAAGGCAAAAACCACAGCTAACAATTCCTTCTCCGTAGTTGCATAGTTCTTCTGAGCATCATCCAATGTTCGGCTTGCATAATAGATGGCGTGGAGCTTCTTGTCCTTCTTCTGTCCCAATACTGCGCCCACTGCGAAATCACTGGCGTCACACATCACCTCGAAAGGCAAATCCCAGTCTGGAGGTTGCACAATTGGAGCACTCACTAAGGCTTCCTTGATCTGTTCAAAGGCTGAATTACATTCTGCAGTGAACTCGAACTTCACGTCTTTGCACAGAAGAGCGGTGAGTGGTCTTGCAATCTTGCTGAAATCCTTGATGAATCTTCTGTAGAACCCAGCATGTCCTACAAAACTCCTCACTGACTTCACAGAATCTGGTGCCTGTAGCGTTGTCATGACCTCTATCTTAGCGTGATCCACTGCAATGCCTTCTGCTGAAACCTTGTGTCCAAGCACAATCCCATCCGTGACCATGAAGTGACACTTTTCCCAGTTCAGGACCAAGTGCTTCTCCTCACATCGCTGCAACACAGCGCATAAGTTGTCCAGACAGTCTTTGAAGGATGACCCATAAACAGAAAAGTCATCCATAAAGACCTCCATAAACCGCTCAATCATGTCCGTGAAGATCGCCATCATACACCTCTGGAAGGTTGCAGGAGCATTACAAAGTCCAAATGGCATCCTGCGATATGCAAATGTACCATAAGGACATGTAAAAGTGGTCTTCTCCTGATCATCTAGATGGATTGGAATCTGGAAGAATCCTGAATAGCCATCCAAGAAACAGTAGTATGGATGGTTCGCCAATCTCTCAAGCATCTTATCAATGAATGGTAAGGGAAAGTGGTCCTTCCTGGTCGCAGCATTCAACTTTCTGTAGTCTATGCACATTCTGTGTCCTGTCACAGTCCTTGTTGGAATCAGCTCGTTCTTCTCATTCTTCACCACTGTGACTCCTCCTTTCTTAGGAACCACGTGAACTGGACTGACCCAAGCACTGTCTGAAATGGGATAGATGATCCCTGCTTCCAAGAGCTTCATGATCTCCTTTTTGACTACTTCCTTCAGGTTTGGATTCAGCCTTCTTTGATGCTCAACTGAAGATTTCGTCTCATCCTCAAGGTGAATCCGATGCATGCACAAGTCTGGTGAGATACCTGAAATGTCATCAAGAGAATAGCCAAGAGCCTTGCGAAATTTGCGCAGCTTGCTTAGCAACAACGTGAGCTCTGCATTGTTCAAAGAAGAATTTACAATTACAGGATAAGTGGAATTAGGACCAAGAAATGCGTACCTTAGCCCGGCAGAGAGCTGTTTAAGCTCAACTTTAGGTGCCTTGGCCTCACTCCAATCGGGGAGTGTGGCTATTGTTGATGATCGCGCGTGGTGTCGATCGACACTGCTTGGTGTCGATCGACACAAGTCCTCAGCAGCGACTAGTTGCATCACTTGCTCGCTTGCATCCAACATCTTCAAGTATCCAGCAGTTGCATCGTCCAAGCACTCAATGTCCTTTGTTGAAGTGGTCAATGCACGTTCCAGAGGGTCTGTAGGGTGGTCCTCTTGGAAAATTTCTTCAGCAAGGTTGGTGAGTGAATCGACATATAAGGTCTGTCCATCAATCGTTGGTCTCTTCATCAGCTTCTCCATGTCGAAATTCATCACCAAATATCCAAGATTCAGTGCGATCCTGCCCTTCCTCACGTCAATTATCGCTCCAGCTGTAGCTAAAAATGGTCTAGCAAGTATGAGAGGGTCTTTGTGTTCCTCATCATATGCCAAAACCACGAAGTCTGTGGGAATCAAGCAATCTCCCACTTTGATAGGGACATCTTCCAAAACACCTTCAGGGATTCTGACGGATCGATCAGCAAGTACTAGGGAGATTCTTGTGGCTTTCAAATCTGTCATGTCCAGCCTTAGAGCGACTGAAAGAGGCATCAAGTTGACACTCGATCCTAAGTCACACAAAGATCTTCCAAACTTGTCTGAAAAGATGGAGAAGTCTAGAACAAAGCTTCCTGGATCGGAGAGTTTCTCTGGAAGCCTATTCTGAATGACAGCACTAACTTGCTCTGATATCATCATTATGCTCTCCTCCATGTCCATGTTGTTTGTCATCATCCACTTCAAGTATCTCTTTATCACTGGAGTAGTTCTAATGGCATCCATCAAAGGGATTTCAACCACTAGTCTATCCATGATAGCCTTGCATCTAGCGTCCAGCAGCTCCTTCTTAGACTTCTTTGTCACCTAAGGGAAAGGGATCTTCGGTTTGTAAATCCTTTCTTCAGCAACAATCTTGGTCTTAGCTCGATCTGGTTCTGTCCGTGGTGGGCGTCGATCGACACTCTCCTGGTGTCGATCGACACTCGTCGTGGAAGGTGTTTCCTTTGCTTCTGGTTCAGCTTCAGGATCGACTTTGTCTTTCATCTCCTCGGGTGTCGATCGACACACAGTAGTGTCGATCGACGCTGGGTCCGCAGCATCTTCTACATCTTCAAGCTCCTCGAATTCCTCAATGCTAAGTCCTCCCTTCTGGACAGGCTGAAGGTTCTTCCCACTCCTCAATGTGACAGCATTCACTTGGCGTTTCGGATTGGTATCCGTCTTCCCTGGAAGGAATCCTTCTTGTCTGCTAACAGCCTATGCAGTTTGAGCAACTTGAACATCCAGCTTCTTCATGTGAGAACTCAAGCTCTCAATCTTCCCATTCAATTCCTGGTACAGTGAATCAATCTTGCCATTGAAATTCACTGTAAGCTTCTGCTGTCCCTCCAAGATTTGCTCTAGCATAGCCTCCATTTTGTTGTCTTGAGGAGGAGGCTTCTGGTATGAAGAATTTCCATAGCTCCTTGTGTAGTTGCTTTTCTGAAACGGGGCTTCGGGGTATAACCAGAAGAGTTTTGATTTCCTGTGAAGGAACTCTTCTGATAATTTCCAGTGAAGTTCCTGTTTCCCTGCTGGTTCCCATAACGTTGGCCTTGAAATCCACCTCTGTTGATGTAGTTCACATCCTCTTCTTCACAGACCTCACTTGATTCGAATGACTCCACTTCATTGGCAAAGTGGACTTGCTTCTTCCCCACCAAAATATCTAGCTTCTTGTTGACCTCAGCAATCTGGCCTCCTCCACTCGCTCCAGCATGTTGTCTCCTGTTGAAGTCTGCATTCTTGGTGCTGTTACAAGAAGCCAAGTTCTCTATCAGCACCATCGCGTCCTCTGGGCATCGGGTGTTGAAGTTGCCATTGCTTGCTGCGTCCAAAGCCATTTGGTACCTCCAGTCGATCCCTCGGTAAAAGATACCAAGAAGCTGTGGCTCGCTGAACCCGTGATGAGGGCAGTCCCTCTGGTATGATCTGAAGCGTACCCAAGAAGCCTTGAATGCTTCAGTAGGACCTTGAGAAAATGCAGTGATCTTGGTTCTCAGCTCCTCAGATCTCGCGTCATCAAAGAAATTGCAAAAGAATGCATTCTTTGTGTCTTCCCATGTAGTTAAGGATCCAGGGTCCAGCTGCTTCAGCCAGTACGAAGCATCACCTGCAAGTGAGTATGGGAACAACTTGCAGAAGAGATAATCATAGGATACTCCATTAGCCTTGATGCTTGATGCGAGGTCCTCAAATCTCTCAATGTGATCCATCAGGTGCTCGTTAGGAACACCATGGAAAGGATGTTGCCCCACCAATGTGTAGTAGGCGGGCTTCAGCTCGAAGTCATTCCTCTCAAATGCAGGAAGACGGATCGCAGCTCTATTAGCATAAAACTGGTCCGGGCGGTTGTACTCGCCTAGTGTTCTTCCACGTCCAGCTCCTGCATTTTGTATGATTGGTTCGACGATGACGGCGCCAGCCTCATCAAGTCTGTGTCCTTGGGCATTCCTTCTGTTGCCCTGCAGGTCTACAAAGTCTCCTGCTTCGTTGCGTATCATGATCACAGGTTCTGCCATCTCGCTGCGCGCACGGTGTCGATCGACGCTAGTGGTGTCGATCGATGCTGAGGTAGATACTCGGTGGTGTCGATCGATCCCAAGGGTGTCGATCGATGCCTGTGCAGCCTTGCGGTTCGTACGTTCGAAACGGCCTAGCTCCTGGATCAATGGGATTAGTTCTTGGTTCTTGTTGCTTCTGGTACTACGACTAAGCATGCACCTGAAAAACAAAAATTTAGAAACTAAATTAGTAACCAAAAATCAAAAAGCAAAACCTAGTCAAAATCCTATTGCTAGATTCCGTAGGTAGTTATTACTTCCCCGGCAATGGCGCCAAAAACTTGATAGGGTTCAGGTTTTACCCAAATAATCAACTACTGCAAGTGCACAGCAATGCAGTTGAAGTATAAGGGGTATCGAATCCTCAGGGAAGTAGATGCTACACTAATGGTTTCTAGGTTTAGATTATGCTAGGCGATTTATATTAAGTAAACTAAGAGCAGAAATTAAACAAGTAACGAGTTGGAAAGTGATGTAAGTTCAGAGACTAAAGGCGCTAGGCAAGGGTGATTATCAGGTTTGAATCCAAGAATGCAGAATCTAAGTTTATTAGGGATTTATTAAGAACCGTCTAGAACTCGAATCACAAAGTTAAAACCAATCAACTCTCGTTGCAGAAGTTATCTATGCCTAGATTCCTAAATCCCAAATCTCTTTGTGAATTTAAACAATTAAGACAAGCAATAAGAACAGGTTCGATTTGTTCACAAAATACCTAAACCAAATCTCTTTGTGAAAAGATATTTTGCTCAACTATGATTAGATCAAGTTACTAATAATGCTCTCGCATCTATTAAATAACCTAAGGTTTGATTTCTAAGTGATCAATTCAGAAAATCAAGTTAAATTCAAATCAAGGTGAAGATCCAATTGATTTCCCTAAAGTTCTAATGATTCTACAAACTCTTCATCAAACCCTAAATAACCCTAACCTAACTAGCAAACTACTCAGACATAATTATGCAAACACAAATCATGACTGAAATAAATTGCATAAAAGAATAGAGAATGATACAGGGGTTCGAAAACTGGCTCAGATGAGTTAGGATTGTCTCCCCAAAAGCTCAGGATCAATCTCTCTCTAAGTCTCAAAAACAGAAAATAATGATAAGGTGTTTTGCTAAACAATGCCAGAAAACTATATATAGAAGGGGATTTTTCGTCCAGGGGCAGACTTGTAATTCTTCAGAACTTGAGTGATTTCCTTTTTCTGATGGAATTAAGAAACTTCGGCCGACCATCCTTGGTGTCGATCGACACTCAGCTCGTCAAATCCAGCCTCTTGACTTCATCACTTCAGCTGCTTCTCCAAAGTGCTCCAAAATGTTCCAGATTCTCCCATTTAGCTCAAAGTGTTCTCCATCCTGCAAAGACTCTAAAAAGACTCCAAAACTAGCAAAAGACTCTATAAAAACACTTATATCATGGCCTAAAAACGGGTAAAAACCATGATATATCACTATGCAAGTTTGATCTCTTGTTTATTGCTTGCGGAGCAAAACAATGAATTGCTGATGAGAAACAGCGATATGAGACCTCCTGGATCAACCCCACTTCCTGAAGCCCATGTGGCCGAGGACACTAAGATGGAAACCGAGGCAAACCATGTCTAGAGATACCAAAAGTATAATGGCCGTGGACGTGGAAAGAGACAAGGGTGTGGTCGCTACCACCCATATGGTCGAGGGAAAGGCCGCGGATCTGATTTTAACCGCGGTCAAGGCCGTGGCCGAGGGCGTGGCCACGGGAACCAAACCGGACACCAGTCCGGCCCGACTAAGTCTGTTTGCCATCGATGTGGGATGGACAATCATTGGGCCAAGACATGTAGGACTCCCAAACACCTTGTGGAACTTTATCAAGAGAGTGTTAAAGTGAAGAATCCAGAAGCCCACATGATCCAGCATGATAAGGAAGGCGACTTCGATCATGAACGAGATGACCTTCTGGATTACGGAAATAATGATCTCATGGAGACATCAGATTGTTTAAAATATGCATTAAAATTGTATTACATTCATGTTTTGCTTTCATTTGGATTTATGTCTTTATATTTGTTTGGATTTGCTTAATTAATAATTAATGGCTTTTAAGACATAATTCTTTTTTTTAAATGAAAGGCAACATGGATGAATTCGTGGTGGATAGTGGGCCAAGCCACACGATTTTAAAGGACAAGAGATATTTCATAAATCTTACATTGAAAAAGGCCAATATAAGTACTATAGCAGGCATGGCCGGCCTAATAGAAGGCTACGGCCAGGCCAATGTTCTATTGCCTAAGGGGATGCATCTAGAGATTGCGGATGCATTGTTTTCCCCCAGCTCAAAGAGAAGCCTATTGAGCTTTAAAGACATTCGAATGAATGGTCTTCATGTTGAAACAATGGACGAAGAAAACCGAGAGTTCCTCCAAATAATTGAAATCGTCCAAGGCTAAAAGAAAGTCGTAGAGACTATACCTGCTATAGCTACCGGCTTATATTGCACTAAGGTCAATATGATTGAGGCCAATGCCACCGTAAACCAAGAATTTACGGATAGGTTCAACCTATGGCACGACCGGCTAGGACATCCCGGATCGAATATGATGCGAAAATTGATAGCCAATACTTATGGGCACGCCTTGAAAGAAAGGAGAGTAATCCCAAAGAATCTTACTTGTGCCTCATGTTCACAAGGGAAACTCATTGTAAGGCCATCACCAGTGAAAGTGACTAAGGAAACAATAAATTTCCTGGAAAGAATTCAAGGAGACATATGCGGACCAATACACCCACCTTGTGGGACATTCCGATATTTTATGGTCCTCATTGACGCATCTACAAGATGGTCACACGTATGCTTATTGTCATCACGGAATATGGCATTTGCGAGGCTCCTTGCTCAGATAATACGCCTAAGGGCTCACTTTCCAGAATTTCCTTTAAAGACCATACGAATGGATAATGCTGGTGAATTCACTTCCCAAGCGTTTAATGACTATTGTATGTCCATAGGGGTAAGTGTTGAATACTCCGTGGCACATGTACATACACAAAACGGCTTGGCCGAGTCATTTATAAAACGCATACAGTTGATTGCTAGACCATTACTCATGAGGTCAAAGCTTCCTGTATCCGCTTGGGGACATGCTGTCTTACACGCTGCCGAACTAATTCGCATCAGGCCATTTAGTGACCATAAATATTCCCCATCCCAATTATTATCGGGACAAGAGCCAGACATTTCCCATCTTAAGATATTCGGTTGCTCAGTTTATGTGCCGATTGCACCACCACAGAGGATTAAGATGGGATCTCAAAGGAGGATGGGGATATATGTTGGATATGATTCACCCACGATCATAAAGTACCTTGAGCCGACCACCGGAGATTTATTTAAGGCCAGGTACGCGGATTGTCATTTTGACGAATCCGTTTTTCCAACATTAGGTGATGGAAACCGGCTGGTAAAAGAAATTGCATGGAATCAAACATCCTTAAAATGGCAAGATCCCCGGACTCGTGAAAGTGATTTAGAGGTCCAAAAGATAATACATTTGCAAAAGCTAGCTATACAATTGCCAGATTCCTTTGCAGACCCAAAGAGGGTAACGAAATCATATATACCAGCCGTGAATGCACCAATTCGTATTGATGTCCAAGAAGGACCGAGTCAAGTGGCTACTGAGTCTAAACCACGATTGAAACGTGGAAGACCAATTGGTTCCAAAGATAAGACTCCTCGGAAATTAAAGAAAGGTGCTGAAATTCAGACCGAGGAGATAGTGGACGTTCCAGACATAAATGAACCTAAGGTGCCGGAAAATGTTGCTTGGGACGCCAAGCTTCATGGGCCTGAAGTTCCTGATAACAAAGAGATCGCGATCAATTATGTCTCGTCTGGAATCCAATGGAACAGAAAGAATGTCGACATTGATGAAATATTTGCATGCAATGTAGCACTTGAGCTCATGAATGAGGATCTAGAACCCACGTCCATTTTAGAGTGCACTCGTCGATTAGACTGGAATAAATGGAAAGAAGCTATAAACGTGGAGTTAAACTCTTTAAGGAAGAGAGAGGTTTTTGGTCCCATAATTCGGACACCTCGTGATGTTATACCAGTTGGACATAAATGGGTCTTTGTGAGGAAGAGAAACGAACAAGGTGAAATCGTTAGACACAAAGCACGGCTTGTGGCACAAGGATTCTCACAAAGGCCAGGAATCGATTATGAGGAGACATACTCCCCTGTGGTGGATGCAACGACTTTTAGATTCCTGATAAGTCTGGCCATAAGAGAGAAATTGGATTTGCGGTTAATGGATGTTGTAACCGCATACTTATATGGTCCACTGGATAACGAAATTTATATGAAAGTTCCAGAGGGAATAGAGCTGAAAGATAAAAGAAGTTCTCGAGACCAGCATTGTATTAAGCTGAATAAATCGCTCTATGGATTAAAACAATCAGGTCGCATGTGGTATAATAGACTAAGCGAGTACTTAGTGAAAGAGGGCTATAAAAACGATCCCATAAGTCCATGCATATTTATAAAGAAATTTGACAAGGGATTCGTAATCATCGCGGTGTATGTAGACGACCTGAACATCCTAGGAACCTCTGAGGAAATATCCCAAACGGTTGAATACCTAAAGAAGGAATTCGAAATGAAAGACTTAGGAAAGACTAAGTTCTGTTTGGGAATACAACTTGAGTACGTCAATAATGGAATCCTTGTGTATCAAATGGCATATACAGATAAGGTACTCAAGCGTTTTAATATGGACCAGGCTCACCCACTGAGTAGCCCAATGATGGTGAGAAGCCTTAGTCTGGACAGTGATCCATTCTGTCCAAAGAAGAAGGATGAAGAAATCCTTGGTCCCGAAGTGCCATATCTTAGTGCCATAGGAGCATTAATGTACTTGGCTAGTCACACTAGGCCGGACATTTGCTTTGCCGTGAACCTCCTTTCAAGATTCAGTTCTTGTCCGACCCAAAGGCACTGGAATGGGATCAAACACATACTTCGTTACCTGAAAGGGACGAAAGATATGTGTCTTTTTTACACTAACCTTAACAATGAATGTTTAGTTGGTTTTGCTGATGCAGGTTACCTTTCGGATCCGCACAACGGTCGATCCCAGACGGGATATGTCTTCACTCACGATGGAACAGCTATTTCGTGGATGTCCATGAAGCAGACACTCACGGCTACATCGTCCAATCGCGCGGAAATATTGGCGATCCATGAGGCCAGCCGAGAATGTGTTTGGTTGAGGTCAATGACTCAACACATTAGACGAGATTGTGGGATGACAGAAGGGAAAGAAGAACCGACCAGCATGTACGAGGACAATGTCGCATGCATAGCTCAGTTGAAGGATGGATACATTAAAGGAGATCAGACGAAGCACATATTGCCAAAGTTCTTTTTCACTCACGACCTACAGAAGACCGGTGAACTCAAAGTGCTCCAAGTCCGTTCCAGCGACAACTCAGCCGACCTATTCACTAAGTCGCTTCCAATCTCCACATTGAAGAAGCTAATGCATCAGATCGGCATGCGCCGATTAAAGGACTTAGAGTGATGATTTTTTCAGGGGGAGTAATGCGTGCTGTACTCTTTTTCCTCGCTAAGGTTTTGTCCCACTTGGTTTTCCTTAGAAAGGTTTTAATGAGGCAGCATCCCCAAGCGTATTACTATGATCCCATCATCACAACCGGTTATGTCAATCAAGGGGGAGTGTTATAATCCATTGAGGTTGAATCTCCATAACCGGCCCAGTCCATTAGACCATAGGCGGCCAAGACTCCTAAGCCCAATAGGATTAGTAGATGTTTTCCTTTTTCTTGTAGGAATACTATTTCTTTTTCTATCATTTGTGTAATCACTATATAAAGAGACCTTTGGTCCTCATAATAATATATAGAATTCATTCGATTCACAACATTAACGATGTTTTATGAAAAACAGCCGTACTCGCTAACCAATCATAAAATTGGTTATTATCCAACTTTATATTTATATTTGATATTTTTCCGATGTGATTTGAATACAGTATTTCTTAGCTGAAATTCAATTTCTATTTAAATACTAATAGCAACACACAAAAAAACAATTCAATTAAATATGAATAGCCGGCTACGAAAGATTACTGTTTTGCCGAAGATAAATCACCCCCTAATAAGAAGTAATGACGATTAAAAAAAAAAAATATATTGGCTGGTTTTTTTTTTTCATGTGATAAAAGCATCTAGATTTAGCGGTCAAAATCAATAAGATATGCTGGGATAGCGGTGAGACTCGTGTTTTGTTACTGTGGCCTTGGATCAATATTGTAATTAGTTTTTTTCTTCTTCACCAAGGCATCGATACAGTTGAACATTTGATAATATTTGTAGACTTTTTCAATAATTTTATGGCGTCAATTCTAACACCAAGTCCAACTTAAGAGGCTTTGAAAGTCATATCTATTACAAGGAATCTTGATGCATATCGTTTGCGCAAACCTTCGATACATATACTACGTTGTTACATCACTGTCGACGGACCATGAAGAACGTGACACAATTCGTGTTCCAAGTCGTGTGTTCCGGATAAAGAACACATGTGCTCTGAAAACAAAAGTATATATATATATATATATATATATACACTAGATGACAGTATATAGAAGTGATGATAACAAGAAAATGACAATTGATTTCTTTGTCCAAAGAAGTGAAACGAGTTCGAAGACACTTTTGGTCAGTTTTATACTTTTATCGTTTGTCACATAATATTGTTGATGCCCTTTAATTTTCTTATTTGCTAATATCATCAACTTAATTACGAGTTTGTCAGTTTATTAAATAAAATCTACTTTATCGTTATTTACGAAATTAACTTAAGAAAAGATAGAAATCAACAAAAATCGCGGTGACCACACGGGATTCATCTGCGTAAACCTCGCCTACATGGAAATGCATACGTCACTCTTCTTTACAAGGGCTATATAAACCCTAGATACGCACAAGGTTCCATACAACACAAACACATATACATCATGAAGAAGCTTTATGGACTCGCCTTAGTTTTTCTATTAGCTGTGGTGATTTGCAAAGCTGATGACGAGATTACTTGCGGAGAAAAAGAGCCATTCACATGTAGCAACACTGATCGTTTAAACAGTAAAGGTTTCGATGAAGACTTCATCTTCGGTGTTGCATCTTCTGCTTACCAGGCATGTAACACATCACACATTGTGTTGACGTACGTATTAAAAGAAAACAAAAAAAAACACCCACATTCAAAAACACTCAAAATCCAACGTTGCATGGTTGTTTCATTTCATTTCAGATCGAAGGAGGCAGAGGTCGTGGTGGTAACGTTTGGGATGCATTCACTCACCGATACCCAGGTATGTCGTTTGCATGGTCACACCTCTATATATATATATATATATGTCGATTATATATTTATATATATATACACATTCATAATAATGCATGTATTTGTAATTACTATCAGAGAAAGCAGGAAAAGATTTGGCGAATGGAGACACTACTTGTGAGTCATATACGAGATGGCAGGTTAATTCCTCAGTATATATATACTCACTGAATTATGCATCAAGCACGCACGTGCGTGTGGATTGACATGGGATTGTATATGTAAACTGCAGAAAGATATAGAAGTGCTAGCCGAACTCAATGCTACTGGCTACAGATTCTCCCTTGCGTGGTCAAGAATCATTCCAAGTATGTACACATATTATCAGTCGTGTTTTTGATTGTGATTGTTTGGAAGAGTAATTATATACGTACGATATGTATATGAGCAGAAGGAAAGGTGAGTAGGGGAGTGAACCAAGGAGGTATTGATTACTACAACAACCTCTTAGATGCCCTCAAAGAAAAGAATATAACGCCTTTCGTCACCCTCTATCACTGGGACCTTCCTCAAACACTGCAAGATGAGTATGAAGGTTTCTTGAGCCACGAAATCGTGTATGTCATTTGTGCCATGCTTCTTAATTATGAAGAAAGATATATAAAAATAAGATTTGATCTTACATTGATGGAATGATTCTATAATATGCACAGTGAGGATTTCAAAGATTACGCGGATCTATGTTTCTATTAATTTGGTGATATGGTAAAGCACTGGATCACGATCAACCAGCTATACACAGTGCCTACGAGAGGCTATGCAATCGGAACAGATGCGCCCGGTCGATGTTCTCCTGCGATTGATGACCGATGTTACGGCGGAAATTCTTCAACAGAACCCTATACCGTTGCACATCACCAGCTTCTTGCTCATGCCACGGTGGTCGATCTTTACAGGAAAAACTATTCGGTGAGTACTTAGCTTGTCCATTTGTAAAAAGGTGTAATATCTAACATATCTGATTCTAATTCATTGTGACCAACAGCAAGACGGAGGGAAGATCGGACCAGTGATGATAACTAGATGGTTTCTTCCATATAATGAGACTGATAAAGACTGCGTAGATGCAGCTGAGAGGATGAAAGATTTCTTCTTCCGATGGTATATATATGTTTATAAAATGAAATGGTTTATAACATTATTAATATGTATTATGTATAACTGATGAATAAAATATGATGAGGCTGATCAAGACAGCATAGATGCAGCTGAGAGGATGAAAGAATTCTTCTCCGGATGGTATATATATATATATATATATATATGTTTATAAAATGAAATGGTTTATAACATTATTAATATGTATAACTGATGAATAATACACCAGGTTCATGGGGCCGCTAATAAATGGTACATACCCAGAAAGCATGATAAAGACTCTGAAAGGACGGCTTCCCACCTTCACGGATGATGAAAAAAAACTCGTAAAGGGTTCATATGATTTTCTTGGTCTCAACTATTATGTCACTCAGTACGCCCAGCCAGCTGATAACCCATATCCTTCGCCGAAACACACTGCCATGATGGACGCAGGCGCAAAGCTCACATGTACCACTTGTTTTTATACATTTTCCATTTTCATAATTTTTTTTTTTTTATTGTTGTTGTGACCAATCAATTACTTCATCCTTGTTTACAGATATAAATGCAAGTAATACACCCATTGGTCCACTGGTACGTATACGCATGATCCAGCCCTATTCTTTCATTCAATTTTTTTTTTTGTTTGAAACAAAATAACATTCTTGTGCTTTATATTTGCTTTTCTTTCTCATCATCAGTTCACTGAAGACAAAGAATATCCAGGCAATAACACCTATTACTACCCAAAAGGCATTTATTACGTAATGGACTACTTCAAAAACATTGCCAATAACCCTTTAATCTATGTCACCGAGAACAGTGAGTTCTTCTACTCATCTTTGTTTATTCATCTTTACATGTTTAGTGTATTTCTATTACGATATGTACATTAATGTACATATTCTATATATTAGAGATTTGGTATATTTGTATATATATCCGTTTAAGGATAGAAACCCTTGTATAAATACTTGGTCTTGCACCTTAAAATCAATACACAAAACTATTATATACCTATTGTTTTCTGACATGGTATCAGAGTCTTACTAGGGTTTTATTCTTCGACGGCCGCCGATCATCATTCTTCCTTGATCGTCGGGTTTCTTTACAAATTTTCTTGTCTTTCGACTTACGATGGCTGACGACACAATCCCTCGATCGCTGATGGGAGGAGATCTTTCGGGAACCTCCAAGGAGCAAGTTGCGGTCCAACGACGCACTATCTCTCCTTATGACTTAACCTCGAGCGACAATCCGGGGAGTTTAATCTCTCAACCTCTGCTTCGAGGACCGAACTACGACGAATGGGCATCGAGCCTTCGTCTGGCGCTGAAGGCACGAAAGAAGTTTGGTTTCGTGGATGGCACGATACCACAACCCAGACCTGACTCCGGAGATCTAGAAGATTGGTGGACCAACAATGCGTTGGTCGTCTCCTGGATCAAACTGACGATCGATCCAAGTGTTCGCTCTAATCTCTCACATCGAGACGTTGCTAGCGATTTGTGGGATCACATTCAAAAGCGATTCTCTATCAAAAACGGATCCAAAATCCAACGCATCAAGACGGAGATAGCTACGGCGAGACAGAGGGGTCAACCAATTGAGGCTTACTTTGGGTACCTCAATAAACTTTGGACGACATTGACAGACTACCGACAACCGAAGAGCTGCAAGTGTAGCTTCTGCACATGTGATTTGAACCTCCAACTTGAACAAGAGAGAGATCAAGATCGTGTGCATGAGTTCTTACGGGGCATTGACGATGTCTATGTATCAACACGTTCAGCTCTTCTCTCGAGAGTACTGTTTCCTTCTCTTGATGATGTTTACAATGCACTGACTCAAGAGGAAGATTCGCGAATGGGATCTAATCCATATACAGAACCGACGGATGGTGTGAGTTTTGCGGTCCAGTCACAAGCTCGTCCTCGTGATGATCGTGACAAGAATGCGATTTGCTCTGCTTGTGGTCGTAAGGGACATGTTGCTGAACAATGCTTCAGGCAGATTGGATTTCCTCCTTGGTGGGGAGACAGACCTCGGAACCGTGGACCGCCGACATCATCATCTTATAGCACCGACCAAAGCATACCGAAAGGAAAAGGCAAGGAGGTAGCCTTGGTCAATGCTGTCTCGGGTGGAGGATCATCATTAGCTGGACCCTCGCGGATCTCTGAAGCTGATCGGATGGGTTTTAGCGGATTGAACGACGCCCAATGGAGGATTCTTGTTCAGATGCTTGATGAAAGGAAACAAGGACCACACGATCGCTTATCAGGTACGTTTTTTTACGAATCTTGGATCATTGATACAGGGGCCACAAATCATATGACTGGTTCCATGGAGTTTCTTACTGATATACACGACATAGCTCCGATCAATATTAAGCTACCAGATGGCAGATTTATAGTTGCGATTAAGGAAGGAACATTTAAGATGGGATTTAGAATCAGTTTGCAGAATGTGTTGTTCGTCGATGGATTACATTGTCACTTGATTTCAGTTTCGCAGTTGACTCGTGATAGTTGTTGCATCTTTCAGATCTCTGACAAACTTTGCACTATTCAGGACCGCATCACGAGGATCCTGATTGGAGCGGGTGAGCAGAAACATGGCTTATACTTCTTTAGGAACGTGGACATGGAGGCAGCGATGGTTGGTTGTACGGATCGTCTACCTCGAGACGTATGGCATCGTCGTCTGGGTCATCCAACTTCTAAAGTTGTAGATTCATTACCTGTTTCTGGTTTTTCTAGTACTAGTGCTTTTGATAATAAAGCGTGTGAAGTTTGTATCCGCGCAAAACAATCTCGAGATGTTTTTCCTACAAGTTTGAATAAGACTACAACTGCTTTTGAGTTGATTCATTGTGATTTGTGGGGACCCTATCGCACACCAGCTCTTTGTGGAGCTCGTTATTTTTTAACGATTTTAGATGATTACACTCGATCTCTCTGGTTATACTTACTGCCGAATAAACAAGTAGCACCAGCAAAGATTCGCCAGTTTTTTTCTCTAATTGAACGACAATTTGATGCTAAGATTCGAACTTTCAGAAGCGACAATGGCAGTGAGTTTATCTGCCTTATCGATTTCTTTCGCGACCAAGGAGTGATTCACGAAACTTCTTGTGTAGGCACCCCACAGCAAAATGGGCGTGTGGAAAGAAAACACAGACACATCTTGAACATTGCCCGAGCTGTTCGTTTTGAAGGTAATCTCCCGATCGAATTCTGGGGGGAATGTGTTTTAGCGGCTGGATATCTGATCAATCGTACACCAACTGATGTATTGAAGGGTAAAACGCCGTTCGAAATGTTGTATTCACGATCACCACCAATACAACATCTTTGTACTATTGGTTGTCTTTGTTATGCTCATAATCAAAAGCATGGCGGTGACAAGTTTACAAGCAGAGGCAAGAGGTGTGTGTTTATTGGATATCCCTTTGGAAAGAAAGGGTGGCGTCTCTATGATTTAGATACATGCACTGTTTTTGTATCTCGCGATGTGATATTCTTGGAGAATGAATTCCCTTATAAGAACGAGGTGACAGTGAAGCATAACAAAACTTAATTTGATCATGTTTTAACGGTTTCATTATTTAGGATTTAGTACCCCTGGTGAAGAAACCCGTAATGAGTCTGTTGCTGATTCCAAGCGGATTGATTATCTCTGCAGCCATCTCTGTTTTCTCCGTAAGGTCATCAAGTGAGTGGATACTAATTAGTACTTACTATACTCTTTCTTCTACATACATATATACACACATACATGTATGGTCATCAAGTGAGTGGATACTACTTACTATACTCTTTCTTTTCAGGGAGAGGGATGTCAACGTGAAAGGATACTTTGCCTGGTCCCTTGGAGATAACTATGAATTCTGCAAAGGCTTTACCGTCAGATTCGGACTCACCTACGTTAACTGGACAGACCTCGATGACAGAAACCCCAAAGATTCTGGCATATGGTACCAGAAGTTCATTAACGTTACCAACAAAAGCCCTGCCAAACAAGATTTCCTCCGCTCAAGCCTCCCCTCTCAAACCAAAAAGCTCGCAGATGCATGAAACACTTTATCTCCATCAAGATCATCGTCTTCATCATATCTCACTCTTTCTACTTGCTCCATAGACAAATAAGGAGCTTCTTCTACCTATATATATATATATATATATATATATATATACAATGTACTAAATAAAAATAAATACCTCAATAATAAAGATGATCGATTTGGATTAATGAATAAATACTTTATGTACTACCCATTATGTCAAGTCAAGGGATGGGGAAAGAATAACGAACCCAATGTAACCATAAATAAAACCAAACCGTGTAACCGAACAAATAACGAACCGGCTAACCTAAAGCAACCCCATTGGTGAGAAGTCTCTTGCAAGCACTTATACGGAAAATATATTGTATGATCACATTTGAACTTCAAATTTGATAGTTTTACATGTAAATTTAGATTTCTTAATTGAGTCAAAATTTTAGATTTCTGGTTAGTCAAAATAACAATTTTTTTATTTATTATGTTCATGTTCATGTTAGTTTTGATCCGCATTAATTTTTTTAACTTTTCCAAAAAAAAAACCTCTTCAATTTGTGAAGTTGTGGTCGTGAAGTCAGCCGTGTCCGTGATTGTAAATTAGATAGATGAAAACCCCGCATGGATGAAATAGATACAAGGGGTAACATTTTTTATTCACTCATTTCCAATCACAAGGATGTGATCTTACTCAAAAGTCAAATCAAAATTTTACATCTTCTAACAAGCTTGATAAATATTGTTTAATATGCGCCTCAACGAGGATGTACAAATCCCCGTCAATTTTTTTTAGGTGTGTGGTCTAATATTTTTTTTATAATATTCTCCATAGCGAAATCGAATTGTAATCGTATGTGAAAATTGATCTAAAAAAATTCTATAAATTGAAATTAATTAAACTAATATAAGAATATAGATAAAACTCATTTATTAAACTTTAAAAATTATAAATTAAAATAAATAAATATAAGCTATAAATACGATTGTTTTACTTTATAGAGTTTGTGGGAATGAAACAAGTTGTGGAGGAAGACAGAAGGACTCTTACCGTCTTCATTCTTCTCACATTTCGTCCATGTGAGTTTTAGTTTATTTTAAAAATAATTTAGACTTTTAATACCTTTAAAATTTGTACTAAACTTCCTTGTAAAATCAAACCACACTTAATGCATCACCATTTTCACTTTGTCATGGCCCAACAAAATTATTTGCAAACAAAAATTGTATACTCTTTTAATATAAATGTATATTGATTGAATGTATCAAATTATAATTAATTTTGATTGTTGTGAGCATAGAAGGTTTGAGATATATAAATAAAACATATTTGAAAGAATATATAGGAAAAAAAATCGGCGCGTATGCGCGGATGTTCACATTAAGTAAAATTTACATTGAACCCTAAAGTAAACCCTTGCTTTTTGCCCATGTCTAACAAAAGATATTACATTAAACCCTAAAGTAAAATAATTGGGCTTAAAACGCCCCTCTCTTACGATGTCGTTTTATATAGAAATAAACAGCATCGTTGGGGAGAGAAATCATCTTCTCGGCTCTCTCTCTATATATATCCCACCATATATTTCATGTGAAACACACATCAATTCAAAGACCTCCTGAATCTTTCTCTGCAGCACCTTGTCCTTAACCCTACCGAATCAGACTGTACTAGAAGCAGAAACAATAATTGTTACATAAGCTGATAAGCGAACCGGATTATTAGTTGCCTGATCTACAAGCAGAAACAAGAATTGTAACGTAATGCACTTTGATATAGTGAACAAAAAAGTAGAAATCCGAATCCAATAAGTGAGCCGGATTGGTTCTGAGATGCAAACACTGCCTAAGAGAGACTGCTCTGCATCTTTTTGGGAGGAGCTGAAACTATGTTTGACATGTTTAAAAACCGCCATACATATCAAAAGATGGAAATTAAAAGATAAATGAACAATAACTTTTGAGTAATGATAAATCCACTTGAAATTGACAGAGCCGAAAAGCAAAGAAAGACAAGCTGCTGTTACCTTCTTTGTACAAACGCAACTACCATCTTCTTGAATCCGTAAAGTGCGGCACTTGCTATAGCTACATACAACCTAGTTGATGATTATTTAAGAAAAGGAACAGCTTATATGAAGATGAGAAATGCTACTGAGTGACAAGTGTGGAAAGCACTATTACCTCTCTCTTAAAAGCCAAGACCAGGTGTGGCATTCGCGGAAGCTTAAACTATGTCAGCAAGCACTCGGTGAACCTTGTCAAAAGTTCGGACCATATTAGCTCAGCAAATGAGACGGTAAGGCACAACCAGGTACGAGAATCTTGAGAATCAAAATGTAACTACTGTATGATTGAGTAGGACTCCAATGAATCTAGAATCAGAAGAATTAAAATGACATAGTGAAATGTGTTGAACAGGCCATGTGTAAAAAACCCATGGCCAATGTTAGTAAATTTCGGAATCTCAAACTAGAGAAAGAAAACACTAACATGGACACACCTCATCAACACATAGTTCAAGCGAAGTAGTAAACAGACAGAGAGGAAGATGGAGGTGGTGGTGGTGGCCATGGAGAGGATTATTGAATGATTCATCACCACCCGTAAAAGTGATAAATTAGAAAATGGAAGCCGGTAGTACATAAAAATTTAATAGAAAAAACCTGGATATAATATTTGGGTCCGTAAAACCGAACCGAATCCAAATTAAAAAAAACCTATTCAATTGGATTTGGTTCAAAAAATATCTTATTATCGAAATATTCAAACTCGAAATAACCGATCCGAATTCAAACGGGTATCCGAATGCCCAAACCTATTTCCAATAAGCCTCTTCCTTCTTTTATCCTTCCACTCATTGCCCTAATTCATTTCCAGGCATCTCACCCATCCTTTAATTATAAAAGAGGAGGCTTACTTAAACTATAGGAGTGTTACATAGATCATTTTATGAGTGTTAACAAAATTTTTGAGACTAGTATTGAACTGAAAACTTAAAATAGTGCTATTTGAAGCAATTTCTCTATTTTTTTAATATTTATATGTTGTATAGATATATATTAAATATATCAACCATAATTATACATAGTAGTAAATAAAGATGATGAGCAGGTAACTCTTTAATCATCTAAAAGACTTTCAATGTAATAGATTCAACAATAATTTCGATGATATTAGCATTATATTTATTTTTATTTTTTATTATCAGATAGTACTGAAATTAATTTGGTATTTGATAAAAAATATTTTTATTTATTTCTAATATCTAATATTTAAAGTTAATTTTTGATTATTTAATAATTTAATTTTTTAACATTTTATTATTATATTTATTTAATATTAATTCGCGAGCTAAACTCATATTACTCATGATCTAGATGATCTGAATTCAAACTTATAATATAAACTTATATAATAAAAAAGTTGAACCGAGCTGAGCCATATATTATTTTAGCTCATAGTGAGTTGAGTGAGCTATCTCATTTTGACTCATTACTCAGCAAAAAACTCACAATAATAAAATTTTGGGAGTTAAAAATTATCTACCAAAATATATAATCTCACTGTCTAGTTGAATTTTTGAATCGAATAACGATTTGCAATGTATTAAATTTAATTGGTATGGATGATCACTACAAGAAAACATGCCAATTTCCGATAAAATTCCGACTATATTCCGATAAGTTTCCGACGATTTTTCGACAAAAGAAAATTCATCGGAAATTTATCAGAAATTTACAACAAATAAATTTTGTCGTAAATTCGTCGGAAATTTCCGACGATTTCCAGACAAACATTAATTTTTTAAAAAAAAATTATTTTTACAAATATTTCCGACGAATTTCCGACAAAAAATATTATATTTGTCGGAAATTCGTTCCTACGAATTTTCGACAAAATATTATTATTATTTTTATTAGTTTTAAAAAATATTTCTGACAAATTTCCGACTACAATATTATTATTTTATTATTTTTTTAAATATTTCCGACAAATTTCCGATAAAAATATTTTTATTATTTAAAATATTTCCGACAAATTTCCGACAAAAATTAATATTATTAGTTATTATTTTATAATTAGTTTCGACGAATTTTCGTCGAAAAAATATTATTATTTTAATAATATTTAATTTTTCCGACAAATTTCCGAGAAAAAAATAAAATTATTTTATTTATTTTTAAATATTTCCGACAAATTTCCGACAAAAAAATAATATTATTCGTTATTATTTTTCTAAATATTTTTGATGAATTTTCGACGAAAAATATTATTATTTTAACTATATTTAATTTTTTCGACACATTTACGAGAAAATATTAAAATTATTTTAATTATTTTTAAATTGTTCCGACGAATTTCCAACAAAATTGTTTGTGGGAAATATTTCTTATATAAAGACCACTTCCAACCCAATATCTCTCATTCTCTCAAACTCTCTAAACTCTTTAAACTCTCTCAATCTCTCCAAACACTATTTATTGTTCAACAATATACAACCACTCTCTAAATCTTTACAAATTTTTTTTCACTTTCTCTTCTAACTCTTTAAATATTTTCTCTTAATTTTTGATTTATTTTTAAACCTTACGTTTATTTAAATTCAAATCTCCATTAATTTTGAAAAAAATTCTAATCTTTTTTTTTGTAATTTGTAAAGAATATAAAATTTAGAAATAATTTTTTTTTATTTTTTTAAACATTGTCGGAAATTTGTCGGAAATTAATTAATTATTTATTTATTTATTTTTATATATTTCCGACAATTTTCCGACGAAATTTTATATATTTTTTTAAGTTTCTCGGAAATTTGTCGGAATTTTTTTTTTTGTTGTTTCTCGGAAATTTGTCGGAATTTTTCGACAAAATTCCGAGAAAACGGGATTATCGGAAAATTTCCGATAAAATTCCGACAAATATGAATTTCCGAGGGTCAAACTCCGACAAATCTTTATTTATCGAAAATTTGTCGGAAACACGTGTTTCCGACAAAATTCCGACGAATAGTGTCCTCGGAAAATGACATGTTTTCTTGTAGTGGATGATGGTGCATACCAAGTTCCAGACATTTATTAATACACAAAAGTTATATTCAGTAAAAACAAAATCCATACGCAAACCTAATCCAATCTCAAAACTAAACCATAGTTATATGTTAATGTGTCATATACTTAGCTGACTACTAAATCGAACAACATATGATTTTTATTTAGTTTTTTTTTTTTTTATAAAAAAAAAAAAAAAAAAAAAACTAAATTTAGTTGGCTTCCGTGTTTATAAAACCAAGAGAACTAAACCAATCTACATCATAAATGAGGTTATCCCGTTGTGTCTTCTAGATTTTTCTCATTTTTGTATAGGATGGGAGGATCGAAGGAGAAAAAAAACATGACGTGGTTACGTTTGCGTCACTGAAGACAATTTTATCTATTTTTAATTAATGTTGGTGTATTATAGCCACAAATATTTTATGGCTAGTTTTTATGTTTGTGTCTTTAAAAGATTTGTATAGAAGAAACAAATATACCAATATTAATTAAAAATAGGCAGAATTAATTAAAAATATTTTAGGGCTAGTTTTTATATTAATCAAGCTTAATTTTCTATTTAAATATGAATAGCAACACACCAAAAACAATTCAATGGCTACGAAAGATTACTGTTTTGCCGAAGATAAATCACTCCCAATAAGTAATGACAGTTAAAAAAACAAATATATTGGCTGGTTTTTGTTTTTGTTTGTCATTTGATAAAGCATCTAGATCTAGCGGTCAAAACCAATAAAAGATATGCTGTGATAGCGGCGAGACTCGTGTTACTGTGGCCTTGGATCAATATTGTAATTAGTTCTTTTCTTCTTCACCAAGGCATCGATACAGTTGAACATTTGATAATATATATATTTTTTTTGAAACGGTCATTTGATAATATTTCTATAGACTTTTTCAATAATTTTATGGCGGCAATTCTAACACCAAGTCCAACTTAAGAGGCTTTGAAAGGCATATCTATTACAAGGAATCTTGATGCATCATCACTGTCGACGGACCAATTGAAGATGTGACACAATTCGTGTTCCAAGTCGTGTTCCGGATAAAGAACACATGTGCTCTGAAAACAAAAGTATATACACTAGTATATAGAAGTGATGATAACAAGAACACATGATTTGTTTGTCCAAAGAAGTGAAACAAGTTAGAAGACACTTTGGTTAGTTTTATCATGAGTCATTTAACAGTTGTGAGATTGGTGAATTTTCTCTCTCTAATCTGTTAACTGACATATGTTTCCATCATATAATAAACGGGTTTTCTGCAAATAAACTCTCGAAGTGGTTTTGTTTTGCAACTCTACTCTCAACTCTCAGAAAATGCAGGTCAACTTTATGAAGTTCAAGTCAACCCGCAATATAACCCTTATCTATATCGATGACGTGTCAAATGTAGATGTCGTCCAAATATCTGCCGTAACATGAAACACACCGTTTGAGTTAGCGAAAAAACAACAAAAAATTTAAAACTACGTGTAGTTTTGAAAGAAAAAAATGACAAGTGAGCAGTAATTGTACCCTAAATCGATTTGGGGAAAAAAATGATTTCCTCGGCAATCCTTCAAAAATCGGTTTTGTTGTGTTTTTATCTTCTTACAAATTCTGATATCTTTGAAATCTTCTCTTCTTCTTTTGGTTAGATGCTCGATTCTTCGTTTTTCCCTTGTTAGTTTAATTGGAGCGATGGTTCACTATGAGGAAGAATTGTGTGTTTATTAATTTTTGTAAGATCTAAAGATTGGAGCTTTTTTATAAAAAGTCTCGTCAAAGTTTTTCAGATCTCAATTGTATCGAAGGAATTGGAGAAGTTCATTCAATAGCTCGATAATGGATGGTGCTTCAGGGTGATTCTCAAAGGCAAGAGCGGTTTTCAATACTTTGGAAATCGTTTTCGGTGGAGTGTGCCATCTTTAGCTCAATTCGGCGGTGGAGATTGGTGATGCAAGCGGTGCTGCTCTATTTTCAACCAAGCGTAGCTAACGCATGTCAATTAGATAGTATAATTGTTAGGAAAGAAGAAGAATAGAATGGATTCCATGTGGAAGATTTTGTTTGGAAAAAAAGAAGTTAATTGTCATCAATGGTGGGTTGAGAATAAATCAATTGTGCAGAGGGATAGAGGAACATGAGATGAAGAAGACAATGTTTTAAGTTTCTATTTTTAATTTTTTAAATTTTATAAATAAAATAAAAATAAAAACAGCATGTAGTTTTACATTCAAAACGGCGAGTTTTAATTTCCGTCATCTATATAACGTCTGTTATCCACGAGGGTCATATTGCGGGTTGATTCGGACTTCATAAGGTTGACCTGCATTTTCTTAGAGTTGAGGGTAGAGTTGCAAAACAAAACCACTTCGAGGATTTATTTGCAGAAAACTCTATAATAAACTCATGTGATCTATTATCTTGGAATTCTAACGTGTTAAAGTATTTGATATATTCATCTACGAGAAATCACATGAATATGTTTTTTTTTTAAGTCCAACAACCAAATCAAATAGATAAACACGTTAAGTCTCATCGCATAATATTGTTGACGCCCTTTAATTTTCTTATTTGCTAGCCTAATATCATCAACTTACGAGTTTGTCAGTTTATAAAATAAAATCTACGTTATCGTTTTTTGTCTTTTTTTCTTTTCGTTATCGTTATTTACGAAACTAACTTAAGAAAATATAGAAATCAACCATTCACAATTCAGATAAAGAATGCAACATTTTGTTTTTTTTATGAAATGGATCGATTGAAGAGCAAGACACTCTAAAAAGCGGAACAATAAAGATAACAAAAATCGCGGTGACCACACGGGATTAATCTCACCTAAATCTCTCCCACATGGAAATGCATACGTCACTCTTCTTTACAAGGGCTATATAAACCCTAGATACGCACAAGGTTCCATACAACACAAACACATATACATCTACTGACTAACCATGAAGCTTCTTCATGGACTCGCCTTAGTTTTTCTATTAGCTGTGGTGATTTGCAAAGCTGATGACGAGATTACTTGCGGAGAAAAAGAGCCATTCACGTGTAACAACACTGATCGTTTCAACAGTAAAAGTTTCGATAAAGACTTCATCTTCGGTGTTGCATCTTCTGCTTACCAGGCATGTAACAAATCACACATTGTGTTGACGTATGGTTGTAAAAAACACTCAAAATCCAACGTTGCATGGTTGTTTCATTTCATTTCAGATCGAAGGAGGCAGAGGTCGTGGTGGTAACGTTTGGGATATATTCACTCACCGGTACCCAGGTATGTCGTTTGCATGGTCACACACACACACACACACACACACATATATATATCATCTTTGTAATGTCGATTAAATATACACTTTCATAGTAATGCATGCATTTGTAATTACTATCAGAGAAAGCAGGAAAAGATTTGGCGAATGGAGACACTACTTGTGAGTCATATACGAGATGGCAGGTTAATTCCTCAATATATATATATACTCACTGAATTATGTATCAAGCACGTACGTACGTGTGGATTGACATGGGATTGTATATGTAAACTGCAGAAAGATATAGACGTGATAGCCGAACTCAATGCTTCTGCCTACAGATTCTCCATTGCGTGGTCAAGAATCATCCCAAGTATGTACGCATATTATCAGTCGTGTTTTGATTGTGATTGTTTGGAAGAGTAATTATATATCTATATGAGCGCGCAGGAGGAAAGGTGAGTAGGGGAGTGAACCAAGGGGGTATTAAATACTACAACGACCTCTTAGATGGCCTCATCGCAAAGAATATAACGCCTTTCGTTACCCTCTATCACTGGGACCTTCCTCAAACACTGCAAGATGAGTATGAAGGTTTCTTGAGCCACGAAATCGTGTATGTCATTTGTGCCATGCTTCTTAATTACGAAGAAAGATATATAAAAATAAGATTTGATCTTACATTGATGGAATGATTCTATAATATGCACAGGGAGGATTTCAAAGATTACGCGGAACTATGTTTCAAGGAATTTGGTGATAAGGTAAAGCACTGGATCACGATCAACCAGCTATACACAGTGCCTACGAGAGGCTATGCAATCGGAACAGATGCGCCCGGTCGATGTTCTCCTGCGATTGATGAACGATGTTACGGCGGAAATTCTTCAACAGAACCCTACATCGTTGCACATAACCAGCTCCTTGCTCATGCCGCGGTGGTCGATCTTTACAGGACAAAATATAAGGTGAGTTCTCTCCAATTGTAAAAAAAAAAAAAAAAATTTGCATGTGATCTAATATATCTAATGATGAATCATATCATTGTGACCAACAGTTCCAAGGAGGGAAGATCGGACCTGTGATGATAACTAGATGGTTTCTTCCATATGATGAGACTGATAAAGGCAGCATAGCTGCAACTGAGAGGATGAAAGAATTCTTCTTTGGATGGTATAATTAAATAAAATGATTGTTTTTTTTTTCTTACATTATTAATAGATATGTTGTTTATATAGTAAACTAATGAAAAAAACTATATGTATGTACATGGATCAGGTACATGGAGCCGCTAATAGATATGTTGTATATCCATATAGTAAACTAATGAAAAACATAATAATTATGTATATGTACATGGATCAGGTTCATGGAGCCGCTAACAAAGGGTCGATACCCAGACATCATGAGGCAAATTGTGGGTAGTCGGCTTCCCAACTTCACGGAAGCAGAAGCCAAACTCGTAAAGGGTTCATATGATTTTCTTGGTCTCAACTATTACGTCAGTCAGTACGTCCAGCCAGCTGCTAACCCATTTCCTTCGCCAAGACACACTGCCATGATGGACGCAGGCGCAAGGCTCACATGTACCACTCTTTTTCCACTTAATTAGTTACAACCTTTCTATGTCCATCTCCTTTTAATTACAACATACTTACTTTGTTAGTGACCATCAATTATTTCATCCTTGTGTTTACAGATACTAATTCACGTGGTGAAATAATTGGCCCAGTGGTATATATATGCATGATCCACCATGCACCCCTAATCTTTCTCATTCATTTTTCCCACCCTCTTAAGCAAAGTACTAATTTATATATATATATATATTCGTTCCTTTCTTAGTTCGTTGAAGACCCAATAAATGGCAACGCCTATTACTACCCAAAAGGCATCTATTTCGTAATGGAGCACTTCAAAACCAGATACGGTGACCCTTTAATCTATATCACCGAGAACGGTGGGTTCTCATCTCTTTTCATCTAATATACATACTACATGTTTACGTGTATTTCAAAATTGCTGCAAGAAATTGACTAATGTATACATTGTGGAATATTTATTCGATGTACTCTATGACGGTTGGTTTATTTTAGGAATTAGTACCCCCGGCGACGAACCCCGTGACCAGGCTGTTGCTGATTCCAAGCGGATTGATAATATCTGCAGTCATCTCTGTTTTCTCAGTAAGGTCATCAAGTGAGTGGATGCTACTTAATTACTATATTATATACTCTTTTTTATATATATACACATATGTATATGATCATCATCAATCGTACGTCTTTAATTAATGATTGGTCCTGTTTCCAGGGAGAAGCGTGTCAACGTGAGAGGATACTTTGCCTGGTCCCTTGGAGACAATTATGAATTCTGCAAAGGCTTTACCGTCAGATTCGGACTCACCTACGTTAACTGGACAGACCTCGATGACAGAAACCCCAAAGATTCTGGCATATGGTACCAGAAGTTCATTAACGTTACCAACAAAAGCCCTGCCAAACAAGATTTCCTCCGCTCAAGCCTCCCCTCTCAAACCAAAAAGCTCGCAGATGCATGAAACACTTTATCTCCATCAAGATCATCGTCTTCATCATATCTCACTCTTTCTACTTGCTCCATAGACAAATAAGGAGCTTCTTCTACCTATATATATATATATATATATATATACAATGTACTAAATAAAAATAAATACCCCAATAATAAAGATGATCGATTTAGATTAATGAATAAATACTTTATGTACTACATTATGTCAAGTCAAGGGATGGGGAAGAATAATGAACCCAATGTAACCAAGGAACTAGAGTGAACACATGCATCCCACACACCCAAAAATAAAACCAAACCGCAAACCGGTTTCGTGTAACCAAACAAATAACGAACCGGCTAACCTAAAACTCACTAATTAGTTTAATAAGTTCCGTTATTTTTTTATATAAATTAATACTCGATAAATTAATAAATTCGATAAATAATAATTGTTTTCAGTTTTTAATTTTCATAGGACGATGGGAGTATGATCGTATAAGTTATATATGTTTGAATATGTTTTAGTTTCAATTGCCGAAAGAGACGAAGAAGAAAAATTAGGAACAAGTGATTGTTCAAATTTTAAGAAATAAAATTTTAAATTTGTATCTCTTAAAATAATACTCATAACATTATTAGTTTTAATTTGATTGATTCAGAGGTAAAATAAAATATTAATTAAGTTTTTTTTCAAAATGAATATTTGTATTGTATGTTTTGCGACTTATTATTAGTATTATTATAACAATATTATATAAATTATTTTTTGGTTATGTGTCACTAATTTAACCATTTGATACCCCATTGTATTTGGTTGGGTGATTCATTTTGACACAATCCTGATTATGTTTTTAGGTGCTTTTTATTTTAAAAAATAAAAATAAATTAATAGTCTGTAAATGCATTCATTTCCTCCGCATCGATTTCAACTTATTAAGAAAAAGATGGCTTTTTCTCGTTTGCCGATTAAAGCAACTGTTCCGTTTAGTCAATACGATTTTCTCTGCCCATACCTTAACAAAAATCGCTTCTTGCTTTTACCATTCATAGCATTCATCAGTACAACCCCAGTTTTCTTGACTTTCGGAATCCCTAATTTTGCTCGAATCGTTTGCTTCTTCTTCTCCATTGTATCGAGGAGATGGCGAAGACATCGTCGTCATCACAACACGCTGAGAAATTTCTCATTGAAGAGAGAGAAAGCGTCATGGTTTCTGAAAAAGGCCACAGCTTGAGAAAAACCCATTTCTTGAAACCCTTTGTTACCTCCATCGATGGCTGCTCTGGTGTAGCCGAGCTTCCCCGTGAACGTCTCTCTGTTTCTTCTTCGAAATTAATGAAGCGCTTGCGTACGCAGGGATCCTTCTCTGGGTTTTGGGTTGCGGACCGAGATTTCGTATCTTGGCATGGAAAAATGGAAGCTTTGCACGAACCCGTTTGGAGAAAAGCTGGGATCTTTGAAGCAATCAAGGCTTCTACTTACAATATCACTAAAAACCTGTCTCTGATTTGCTCTGTTGCTGAGAAATGGTGTTCCGGAACCAAATCGTTCGTCTTCCCTTGGGGTGAAGCAACGATAACTTTAGAGGATGTGATGGTGCTTCTAGGTTTTTCTGTTTTGGGCTCTCCTGTTTTTGCTCCTCTAGAAACCTCAGAGATGAGAGTTTCGGCGGAGAAACTGGGGAAAGTGAGGTTTGCGCATTATAGAAGATATAATGGGCGTGTGACGCAGACTCCATGGATGTCGAGCTTCTTCGGTAGAGGTGGTCATATGGAGCATGAAGCTTTTCTGGTTATGTGGCTTTCGTTTTTTGTTTTTCCAAGTAAATCTCGTCGTTCTATTTCGATACATGTTATCCCAATCGCAGTTCGTTTAGCTCGAGGTGAAAGGATTGCTCTTGCCCCTTCTGTTCTGGCGAGTGTATACAGAGATTTGGGTCGAATCAGTGGTTTGGCTACAGAAGAATGTGATAGCAGAGTTAATCTCAAGTCTCTGTTTAAGTTAGTCCAAGTATGGACTTGGGAGAGATTCAAGAACGAGAGTCCAAATCCTAGAGAGATACCCAAAGGTGAACCTAGAATAGCTCAGTGGGGCAACCTGCAACAAAGATCTGCGGATGTGAGATGGAGTTTTGATGATTTTGATTGGCGTCCTTACACGAAGCCTTTGAAGAATTGGAACCCTCTTCGGTTTTACGTTGATGAAGCTATGTGGGTGACTGTTGATGACTCTCTTGATGATGAGTTTGCTTCTTTTGCTCGATGTGTGAGAGTTTCTCAGCTTGCTGGAGATGGTTTTGTGGAGAGCTACTATCCGAATCGAGTGGCAATGCAGTTCGGTTTGGCTCAGGATCTGCCTGCGTTGGTGTCTCGGCATAGCAACTTCACAGAAAAGGAGGCTTGGGATGATTACAACAAGTCTCTTGATGGTTTGAAGCTGTACATGCCTTCCCGCCTTGCTCGGGGTTCTGTTACTGCAAGGTACAAAGACTGGTGGGTGAGATCAGTTTCAGAATTTCTGAGTTCTGAAGAGATGCAGAAAGAATCAACAAAAACTTCGAATGCAAGGAATACATTTGATGATGATGATGATGATGATGATCTTGATGTATCTCCCAAGGTATTGCCTTTAAGTCATGTATTTCAGAAGTTGGAAGAAGGCTTTCCTGCAAAATGCAGAAGATCTAGGATGAGTAGATTAGCGAAGAGGGATAAGATAGGTGAGTTGGTGAACAGTCTTGTGTCGTCAGGTTGGAAGATGAACAAGACAAGTGAGTATTTGACAAACAAGAGAAGCAATTACCAATCTGTGCAGATGAAGCGAGCTCATGAGGATGATGATGAAGAAGATGATAACATGACCATTGCTCGAAGTATCAGATCAAGGAAGCAGTATAGTGATGCAGCGAAAACTGGAGGAAATGCTTCTGAGTCGCTTGGAAAAAGAAGAAGAAAATTTCAGGTGGTGGATAGTGATGATGATTCAGGGCCTTGTAAAAAGCTTGCTTCAGTAAAACTAGAGCAAAGGAGTGAAGGGGATGATGAAACTGCAAGCACAGCACAAAAGACATGGCAGATTTGTGATGATGAGGTTGATGTAAATGGAAACACTGCAGAGAAGAAGAGTATGATCGATGACGGGACCAAGAAAGCAGAATGTTGGCTCCATGAATATGAAGAGAAGGATAGATGCTATGAGAAAAGAAAAGAAGATATTTTTGAAAGATTGAAACAAAGAAAGCTTGCAATAAAAGAGAAAGAGTTGAAGCTGGAGGCACGCATTATGAAGGTGGAGAAGACTTTGGCAGAGATCAGAGAATGGAAAACCAGAGGAAACAAGATCAAAAATGAAGTTTTTGCTTAGCTAGTTTGTGTCTGATCCGAAACAAGACAACAATGTCACACAATATCGATCTTTCATTCTTTTGCTCTTTTGCATATATAGAGAACTTAATTATTTGAAAGATGTCACACATCAAAAGCTTGCTTCGGTAAGAGCTGATGCTGCACCACTACCATAAATAGTGCAAGGAGATGCTGGTAGTGATTCCTATGAAAAGAGCTTTCACAAGGTGAAGGTGCTGGCATCGTCGAAAGAGGAACTTATTATTATTAAGGCTGAAAGAAATGTGGCATGGTTGAAAGAAAGGAGAGCCATGAAACAGAGCAAAATAGCAGCAGCTCGTTTGATCTAAGGTGCGTTCAATGTCGTTTGTTTTAAGTGTTTCGTTTGCATCTTTTGAACTCAGTATAATGATCTAATAGCTTCTTGGTGTGCGTCAGATAATAGTTTTCTTACATAGAGAGGTTTGTTCATCTCTAGATGGAGTGTAAATGGAACAGCCTGAATCCGTCATGTGAAATAAATCATATATAAACCAAGAAAATAGATCTAATTAAAGTGATTCGTGGTTACATTAGGAACTAAAATCTCAGAGACAGAAAAACGATGTTCGCCTAGGGACCAAGACAATCCAACTTTTTTTTTATGGTGTAATCACAACAACATTGTCTACACCATACATATTTCAAAATCGACAAATTCATATACTTTATTTCAACTGCGGAGGAGACTGTGTGACTCCATTGGAAACAAAAGTGCATAACCATCATCATTCAGCTTTTGGTGGTATGTGGTTTCCTCCGGTGGCGATCTTGTATACGTAGAAACAAGTCATGAGAGCACTGCAACGCAGAGAATTGGTTTTTCGGTGGTTAATTCAATTGAAAGCCTAAACCTTTTGATGCAAGCAAAGATAAAATTACCTGATCCCAGCAACCAAACCAGCCGGCATAATCTTTTGAGTTTGCAAGAACCGTTGTCCCATGACAAGTGTGAGAGCAGCTGCAATGACTGTATAAACAAGACATTCAGATGAGTTTTCTCAGCCACAGCACAATTCTTGAAAGAGAAGAAAGAGAAGAAAAACTAATCAAAGAAACTGTGAGGTCTTGTAAAGTTCTTTCGGGTTGGTCCTGTTTCAGTCCATGATGACAGAACCACAATCCACACTCAGGCATTAGTTGACATGACATCAATATACTTTGATGCAGTCTTCAAAGTCCAATAAGATTGCACATTTTCAGTTTCTTAGAATCTGAAACATTTTTCACTCGAAAACCCATTATAGTCCCAAGATCCATGGAGAGTTACCAGTTTTCATCTTTGAGATCATAATTAGCCTCACACAAACTCTGATTACCATAATAGTCCGACCATGAAAAACAAGTTCTTGATTAGAACACAAAACCCAATCAATTCCACCATTTCTTCCCCAGATTATAAGCAAAACCACCCAAATTCGTTCTGAGGAAAAAACCCATCTTTATCTATATCAATTCTAATGCTGAAAGTCACCACCTTTTTTCTTTCTTTTATGCATACTAATCAACAAACACAAACACAAGTTAGATCTCGAATTTTCCAATGGCACCGTGGCCAAAATCACAATCGTTCGAACACATAGCTTCTATCGAAATTAAATCAAACTAAGCAGAGAGAGACGATCGAGGCGAAATCACAAACCTGTCTCGAGAACAGTAGCGAGAGAAGAAGTCTTCTTCTTCTCGAAAGCCTTAAGGCTGATGAAACCAGCGAGTACGACAAGCAATCCAGTGCCTGCACCTCCGGCGAGAGATGCGATACTCCCTTTCTTCAAATACCCGATAGATCCCCCGACCATCAGAAGCATCCCGTACGGGATAGTGAAGCAGAAATCGTGCATCTTTATTAAAATTTTAAACTTGGAATCTGGGTTTGATTTCTCTCGGAATCGATTCACAGAGATCGTTCCGTCTCCGATCGATTTATCGAATCGCAATTTATACGAGGGAGTGTGGTAAGCGCGTGGAACAAGTCCGATTCGGCGATTCTTCGTCAACGGTCTCTAGAGAGGATGGATAATCATCAATCAACTACTCCCACTTAGATCCCATGATCCCCGCGACAATGACCATCATACCCTCATTTTACTATAATGATTAACGTACAAATAATCTCATTCAGACTTTAAATCGTTGATAAAAGGAATGTTTAAATAAGTTTAATAATCAACAAGCTTCTTCAGTACCATATAATGAAATAGGGGTGGAAAAAAAAAACCGTAACGGAAAAAACCAAACCATACCAAATCGAAAAAGTGATATGGTTTGGTTATAATTAAATCTAAAAAAGCATTTGATTATTATTTTTTAAAAGTTTTGGTTTAGGTTTGCTTTGGTTATTTTTTAAAACCTAAAAAACCTAAAAGTTTTGGTTATGATTAAAACCTATTATTGAAAATATTTTAAGTAGTAGATTTTAAAGGATTCTGAGTGATTTTAAGTGGTTTTGGCGGGGTTTGTTAGTTAAAAATATAAAAAAACAAATCTCATTGTTTTAGGTGGGATTTCATAGACTTTAAAAACAAATCATAAGAAATTTCCTAATTCACCCAGGATCATCTAAAATTTCATTAAAACTCAAATCATTCCAAATTCTCCCAAATTTCAGTTTCAATACACCCCCTTAGTTTTTTCGAGGTGCTACTAATTTACTATATTTTGGGCAACATAATTAATGTATTCAAGAAAGAGAATACAAAAAAATGTAAAACTTCTACGAGAGTCGTAGTATATTGTTTTAAAATGACTAAAACAATATATTTATACAAAATAATTTAATAGAAATTCTATAAATTAATATTCGATTCATTAATAACTCGCTAAATTAATAATTTTTGTCAGTCTCAAAATTAGTTTTTCAACCAAATAATATATCTATAAATTAATAATTTTTTATAAAACCTTATGGTCCCAAGATTATTAATTTATAGAGTTTCTACTGTATTACACAATACTTTTTTAAAAATTACCAGAAAATATTTATAAAACAATTTTTGTCTTCTCTTATCAAAATTATTTTTTTTAAAACACACTATATTTTCAACATAATAATTTATTATATAAAAATACTAGATTAAAATACTTTACTATGGTTTAATTTTACTGTACAAAACTAAATAATTAATAAATTCGAGTTCACGTAAAATGAATTTTATGAGGATAAAAATTAGAGTTTATTGATAAAAATTTGATAAAAGTTAATTCTTATTAAAAATCTAATATGGTTAAAATGAATAAAGTTTTCATCCAGCACAGATGCGGCTATCACCTAGTTGTTACTGTAAGAGAGAAAAGTCTGTCTTCTTATTATTCGTATCAACAAATGTTTACAATAATTCTCTCTGTTTATAGAGGGTAAAAACTAATAGAATAACACAAAACGGTGCATGTCGAGTCGGTAACTAAACTTCTCATTTAAGTAATTATTAAACTGTTCATTTTATGGATAAACATTATCCAATACATAATAAAAATGATTTTTTTTAATTTGACAAAAAGCCTCTATGTTCGTACACTGGTGTCGCTCATGGCATGGAATTAGGATCGGAAAATGAATGATTGGGCCTATGGACTATATAATTTTCTTTATTTTTTGCTTTCTCCCGTCCAAACATTTTAGTTTTTCGAGTTGTTACTAATTTTCTATATTTGCGGCAAGAGAATTAACTACTTTTATTCAAGAAAGAGAGACTAGTACAGAAAAAGTAAAACTTCTACAAGAGTCGTCGTAGATAACATTTTTGGACAAGAAAATAAATAATTTATAAAATGTAAACTTTCGTAAAAGAAAAAAGTTAGAAATTGTAAAATAACAAAAACGAAATCGATCATCACAATAACTAAAATGTAAATTCTAAGGATGTATTTATGGTTTTCTTATATATAAATGTAGCTTTTTTTTATTAAATTACAAAAAAAAAATTGTAAACTTTGACAAAAAATGTTTAAAATATTTGTAGTAAGATGACAAAAAAATTTAAATTCTTAAAAGGAAAAAGTACTATTTCGTAACAATAGAAAAAAGGGAAAAAAATGATCGAAATCTGTATATAAACATAAGTGAATGAGCTTTATTTTTCAATCAATTTCGTTATCTCTTTCACAGTTGAAAAATATTGCTCAAGAAATCAATATGGCTGGACAAATCAATCTAGAATTGGGTTTACCTCCATATGATCTATGGGTTGTAAAAAAGGATTTAACAGATTCTGATACTGGGGGTCGTGCTCAACTTACTATACCGCAAAGCCAATTTGAAGCCTCTATACTTCCGGAGATGCAAGTGATGCAAGTTGCTATGGCCCAGCAAATTTTGGCAAACATTGGGGTTGAAGTGAAGATCCATATTTTTCAGGAAGGTCCTGAAGCTCCTGATTACACAGTAACGCTGAAAAGATACAATGCCTCATACCGGTTTACGACAGGATGGAGCAGTATCGTTAGAGCAAAAGGTTACATATCAGGCAATCAAATTGGACTCACGTGGGATAAATGGACGGGAAGATTCTTGTTAGGCCTTATTAATTAAGTGCTTTTGAAAGAAGAAAAAAATTATCTCTATCAATATCAAATAGTTTTTCCAATATTTATTTAGGGTTTTTAATTTACTTATTTTTATGTGGGGTTTTACTTTTATGTGGGTTTTATGAATCTTATGATTAATGAATTTTTTTTTTTTTAATTTTAAGTTGTGGTGTACGTACGTAGTAGTAGTATTCTCTTTTCCTTTTGTTTACACAATTCAAGATTCACAAATACATAAAAATTTGATCGAATCATTGACGCAAAATCGGATTTATCGAACCAGAATCGTCTCTCTCAAAGAGTCGTTCAATCCCAACTCTAACTCCACGGTTCCTTCTTCTCGGATGATGATGATGAATTGATGATTCACCCACCCACCATTGATACTCATGCTCGTGCTGCTCTATACTCCAAGTTGTGGTCTCTAGCTAATAATGATTATTGCTTCTACGGGCTCGATCCATATGATTGCGTGCATTACAAGAAAGAAGAATGTGTTGGAACCTTCCGTCACAACCGGAGCATGTTTTGTTGTGGAACATACACATGTATCCTTGATGCACCTTATGCATAGCAGAAAAGCGAATTAAATATGTCTTGTAGAGGCGTAGCTGTCCTGGGCAACACATCCAAATTCAATGCACATACATATCGACCCGAGTGATGGAACCACTAGCTAACAAAGCCAACATTGTAGCTGCACCAGAGCCGAGTGAATGTCCAGCAAAAGTCAGAGAGTATAACAACTCTTACAATATTCCTCATCCAACACCCAAACCGCAGACTTCAACATCCCGTTGCGCACATCGAACTTCCTTTCCCCGCGCGAGCGTATTATCCAAAAGCATAGCATAATCATGATCAAGATATAAAGTGTATTATTATTCAGGAGGCTGTTATATTATTTTTCAAGAGGATCTCATGGAAACAAGACTGTGAAGTAATGGTTCGGATTCCAGCTAAGTAAGAGCTTGGTGGGCTTCAGTGCATTCAAGCCCAAACCGAAAGAGAGTACAAGGAGAAACCGAGAGTTGATATCTGGGCCGAAGTCATTAGCCAAAGGCCCAGGTACTTGAGTCAACGGATAAGAATGAGAGAGAGTGGTCGTTACAAAAGCAGATCATCTTCTCCCTTTCTTGGTTAACGCCATTGTTGATCTCTGAGAGAAAACCTTGTACACAAAAGCTCCTAGTGAATTCCAGGCACATGATCCTGAAGAGAGAAGTACCCGGTGTTTGGGGAACTCTATAAGTTTATGTGTCTTGCTTTCTTCTTCCTCTAATTTTCTGTTCAAACATACCAGAGACAAAATCGAGTGAGCTGAGAGAGAGATTCAAAACGTTGAATCAACAATCGATTGCAAACGTATCGGCTACAAGTGGTATCAGAGCGTAGGTTCTTAACGCTAAAGGATACAAAGGCGATCGGATCGTGGAAAAGGAAAGAGATCGAGAAGCGGATCTTACCGGATTCAAAGAAGGGAAGATCGCGAAGCTTCACGGATCATTGGTGAAGCAAACGATCTTCTTGGGAAGATCAAGGCATCGCCGATCTTCAAAACTCAGGGAGTCTCTTGTTCTGGATTACTTGTGAAACACTCCATTAAAAGTCTTCGTCCATATTGTTTCTTCTTGAAAGATTTCGTACGTGTAAGGATCGGATTGCTACTGATTTGCTTGACTGTTATCTGCAGGTGACAAGTTAAGAAAACAAAAGGTCAGCAATGGAACCAACACAGGGAAAGTTCGAGATGGAAAAGTTTGATGGAAAGGGAGACTTCGGGATGTGGAAGTACAGGTTTCTCGGCCAGCTAGAGATTCAAGGTTTGGGATCAGTCTTGGCAGAATCAGATGGTGAATCAGTAGAGAAGCAAACCTCAGAGGTACAATCGCAAACATTATCAAAGCTTTTGGTGTGATTTCTTTTGCTCTCTAATTTGCATATGTAGAGAACTTAATTAGACACAAAGGTTTACGGTTTTCTTTATCTCGAGCTCTAGGTTTGCTTCTTTTTTTTTTCCGGGGAAACTTGGAATCTGGGTTTGATTTCTCTCGGAATCAATTTACAGAGATGGTTCGTCTCCGATTGATTTATCGCATCGAAATTTATACGAGGGAGTGTGGACCGTAAGCGCGTGGAACAAGTCCGATTCGGCGATTCTTCGTCAACGGTCTCTAGAAAGGATGGATCCCGCGACAATGACCATCATACTCTCATACTATAATGATTAACGTAGTTATTACTAATAATTTATACACTTTTTTTTTTCAATGTCATTAAGGAATGTTTAAATAATCTTCTTCTTCAGCCTAAACTTCCAACTTTTTCGATATTCTTCTTCGGCCTTAACTGCAAAAAAAAAAAAAAAAAAAAAATCATAAATAAAACTTAATTCATCAAGCATTATAGGTAATAATGAAGATTGAAACTATAAAGCTTATCTAACGATCAAATGAAGTTTCGAATTTATATAAACAACGTTTACCATTTAATAAAATAAGATGTTACAAAAAAAAAGAAAAAAAAAAGCTTATCTAACGATCTCATGCCAAAGAAGAGATAAGACTTGATCAATACAGAATTTGTATAACAAACTTCAAACCCATTTTGTAATGTGCATTGTAAAGTATTAAACAAACTTTAACCCACATCAATATAGTCTATCGACAAACGTTATAACAAGATGCAAATGACTCTCATGTTAAAAATGAAATACTATTGTTTCATACCACGACTGAATCTCCAAATTTTGAACTTTTTACTTTTGAACTGAAAGACATCTTCAATGACAATATTGTTGTTATTTACTATCGTACCTACAATTTTAAATGTAAATTAGTAGAAAAAATCATTCGATTATAAATGTTTTTGTAAATCTTAAATGTTTACTTTTATATTCTGCAAAACTGTGTAACCAATTGCGAGTGCAGAATAAAAATTGAATGTTCTTTGGAAACAAACGGTTTATGTATGATGTCAACATCCAAGCTTCAATGCTGAAAAATCGATTCCTATAATGATTGGGATGTTAAACACATCACATGCGATAAATGCTAAATCACCAAATCGATGTTTATTACCTTTTGAAGAAATAAAAACATCCAAATCTAGAAAAGACCTCATCTTTAGTCTCGGCTCATCCAAATAGATATCCAAATGTGTCTTTGTGTTGCCCACACCAATTCTGATACTTCTTTCTAGCTCAAAAGGTCATAACCTATGAGAGGCATTTGGCACGAGTTAGAGTGACGAGCAAAACCAAGAATTTTGAGCAAAAGCATGAATTTTGTCCTTCTTGCTTGATTATAAAGATTCACATAAAGTTATCAATATCATCTAAATCGTCTTTTTTTTTTCAAACATTTGTTTCATTAAAATTAAACTTCTGAACTACAAAAGGAAGAGGGAATTAAGCATCCTCTTCCATCAATACAAAGCATTTTAAAAACGATACAACAAACAACAGATAAATCTTCAGAATAATCTTCAAAGAAGACTGACAGCGAAACCGAACCAAAGCGCAACTGCGTCGCTGAAGATTTTCCGGCAGAACCGGAAGGGTAAACCTTAGTCACTTTACAATTTGACGGTAAAGAGCAACTCCTACCTCCGGAATTCGTAAGAACGAATCCGGATGCTTCTTCTGGCCCGGAACAAGCCGCTACGCAAAAAGACAAAACGGAAAGAAGATTGCTGGAATTTCGCGGTGATGAAACCGGAGGGAAACCGTCTCTCATGAAAACGGAAAGAAGATTGCTGGAATTTTGTCCTGGAATCACCCTAACTCAACTTATTTCGACCCTAGACCTATATATACTTATTTTTGGCCATTGTTTAGGCCACGCTTTATATTCTATTCATACTTTTTTGTTTTGTGCTTTGTAAGCATTGGGGAGACGAATCTCTGACTCTTCCTCTCTGAGAAGATTTATGAACCCCTGTTGATTTATATTTTATTTATCATGAGTTTTTCTTCTCCTCTCTGCTTGATCTCTGTTTTCATGGCTGAGTAATCTCTTAGTTAGGTTTAGGGTTTCAAGGGAACTTAAAAATCATTGAATTAGACATAAATAGGGATTTATCATTCGTTGTCTTCACCTATCGTTGTGTTTATTGCTTAGAATGAATTGATCACTTAGTCTATGATTTAGGGTTTAATCTATTCATCAAAAGTGTTATAGATTGCTTGAAAGAACATAGGTGAGCGGTTTGTCCTTAGCCAACGAAAGCTGATGCTAAGGCAATCCGTGAACAAATTGAACCTGCTCGTTAATGCTTGTTTAGAATTCTAAGTTCAAACGACAGTTTAGATACTTAGATTGCTAGATAAAGTGATTAATACCACGACTGTGGATTGTTTAAACATTCATGTTTGAGTTCTAGACTGAGCTTATTTGTTCCCTGAATAATTGTCTGGTTCATGATCTCCGAATTCTTGCGAATTGTCCTTGACCTAGCGCTTCGTTTTATTGAATTTACTTCGTTTATTACTTGCTATTTTCGTTTTACCTTGCAAACAACAAATCATATCTTGTCTTAGCTTAGTTTCACTCATTAAGAATCGTAGTGTGCCCTTTGGAGCTTGTGGATTCGATTCCTAAATACTATGACATTGCTGTGCACTTGCAGTAGTTATTTTAGAGTTAAAACTTATGTATCACTCGTTACGGACATCATCTAAATCGTCTTCAAGTGGAGGAGATTCATTAACTAGTTCATATAAAGTTGGTGTTGTCGAAAGATTTGAAAAGGAAGTCCAAGACATGCATGGTTTGATAATCTTTATAGAGTATAGTCAAATATTCTTCTTAAGTTTTTTAATTTTTGACTTAGAAAAAATGGAATCCACGGATTCATAAACTTTTTCAAGCATCTGAATTTCATCCTTGGATCTAGAACAACTCTCATAGCCAATATATGAGACTATCATTATTTTAGTACTTAAGCAAATTTAACTTTCATTTTCTGAGTTGTTTGTTTCACAGCGACCAACATCACAAGTAGCATATTCATCAACAACAGCTTAATCCTCCATACTTGTGTGAAGTACGCATTTGATGTGGGAAAGCCTTAAAAATGGGTAATAATGACATTGAAAGATTTCAACAACTCACATATTTTTTCTACACGATTCCACTCCTCTAAAGGTAGTGACTTATAATTTGTGTCATACTATGCTATGCTACATCTCAAATGCATAAACTTGCCGTCACACAAAAGATCTAAAGTAATAGAGATCGAATATATTTGACTCTAAACTCATTCTTTCAAACTCAAGAACTTTATTAGCAAATATTTTACTGTTGTGTGGAGACTTTAGATCACGATCACAAAAAGGATTAAAATATTATTGTTTAACCTCCAATTATCATCAATGAAGTGGACAAGTAGGCAAATATACCCCCCATGGCATTGGTAGGAGCTAACCATATAAGTTTGAAGTGAAACATACTCGACCATGATCTCTTTCTGCTTTTCCTTTCCTATTTGATATCTCACAAAGACATCATCTACAACAGTCTATCTACATATATATATATATGCTGATGAAAATATGGATTAAAATACATGTCTCTCGCTCTAACCTTTTCATACAGGACATAGTAAAATGGTAGATTATGATCTCACTGGTCATCTTGGAGTCTACCCTATCTTTCTTTCTAAGCATTTTTGGACACTTCTCTAAATAGGAATCAAGTGCTTTGCTTGATGTGTAGTATTTATCACTAATATTTAACACAATGGATGCACTGGCTCATTTTTTAGGCCCGCAGAGCCCTTTTAAACATCACTACGTACTTGCATCAGTAGAGATCTTAAGCGCAGTGTTACTAGAAGATATGGTTCCTCTTCAAAGGATATTTGTTTGTTCATAGTAAACCAAATAGACTTGAATCTAGATTTACGCCATGCACTAGAGATCCGTGGAGAGATATGATGATCCATGATTTCACTCGAAATCACTTACTAAACTTCTCACCTTTGAGAATTTATAGAAGGATCTAGAAGATCAAAATATTACCATGATAATGTGATGAGAGGTTTGTATTGGAAGAATTGTATATTCACTCTCATGAATATAAGCGTTAGGTTACAATGATTTATATAGAAAAGGATTTCCTGAAGTAAGATAAATACAAATCTCTAAATATCTAAATAATAAATACAATATATTTGCTAATAATATTTTGATCTTCTAGATCCTTCTATAGAATTAACCTTCACGCGTTATGGCACTTAATTAATCTTAGATCTTATGACTATTGACATATCTTTTTCAATGTCATTGTAGAAACCAATTTGAGACTCTAGATAAAAAGTTTTGCAGACGAACATGACCTAGGGGATACTCTATAATTATCTCGCAAAAAAAAAACCACAAGAACATGACCTAAGGATTAGTATGGTACTATGGTTAAGATAAAAAAAATATGGTTAGATTAAAACAGGAACATTATAGTCATGTTCTTATTAGATGCATCTAGATGCAAATATAAATTTACAAAAACTAACCAAACAAACAGAATTTTATTCAAATGCATTATCCATATTATTCACATGAACTAACAATCAAAAATGGAAACGAAAAACATTCAAATGTATTATCCAGATTGAGCATTTGTATGAAAATTTCAGATGAGCAAACGAACAGCCTCTAAATGTTTCTAAAGACAGTTTACATCATGAAACGAGATCAGCGGTTCTAGGCTCACAATGATTCTAAAGGTCATTTGAAACCTACATACAAACGTAGAAGGGAGAAAGGCTTGTTGTTCATAAAATAAATATATCGAAAAACTAAAATTAGCGGAAATATACATATATGTGTAAAAATTTGCTCAAGTTATTCACAAAATGAACTAGAAACAAGTTATACTCTCATACCTAATCTTCTACATTATAGGTTTAATGTCTACGGAAATGGGCAGGGAATACTTATGAGATCAAAAACGTATATAAATATATGTTACAGAAGAAGGTATAGTGTACAAAAATGGTCGTCTTATATATCAGAAATCTCATTGCTCTTTTGTTCATGAAGGACTTACAAACTTTGGTGACTCGACTTCACTCCATGCTTCTCAGTGAATGTTGAATCAATCTTTGCCTTGTGGGCAGAGAAAATGTCATATTTACCAAATATAATCCACACACAAACAATAGACATACATGTCGTTAACTATGAAATATTCCTTAGGACAAGACAGACCAGGCCAAATCCCAAAACATTAATTAGGGACGAAAAGGATTAGTCCATTGTAATTACTAATTACATCCTACTCTTAGGGGCGAAAAGGATTAGTCCATTGTAATTACATCCTACTCCACATGGCTAGATTATCAATCAATCTACTTTAACCAGTAGTGACACTCGATCACAAAAACTGTATTGAAAACAACTACATTACAAGGTATTTCTTTCTATCTGTATTATCAATGTATTCTAAACATTTAAAAATCTAAATTGACTTATTTTGCAATTATCTAAATCAACCTTTTTAATTAATTAATTAAAATTATTATTTATTAAATCTTGATATATAGATTAGTATACATCAATACATGTATTGTAATTCGTTTAAAATATTATATATACTTGACACATGTCTAACTAATTATGAAAATGTACCATATATATTTATCACAATCTAAAATTATGAAATTTATGTTTTGTAATTATAATTTTTGATTACTTGGTTACTTTTATGGTTTAAGGATTTTGTTCGACACATATTATATACAGTCAGAATAAAATTAAGGGCAATTCTCGTATTTACCACTTAATCAAGTTTATGTGCCAAAAATAACATGGACGCTAAAATTTTTCCAACTCTAACATTTTTAATTGTCCATTTCCGTTTTTGCCCCTCCTTCCCTAAAACACACAAAAAAACCAAAGAGAAACCCATCTTTCTCCACATCCGTCAAATCGTGAAATAGAGAAATCACCATTGGAGAGATCACTAGCAAGTCGTCGTACTCCACAACCATGGAATCGTTCGGCATGAGTTCCACGGCCACTTCGATCGGCGTTTTCGTCGCCGTTCTCCGTTTCCGCCTCTGCTTCGTCGCAACAATCCCAATCTCCTTCGACTCGTCCCGAATCTGACTCGGTAAAAACATCTACTTGGATGCTTGAGCTTTCATCTCGTATCTCTCTTTTGGCTTCTCTTCAATAAGGAGTTCGAATTTCAGGTAGGCCTCTTTATCTGGATATGCAATCGACGACTCTGCTTTATCCCAGAGTATTCGACGCAATGAACGCGTCTTCCATCTATGACTACGGGAATCCTCACTCGCGAACGCACCTTTACGGCTGGGAAGCGGAGAACGCGGTCGAGGTCGCACGAATTCAGGTCGCGAAACTGACTGGCGCTTCACCTAAGGAGATCGTATTCTTATCCGGCGCGACGGAGGCACCTTGATGGGGTTGTGGTGAACGGTTCGATGGAGAGTCGTTATGCAGGGAATCTTAATCTGTCGTTTGCTTATGTTGAAGGAGAGAGTCTTTTGTTGGGTTTGAAGGAAGTTGCAGTGTCTAGTGGAAGTGCTTGCACAAGTACGACCACAAGAAATGGATTGTGGTCGTTTGTATGAACCTTAGTAGCTATTATTAGCTTGTTTTTTTTAGTCATTATCTCAGGACCTGAATACGAAGAGCTAAGAAAAGGTGGACCCAAGAGATTGACAATGCAGTTCTTCAAGGATATGCAAACTCGGATGAGAGATCCAAACTTCAAATTCACACCTGAAATAAAGCTGAAGCCCAAGAGCAAACTTGTGCCTAGGAAGAAATGGCAGAAGGTACAGTCCAGAAGGAGGAAAGCTCAGAAGTGGTAAAAAGCTCCTTGCTTGTTCAAGGATTTTGATAGATTAATAGGTAAATCCACTCATTCTTTCAAATAGTGATTCAAGTACCAAATCCATTTCTTGTAATTTCTTGCTGTTGTGTTGATTCAAAATGGGTTTTTTTAGGTTTAAAACATGCTTAGAGAACACCAAATAGCGTCCACAATAATGAAGTCTTATGACTGTTTCATCCTCGGTCAATCCTTTGTAAATAATCGGTACCGTGATGAAACAGCTTTCCTTTGGAGTGATTCTGGACTTGATATTCCTTCTTCTAAAGAAAGAAGCTTTGAACGAAAAGCTAAAGATGCTTTGGTCCCTCTTGGACATTTTTTGGGGGAGAAGAATACAGCTTTTTGCACTTTGATCTTCAAAAGTTTTTTTTTAAAAAAATTTTGTGTGCTGAGAAGTTGGAACTTGTAATGTGACACTCTCTTGCCCTTTGAAGCTTATTCTAAAACAAAATATTAAAAAGGAAGCAATTTTCTTAACAAATCACAAGATGCTGATTATTGGGTCTCTTCCTAATATTCTTCTTTGTTTATTTATTAATTTACATTATTGTCAAAGTATCATTCATGCCCAATAGAAATTAGACAAATCCACCAACTTGGCTGCTTAATTGGTCCATTATACTACCTATTTTCACTCTTGAGATTCCATTTAGCTTAAGGTTATTGATTTGATTTCTTGGAACATCATTCAACACATTTAGGAAGTCGTTATACACATTTAGAAAGACTTTCCTAACACGTATAAAATGCAAACTTTTGTGTACCATTTAAATTTCTTAAGCATTTAGAAAGACTTCCAATTTTTTATTTGATCAACTACTAATTGATCTACTTTAGAAAAGATTCACAAATTTGTAAGAATCCTTCCTAAAAATTCAAGAAGGTTTTCTAGATAACTAGGAATAAATCATACAAATTTTAGTAAGGTCTTCCTAAAAATTTAGAAGTACTACCTAAATTTGAGTAGTTGTATAAATAGACAAAAAGTTATCATCATACGTTTTAGGATAAATTATACGATTTAAAAACTTACTAAACATTCAAGTAAACATAAAACGATTTTAGAAACAAAAGTATTCATTTATACGAATTAGGAAGAATTTCTACATATTTAGGAAGGCTTTCCAAGATATCATTTATTTTATTTTTTTTAGTTTGTCAACTTGTTTTTTCTTAATAGAATAACAAAAAACAAACAAAAATTGATGTATTTGATGCTTTAGTGTGTAGGAAGGTTTATACGATTGAGCAATTTTAACATGATTGGAGAAGCTATATTAACATGACTTGAAAATATCAGCATTGTTGTAACCTGGAAACATGTTATTAAGATTTTGAAGTAACTAGATTTTGTGAAACCTAGATTCAGAGTAGTAGGTTAGTGTGAGTTTTAATGGTCATAATATTTAGGAATGCCTTTCTATAAACATTTATGGAAGGCCTTTCTAAAAGAGAAAGGATTGACCGATAAAAAACATTCAATAAAGTCTTCTTAAGTTTATAACAACTTCCAAAAACGTTAGAAAAGCTTCCTAAAATTCTAAATTTTTTAGTATATTTAGTATTTTTGATTCGGGAAGGCTTTCATAATTTTCTGGAATGACTTTTAATGTTTTATGAAGGCTTTTTTGAATGAGATAATAATCTTAATAGAGTTTCTTTGCATTTTAGTATTTAGAAAGAGTTTCCTGAATTTAGGAAGGGTTTCCTGAATTTCATTGGTTATACACTCCCAATTTTTGCAGCTTTGAGTTCTCCATGATCTCGGTTCGATACCATGATTTCATCTAAGTGCATAAATATATTTTTAACTAGTTTATTAAGTATTTAGGAATGTATTCCTAAAGGGGCATCATAGTGTTAACAAATCATTTTGGAAGCAGTTCCAAACTAGGGTTTTGTCAAAGCATCAGAAATGCATTCTCGATTTGAGATGGTCATCCTAATTTTCAGGAAGGACTTTTAGTAGTTTAGGAAGGCCATCCGAAATCAATTTAATTGTTTTATGAACTAAACGTAATAAGTGTTTCGGTATGTTAATGAATGTTAAGAATCAGTTTCATTGTTTTATGAACTAAACCTGAGAAGGTTACAGCCGTTCAATAATTGTTTTATGAACTAAACCTGAGAAGGTTACAGCCGTTAAGAATCAGTTTCATTGTTTTATGAACTAAACCTGAGAAGGTTACAGCCGTTAAGAATCAGTTTCATTGTTTTATGAACTAAACCTGAGAAGGTTACAGCCGTTAAGAATCAGTTTCGATCAAGTAGTAATTAACATACAACTTAAGAACATTTTTCTAATTTTGTAAGAATGATTCCTAAACATTTCAAGAAGTTCCTAAAATTCCTAAATTTGAGAAACAATTCTAAACATTTAGAAAAGATTCATACATATTTTTAGTAAGTTCTTCCTAAAAGTTTAGAAAGACATCTTAAAAGTTTAAAATTTAGAAAAACTTTCTAAAAATTTAAGAATCTTTGTAAAAGTTTAAAAAGATTTCTTAAATGTTTATTCGATCAACTAGTAATTAACTATTGAGGAATGTTTTCCTAAATTTGTAAAAATCATTCCAAAATTTTTCTAAATTTGTAAAGATCTTCCTAAAAGTTTTAGAAAGTCTTCCTAAAAGTGTACAAACGCTTCATAAATTTGATTTGTTGAATAAATAAACAAATTATTAGAAAGGCATTCGTAAATCCTTAAAAATTATTTCATAAATTTTTAGTAAGGATTTTGATACATTTAAGAATGCCTTTCTAAAAATTGGGATAGACTTCTTAAATGATTAGGAAAGCTTTCTAAAACATTACTAATGCTTCCTAAAACAAGTGAACGTTTAATTTCATAATAAACAAGTGAGCTTTTTATTGTGTATTCTTTATTGATTCTTTATATTTTTTATTTTAGTTCAGTAATGGAGTTTTTTTACGTTGCTTTCTTTTGATTTAAAGGCCATCCTAGATGGTTGAAAGTGTCTTGAAGGAGGTGATTTTAGGATACACATATGAGTTTGTCGTACAAAGAAGAAAAATAGATTATCATCAATAAATAACTTTAAAAACTAATTTGCTTCTGAGATCTATACTCGTATTTGATTCACAGTTTCATCAGATGATATAAAGAAAAAAAACTTCAAAAAATCCGATTAATTTGACAACAGAAACACTCGACCTTGAACAAACCAATTGCGTATAAATAGGCACAAATTTTTTCATTTATACGTTTTAGAAAGACTTTCTTAAATGCATATGACTGTTTCCTAAATTTGAATTAATAAACACAAAAGTTATCATCATACGTTATAGAATGAATTTAGGAACAATAGTTTTCATTTATACGAATTAGTAAGGATTTATACACATTTAGGAAGGCCTTCCGAGATATCATTTTAGGAAGGCTTTGCTAAATAATTTTTAGTTGTCATATCGTGTTGACATATCTTATCAAATTAAAGTTGTTGTATAGACAGATACAAAATTTATCATTTATACGTTTTAGGCAAGCTTTCCTAACACGTATAGGAAGGCTTTGCTAAATAATTTTTAGTTGTCATATCGTGTTGACATATCTTATCAAATTAAAGTTGTTGTATAGACAGATACAAAATTTATCATTTATACGTTTTAGGCAAGCTTTCCTAACACTTATAAAATGCAAAATTTTGAGTACGATTTAAACAACAACTCAAATTTAGGAGGCCGTTATACACATTTAGGAAAGCTTTCCTAACACGTATAAAATACAAACTCTTGTGTACTATTTAAACAATAACTCAAATTTAGGAAGCCGTTATACACATTTAGGAAGGCTTTCTTAACACGAACATATTTAGGAAGCATATCCTAAATTTGTAAAAATGCTTCCTACAAATTCAAGAAGACTTACTAAATTCCCTAAATTAAAGAAACAATTCTAGATATTTAGAAAAAATTCATACAAAGACTTCCTAAATATTTATTCGATTTAGTAATAACATACGATTTATGAAGCCTATCCTACATTTGTAAAAATGCTTCCTAAAAATTCAAGAAAGCTTCCTAAAATTCTCTATATTTAGGAAACAACTCTACATATTTAGGAAACACTTATAGAAATTTTAGTAAGGTCTAACTAAGAATTTAGAAAGATTTTCTATATGTTTAAGAATGTTTTCATAAACATTAGAAAAAAATTCGAAGACCAAGATTAAAAGCCAACCACAATACGTTGCATTGGGAATAAAGTAATGGAGATTGTGCTTACGATTTCACAATGCATAAGCAAAGCCAAACTACTATGCTATTCTATTATGAATGTTAATGGTTTCGTCCTGTTTAAGTGACTCACATTTTATATAGAGGAACTAGTCTTTGTAAACAAACCGGTTTGGCTATGAACCGGTGGTTTTGACCTATAAGTAACTACAAGTCTACAATTTTAAGTTGACAAAATAGCAATACTAATCAACACACAATCGTTCTTTTTTTTTTTAACGCTGAATTCAAATTGATATCAACCACGGTTCGTACATAGATAATAAGGACACCAATAGGCATCTTGTCAGAAAACCCAGAAACAAAGCACAAAAGCTTAAACAAAATAAAGGCTAGGCTCCTCCAAACAGAAAATTAAACTCTGAGCCAAGCTTATGCGATGATCGAGAGGTCAATCTTGCTCTCCCATCGCCTCAGAGAATAGAGTGGATTGAAGCCAGAGAGGACCATCCTGAGCAATGTAAGATTGGAAACGAGAGTCTCTCGTAACAGAAACAGCTATGTCTAGGGCGTTTCTTCTATACCCAACTTCCAATTCCATGATTTCAAAATTCTTCAATATGTTTCTAGCTACGAATACCTAAACAATGTATCCAAGCTCCTCAACGAAAACCATATGAACGAATCAAGCAAGCTCACCAATTCTTATTAATAACTTCCTCAGCTCGATACCCAGTGAAAATCTCGAAGACGGTGTTTACATAAATAATAGGTTGGTCAGGCTCAAGAGCGTCGCTGACCACGAACCCACACGACGCCGTTCCGGGAAGACTACTCATAGGAAGCGGAATCAGTCCATCTTCCGCCACCTCATCTCCGCCGCTGAGATTGGAATCGCTATCCCACTCCGATTGATTTTGCGTACAGTACACACCGAATTAAAAAAACAAAAACAAAATCTTAAAATTGAAGAAACCATAGAAATCGTCTTGAAACCTAAAAGAAGAAGAAGAATTTCTTGACAGTAGCCATCGCGGTACTCGATCGAAGATGATGCCAGAGAGTCGCCGTCGCCCTAAGCCGATTTGCAAAATGATCAAATCGATAATAAGGTTAATATGGTCAATACTTTAATGAAAAATGGTATGGGTGTCAGATTTTAGCGTATGGTGGTAATTCTGGAATATAAACTCATTTTCATGGTATTTTGAGGAATTCCTCTAAAATTAAATATATTTAGAGCATCTTTAATGCAGAACTTTTACAAAGTTCTAAACTTAAAAAAAAAAAAAAATGATGTAGCGAGCAGAGAGGGTGAGAGACGTTTCTGCGCAGAGAGACTAGAGAAACGGTTCTCGCCATGTGTCATGATACGATTGGTTTAAATTTTTTTTTTTTAAATCGTTTTTGTTTATTATTAAAAAAAAGTTTAAGAGCTTTTAAACCAGTTCTGCATTGCAGATGCCCTTAGATTTGTTACAATCTAATACTATATGATATCTAATTTGTGACATTTTTTTTTAGCCTTTTCAAAGGTTTTGATTTTTAAAAAAAAATTGGATACCCCAACATATTTTTTAGCCGGACCTGGCTATATATATGCATGAACATGAAACTAGAGGTATATATCACCTAAAGATTCTTAACAAGTTCATCAGCGCCAATATTGTTTTTCAGATATTTACTTTATTTCAAGAAAGATGTGTTTTTTCTCGAAGCTTTTTAGTTGTTTCTCGAAGCCATCTTCGAAGGAGAGTTCATGCGAAGGTGGTGTCTGTGGTCTTAAAGATTCTAAGAAGCCTCAGTCTTAATAACTATGAATTTGATGCTATGTATTGCATGTGCTTGATAAAAGTTATTGTTATATTTTTTTTCTTTTCAACATTGATGTTTCTCATTTCATATAATTTGTACTTGACATTTTAATAACTTAATTCGAGAATAAATACAGAAACAAAAGATAATATTATGCTTTCACCAAAAAAAAAGAAAGATAATACAATGCTTTTTCTTTTTCGATTGGCAATTCAATTTGCTTAGAGTACTGTGAAATCAATATTTACCTCGAAAACAAATCAGGTATTTGTAGACTCAATTCTACATAGTGCACGCGAAAGCATTTGAAAAACTATTTGAGTACTAGAATTCATGTGAAAATTTGCAAAGTACTTTTCTTAATCTGCATGTAGGCTATATACAATGCTACGTGTAAGTAGGTTAATCAGATAAAAAAAAATAGAACAAAATTGTAATGATTTAATAGTTATGTATAAATATATTTCTTATAAAGATTAATGTTTAAATAGTTAGATGATACAAAATTAAATGCAGAAATGAGATGAAAGGAAATTATATTAATAAATCTGCATAAGATGTACTTAGGAAACAAAAACTTAATGAAAAAAACAAAACAAAGCTTTAAATCAACGGAGCTTAAAAATTTAATCGGAGTCTTCCTCTTCTTCACCTTGGAGTGACTTGAAAAGCAACGATGGAACCACAAAATTCGCTACCAAATACATAGAGATCATTGCTCCACTGCAGTAAGCAAATAAATCAACACAAATAACTACTTTATTTTCATAATTGATAAATCGCCATTATATTTGAAATTTACTTGCCTAAGTTAAAAAAAAAAGAGAAGAATGAATTGTGGAGAGTAGAGAGATACCTTACGAGGAGGAATGTGGAGATATCACCAGATTCAGAAGGAGGCACCATACTAGCTTTTGGTTTTAATCTGAGCCCAATTTTGGGATAATTACTGGTTTGCCATTGATGATGTTCTCTTACGCTTGAAGGAAATGAGGATAAGAAAAAGAACACTTGTTTTCTTCTCAGGCTCTCTTTTTGCTTCGCTTGCCCATTCAAGACGCCGGAACTGGTAGGTAATGGCTGATGATAACGTGCGCACCACATTTTTTGGATTCACACTTCACTTTTTTTTTCCGTTTTTCTTGCAATTTTGACAAAAAAGAAGTTCTCGTTTGGTGAAGATAGATTTTATGCCAATCTTATGAAGCCACGTCACCAATGTAATGATTCCTTTTTCAAGTAAATATATAATATTTAAAATGAACCCCTGGTTTTCATGGAATCTTATCTTCTCCTCTTTCTATATTTTTTTTGTCTTATAACAAGAAGCATCAAAAAAAAACCCGAAGCATTTTAAGCATGCATGATGGCATCATGATGATGCTTAGTGAATAGCTCATTTTGTTACCTCTAGAATTTATTATTTCCTACCCTTCTTTTTTTATACCAAAACCAAAAGTTTCTTAGTCCTTTTTGGAAAAAAAAAAAAACCAACAGTTTTAAGCACATAAATCAAAAACTTTTTTTTTTTGGGTCGCTAAAGAAGCGTTTCTTATTCCAAATTGCAATTGTGTTTTCAGATTTAGTGATGCAAATTTTGCTCTAATTATGTCATATATATTATTGTTATTCTAGGTTGCTTCATTTCTAATAATATACTACAATGAGACTTTTCTTGAGCTAGCGGGACAAATGCCAAGGCATATATTATACATTACCGTTTTCAAAAAAAAAATATATATTATACATTACTCTAAAGTCTAAATATTATACATTAAAGCTTTAACTAAAAAATAATATTATACATTAAAATGTGGGAACATGGTTAAGTCCCCCCATCAGCACAATATACATATTTTTGATTCTTATTTGTATCAAATTATAAGGTTTATATATGGATCATAAAGATTTGTAATTATTCTGTTAGGATATTACGCTACCGTATCAATTACTATCAATTTCTGATTCTCTCATACCTTTTGTAATTTTCTTGTTTAGGAAACTAGGTCTATTCTCTTTCGTATATAAGCTGATGTAATTACTCTGAATGGGGGAAAAGAAAACCCTTTTACAATATCGCCTCCTTCTCTTGCTTGTCATGGTATCAGAGCCTGACCAAGCCTTTTTCCTTTAAACCTAAATAACAAACCAAATACGATCTGATGGCAACGAATGAAGTAGGAAGAACGACGGCGAATGAAGTTAGAAGAACGATTTCGCCATATGATTTAACGGCGGCTGATAACTCGGGAGCAATCATCTCTCATCCGATTTTGAAAACAAATAACTATGATGAATGGGCGTGCGGTTTCAGAACGGCGTTGCGTTCAAGAAAGAAGTTTGGATTCCTTGACGGATCCATACCTCAACCTGGAGAAGGGTCACCAGATCTAGAAGATTGGTTGACAATCAACGCTCTGCTTGTGTCCTGGATGAAGATGACGATCCATCCAGAGTTGTTGACAAACATCTCCCACCATGATGTGGCGAGAGACTTATGGGAACATATCAGAAAACGATTCTCTGTTTCTAATGAACCGAGAAATCAGAAGATGAAAGCAGATCTTGCTTGTTGCAAGCAACAAGGCATGACAGTGGAAGCTTATTACGGTAAACTCAACAAGATTTGGGATACCGTAAACAGCTACCGTCCACTTCGTTCGTGTAAGTGTGGAAATTGTGTATGCGATTTAGGCACACAACAAGAAAAAGACAGAGAAGATGACATGGTTCAACAATTTTTGTTTGGTCTTGATGAGACAATTTTCCACACCATACGATCGAGCTTGACGTCCCGTGTGCCTCTTCCTAGTTTGGAAGAAGTCTATAACATCGTAAGGCAAGAAGAAGATGCAGTTAACAATCATCGGGTTAAAGAAGAGAGGCCTGAAGTCACGGCTTTTGCAGCACAATCACGGCCTCGCTTCAGAACAGAGGAACGAGAAAAGTTTGGAATTTGCAAACATTGTAACCGTGGGGGACACTCACCAGAAAACTGTTTCGTTGTTATTGGTTACCCAGAATGGTGGGGTGATCGACCACGAGGGAGATCAAATACGCAAGGATCTTCATGAAGAGGAAGAGGAAGGTTTGGTTTCAATGGCGGTCAATCTCGAAACATGTCTTCTACATATGCTAATGCGGTTACCGTTGGAACAACATCCCAGGAGCACGCGAATCTTGTGATCACGGATCAAGATCGGGATGCTGTGACTGGCCTCACGGATGAGCAATGGCGCAGCGTAACTAAGATTATCAATGCTGCAAAAAGGGTCGGACCAGAAGCTGCAACAACCAGTGCATCTGAAAATCTAACGGGTATGTGTTCTAATTCATCTTCTTGGATCTTAGACACAGGTGCGTCGCACCATATGACCGGTAAGCTAGATCTGTTGACAAATATACGTAATATATCACCGGTTCTGATTATTCTTGCTGACGGGAATAAACGGGTTGCTGTTAGTGAAGGAACAGTTCAGTTAGTATCAAATTTGGTTTTGAAATCGGTCTTTTATGTGGAGGAATTGAAATCTGACTTGATCTCTGTTGGGCAAATGATGGATGAAAATCGTTGTGTTGTACAACTTGCTGATCACTTTCTCGTGATTCAGGCCCGCACTACGAGGATGGTGATTGGAGTTGGTAAAAGAGATGCTGGAAGTTTTTATTTTCGAAGTATGGAGTCTGCTGTGGCGTTACATACAAACGTGAAGAGCTCATTTGATCTCTGGCATAAGCGGTTGGGACATGCTTCAGCAAAAGTAGTTAATTTGCTTCCAAACGTTGAGTTTTCAATTAGTAGTGAGGTTTCTAATACAATGTGTGACACATGTATGAGGGCGAAACAAACTCGTGAATCTTTTCCTTTGAGTCAGAATAAAAGTTCGAGCATTTTTCAACTTATACATTGTGACGTGTGGGGACCTTACCGAACCCCATCTCACTCGGGTGCTCGGTATTTCTTGACAATCGTCGACGATTTTTCTCGTGGTGTCTGGATATATTTGATGGTAGAAAAGAGCGAAACGCATAAGCATTTGCGTCATTTTATGGCGCTAGCTGAAATGCAATTTGAGAAGAAGGTTAAAACTCTAAGGAGTGACAACGGAACTGAGTTTCTGTGTATGCGAGAGTACTTTCTCCAACACGGAATTCATCATGAAACCTCCTGCGTGGGCATTCCACATCAAAACGGAAGGGTCGAGAGAAAGCATCGCCACATTTTGAACGTTGCGAGAGCTTTGAGATTTCAGTCACGCTTGCCGATACAGTTTTGGGGAGAGTGTATACTAACAGCCGGATATCTAATCAACAGAACACCATCTGCAGTTCTCAATGGAAAAACACCTCACCAACTACTTTACGACTCGGTTCCGGGTTACGAACATCTACGTGTGTTTGGTTCGTTGTGCTACGCACATAACCAAAACCATAAAGGTGATAAATTTGAATCAAGGACAAGACAAAGCGTTTTTGTTGGCTATCCTCATGGTCAAAAAGGCTGGAGATTATATGATTTGGAAGAAAATACATTTTTCGTCTCAAGGGACGTAATCTTCGATGAAACCCAGTTTCCTTTCATCACGTCAAGATCAAATGAAGAAGATGGTCCTAATGGGCCTTTGGCCCAACAAACAACAGCTCCCCTTTTGTTGGATCTGCTTGAAACTAATGGGCCACCACATGCAACTCAAACAGGCCCAATCATAAATGAAACACCTATTCCTACGAGCCCATCTTCCTCGGATTCTCCTGCGTCTTCTACGAATCAATCTCTTGACGATCAAAACGATGAAGTCGCTGAAGCTCCACCTCCGACACCTCCGGAAAATCAGAATCCTCACCCAGAATCGAGCGAAGTTCTCGGAAGGGGACATCGTCGAAAAACTCAATCGGTGACATTAAAGAATTTTGTCACAAACACGGTGACTGTTCAACCCGCATCTACATCTGTGTATCCGATTGAGAACTATGTGGATTGTCATCGTTTTTCAGAAACACACAAGGCCTTCTTAGCTGCTATTACTGAAGGTACGATTCCTCACACGTATCACGAAGCTGTGAAATATAAGATTTGGAGAGATGCTATGGGATATGAAATTGTGGCTCTAGAGAAAAATTATACATGGACAATTGAAGATCTTCCACCTGGGAAAAAGGCACTTGGCAACAAATGGGTCTACACAAAAGTATCGATCCGACGGGACAATCGAACGATATAAGGCACGATTGGTGGTCTTAGGAAATCATCAAAAAGAAGGAGTGGATTATGCGGATACTTTTGCGCCAGTTGTAAAAATGAGTACCATCAGGTTAGTACTTGGTGTCGCAGCAGCTAAGAACTGGCATGTGCATCAGATGGATGTTCATAATGCGTTTCTTCACGGTGATTTAACAGAAGAAGTGTACATGAAGATCCCACAAGGTTTTCTCTCCGCTGATTCGACTAAGGTATGTCGACTAAGAAAATCATTATATGGCTTAAAACAAGCTCCAAGATGCTGGTTTGCAAAGTTAACAACTGCTTTACGCACATACGGGTTTAGACAATCGCTGTCAGATTATTCGCTATTCAGCTATTCCAACAACGGTGTTATTCTACATGTACTCGTATATGTTGACGACTTTGTAATAGCGGGAAGTTGTCTTACTGCACTACAACGTTTCAAGGACTACCTCTCCACTTGTTTCCATATGAAAGACCTTGGTATTCTCAAATACTTTCTTGGGATTTAAGTTGCTAGGAATGATCAAGGTTTCTACCTATCACAACGGAAATATGTTTTGGACATAATCACAGAAACGGGTCTTCTCGGAGCAAAACCAGCTCAGTTTCCAATGGAGCAGAACCACAAGTTGTCTTTGTCGAAGTCTTCTTTACTTCATGATCCAGGAAAGTACCGTCGTCTCATCGGAAGACTCATTTACTTGTCAGTCACTCGGCCAGAATTGTCTTATTGTGTTCATACATTGGCACAATTTATGAAAAATCCAAAAGAAGATCATTGGGAAGCTGGGCTACGAGTGGTTCGGTATTTGAAATCAAACCCAGGACAAGGCATTTTACTTAGTAAAACCTCAGACTTGCAACTTAATGGCTGGTGTGACTCCGATTGGGCGGCGTGTCCACTTACGAGACGGTCTTTAACTGGATATTTTGTTCAGCTTGGCGACACACCAATCTCATGGAAAACACGGAAACAACCAACCGTTAGTCTCTCGTCGGCAGAAGCTGAGTATAGGGCTATGTCGTTTCTCACAAAAGAGTTATTTTGGCTAAAGCAATTACTCTGTGATTTAGGCGTCACTCATGATCAGCCTATGCGTGTGTACTCTGATAGCAAATCCGCTATTGCTCTTACGGACAATCCTGTCCAACATGAGCGCACAAAGCATGTCGAAGTAGATTGTCACTTCATACGTGACGCCATCATCGCCGGTATAATTTCCACTACTTATGTACGTTCTCAAGATCAGTTGGCGGATATTTTGACAAAATCTTTGGGACGCAAGGAGCTGCAAATCTTTCTTCGCAAGTTGGGCATTCTCGACATTCACGCTCCAATTTGAGGGAGGGTGTTAGGATATTACGCTACCGTATCAATTACTATCAATTTCTGATTCTCTCGTACCTTTTGTAATCTTCTTGTTTAGGAAACTATGTCTATTCTCTTTCGTATATAAGCTGATGTAATTACTCTGAATGGGGGAAAAGAAAACCCTTTTACAATATCGCCTCCTTCTCTTGCTTGTCATATTCATTTAAAAGAAAATCTTATACAAAATATATCGCTTAATTTATTTTTTTTTTTATTTTTTTTTAAAACTGTGAGAGTTCTGGACTTTTGACCCATAATCTTCTACATCACTTGGAGTCAGCTTTTAATATTTCGATTTAAAGAATAATCTTCTATCTCAAAAGAAGTTTAAATCTGAGGCACAAAAGATTTAACTCACTTAACTACCATTAAAAGAAGTTTAAATCTGAGGCACAAAAGATTTAACTCACTTAACTACCATTAAGCCACTACATTTTTGATAATTATCTCTAGTTTCTCATACGACTTTTATTTTCTTTTAATTATTTTTTTGAAGAATTCTTCTAATTTCTTTTACTCAAGATAACAATTATTACACGTTTCATTCTGTGGCAGCATGCTAAGAGCAAGAACAGGGCCGTGCCTCACCTTATAGAAAATAAACTTCCGCCTACGGCCCCAATTTTTTTTTCTTTCTAAAACTTAAGAAGCTTTTCTTATACTTATGTTTTTAGTTTTTAATTTGTTTAATAAGTTAGTTGGTCCAATCCAAATATAAGTTACATTTATCTTTAAGCCAATAACAAATTATATAAAAGTATAAGACAAAAATAGAAAAACGTAAAAGAAACTAAAACATAAATTAGAAAGAATATGGTAAAAACAGTTTGTGTGATTTTTTTCTACTGGCGTTTATAGTTTCTTTTTCTAAATTGTTCTAGTGAGATCATCAAACATCATCATTAATTAGAGTAAGTTTTCTATTTAGTTCTTAAACATCTCTACTGAAATTTTGTCCCAAATTACATCCGTAAACATGAAGTTTTAATTTTTTTTATTAGGATAGATATTTTTAGTTGATTCTTATTATTATACACTTCTAATTTTTATGAGTATAATTTTATTTTTATCGCCTACGGCATCTGTTGATCTTGGCACGGCTCTGAGAAAGAACAATGGTAGTTCTTATAAGAACTCTTAATATATATTAAACAAATAAAAATTATTATAATAATGAATAAGGTTCTTAAGAACTTAAGAAAAACACTCAAAAGTTTTTAATTAATATACTTTCTTAAGTTTTTAAGAACCAATTCATTATTATAATAATTTTTATTTGTTTAATATATATTAACAGTTCTTATAAGAACTACCATTGTTCTTGCTCTAAGAAATCATTTTTTAAAAATTCAAAAGAAGAATTATTGAAAAGCAATTGAGAACTTTTAACTTTTTTTTTGAAGGAAACTATAGACTTAAGGAATGATGTACGTATAATATGTGATGCATGTATAGTTCTAATAATGCGAATTAATTGTGTAGTGTGTTTAAGTTTGAATAAAAAAAAAATATACGTGTGTGGCTATTGCGTATGGGATTAGTGTTATATAGAAGAATGATCTTGTGCAATTGAAAAATATCCTAAAACATGCACAAAAACAATAAACATCACCTTCTCCCACGTTTTCATGTCTTGCTTTTCATAATATATATTTATTTATTGTGCTTCAGAAAGGTATCTTGTGCGCAACAAATAAAATATCAATATGTATTTTTATAATAGAACTAGATCATAAATATATATAATTTTTTGCTAAAATAAATATTAGATAATATAGGTACAGATTATTAGGTCATGGACCATAATTTCTAGACAGTACATTGGAGGTTAAAAAGGATATTGAATAGTGAAATAAGAGATTTGGACAAATTCACTTATTACGAATTGATTTTTAGTTGGAAGTCCAACAAAATTAACATGGTATCATAGCACGATTCACAATTTTGTAATCCGGTTCTAAAAGTGGCTTAAGCTTTTGGACCCGAAATATATATAATTGATGGTGTCATAATTAATGGTTAAAAAAGCTTTTATTTGGAGAAAGTGGATATTAAAAATAAGGTAATTAGACCGACCATATTTTTTTGAAAGTGTGTGAAAAATATTACATATCTAAAGTTGGAAGATATCTTGAGTAGTATATAAAGCAATTGAGGTAATACATTTATTGCCACTTGAATTTGAATTAGATTTTAAGTTGATATCAAAATTTTAGTGATAGAATAAAACATATTAATTGTACAACATTTTGGATATCTATTCTAAAATTAGTGATGTAAAATTATTAAGGAAGGGTGTACGATATCTTATTAGTTATTACAACTTGAGTTTCAAAGAAACGGGAGATCTAAGTTGATCAAAATCCAAACTCTAAGACGAGATTACCCATGCATGAACTATATATAAACAAGGTTATCTTGGGAAAAAAAATAGTGGATGTAGTCAACAATATATGAGACTCAATTCGAAGAAAATGAAAATTATAATCAAGGAGTTACGCAAAATATTTTGATTGGTCTATATCCAACAGGGAGTCATAGAGGAGACAAACTTTCTTGATATATACTATGGCTATCACAGGGCAAGATGGTACAAACACAATAATTTATTCTTGCAATTATGTAATACGTAAAAATTCCAAAAAAAATTGATGTAATATACGTACAGATATTACAAAAAGAAAATTCAGTGACCGATGGCAGAATAATAAATTATCCATTTTAAATTCAAACGAAAGAAATATTGAAATTTTTTTGAAGAAAAGTTATGGATGAAATATAAGAAAAAGCAAAAATCAGTGATGCAGTATGTGATAATGCAAATTATGGTGTGTTTTAAGTTTAAAATAAATTTGTGTGTTGTTATTAATTAGTTAACTATATATGTGGTATTGGCATTTGCAAGACATCCCAAAACAAACACAAGACAGTAAACATCATCTTCTTCTCTTCTAAACAGTTTCTCACGTTTTCATCCTTTTCCTTTCGTAGTTGGAGTTTCTTTCTTGTCGATCACGAAAGCTACCAAAACATTATTTCTTGCGCAACAAGAAAGAGTAATACGTCTTTGTTTCAAAAAATAAATAAATCATAAAATATTTGTAGTTTCTTTACCGTAGCAGTAAATACATTAGTCAACAACACAAAAAGGATCTACCACAGCTACATGGGTTCGAACAACGGGCTTAGATCAAATTTATATGTACTAAAAAGTTTAATTAATACCTTTAATTAACTAGTGAAACATCCAGATTTAATAATATTGAGTTAGAGAATTAAAGATATATTTTAATTATAAATTGTAAGTAGATCTTACGAATATATATTGATCGTACACTAGTTTTTCTAAATTCAAATTGAAAGACCAGTGCCCGGATCGGGCATTTCTACAGAGCGAACTTTACGATTTTTAAAAAAATTTGTTTAATATTTTGTTTTTTTTTTTTGTTAAAAAATAGATGTAAATAATTCATGCAACAATACGTAACCAGTTTACTTCAATCTCCATGCAATTCTCATGCTGCACTCAAACTCTTCTATTTAATTAAACCCCTCAAGCTCAGTCATTTAATCATTCATCATATCAAATTAACCCTAAAGCCAAAAAAATAAAACTAAAGAAGCACACTATGGAAATTCCAAAACCACACTATTCGTTAGCCATCCTTGTCATTCTCTTTGCTGTTTCGGATGCAACCAGCCAACGTGAATGTAACCCGGCATGCAAGGCTAAAGAACCTTTCAACTGCGACAATATAATTACATTCAATCGAACTGGTTTCCCGAACAATTTTACTTTCGGTGTGTCTACTTCGGCATATCAGGTAGAGATATACATCCTTTTATGATGTTACAAATCGATTTACACCTAATAGCTACCGTTTTCTATAAATTACTTCTCGTATTATAATTCTATTAATATAGGCATGATTTATATATTTTTTTTAACATGATTTATATTTTTTTTTTAACATGATTTTTTTTTTTTTACAAGATTGAAGGTGCTGCACATAGAGCTTTGAACGGCTGGGATTATTTCGCTCACAGATATCCAGGTCAGTATGTAGTAACATATAAAATGCAACTTAATGAAAGAAGGGAATTACAAATTGTAGAAAGTAATAATTCATGCTCAGATTTGTCTTTTCATGTAACAGAAAAAGTTCGGGACCGCAGCTCGGGCGACCTTGCTTGCGATTCATATCATCTTTATATGGTATATACGTAAATCTATTAATACGGAATAATGTACATGGATTATAATTAATTATAAAAAATATCAGTTTTAACATTTGTTTCCCAAAAATACCAATAAAACAAGAATTTCTTTTAATAACTTCGAAGTTTGGGGTTGATGCCTCTACATCTCCGTAAATCCAGGACTAAAAGATTAATAATACCATGATACAGTGTAAATCATCTCTCACAAAAAAAAGTTGAACCTAGACACAATGAAACCAACTCTTTGTACTAACTACTATAAAAAATGAGATATGTCCTCTATATAATTTTGTAAAACTCTTCCTAAATGTATTTTGGGATATTTTGGAAAAAAAAAAACATGAGAAATGGTACTTTGTGATTTTTTTTTCAATGAATCTTACTATAAAAATTTTCGTATATTTTTCCAAAGGAAGATGTCGAAATGCTGAAAAGAATGAACGTCCAAGCATACCGATTCTCAATAGCATGGTCCAGGGTCTTACCAAGTAAATATATAACACAAAAAAGAATCGAATTCTTTGTTTTTTTTTTTTTTTGGTTCTTGTTGTTGTTAAAGAGAGTTCTTTCACTTCTTTGTATGATTAGTATAAATTAACAAAAAAAATAGAAGTGCATATTTTATAATAAAACTGATGTTGTGATTACACATATATACTCTGTATCTTAGAAGGAAGACTGATTGGAGGAGTGGACGAGAATGGGATAACATATTACAATAATCTCATCAACAAACTAAAAACAAACGGTAAAATATTAATTTTAGTTTATGCTCTTCACACATATGTTGACATATAGATTAAACTCATACTTTTATATATCTATATGTCAGGGATTTTTCCTCCTTATTTAAACAGACGTAACAAGTCACTGTGTTAAGTTTTATTAGAAGTATCTAAATAATTTTATGCGAATACAGGCATAGAACCATATGTGACAATTTTTCACGGGGATGTTCCCCAAACTCTAGAAGACGAGTACGGAGGTTTCTTAAGTCCTCGTATAGTGTAAGTGCATTGATTTACATATATACCAATCTAGTTTTCTTTAATCTCGGCTTACATACATGAGATGAAAATATCAATATTTAATATGTATATTATATAGGGAGGATTACAAGAACTACGCAGAGCTTCTGTTCCAAAGATTTGGAGATAGAGTAAAGTTTTGGATAACTTTAAATCAGCCTTATTATTTCGCAACGAAAGGGTATGGAGATGGGTCATATCCACCCGGAAGATGTACTGATTGTGAATTCAAAGGAGATTCTGGAATCGAACCATACGTTGTCGCCCATCACCAAATCCTAGCTCATGCAGATGTTGTATCTCTATACCGTAAAAGATATCAGGTATATATATGTAATACTTTTGTTATCACAATCTTCTAGATAAATTTGCTTTAGTATGTATTTTTGGGTCAAAATCTTTAATCTACAAAATTATTCCCAGAAATTTCAAGGTGGTAAGATAGGAACAACTTTGATAGGGACATGGTTCACCCCACTAAACGAAACTAGCATCCTCGACAAAGCTGCTGCAAAACGGGCATTCGATTTCACCGTCGGATGGTATATAATTTATGTTTAATATATTGACTTTTTCAAACCATAAATATATTGAAAGTATTTGGTTACAAAGCTTTTAGTAACAATTTATTCTCTATCGATTTACATATATTTCTACGTGAAGGTTCTTGGATCCATTGGTCTACGGAGATTATCCAAAGATAATGAAAGAGATGATAGGGGAGAGGTTGCCAAGATTTACACTTCAAGAATCGGAGTTAGTAAAAGGATCACTTGATTTTCTAGGGTTGAACTATTATTTCACGCAGTATGCAACAGATGCAACTACTCCAGAAAATTCCAATGTCTTAACTGACTCAGGAGTTACTCTCAGTTGTACGTAAACAAACCATTATAATATTTTCTTTTAGCTCCAGGTATTTAATTAGCTAGACTATATATAGTTGTTTTTTTACATTTAATATCAGATTATCGGAAAGGAGTTCCTATCGGTGTTGAGGTTAGTTTTGAATTAATTTCTAATGAATTAATATTATATATGTTTACCCAGAAGATTAAAACATCGATTTATTTGTCTTCTTTCACAGGCTGCTAGCTTTGTCTACTATCCTCCAGGTTTCCGAAATATTCTAAATTACATCAAAGATACGTACAAAAATCCACTTACCTACATCACTGAAAATGGTATGTAGATAAATAATTTTATATTGCTTTCAGAAAGCTTGTCAAACAAGAACCTATATTTGTATTTTATTTTTCTTTATAAACTCTTGTCCTTCAATTTTCTCAGGATTTTCTGATCATGGAAATCTAACCCTTGCAAATGCTCTTGCCGATAATGGACGAATTCAATGCCATTGCAGCCATCTTTTGTGTCTCAAGTGTTCCATCGAGTGAGTCATTATTAGTGTGTGTATGTGAATGTGTGTAAGATTTTAATATATTTTTTCAAGGGTTTGTGATAATAATCGGAAATTAATCTAAATACTTCAATTTAGGGATGGGTGCAACGTAGGAGGATACTTTGCATGGTCATTAATGGACAGTTTTGAATTTGGGAATGGTTACACTCTTCGGCTCGGTATGAATTGGATAAACTTCACCAATCCCATTGATAGAAAGGAGAAAGACTCCGGAAAATGGTTCTCTAAGTTCATTGCTAATTAAAGGTAACAAATAGATCATATAAAGTGATTCCATATACCCAACCTCATAATCTAATAGCTATTGTATATTTACATGGTATATTGTTGTAATTAATTGAAGCATATATATATATATTTACTGTCATTATAATTGTTGTAATGAATGGGACTTAATTCCCAGTAAAATCATAAATAAGTACATGAGGCTTGTATTATACGTCTATACAAGTTTGCACTACTTTTTATATACGTAGTGCAATATAATTAAAATGAACTAATGAGTATGTAGAACCTTTACCGAGTTTGCACTACTTTTTATATACGTAGTGCAATATACATACTCATTAGAACCTTTAACGAGTTTGCACTACTTCTTTTTTTGATGTTGCTTTCCAATTCTACATAGTTGTCATAGACTAATTAATTAAACATTGTAACTTAATGTTTTTACTAGCATACTTGTCATGTCGTACCCGAATTCAAATTTGGTGTTGTACGCATATGCAGGAGCGGCTCAATGAGTTTAGAATTCCTATGCTAACTGTGAAAAATTAGCCATTTGTTCATAATAATAATAATAATAATAATTTAGTATGGACCCTCATAATCAACAGCACCTCGAAGTTTCTTAAAATTGGCTATTTACTTTAAGTGTTAGCTTTTACATACATATAATTAAAATATTTTAAGTCTTCAAAATTTTCCAAAATTTTTTGACTCTAATCATTTGCTTTTCGTTGAAAAAAAAAAAATTTGCTTTTCTTACACTTGCCAAGAGCCACCTTAAATTGTGTATATGAGTTGTATACGATGGAAAAAAATTTGGTAATATTGATTAGCAACAGATGAAGAACCAACATATTTAAATTATATTATTTCATCTCTATATTTAAGAATGGTAAGTAATGCTAACTATACAAGAATTGCTGTTATTATTTATTATAATTCTAGGTTCAAATTTGTGTCTTCGGATCTCTTAGAGCATCCACATCGGTAAATTTTAGTGGGTATTTCAGTATTAAAATAAAGGAAAAAATTAAAAAAGTATGAGAGAAAAGGAGAAGCAGTCCTCGTTTGAGAAGCGATCATCAAGTTATGAGAAGCTGTTCTCATACCTGTCCTTTTATAATTGGTTAAAATTTGTTTTTTATTTAAAATTTAATTTTTATATTTTGAGAGTATCTCACCTTTGGTGATACTCTTAGATTAGGGTATATATTTCCTAATATAATATTGAATGCTTTTAAGTGAGTCAAGTCATATTTTGCTTAATTCAGAAAACATAGTTGCTACAAAAACGTGTAAATTAAATAATAAGTTAAAATAGAATGTGTTTCGAACGAAAGCCGTCAACCAATTTCACAAACTTTTAAAATTCTTATAAACCAAATTGCTTATACATTTTCATTTTGATTGAATTAAAATGAATTAGAGTTGAGAAACTTTTTAGCATATATTCTCTCACTCATACATTTGCAGGTATATATATATGTCGTATGTGAAGCTAATATACGTATTCTATACATATACAACAAAGAGGAATACGTATTGGAATATGATGCCGTAAAACTCAACATGTATAATTGTTCATTAGGAATAAATAAATTTTCTTGTATAAACAGCTCAATTCTTGCTTAAATAGCATGCACTATATAAAATTGAAAAATTGTTATGATCATATGAGTAACAAACATAACGGGTTTACTTCAAATTCCATGCAAATCTCATGCACGCAAACTCTCTTATATAAACCCTCCCAAGTTCATCATTTGTCATCATCAAATTAACCACAACAAAAGCAAAAAAAAAAAAAAAAAAACAACAACAACTAATTAAGAACCAAAGAAAGCAGAACACAATCAGCCATGGAAATTGCAAAAGCTCGCTTCTCTTTAGCCATTCTTGTCATTCTCTTTGCGGTTTCAAGTAGCCAAAATGTTTGCAACCCGGCCTGCAACGCTAAAGAACCCTTCAACTGTGACAATACCCTTACATTCAACCGAACTGGTTTTCCAAAGGACTTCATTTTTGGTGCTGCTACTTCCGCGTACCAGGTATATATATATCTCTTTGTCATTATGGTTCTTATAAATCAGTTTAAAGATATAGCGATCTATGCAGATTCTTTTCAACTGTTACGAATTATTTTGACGGGCTTGATTTATATGTTTTACCAGATTGAAGGTGCTGCACACAGAGCACTTAACGGATGGGACTATTTTACTCATCGATATCCAGGTCATTGTCATCGTTTACACATTTTGATGAATAATCGAATACAAACTTTGGAAAGTAATATTCCGACTAATATTTTGATTTTCCATGCAACAGAAAAAGTACCGGATCGTAGTTCGGGTGACCTTGCTTGCGATTCCTATGATTTTTATAAGGTGTGAGACTATTATTGATTAGCGTTTCTATATATAGATATCGTACCTTTTTTATTTATTTATTCAACGATATATTTCAAAGTTTGAAACTTTGTATAATTTTCACAGGATGATGTCCAATTACTGAAAAAGTTAAACGTCCAAGCATACCGATTCTCAATAGCATGGTCAAGGGTTTTACCAAGTAAATATAAAAATAAACTTTTTTAATCGACAATTTTGTATCTTGTGTTATCTTGTGTTATAATTATTTGTATGCATTTACCTTAGAGGGAAGATTGATCATACTACAATAACCTCATCAACGAATTAAAAGCAAATGGTAATTTTTTTTTTTTTTTTTTTTTTTTTAATCCTTCCTTTATTCATCAACCTTATATTATTTAGAATTACAATTCAAGAGATAAAAAAGGATTTAAGAAAGCGAAAAACTAGAAAAAAAAATAAACTCATGTGAAGCAAGATCACGATCCAAAAGCTATTATAAGGAGAAGAAGACGCAAAATCACTGGAAGAAGTTGAACCATGTGGAAAGAAAGCTCTGATTGTCTCTGATTTGAACTGTGGTTACCGGAGTTGATGAAGAGGATGCAGAATTCCTATCAATGCCTGCCATTTTTGCTCTTAAGATTAATTGAGTTTCCTTAACAATCACTTGGGCTGGTTTGATGTTCGTTGAATGTAGTCTTGAGTTACGTTCTTTCCAGAGCGAATAAATCACCGCCTGGAAAGTTAAATTGCAGATGACCTTTAACTTCTTATTCCGAGAAGAAGACGGAACCCAAGCAACAATGTCATCCAAAAGAGCCGGTGGAGTAAGTTCACGGTGATGGAAAAAAGCCGACCAAACCTGGGAGGAATAAGCACATTGGAAGAACAAGTGGTCTTTAGTTTCATCGGCAACAGCACATAAGAGACACTCTGCTGGGATATTTAAACCCCAACGAATAAGTCTATCTCGAGTATGAAGCCGATCTCTCACTATAACCCAGAGAATGAAAGAGTGTTTGGGAATTCTTTCCTTAAACCACACAGTTTTGAACCATGGGACTGCAGGTAAGGAAGGATTGAGAGAAGCCCATTTTTGGGAAGAGGAAAAATCTCTTGGCGGTTGCCCCACAGAGTTTTTCCACAAGAAAAAATCACTCTCATTAGACAATGGATCTAAAGAATGCAAAGGGAGAGCTGCGCGAAGGAGGCAAAGAATTGGATGCCGCCTAATTGATATTCTCCAACTTCCATTAGAAACTGCCTGGTAAACTTTAGCCATAAAAGGAATACATGAAACTCGAGGGCCGTTTTCTCCTGCGAGCTCAATTAACGGCCCTAATGATGTCCAATCATCATGCCAAAAGAGAGCATTCTTCCCAGATTGTAATTGACAAGAGAGAAAGGGACGAGCCAGAACACGAAGCTTCATTAAACGTTGCCAAATCCAACTCCCACTTCTCTGAAAATCTGTGCTCCAAAAAAGTCTGTCTCTGATGATATGTCTTTCCACCCAAGCTACCCACAACGACCCATTTGAGGCAAACAACAACCAAATAAGCTTTAGACCATAAACCTGACTCAAACCACTTAATCTTCGAAGACCCAAGCCTCCCTCGCGTTTGGGAGTACAAACTGAAGCCCAAAAAAACTTTGCACCTCTTGCCGAATTCGGAGCCCCACTCCAAAGAAAGGAATTACAAATTCTTTCTAGGGAATCTAGGCATGCTTTTGGTAGAGGAAATATTGCTGCCCAGAAGTTAATGATGCTATAAAGAACCGATTGGATCAATAGAAGTCTACCCGCAAACGAGAGATGTTTTGCAGTCCAAGATTGAATGCACTGCAACACTTTGTCAATCAGTGGTTGAAAGTCCTGAGGTCTAAGCTTGTGAGGCATTAGGGGAAAACCTAGATATCGCACTGGGAGCGAGCCATGTACAAGACCAAACCTGTTAGCTAATTCTCCCGCAAGCACCGAATTGTTCCCATCGAGAAACAAACATGATTTCCTCAAATTCAGAGCTAACCCAGATGCATTCTCAAAAGAAGCTAGAACCTGAAGAATACCAGCAACAGAGTGCTCTGAACCATCAAAGAAAATTAAGATGTCATCCGCAAAGCTTAAATGAGTGATCAGCGGAATGGAGCAAAGAGGATGTGGCGAGAACACCTGATTAAGAACAGCTTTATCGAGCTCCTTAGCCAAAATATCCATTGCTAACACAAAAAGAGAAGAGGAAATAGGGTCTCCCTGACGCAGGCCTTTTTTTACCGGGAAAGAAACCAACCAATTCTCCATTGAGAGCTACTGAATAATGAGGTGTCGTGATGCAACATCTGATCCAATTTCGAAAAAATTCTGGGATTTCAAACGCTTCCATAATGTTCAGGATGAACTTCCAGTCAACATTGTCATAGGCTTTGGTTATATCTATCTGGAGGCAACCTCTAGAAGTCGTTCCTGACTTATTAAAATCCACCACGAGTTCTGAAGCAAGCAAAACATTTTCACACAGCAACCTTCCTTTGACGAACCCAGCTTGATTCCGCTGAACTGCATCTGATGTGAAAAGCTTGAGCCTCTGAGCTAAAATACGCGAGATGATTTTGTAGGTGGTATTGCAGAGGGATATAGGTCTGAACTCAGAAAGTTTAGATGCTCCTGGAGTTTTGGGGATCAGAGAAATAACAGTTGAATTAACTTGTCGAGATATAGTAGTGTTGACAAAAAAATCCCTTACTGCTGCAATCACATCAGTGCCCACCAGATCCCAAGACGTCCTGAAAAAATTCAGCTGTGAATCCGTCGGGGCCAGGTGCTTTGTTACGAGGAAGCCCAAACACTGTAGCCTTAATTAACTCACTTGTAGGAATGGCTGTCAGATCACTCGCCAGAGCTGAAGTACATCTAAAAGGATGCATGCTTTGAATGTCTTGAACAGAGGGAGGCTGGACTGAGGAGTTAGCTGAGCCTAACAAATCCGAATAGTACTCTTTGACCATAGATTTTAACATTGTGGGATCTGTTATCTTGTTATTAAGATCGTCTCTCAGAAAATGAACAATATTCCTCAGTAGATTCGCCATTACAGACTTGTGAAAAAATCTTGTATTTGCATCTCCAACTTGTAATCACCGAATTCGAGACTTTTGACTGAAAAAACCTTCCTCAGCCGAGGACAAAAAAGCCATTTTTTCTTTGCAATCTGCTCTCTTTGAAAAAGATCGGGAGATGGATGGAGAAGAACTTGACGTTGAATCGATTCCAAATCCTGAAAAGCTTCTTTTGTTCTTGCTTGAATATTACTAAAGGAAGAGTGATTAAGAGCTTTGCAGCACAACTTTGCAGCCTGCAACCTCTGATAAAGAGAAAACATAGGCGTTGCAGGGGTAATCGTGAGTTGCCAAGCTTCACTCAAAAGCCTTGAGTAATCCGGATGCGACGTAAAGAAGGTGAAAAAATTGAAACGAGACTTCCTCCACTGTTCAACATTAGATAATGATACCAAAAAGAGCATTAGAGTTCGGAAACTTATCTTGCCACGCTTCATTAACCACCGCTCTGTCCAATTTCCTTGATTTTGGATTGGATGGACATCTATTGCTCCAAGTATAGAAACATCCTCGATGAGACATGTCAACAAGGCCAGCTGTTGAGAAGCAGTCTTGAATATCAGCTAATCCAAGAAGGGAAATTGAAGCAGCGGATAGAGAATAAGCCTCTGACATTGAAAGAATTTGATTAAAATCACCAAGCAAAACCCATGGAGAATTTTGCAGAAGTGTAGAATCTGCTAGCTCTTTAATTAAATTCCATAGAGGAATTCGCTCCTCTCTCCTATTCCTTGCATAAATGAAAGCCACCGAGAATGACTGATTGGTTGTTTGGTTAAAAACACCACAAAGCACTAACTGATCCGTCTTTAAATACGTTACCACTGACAACATTGGATTCTAAACAACCACAATTCGACCATTTTCTGCGGTCTGTGAATAATTTGCTTCATACCTCCATCCAGGAAAAGTGTGAGACATAAGGGGGGCTAAATTGTCTTGCTGCACATGAGTTTCTAAAAAAGCACCTAATAATGAGCTATTGGCGGTAATCCACCGCTTTACCGATAATTGTCTGAAATCGCCGTTAAGGCCCCGTAGATTCCAACAAAAACACTTCATAAGAAGTCAAAAAAGGGTAACAAAAGCGCTTAGGCTTTGAAAGAAGAGACAGACCGCGGAGGTGACTGTCCACTTGACACTGCATCATTTAAAGCACTAGACGAAGAGCAACCCTGGTTGGAGTTACCCACTGAAGGAGGAGACAAAGAGGAGAGATCAAATAGCCTTTGCCTCTGCTGTTTTCGGAACCGCTTCCGCTCCTTTGCAGAGAGATTTCCCGGAGGCTCCTCTTCACTGACCACCAAACGCTTACGAAGAATAGCTTGAGCAATTTTGATTACATTTTCCTCTTCAGCAAACTGAGAATTAGTTCCGGGTGGTGAGAAGGCTGGTTTTCTAAAGCTGACTTAGAAGGGGAAGGAGGCTTAGACTTTCTAACCACTTTGGTCCGACCACCAGAGGACTCACAATCAGAAGCTATGGGTGAAGAAGGAAAACTCACAGAGCGACGATTCACTACGGGACTAGTGGATGAAACCACTTGGGCCTGATCGGCTGAAACCCGACCACTAGCTATTCCAACAGTAGGAGAAGCAGCGACAACAGCAGGAGAATTAGCTATAACCTCACCAGAAGACAGACCAGCAACCCCTTTCAAGGCACTTGGGGTAGCTGCTTTAAAGGGAAGCTGCGAAGAGCTTCCAACGCGTACTGGAGTACCAACTCGAGGCAAACTAGAATCAGGACAACGTAGTTGAAAATGTCCAAACTCGCCGCACGAGCAACACCTAGGAGGAAGTCGAGGATAAGACGCAGCTACCAAGACAGTATTCCCAAGCTTGTCAGTGACTCGAACAGTAGAGGGTCGGACTTTTGAAAGCTCCACCACCACCTTCAATTTGATAATTCCATTGGTGTAAGGGTTTAGCTTGGTATATTCTGAATGTACGGGAAAACCGACAGCAGAGGCTATTGTGCTAAATCCCAATGTTGACCACAACTCAGTAGGAACATTTTTAAACAAAACCCAGATCGGCGCATGCTCTAACTTCATTGGAGACATGTTGATCGAAGGAGACCAAAGGGAGACTGTGAATGAACAATTTCCGGAATGCCAGAACCCTACATCGAGGACCCAATTCCTCATTACCTCACACGGGATGTAGATTAGAAAAATTCTTTTTGAGTGATACTTGATCGAAATACGTCCTTGTTTGCCCCAAATCGGGTTTAAGTTTGGAGAAAATTTTTGCTGTAGATGGCGGATTCCCGTGAAAGAAGGCAACTAGATGATCTTTCCATAGCTGAGAAGAACCCATGGTGATCGAATCTGGAGCTCGAACCGTTGGAGTTCCGTCTGAGGAGAAAGATGGAGTCGCTACTTTGGAAAGAGGCTGAAAGGAAGCCTTGAACTTTGAGATCCAGGGAGAGGAAACGGGTAAAGCCGTAGTGACCGAATCCGGAGCAGCTGACGGAATTGGATCAATCGGAGCTCCAGACGAAGACCCCACCGGTACAACAGAGACAGGAGGAGGCAAGGTCGAAGGGGAAGCAACAAAGCACGAAGGGGGCGGAAGATAGAATTGCGGAATCGGAGAGGGATGCAGAAATAAAAGGTCTAGAGGAACCGGAGGGGGAGTAGCAGGAAGAGCTAGAGACGCCATAGAGAAGACAGAAGGAAGGGGAGGAGAAGATTCTCGCCGGTGAGCGTAAGGCGGCGATAAAGAGGAAAACACCTAATCGCCTAACATATCGAGACATGATCTCAAATGCCCCTTTTGCTTTAAAACAAATCTCCTATATCCCTTTTTAATCTCTTATATCCCCCTAAGTGTGAAAAGACAAAAGTAGCCTTCTAATTAACTTTACAAAAGAAAAAGAAAAATAGAATTGCAAAAGAAAACAAAATAGAACATACGGCTTGCTCGTCGGCTCGAGCTCGAAGGCTCGACGAAAAAGAAAAAAGGAAAATTGAAACTCGACCTTGTCGCCGGTTCGCCGCCACCGTCGATCCTACGCCGCCACCATCGATCCTTCGCCACCGTTTCTCCGCCTAATCGTCTCCGTCTTCCTCTAGATGCATTGAGGTTGAAAATCCAGGTATGTTCTTCTACACTTTGAGCTGCATTATTTGGAATTGAAAATTTAGCAATTGATTTGGGTCATTAGATTCGTATGCACATTGGGTGTTTTACCATAGTTTATGGGTCGATTAGGACTTTAAATCGGTAACTAATGGATTACAGTGGATGAATCGTATTGAATTGTAAGTAGATTAGAACCTAAATCGATCCAATTTGAGTTCTTGCGATAGGAAAACTGGGTGAAACTAGTACTACTGGTAAATGTAGTATAACTAGGAAAACTGGTATTACTGAAAATCATGATTTATTGAGTAAAACTTGGTGCAACTGGTATTACTTAGTTTCGGAGAAGGTATAACTGTGGATAACTAGTATTACTAATCGAGGATTTTGTATTGTTTTGGCAGGATACGATGAGCAACAACGTAGGCATACATTTTAAATACCAAGGTCGCATGTATAGTTTAATGTTGAAGACGGACACAACTTTGTCGATGATAGAAGCTAAGATATACAAGAAGCTTGGCTTAGATGAAAGTAAGGTTAAATTGCGATTGTGTTACACTCCAGTGCTGCTGGATTCTGAGGGAACTCGATGTGAGGATGAGTTGATTATTTCTGATACTGAGGATCTGTCTGTTTATATGGACCACCGTAAATGTATTTTGTATGTGAAGATCATCAATAGATCGAAACTGCCCGAGGAAGTGTCGAGAGTGGACAAAAGTTCTATTGGTATGAACTATGTGGAGTTGCATTCAACTGATGAAGAAATCAGAGGTAATGCCATTACTTTGTACGTAGACAAAGAACAAGCAAAAAAACAATATGAGGCGATAGAGGATGATGATGATACATCATGTGGTGAATGCGAGGATAACAATATGGATAGATCGGATATGCGTGATGAATATGATGAAAGTGCAGCTGCTGTAGAATGTAGTCAGTTTATAGAGGCATGGGAAGACGGTTTGGGTGTGAGTGTGCGTCAAGAATTTCCAAATAGGAAGGCATTGCAAGAGTTAGTGGATAGAGCCGCATTTGTTAACTGTTTTGGTTATGTTGTAAAGAAGTCGGATAAGACACGATTAGTGCTAAAATGTACTCGAGAAATCTGTCAATGGGGTTTACGAGCTGCAAGGATTCCAGAGACAGATATTTTCTCGATTAGAAGGTACACGAAGATGCATACTTGCTCTCGGGCTAGTCAGAGTTCAAGCAACTTGAAGAGGAAAGGCAATCCACGATTAGTTGCAGCTCTTTTGCATGACGATTATCCAGGACAAATGGAAACTCCAAGTCCTAAAATTATCATGGATCTTGTTAAGACAAAAGTTGGTGTGAAGATATCATACTCCACAGCGTTAAGAGGGAAAAATCAAGCTGTTTCTGATTTACGTGGTAATCCAGAAGAAAGCTACAAACTGTTGTATTGTTATTTGTACATGTTAGAGGATGTCAATCCTGGTACAATAACAAGGGTGAAGTTGGATGAGAAGGGAAAATTCAAGTACCTATTCATAGCTTTGGGAGCTAGCATTGAAGGCTTTCGAGTCATGAGAAAAGTGATAATTGTGGATGCAACTTTTCTGAAGAACGGATATGGTGGTGTGCTAGTTTTTGCCTCAGCTCAGGATCATAATCGTCATCATTATCCAATAGCGTTTGGTGTACTCGATGGTGAGAATAATGCTAGTTGGACCTGGTTTTTCGAGATGCTGAAAACCGTTGTAGAGGATTCTTCCGAATTGGTATTTATGAGTGACAGAAATGCAAGTCTCATCAGCGCCATAGCTAATGTGTATCCTCAGGCTCATCATGGGTATTGTGTATGGCATTTGTCCCAAAATGTGAAATGTCATGCTTCTAACGTCAACAAAGACGTAGTGGCGTGGAGATTTATGGAGTGCAGTAGGTTTTACACGGTGGCTGAGTTCAACTGTGCTTATATTTCTTTTAAGACGAGATATCCTTCTGCGGCCAAGTATTTGGAGGAGAGTACCGTCAAAGAAAAATGGGCAAGGAGTTGTTTTCCAGGTGACATGTACAACATAGATACAAGCAACTGTGTGGAATCATTGAACATCGTTTTCAAGGACGCCAGGAGGTACTCTTTAATACCCATGCTTGATGCCATAATTAATAAATTTTCGGATTGGTTTAATGAACATCGGAAGGATGCCGTCGCTGGATCGACTGATAATAAACTGGTACCTTTAGTGGAGAACTACTTGCACGATTTATGGTCTGTCGCTAAGAAATTAACTGTGATAGAGCTAAACAATTTCCAGCTTGAATACAATGTCATCGATAGGGATGGAAAGCCTTATTTGGTGAACTTGCTATTGAAAAGGTGTAGTTGCAGGTTCTTCGATATTGAAGGTATCCTTGTGTGCACGCACTAGCCGTTTTCATTGATTTGCAAACTTGTGGTGAGATCAGGAATTACATGAATTGTGTTCAAAATATTATTGGACGGAATCGTGGACAATGGCGTATATGAGGACAATTTATCGAGTGCCAGATAGGTCTGTATGGAATGTTCCAGATTACATCAAAGAGGTGCAGATCATACCTCCGGATCTAGTCAAAAAGAAGGGGGAAAAGGAGAGTTAAAAGGTTTCCATCGGCTGGAGAACGGCGTCCAAGGACGCAAAATAAAAGGCGGCCAAGACAAGGACTCCAATGGTTGTTATTTGGAAATTTTGGTAGTGTTTGATTTTCTCTTCAACTTCTGTTTTGTAAAACATCTATGTAAAACAGGATTTTCGTTATGTAATACTATATATTGCTTCGGTGTCTATTGGGTAATACATGTATAACTGAGCATTACTGAGCAGACGTATATCTAGTAAAACTGGTAATAATAAGCGGACGTATATCTGGAAAAACTGGTATTACTGATTACATTTGATTATGAAAATAATTAATTTTGATTTCGATAAAACCTTAACCAGAAAAATGCATAAAACGTTGTTAAGTTCAGAAATAAATTAGATAATGTGTATGAAGTATGAAATAATTAAATTATTTCATATTGGGTTATTAAAGAAGAATGTACACCATATACTCCTTATACTTTTAAGGTCACTTTGTAATTTATAACTAACTTAGGATGACAAAGTTACAGAATTCTTCAATTCAAACATAACGTTACATGAATCAATCATAATTATATGTTAATTGATTTATATCAACTGTAAAACTAAGAAAACAAATGTTAAGATTAGGTAATACTAATTAAACTGGAAAACAGCCAAAGTAGAACTATTTGGAACATTCGTAGAACTACTATATTCTGTATAACTAAGTGCAAATTTTTTTGGCGCCCAAACTTAATATATCCAAATTTTTTGGCGCCCAAACCTCTAAATTCTCAATTTTTTGGCGCCCAAAACCTAAAATCTCCAAATTTCTTCCCTTTCTTCTCATTTTCTTTCATTACCAAATTTTCCAATTCCTCTCTCTCTCTCTCTTTCCTCTCTCCTCTCCCCTCTCTCATTCCCGAACTTCTCTCGAGCGCTCCAATCCTCGAGCTCCTCTCTTTCACTATTCCGAACATCTCTTCACTATGGACCCGACCTATAGTGACGAAAAGAGGAATAAGAGGCTAATCGACAGGCTTTACTTTATTGCCGATGGTGACTATGGCATTCCGACAAGATGTCCATGTGGAGGAAAAATCATAGAGGAGACCTCTCAAAATGAAGCCGACCTAGGAAGGAGATACTTGACCTGCAATGTGTTTAAGGTATAATTTCGGTTCGAGATTCGTTTTTAAGGTACATTTTCGGGTTTTAATTTTATATTTTATGGTGTAGGATGATGGCTATCACATAAGGAAAATATGGGTTCAAGCTGTCGAAGAAGAGGTTGCTAGGTTAAGGAAGGAAGTTGATGAACATGAAGTTCAGATCAAACAATTGCGTTTTGAGCAAAAAAACAATGCTGAGGAGATTGCAAAGTTGAAGGAGTTAGTGGCGGGTATTGTGGATCGTGATGTTTAAGACCTTTATCTTTGTTTTGTAAAACTTTTCTTTGTTTTGTAAGACTTTTCTTTGTTTGTTTACTCGTTTTGTAGCTCCTCTCAGCTCCTTATCTATGTCGTGTCTATGTTTTATAAGATTTTTCTATGTTTTTCTAATACCAACATAATCTACATAGTATTTCTAGTAGTACGAATTACAAATACAACATAGTTTTACATAGTAATACTATGTGTACCGAATTCAAATACAACATAATTCTACATAGTAATTCTAGTAATACGATTTTTTTAAAATAACATAGTTTTACATAGTAATGCTAGTAGTACCGAATTCAAATACAACATATTTGTACATAGTAATTCTAGTAGTACGAATTTCAAAAACAACATAATTTTACATAGTAATACTAGTAGTACCGAATTCTAGTAGTACGAATTTCAAACATTCCAAATTCAAAAACATACCAAATTCAAAAACTACAAGTCCAAACAACCAACATAAGAAATAGAGATAGTCTTCACTCCTTATCGTTTCTGTTTCGTCGACCGTGTGGCAGGCCTACTCGTGGCAATCCGTTTACCACCCTTTTTTGACGTCTCCCCTCTTGTTTGCTCCTGCACGTAAGCTTCCAACGGTGCAACTCTGTCGGCCAACCCATCAACTCTTTCGCCCAACCCATCAACCTTGTCCTCTATTACCTTCAACCGTTCGCCCATACCTTTAACAACCTCTACCAATTCAGTTAAAGGCGTGTTTACCTCACTTGCATTGACGGCTATTTCAGGTTCCACTCGCACTCGGGAAGCCACATCTTCGTTGTACATCTCTTCAAAGCATATGGTATATCCTTGACCAAGACGACGCATCCAACTGTCAACAACGACATCATGCTTATCATCGTCGTCATCTTTTTCCGTGATTCGAGCCAGAAGAGATTTTTCTTCATCTCTAGCCATCAGGATACTATCAATGTCCTGTGAATGCAAACAATGAATATAAAGTTTAAAATCAAAACAACCCAAAATAATTCTCATGCAAAGGATAACTAACCTTAGTTCCACCAAGTTTTTCATTTATTTTCTCAAGAGGAAACCCTTTCATTTCGCTTTTCTTAAACCTTGTTTTGCACATCCGAGGGCAACTCATGTCTGCGCCTGGATTACCTTCTCGGAAACTAATCCCCAATTCTGAAATTGCCTCAAATGCCAAAAACTACACAAACCGCATATACTTAGAGTTAGCTTTAATTATAACAACTAGTAATAATGACTAATACCTCAAAACAATTTAACATACCTCCATAGGAATACAGAAACCGGGAATCGGCCATAATACACCCTCTTTGACGGTCCCTCCGAAATGAGTCATGGTGTGCGAGATCTCCCTTAGCATGTGATCAAATGAGAATCTCCCCCAAGGAAATCTCTTACAAAACTCAAGATCATTGACCGCTCTTTGGAAGAATTCCAACACAGGCGTAGCATCTACTCCAGTCTTTGTCTGCCCTATAACAATGCTGGATAAGAAGTACAAGACCGCCATCTTCAACCTATCTCGAGAAGCATCCATTTCCTCTAACTTTTCTTTCACGTCTTGATGTCTAATTGTTGCCCGCGTAAAATGCTTCCTCACGAAGTCCATACTGCCCTCTTGCATATAATTGAGTGGATAGTTACGGCAGTCCAATCCTGATATCAAGGCGTGTTCCCTTAGTCCATAGCGAATGGGAACGCCATTTACGACAAACCACGCTTCCTTTTCCTTCTCGATGCATGCGGTTCGAAGAAGGAGCATCCACATCCCCATAACTTTGTGGTTTTTGTCCCTTGGCAGGTGGAAAATGTGTTTGAACTGCGGATGGTTCTCAAACCATCTTCTCTCTACAGCTGTGAGCGGAGGCTTCAAATTCTCTAGCGTTGTCAAAAATTCGTGGATGAAACACCTCGTCGATATCTTAATTTTCTTCTTATACTCCATCGGCGGGAAGTACATTTTCATAGGTTGTAGTGCTGTCGTTTCCTCCTGGTCCTGGTCCTCTGAATCCTACAACAAATATTCAGTTCTACCAAGTTATTCCAACATTACATATAAAATCCGACTAGTTTTATCTAGTTCTACCAGTTTTACATATAGTTCCAAGTAGTTTTTTATAGTTCGACTAGTATTACTTACCAAACCTTGAAATTTCTAAAAAGAACCGAACTCGAATACACAAATTAAACCTCTATAATTCATGTTCCCACAATTACTAAACTCTTCCTAACTAGTATGATTAGTTTTTCCATAACAAATCATATCAATAGCAAATCAACAAATCACTAAACTCTTCCTAACTAGTTCCGATTAGTTTTTCCTAGTTCTATCTAAATACGATTCGAAACGAACACTTACGGTAGACTCGTGCGCACTTCGCTCTGAGTTCTCACTTCGCTGCTCCTCTTCTGAATTTTCTTCTTCTTCTTCATCATCATCCGAACCCTTCTCTTCTTCGTTCTCGGCTTCTTCTTCTTCTTCGTCCACGCCTTCTTCTTCTTCTTCTTCTTCTTATTCTTCTTCTTCTTCGTCCACGGCTTCTTCTTCTTCGTCTGCGGCTTCTTCTTCGTCTGCGGCTTCTTCTTCTTCGTCTGCGGCTTCTTCTTCGTGGCTTCTTCTTCGTCCGCGGCTTTTTCTTTTTCTTCGTCCGCGGCTTTTTCTTCTTCTTCTTCGTCTGCGGCTTCTTCTTCTTCATTCCGTCCGCGTTCATCATTCGTTTCCTCAACTACCATAGATCCCTCCTCTTCATTCGTTTCCTCAACTACCGTAGGCGGATCCGAACCCCTCTCTCCATCTCGAACAATCTTCTTCTTCTTTCGTGTCCACTTTGTCCTAGCCATCGATTGAAAACAGAAATCAAAATCGTAGTTATCCCTAATTTTACGAACAAAGATGAATGGAAAAGGAGTCATTCGATTTCAAAATTAGGAAATTTTCTGGATTTTTGGTTTTTTGTGAGAGAGGTGAGAGGCTCGATTTTAGGTTGAACGGCGCAGCGGCTTGAGTTTTTTTGAGATTATTCGGGTTGGATCCAATCGAATTGGATCAGATGGGTGGGGCGATGGCAGAAGGTCGTAATTATATATAACTCTTGGGGTTTTCCGTCTTTATCCTTATATTTTCTATATTAAAAATAATTTTAAACTAAATTAAAAAGGAAGGGGATATTTCAACTTTCTTTTTAAGAGAAAGGGGTATATGAGACGAATTCTCTAACATATCGCACAATTTTACTGTTTCAGAGCAATTTTTTCCACCACCTTGGAGAGTCTTTAGCAAATGGTAAATTCTTAATAACGCACACATATATAAGCCTATGTTATGGGCATGCTTTAATATACCATTCATGTTATCTTTTCAGATGTATCCGTTTTTCTTTCTTTTTACGTGAATAAAGGCATAGAACCATACGTGACAATATTCCACTGGGATGTGCCCCAAACTCTAGAGGATGAGTATGGAGGTTTCTTAAGCCCGCGTATAGTGTAAGTGCATACGTTTTATACAAATCTTGGTTTTTGTTTTCATTTTTCCTATATGATATATTTACTGCATTACATACTTATATTGAATATTTATGATATATATATACAGTGAGGATTTCAGAAACTACGCTGAGCTTCTATTTCAAAGATTTGGGGATAGAGTAAAATTTTGGATCACACTGAATCAACCTTACTCTCTCGCAACCAAAGGTTATGGAGATAGGTCGTATCCACCAGGCCGATGCACCCACTGTGAATTTGGAGGAAATTCAGGAACCGAGCCTTATGTTGTCGCGCATCACGAACTCCTAGCTCACGCAGAAACAGTGTCTCTATACCGGATGAGATATCAGGTATATATAGACCTTTGGTATCATTATCTCCGTTGTTAGTTTACTTTATATGTTGCTTTTTTTATAACTTTCTTAACACTCAAAAATGAAAACAAAAAAAATTTACATTTCAGAAATCTCAAAAAGGTAAAATAGGAACAACTTTGATCGGGAGATGGTTCGTCCCATTAAATCAAACTTGCGTTCTTAACAAAGCTGCTGCAAAACGGGCATTCGATTTCATAGTCGGATGGTATACATGTTCAATTAATTGACTCTCAAATCATAAATTTATGTTTAAGATGACTGGTTATAAAAACCTTGTGGAACAACCATATTTTGATAATAACTTATGAATATCTCTCTATATATATGAAGGTTCTTGGATCCATTGGTGTACGGAGATTATCCACAGATAATGAAAGATATCGTAGGGGAGAGGTTGCCAAGATTCACTCCTCAAGAATCCGAAATGGTTAAAGGTTCGCTTGATTTTCTAGGGTTGAACTATTACGTTACACAGTATGCAACCGACGCACCTCCTTCTCCTCCATCGAACCTCAGCGTCGTAACCGATCCACTAGTTACTCTCGGATGTACGTAAAAAAAGGTTCATCATATAATTATTAATTTGTTATTTCAGTTAGCTAAACCAAGATATATTAATTGATTTCAGATTATCGTAACGGAGTACCCATTGGAGTTGAGGTTAGTATCGACTTTATTTGAAGTCATGATCATACATTTTATTTTTTTTTAATTGAAAAATAATTTGAAATAAGTTTTTTTCTTCTTTCACAGGCTCCTAGCTTCGTCTACTATCCTCCGGGATTCCGTAATATTTTAAACTACATCAAAGACAACTACAAAAACCCACTAACCTACATCACCGAAAATGGTATGTGTCTCTCTATATATAATTTCAGATATTGCATTCAAGTTTTCTTAACCAATTACTAGAATCCCTTGATGTATTTATTATAAAATATGATATGTTCAAAATTTATCAGGAGTTGCTGATTATGGAAATTTAACGCTTCCGAATGCTCTTGCCGATACTGGACGAATTCAATGCCATTGCAGTCATCTTTCGTGTCTCAAATGCTCCATCCAGTGAGTTTTCACTACATATAGAATCATACTCCTTTTGAAATGTCTTTGTTTTGTAGTTATATCCCCTGTACATATCATTTAATGAAATTAATAATAATAAAACGTTTTTGAAGAATCGAACTTCAGACATCGAAGACAACATGACAAGCACACAACCACTTTTACAAAGACATTTCATATGTTTTTCAATCACTTTCTTTTAGATATCTATAAATTAAATTATAAACTATTTACATTATATGTCATTATCCACATTCTATTTTTTGATATAACCAGAAAATATATATAAGAATTATTATGCATCATTAGTAATAAAAAATAGAATAAATTTATCCATTAAGTATTTTTTGATATAACCAGAAAATTTATATTTATATAAAAATTATTATGCATCATTAGTAATAAAAAATAGAATAATATAACCTACTTCTATTTATTCCAAAATCGCAAACCTATAATTTTTATTTAAAAATAGAATAAATTTATCCATTAAGTATTTTTTGATATAACCAGAAAATTTATATTTATATAAAAATTATTATGCATCATTAGTAATAAAAAATAGAATAATATAACCTACTTCTATTTATTCCAAAATCGCAAACCTATAATTTTTATTTATTGTGTTTTCATTATGAAAGTAAAGTTATTGTTCTAAGTTTTTCATAATCATTCAATCAAATAAAATTGTTACTTTAAAAAATATGCCTTGCCATAAATTTGGTGATTTCGAAAATATATTACATTAAGTCTAAATTTATTAATTAGAATGTCACCTGCCAAAATCATGATTAAATACGATCACATTAATTAGGTAGCTTCAAACAATTTATATGGTTCTATCCCATATCATAAAATACGATCTCATAATATTAAATATGAGTCATTAATGACAATATCACTTGCCTAAAAAAATTTATACTTATTTCCATCAAGTCCGATTCAAATTTTAAATTCATTAATTACAATCTCACTAAACCCTATTCTTAATCTACTATATAAATTCTTCTTCTATTACCACTTTTACTCATCATTTCAGAAAATAAGTATTTTTCCAAGCTTTCAATCCTTTAGTTATTATGGCATCTTTTAGCTCCGTTTCTAACCTACAATAATGTAGTAATGTATGTCTTGAAGCTATGGAGAATTAAATGGGCATCAGGTTCTTTCTGAGTTTCTCTTAACAAGTTATTTATTAAATATTTTCCAATATTTTCTCAATATTATTACATAATACATGTTTTTTTTTATCATATAGGTGGTTTTACACATCTGTAATTTAGATGGATGTTCTCAAATTCTATTTGATCATGAGATAACTGAAATACAATCATTCAAATCGATGTAAGTATGAATACCTCCTATTTTGTGAACATATGGATATTTACATGTACATAACTTACAAATCGACAGGCTTCCGGTCAATACGCTTTGATTAAAGTCAAACATTGGAGCAAAATAAGCATTAATAAGCAGACTCACCCTGTGCAATTTTTTTTGTTTTGCAGAATTTTATTTAAAAATAAATGTATGTAAAGACATATGTTAGTGCTTTTATTTTGCAAATCATATTATTATATATTTGAGATATTGTTTTCATAATTTATTTTTGATATCTCTTCATTTATCTTTCTAATTATTTTAATATTATACAAATTTTAAACTTTTTCCTACTATATTTCCAATATAACAATTTATTATATAAAATTCTGGACTAAAATATTTTACTATAGTTTAATTTTTTAATATTATAAAATAAATAATAAATAAATTCATCATCACTTAAATAAAACTAAATATTATTTTATTAATCACGTTTATTAATAAGAATTTAATGAAAAATATTTATTAAAAATAATTAGAAATTATTATATTAATTTTAATTTATATATCGGAAAAATTATTAATTTCTCACTATGCGCAGAGCGCGGGTTATCACCTAGTATGTTAATTAATATATCGACACTAATTTAAATACTACCGCGTAGGGAGGGATGCAACGTAGGAGGATATTTTGCATGGTCATCGATGAATAACTACGAATTCGAAAATGGTTATACTCTCCGGTTCGGTATGAATTGGGTCAACTTCACCAATCCTGCTATAGAAAACAGAAAGACTCCGGCAAATGGTTCTCTAAGTTTATCGCTAAATAAGAATTAACGAGATTCATTGAACCGAACCGTCATTCGAATAATTCGGTTATATAATGTTGTAATTAATAAAAGCATATATATATGTATTAATGTATGTATGGCGTCAATAATCTTGTAACGAATGGACCTTTATTAATTGAAAAACTTAGTTCAAAAAAAAACGAATGGACCTTTATTCTTGATAAAACCATAAATAAAAGTTTTTTTTTGATAATTCAGGGAATCTCAGACCTATGAAAGGGCCCAGACTAATCACTTGAGAGGTGCAGCCCATGGATAGACCCTCTCTTCGGGTATTCAAATGGGCCGAAAGAAAATGTCCATATCGTATGACCAAGTGGGAATGATTTAACAATTCAGTGGAATCAATCTATGGCCTAGACCAACAGGGCAACTCCTCCTCAAGTGGGAACCACTAGACTACCACCACTTGGTTAACTGGTGTGCACTGCTTTGTGGAGGAATCTCGCATTAGCTGGGTAGCGAACGGGATGACTATCGCTCAGTTTTTCGACGGGGTAGGTTTTGCCGCCTGTTTGGCTGAAACAACTGATGTCGCTCGTCAAACTAAGTATTTCATGATAAGAACTGACATCTCTCACTCGTTGGAGAAGGAGTAGTTTACCGCCTGAGGAAGATGAAGATTGTTTTTGTTGCTTTTTTTTGGAATAATGTATGACTCAAACCTTTATTGAGATATTTTGAGCTTTAAATCATACGCATAAAAAAAAACCATAAATAAAAGTTTAAGAAGCTTGTGTTACCATGTTCTAATTGACATTTATATTGAAGTTGTACATTTTTTTAAATTGACTTATATGTCGTTTTTAAACCGTTCTTATAAGTCGACAACAACAACAACAAAAAAACCATTCTTATAAATTTTGTTGGCTTTTCGGGAAATTCCTAATCATGAGAGAAAAGCTTTAATAATTAAACCGAACAGTCAGTTCTATTGTGTTGTAATTAATAAAACTGAAGAGTGATATTGTGGAAGTTCTTTTAGTCTAGTGGTTGACTCCTTTAATCCAGAGTTAATCCAGGGTTTATTAATACTTTTATACGAAGAGGTTTTCTTGAGGTTTGCGGTGAAGAGATTGTAGAAGCAGCCGATCACCACCTAGCAGATTCTCATAGCACTTCACCACGTGATGTTTGATCCCCTCTTCATAATCAATGACACTCTCATTTTCATCCAGCATAAATATAATCTGATTCATTGCTTGACTTAATGAAATTCACATACTTATCAAAAAAAAAAAAAAAAAAGACTTGAGTTAATCCACAATGCGAAAGATTAGGAATTTTTCCCATTCTACGGATGGAGAAGTATCATTTCTTCTAGATGCACTGGTTTATCACAATTTTCACTCGAACCTAATGGTGAATCACTATAAATTGCCAATAATAGATTGACTACACAAGTTATCCATCTGATTTAGCGTGGAAGAGAGGAGAGATGATATGCGAGTTTCTAAAGCCATTTGCAGAAATTACAAACTTGATTTCTGGTTCAACATATCTCACTTCAAACTTGTATTTCAATCACGTTTGGAAGGTCGAGTGTTGGTTGAGATCTCATGAGATTTTTGTTGATCCTGTTATTTGTGAAATGGTGGAGACGATGCAGTTGAAATTTGATAAGTATTGGGAAGAATACATCGATATCCTTGCAATAGCTGCAGTATTTGATCCGAGACTAAAATTTGCTTTCCTTGAATACTGTTTCACAACTTTAGATCCATTTACTAGTAAGTCCAAACTGGCTCATGTGCGTTCGAAGATGCGTAAGCTTTTTGGAGCTTATAAGAAGAACCAAAAAAATATCACTGCTGCTGCGGCAACTTCACAAGCGGAAACTTTGCAAGAAAACATTCCTGCGGGATATAGTGTAAGTCTTCTGGTTCTGTTCTTGTTCTATAACTTTTGTTCTTAGCTTTTCAGTGATGTTTAATGTGTTTTGTGTGTTTTTTCTCAGGGATTTTATGCCTTTGTTTCTCAAAAGGCTGGTGGTAATGGAAAATCACTTCTTGACATATATTTAGATGAGCCATCGCTTGATATGGTTGCGTTTAAGAGTTTGTATGTGTTAACTTATTGGAAAGATAATTCAAGTCGTTTTAAAGAGTTGTCGAGTATGGCTTGTGACGTTCTGAGTATCTCTATAACAACAGTTGCTTCTTAATCTTCATTTAGTATAGGTAGTCGAGTTCTAAACAAATATAGGAGCTCTCTCTTACCTACTAATGTACAAGCTTTGATTTGTACTAGAAATTGGTTAAGAGGCTTTCCAAAAATTGGTAAGTGGTTCTGTTTTGAATCATCCTTGATCTGTTTTTATGATATGTTTATGTGATGATATGATGATATGTTTCTTTGTTGAATTTATTTGGTTTTGTATATTTTAGATGATGAGTTTAATGAGGAGAACGAAGAGGATAAAGAAGAGGAGAACGAAGAGGAAAAAGAAGAATCTTAAGGTATGAAACATGTACATTCTCCTCTCTTACATAAACGTTTGAATTGAAATCTTGTGCTATTTGTAGATTGGCGGATATGTTGATGTTGGCTCTGAGGAGTGCGATGGAGATTGCAGAGACATTTTGTGCTGTTTGTAGATCTCATTGTTACTTTGTATTTTGCCTTTTTATGAGAGAGAGAGATTGCAAACACGTTTGAATTGATATTGTTATTGTTTTACATACAAGTTTGAATTGATATTGTTCAATTTTTCATTGTTTTTGCATAATGTACATATTGAATACAGGTGGGCTGTCCATGGGCATGTCCAATTGGATATGGTGTTTATTGGGCATGGTCAATATTTGGACTGCTGTCCATATGGACAGACCAATAAAAACCCCCAAAAAAAAATGTCCACCTGGACAAGCCCAGTTGGGCTTGGAGAGACCAATTGCACCCTTACTCAGAGCATGTCTTTTTTCTTTCGTTAATTAATAATATGCGTCATTTATTTAACAACCACACGATTGCAAACTAACATAATACAGAAATCACACAGTTACACACAAAACCACAAATTTCTCCACAAAACATAAAGGTAATCTCACCGAATAACTTTGTCTCTTCATTATTCTTCAATTATGTGGTCTGATTGTTTTTGTGGGTCATCGTGGTATGTAGAAATAGACCATATGTGATGATCAGAGAGGAGGGGTTTTGTCGCTGAAAAACCGAGCAATAACTTTTTCTTCAAGAATTGCTAAAACATCAGGAGAGTTTATGCATATAGGTGTCTTGTATTGAGATCTAGAAGCACCCTGTGAGATGAAATGTTCCATGAGAGAATCGAACGTTCCTTCTTGCACCACCCTTATCTCTAGAGCCCCAATGGAGTCATACTTACTCCTAAATCTCCTATACATTGCATTGAATGACTCCTCCATAACGCAACAACATTCAACCACTACCTTGTTATCAAGCTTAACAACATCATCAAAGCTTTTGGCTTTAAGCTCCCAGTAAATAACATAATGACCTGGGACAGTGGAGATATCAGAAAAGCATGTGAAGCCCATCAACATTAAACCTGAAGATTCAAGAACGTGTGTCGCACGATTCAACGCCTTCAAAAGATCTTCTTCAGTTGTTGTCTCCACTTGGATGCTTAGAACCATATTTTTTCTGCGTACAAATCTAAACTGAGGTGCTCTATTGTAGAATCCAGTCACTTGTAGAATATCTCCCATTCTATATCTGTATAAGCCTAGAAACAATAATAACTGTAAATGATTAGCTCTGATATTAATGTAGCTGCGAGATGAAATATATATATGTTTATTATATTACACATATAACTCACCGCAATGATTTGTGACCAAGGCCTCATAGAAGCACCCTAACTTGACGTTCACAAGATCAATGATTTCACCGTTGTTTCCTTCCTCTTGGAACTCGAAGTAAGAAATGTTGGGCAAAAATGTGTAGGACACATCTTGTGGTTTGCATAGAGGATTCACATTTATCCCAAACAAAGATTCAGAAGCCGCGTAATTCGGAGAAACGAAAGGCAATTTGTTGGAGTAGAACTCTAATATTGGAATATATTGACTCATCTGTCCTGTAACAATGCTTTGAATGAATTTGATGTTAGGCCATAGCCGTGTGATGATACCTTCCCAAGTCTCGTGACTGCACTCACGTTCAATTATATCTGCCAATTCGAGATTTGGTCCTCCAAGAATGGCAGAGACAGATTCTCGGCAACTAGGGTCGGTGATCCAGTCGCTAACATGACCAGATCGGATGTTAACACACAATTCTTTCCAGTGAGTTTCAAGAAAAGTGATTGCTTGGACTAAGACGGAAGCGAAGATAGCTGAGACACTCACAACCTCTGCTCTCTGGACAAGACCGCAGACAAGATGACAGTACATACTCTGTTCGTTGTCGGAACATAATATGACTTCGTCGGGACTAGTCAAACGTTTTGATGAGCGGTTCTTGAAATAACTGCTCATAACGAAACTAGTCATCAGAGGAGCAACGGGCAAACCAGAGGGAGTTGTGGATAATGGTCTAGTGTTAACAAACTTCATATCCTTTCCTTGCTCGACACCTTTGATATGCCTTTAAACATTTTCAAAGGAAAAAAAATCCCATTCTTCATGATGAGTTACTTGAAAATAATGAACAAGTATATATATTCATGGAAATCATCAAAACACTTAAAAGAAGGAATATATGAAGAGTTACTTGAAAATAATAGAGGTGCGTAGAGCAACAAGGAATATTATTTTCTCAAAGAACTTGCTGTTCCCTGGGAAGATCTTGTGCTTCCCTCCTGTAGTTCCAGAGCTACACGTCAACAAGATCACATTCCAAAAAAAAATTAAAACTAGCTGGTCATAATTTAATCATATGATATACATCTACTTTCTTGTAATTAGACAACAGATACCTTAGGAAGAAATGAGTAATGGGTTCGCCCGAAATTACATCTGATGGTTCTCCATTTGCGACACGCTCGATATAAGGCTTAACGTCATCATAGCTCACCACGGGTACGTTCTTCTTGAACAGCTCTTTATCAGAGCTCCCGTGGAGAAAGCGTCGAAGATACTCTGTGTGCGCGTTAACTCTGAGTATCTCCTCCAACATAGTGTCTTGTATCTGCTTTGTATTCGATGTCAACTCCTCTAGATCCTTGAGCTCGGAGCTTAGATTCATATTTGGTTTTGATCTCTTGATTCACCTCAAGTGAAGGGGTTTCTATCTGTAAATTGTAGAGCGAGAAAAACGATTTGAAGATTAAATATACAAAGCCATTAATGCTTAGGAAATCGTATGAATCGATTCGATCGAAAGAATCTCAAGCTGTCACAAATCTTTTGATATAATTATATTAAATTAGCTCGTTCACTGTTTGTAAATTTAGCATTATTTTATTGTAGATTTCAAATTGTTTGTTTTTTGTCGGCAATTGTAGATTTCAAATTATTTGTTATTATATAGTATTACTTTTTATTAACTTGATCTAATCCCACCTAATTAAGTTGGCAACGCTTACATGTCTCATTATAAGTGGACTACCCAGAATTGGTTCGCTAATTGGTTCGCATTTGTGGAAGACAGAATCACTAGCATTTGTGGAAGACAGAATAACTTTATTAGTAGTATTACTTTACTTTATTAAAACACATGAAGGTGGTTTTCTTAAGTCTTCCTTGGTTTGTTTGGAATCTAGTCACACGACCGGATACTAAAGTAACCATCTTTTCCATGTTAATGATGAGGCTCGCATCACAAACTTGTTGTTGATAGGGGTTTTATGTTGATAATTTCATCCCAAAATTTTTTTATTTGATTTTATGTTTGATGATTTAATTGCAGAAATACTAGGGGTTTTTGTAGTTACATCGCTTCCAAATATTTATCCCTTAAACGGATCATATCTCGGCCCATCAAATAAAGACGGCCCTTTTTTAATAACCCAAGTGAAACAGTTTGTCGTTTAAGTTAAGACGCGATTTGGACAAGTTAAGAATAAAATGCGGTTGAAACACGGTTTAAAGCGCTTGACGCGGTTACGGGGTTCACTAACCATAACCGCTTAACAACTTAAACCTTATATACCCCTCGCAGACTCGGTGCTACCTGGTTTGGATCGTCCCCTCCTCAACTATGCTTTACTGATCTGATTGGAATCTTGTCAAAAGTTTCTATCTAGCGGGTTTCACCGAACCTAAATCTTCTGGAACTAAATTTGAAAAAGACAATCAAAGAAAAGATCTATCTACATTGTTGTCGTGTTGTCATCAAAAGTATAAGAAGTATACTTGCTATTGTGGATATGGGAACGTCTTTTATTGACATTTTCAAGACTCGAAACAAGATTTTCTGGTATCGCCAATGTATCATCAAGTGAATATCACTCTTTATTAAGGTGTTGGGAAAGATCATTGGCTTCTCTTTATATTTCATATGTCAGATCTGTTCTATATTGTAATCATCCGAAACGAAAATTAATAAAATAAAGTGTTAAAAAAAAACCCCCTCGCAGACGTTAAAGAGAAAAAGGCTTCAAAGTATATCATATCCATTTTCTTGGTTAAATTCAACAAAGTCACACGAACATGATTTAATATTCACTCGGTAAGCACATATATCATAATCGGAGTGATTTATTAGTGGAATCGAGGTACCTGTCCTTGGCACCCAAACAACCTTTTGATGTTTCCAGCAGTCTCAGGCAAAGTTGTGAGACTTTCTCATTCAACTGCACATCATCAAACATGTCACCAACCCAGTTCAGTAATAGTTTTAAATTTTTCAGGAATGAGACAAAAAAATGTAAAACTTGGGTGAAAAAAACAGTACAACTAGTGCTGATGATATGCAATTGCAAGCTTCAAGCGCCATGTTCCCGCGAGCAATCTGCAATGATATATAACCTTGAGTTGGTTAGAGAGCATGACACAAATTGGAATTCATTTCTTACTGTAGTGGTAGTAACTAACTTTCACCTGTGAAGACTCTTGTTCAATAGCATTTACAAGTTCATGTATAACTAGCTGAGTGCACGAGACAAGTTCTTTCTTGTATGATGAATCACCGAAGAACAGCAAATCATTTCCAATTATCTGCACACAGAAATAAGTAAAACCCAAACTCTTTCTTTATCGTAAGTCTAGATTTACATATCCAGCCATCAGAAAACAGACTTCTCATACCAAAGAATTTCGACAATTTCAGCAAATCTTTTTGCATGTAATTTAGATGATGAGAGCCTTTCAAAGGCATAATAATACCTCTGGATTGGCAGAACGGTAAGGCAGATTATCCTGAGAAAGTGTTGACGACAGTGTAATTATGGCACAGAATATCTTCACCTTCAATCTCGCCATTGCCCTACAACATCACCATGTGTCACACAACCAAAAAGGCATAAGGGACGGTAAATCGTAAGACAGCAAAAAAAAGGCATTAAAAACAGAAGACAAAGAAGCGAATGCATGTCCATTTTGCATATCCAATATGTGCATCAAGGTAAGTATAGTCCTTTGAAGAAACATACCATGAACCAGAGCAAGTAGCAGAAAAGATGCTCTTAAGGATCTCCATCACGCCTTTCTCAGGATTACCTTTCCAATTGAATATACAAAAAAAAAAAATCTCAGTTATGAATCTCTGAAGAAATAAGGACAGACGAAAGCAATTCCGTGAAAGAATCATATCTATATGTTGGGCAAAAGCAATCCAAGAGATTCCACAATTTACCTGGGACCATTACCAAGAGGCTGCACAATTTACATACCACCGAGGCCATACTATCCGCATCAATTAATTTTAAACCTGATAGAGAAAAATGTACAAGATATTATACCATCAAAATATCAGATGCATAAGTATTTACAAAACGATATGGCCCTAATGAACACCTGAAAATGAAAAATAAATGAAGCTTACAAACCTATAGTGACGAAGAACAAAGATAATCATCTATACTTGAATGTACTTGATAAACTAATGTGTGTATGCCTACAACCGACCTTAGAATCGTCAATTAGCTATAAAATTTAAAGCAAGTGTTCTCTTCGCAGTAACTGGTTTTAGGGTGGCTACAATTAACAAACTAATTTTATTACGTAATCTACTATCAAGAAGTCAAATTAAATAAGCTCACCATCTGTAGCCGCTTCATTCTCTAGACACTCAACAGCTGACATGACCAGTCCATCGGAATGAGGAATTAGACCACCTAAAAGTGCAACCTTTAAAACATATTTCAGTACGTATATACTTTGACTTTTGAGTGCTACAAATAAGAAAAAGACATACCTCAGCAGTTTCGACATAAAGATTTAAGAGTTTTGTGGGGTTTGAAACAGATGGAATGGTAACTTCGCTGAATGCTAGGCAAGACTTTACAAAGTTGATATGATTCTTTCCTCCTTTTAGAGCTTTTACTGCCAAGGTGTTGCTTGAACGGACAAGTGTCTCCTGCAGCCAGTGACCATACACAATAGAAATGATCACAACATTGAGCCAAGCAAAAGTCTGATCGTTTTTGCTTGTGTCAAGCTCTCATGCAAAAGACAAAGAATACAACACCCATAGCAAGGACAAAAAGCACCTATGAAGCATTTATTGCCCCTGTTCCCTCTCTATAGTTAATATATAGTATTCTATGTACTCCCCTCTTCCCATTACGTGTGCTCCTTCTCCTCATAAATGTACCATATGACATTGATATCTAACCAAATCTTGTGTTAATTTATAGAGATTTCACCAAATTCATATTATGTTGCAAATTTCTGTATGATTGCCTTACAGCTTTGTGCACTTGCCCACCAGATAAATAGCATGTTTTTATTATGTACCACTTGGATTATGCACCAGATAAATAGCATGTTTTTATTATGTACCACTTGGATTATGCACCAGATGGCAGGTACATTGCTGCTTGGCCCTCAAATTTAAGGCTAACTATGAGTCATGACTACGCAAGAAAGAACTAGATAACAGATATGCACCATAATAAACTAATTACCTCATAATCGAACTCTTTTTAATAAATAACGAACACACAAGACCGGGACTATACAGGGTCCTCCACAGGTATAGCAGTATAAAAATTTAAAAATGATACCAAAGAACAAGTAACTGTTTGCTGACCTTAAGTTCATGTATCCCGTTAAAAGCCTCACGACATTCTGCTAAAAACATCAAATGGCGTTCCATTTCTGCCCCGTAATCAACCTACACATCAAAAGTGAAGTCAAAATCACCAATTTGGCACAAAGAAGAAGTACTCATTGGTTTCGAAAATAATGTAAGTGGAACTTAGGTACCATCTCAACAAAACGAGAAATCAAATGTGCTGTCTGTCGATTGTCATCATCCTTTATGTTCACGAAATCTGTAGCATCGTAAAGAGTCTGAGAAACTTCAAAAAGCAATTGCACTGTTGTTGGATCACATATGCAGCTATTCCTGCTCCAAGAGGAAAGAAACGTATATACTTTACCAAGAAAGAAAAACGAAAACTGATACATAAACATAATGACCACAACTATATACATGTCCCTCAAAATAGGATCCCAAATAACTTGAAGGGAGCGTGGTATGTATTTAAATTCGCAGTTTCAGCTGATCTCTGATCCAACTCATCATCTTGGCAACGGTTTATAATGGTCTATGTGCCTCATCCAGTATGTGTGAGATTTTTTATTCGCATTAAGAACAATTACAAACGAACAAGCCTTACCTAGTACCCATGTTAAGAAGATGCATATTAACACTGCTCTTTGAAGTCCCAGACATAAGATCCAAAATCTCGATGAAATGATTCTACAAGGTAACCAAAAACCAAAGAAGCCATTAAAGGAGACTATATAATGATATCATCCAAGGGATTAGACAACGGCTCTATGTATTGTTTCCTTAAAGCCTGAAGGTAGATAAAGGAAAGAGGGAAGAAAGTACTACCAGAAGAAGTACTTCTTGCAAGTTCTCGAAATGAGAGAGCAGCTTCAAAATTATGGATTGCAAACTTGCTTGTTCTTCTTCAGAAAGAAACTTGTCGCGAGCTAGAGTTACAATATCATCCAAGAGAGCATCCAGATGATTTTCCTGAATCCATTAAAACAGATAATTAAAATTTAGAGAAACGAGATCAGAGGATTTACATGTACCCATACAAAAAAAAAGGCACTCGAGCCTCACCATCTTGTTCTGCAACAACAGATCCACATATGCGTCCATGATTATTAAGTAGTCATACAGCGTATGATACTGAGAAGCAGCCTGATGCAATAGTCACACCTAAATGTCAGCCTGTTGCAATAGTCACGCCACCTTTCTCTTTACCACAAATTTTGTTGACATATGATTATGCAAATCATTATTCAGGAAAAACGAAGATGCATCTTTTGGTGTATATTGTTCATATATGTAAAGTATTGTCAGTATGCCACCAACAGCGCAGGTACAAAAAGATTGAAAATTTATCTATGAAGTTGAATTCCTAATTTTGTTGAAAGGAAAAGGAAACACCAAAACCTGAATAACTTCGTTGATGAGTGAACTGAGAAAACCTGCTTGAGGTCTCCCTTCACACAATCTGTTACCAAGTAACCTGTAATTCAAAATCTGCTTGACAAAGCAGTACGAGATAACAGGAAGGATTAGACTCAATGGATGGCATAGCTTATTAAATATGAAATGAGGAAACAACCTGACTAAAGGAACAATCATTGCTGCATTTAATCATATGCAGGATCTCCATAGCCTGTGAACTAACTAATTCAGATGGAAGTTCCTTGAGTAAATGATGAAGTAAAATGGACACATGTGAAGAGTTGGTGGACGAGTGAGATTTATTCTTTCCAAATCCAAGCTCCTCAAGAATGCCCAAGACATTGTTCTCCTGTACACTAACAAATTTTTAGGAGACAATCAATTCATCACAAATCAAGGAAAGGATTAACAAGGTCTGGCATGCATTTTTTTTGCCCCAGCAATCTGCCATTTGTAGAAATTTCAAAACATGCGAACGTGTGAATCGTAATACAAAACTAACTATAAAAGTGATTTACTGAACCTCGTTGGAAATTGGGTTCTAAACAACAACAAAAAAGATAGGAGCAATGCTTCCAGTCACTAACTGGTGGAGAACAGTTACTAACCTGACGTCCAGTCAGCAATAAGCATTTCACTATATACTCAATGGGTGGTTCCATCAAACTAAAAAGCAACTTTTTGTCATCTGTAATATAGGAAAACCCGTCCTTGTCCACTATAACAGGCGCCAATACATCTTCAATATCCTTGATGCATTTGATTAGATATCCTGTTATATCACGCCCAAACTTACGACAATAAGTGCCTCCCTCAAAAAAAAACAGCTCAAAGAAGTCTAACCGTTGGCATGTAAAAGGCTACATTCAAAATTCTCAAATTGAAGGTGCCTAAAATTTTGCATCATCATGCTAAAAGCAAAAAGATAGGAGACACTTCATCCACAGATATTCAGTCATGATGGAAGAATTCACGAGAATCCCCCTGTGCTACACTCAAGTCAAACAGCCTTCCCTGCTCTCTTCAAACACCATTCACTCTTGACAAGGAAAGTCATGACTTATAAGATCCGGATTTTTTTTCCATAACTAGCAAGCAAGTATGACTAGGGTAAATTTATGTCTCCATTTTGATTAAGAAATCCAAGCTTGTTCAGCAGATTACATGCCATTACGATTCTTCCATATTCGTCTATCTAGTATTTTCCTGAAAAAAATAGCATAGAATAAGGGTACCTGAATTGCAGAAACCCAACTTCTGCATACGATTCACCATATAAAGACGACAATACAATGATGCCAGTGGATCTGCAAGACCTCTCACCATCATGACTAAACGATCCAGAACTTCCATGGGTTGATTAATGAGGAACCGCCAACAAGGTAAAATCGCAAGCTCCAGGTAACTATGGCCAGACAACAAAGGCCACAAATAAGATAAACAATAAGGTAAGGAGAGTAAGAAAAGAATTATTGATAGAGGCTTTACATGCGAGGGAGAAGTTCTCGTACTGAACCAACTTTGCAAAACCAATTATAGCAAGTCTCTCTAGCTTCAAGGCAGATATCACTTGCTTGAAAATCATCTGTCTTTAGCACAGGTTCAAAAAAAGATTATAAGCTGCAACTAAAAGACTGCATGTTGTGCTACACACTTATGTGTCTGATTGTGATCATGAATAGACTCCCAGATCGCGTAATTCCATTCTCGAAAACATTACATTTTGTTGGATAGAAATACAGTATTAATGTAGAGATGCATACTCAGTAAGCTGCAGATCACTGTTCCATCTATATCATGTTCTGCTTTCTCTTTGATCCGTTCCCACACCATATCCCCAAGCATATCTAGCATGTCAGTGACTATCACAAAGACTGTAGGATAAAACTGCAAAACTGTTGTGTCCATCAGAAGTTTTGTGACCTGCAGAACGGAACATAGTATTAAATCTTAAAATTAATAATCCAGTTAATTACCAAAACTTATCTACGACGAAATCACCTATATATTTTTCACGAGCTTTTAAGCGTTATATGTCGGATAACTCAATATAATGAATGATTTCTAATTACTCATATCTTATGGCCAAAAAAGTGATACTTTAATGATAGAGGAATAGAAAACACAACCATTTAGAATTTCTTTTGCATACGAATTTTCAAGCTTTTGTAGCAAAGCAGAGTTGATTAGTTACAAAGTTCACCTTTATCGATAACTTCAATGATGTTACTCGATCTTCAGCCTGCCAAGCGCAAGTTATTCCATCTCTTAGCTCGTGTACTTTTGCTAGATAATCCTGTTGGTTGATCATTTTGGCAGTTTCTTCCAGAGAAGTTTGTTCGCTGCCTGTCTCGTCCAAATGTGAAAGAGCGGAAAGGTTTTCAACTGCTGAATGAGCAAAGCAGAAAAGGATCTGTTATGATATGCATCTGCGAGTTCGGAAAACAATATACGATGCTGCTACAGAAAGAAAGAAAAAATTACTAGGCATATCGAAGACACCATACCTTTGGAGCCTTTCATTATTATATTTGATATCTGTAGAAGATGGGTAAAGAAATTAGACAAGATGAATAACTGAAACACCAAATTATCTTTCTTGCTATCAGCATTAATAAAAGAAAAACAAAACTCTATCTTTTAAGCAAACACTAAGACTTTATGCAAAGAATATACGTAACTGGAGAAAATGAAATCACTTTGGAAACAGGAAACCGCTGCATCAAGATTCTTTTAAGAGATTTCCACTCCTTTATGAAGTCCTGAGTTACAGCTTCATTTGATAAAGAAGTATCTTCAACGCTTTCTTCTTCTGAAGCGTTCACATCCAATCCCCTCAATGGATCAAAGAAGTCAAGATCGCTACCTCTGACAGTTTTAGCCTGCAAATTCAACAAATAACTTGATAGTGTGTATATCCACCAACTTCAAGTAATCGAAGAGAGAATCACAGAAATGGAAAACAGCACTTGATTTGGTACACAATGCCTATTGCTCGTTAACAGAGAGCGTAATTAAAGATAATCGTTACACGAAGCCTTCAAATATTCAGCAGGAAAAAAAACCACTTGAACAAGACAAACAGCAATGTATTGAAGATCTCGAGCATCCCTAAATTAATCCTTTAAGCTCTATGAAGTAGCAGAAGTCTAATGAATTGGACAAAGGGAACCAGATCAAGTGTATCGCAGACCTGTGGTTGATGAGAATCAAGAGTAGAGGAAAGAGGGTGCTTGTGAGCTCGTGAACGAGGAAGGAGTCGAGATTCGTGCTCAGCTCCATAGTCGCGACGCCGGAATTCGAATTCCATGGCTCTGTGATTCTGGTCGTCGTCTCTCCACAGACGATCTGCGATTCCCTCTGCCTTGAGACGAGCAAAACGCTAAATGTCGTGTAAACGGTGCCGTTTAATGAAAAGTCAAATTGGATTAGACGTGCCTAAAATAAAATTCTAGACCGAACCGAACCGAACCAATCTGAATTAATTTCGTTTGGTCTAAAGCTAATTTAAACAAAATTGAACATGCTTTTTAGCAGGAGCGAGTGGAGGAGTTTAACTTGAATACGAAAATTCTTTTAATAAGAACTTTAAACTGGGTTGTATATATATATATATATATATATTTCTGTTTTGGTCAAATATATATATCAATCAAAAAATACTTTGAACAAGATCTGCCGATAGTTTAATATGGGTTCTACCACCTGGATTACTGATAGTCAACCTGATTATTAATTTTATAACCAAAGAAGTTATGGATGCACTGCTCTTGGGTTGATGGATACTAGAATAAAATTAATTATTAGTCCTTCTTTTACTGTCGGTATTGGAAAGTCAACTTGAGTGCATTGCTGATGGATAATAAAGTTGCATATACTCTAGTCTTCTTCTTCTGTAAATGTAGCACCTAAAGTCCCGAATTCGGGTTGGTTACATTGTAACAACACCCATGCATGTAAATGGTTCAGTCAATCGCACTTAAGGTATATATGTATTGTACCCCACGCAAAACTTAGGTAATATACGTTTCAAACAAAACTTAGGTAATATACCTAATACCCTAGTAGCTACATGATACGTATTACGTATACAAGCACACCTATATATATACGGTAATTAATATATATTGTCAATCGTGATTCATGAATGGCTTCTTTCATATTACTTAATTTTCCGGCTTCGTTCATCAAAATGCGGGAAAGTTTTCGTTAATCTTCAATCATAATCAACGTTATGGAAATAATACTTCCAAGAAGAAAAAAAGCTAATTAAATTGTAATGAAATACTCAAAAGAATAATTATTATAATTATTCGGCCGACGGTGTACGAGAGGGCACCATGCAAGACTTGGAATGAAAGTCTCAGTTGATCTATATATTAGGGATTTGATTAACGTTGCTTCACCATACGGCATGCCTTTAATTTCTCGTCCAACCACACTTTTAAGGTCACATTCTGGCTCTTCCTTAATAGCCGATTTATATTCCTTCATTATTTTTCCATTTTTAAGCATGTATAACTCGATCAAGTTGGTCACATATATTGTATCACACTAGCTAGTATTTTAATTATTGTCAAATACTTTTTAAAAACTTAATCTGCCGTTTTATTGGTTTAGAAGTTTCTCCTAAACATATATAGAATCTTACTCACTTTTCATATGATACACTGATTATCGATCGATTAAATTCTAGCCGTACTAAGAAGTTAGATCAGAATCGTTAATTTTGTTTATTGTGTGGCTACTGTCATATGTATCAGTCAGATGTTATAAGCTTGAACCCAAGAAGCATAAGATATATATGTATATAGTTATTGATTAAATACTGAATTATATACTCGATGACAAGAAGAAATTAATATACTGGGCAATTAGCATTTCTAAGATTAATATACATATATGGTTCCTGCTTCCTTCGTTCACAATTGGATCTAAGGACGAATAATAAGTAAGACTCAAACAAATACACAAACTTACGCTACAAAACAAACAAAAGAAAACGGGTTTGTTTGAATTATAAACTTGAAAATGTCAAAATTCTTGAAAAATTCAACATTGATGAAGAATTATTTGAACGTACTCTACTCATTCCACCACATGTGGCTACTACAAAATAAACGACTCGTCAAACTTTATATAAACTCTTCTTCCTTCGTCTTTCACAATCATTTCACGCCCCCCAAATCTCTCCATCTCTCTCATTCTCTCATAAACGACCAAAAAAAACGCGATGGGGCTTAAGAATATCATCTTGGCAATATCTCTAACAATTTACATAACCATCTTTGTATTGATTTCTACAATATTCGTTAGCAGCAACAAAACAGAAATGCATATGCAAATGCAAACACAAACGCTTACGAAGAAGCCTCCTAGAGTGAGCCGTTTCCTAGCGCAAAACGTGAAGAACGGCCGTGAACCTACCGCGTTAGATCATTGCAATAAGAACGAGGAGATATGCAAGAGTCAAGGAACGTACAACTCTACAATGGCGTGTTGTAGCAACAAGTGTGTTGATGTCACGTACGATAACGATAACTGTGGTGCATGTGAGAACCAATGCAACTTCACGCAGACTTGTTGTCGTGGAGAGTGCGTTTACTTGGATTATGATAAGAGGCATTGTCGGGAGTGTAACCATAGTTGTTTGGCTGGTGAGTCGTGTGTCTATGGGTTGTGTAATTACGCGTAATATATGTGATTAGTTAGTTTTCCTATAGTAAACTTCGGTATGTTTACTATAGTGTTCCAATATGGTTTATAATATAACGCTATTGTTTGGGTTGATATTGCTAAAAATGAAAAATATTATAACCTGTTTGTGGTTTCCAGATATCTCATCTGTTTGTTTTTTTTTTTTTTTTTCTCTCTCATCTGTTCTTTATACACAAACAGGGTCGGCCCTGAGAGAAGCGCAATGAAACATTGGCCTAGAGCCCCAAAATTTTGAAATTTATTAGTATTGAAAAAAGGCCCCACATTTATTTTATTAGTAACAAAAAGCCCCCAAAACTTTAAAAATTTTCAAAACCACCAAAAAATTATTTTTTTTTTCAATTTTCAGGGTCGACCCTGTACACAAACATCCCAATTTTTGGGAAAATAGGTATATATATGTTAGTTGAGTATTAATTGGAAATTTGTTTTTTCTTACATTAATTTGATAGCTACGAGATTTACACTATTGTTATAATATTCTGAATAGTGTGTGAAATTTCGGTCCCAAAACTATTGGTGAACTAATTAAGTTGTCCATTCAGACAATTTGGTCATGATTCTCATGAACTTTTGATCTAGTGATGATTTGCCAAAAACTCTGCATGAAAATCTGTTAATCCTACCATAATTTGGTTAGGTGCCTAATTTATTTATATTTGCTTAAATTGGATCTATATATAGCCCTTGTACTAACTTAATAATGCATAATCAAGTTACCTGAATTACTACCGAAATCTAAAAAATCAAAAAATACAGATTTTAATTTATGTTTACTAAAGGTTCACGTTTAGAAAATGTTTCTAAATGATTTATTGGGAGATGGAGTTATAAAATTTTGATTGATTTTAAGAGTTAAGAGATTTGTTAAATTTGTAAAAACATTTGTTAGACTGGAAAGAGTTTGTATATTTAGAAAATCTATCAAAATATTTTTATTATAATGACTTTGGGAATCTAAGCCCCATATAGGTAGTATTTTGAAAGTCTTGTTAAATTTTATTTTATGAGTTAAAATGTTTAAAATCCTTATCCCAATAACAAAAGATTTTGGATGGAATTTTAAAATCTTTAAACCAATAACAATCTCCTTTATATAAAAGGGATAGATTTCCTGGCTTTTGGAAGCCTCCAAATCAGCAGAAATATTCAGAAAAATAATCCTCCAATGAAAACAAAATAATTTGCCACATGTTAGCATAATAACCAAAAAAAACATACAATGAAACACAATAATAAACCCAAAAACCAATTACACAAAGGCCCAATCATACAGCCCCATTAAGAGGTAAAAAAAAAAAATCAAACAACACAACTCCAAAACCATATTTCCATCAACAACGTCAAAATCGTAGATTTATATTTCTTAATTTGCTGCCGCCCAATCAAAATAAGCCATATCAAACGCTTAAACAGAAGCAGGAAGCTCATTATTTTAACATAACGGGTCATTTTAGTATCCAATTTTTATTCTTCTTACCTCCTTTTGCTTTCTAACGCCACTATGATGTCCTCGAACCTCTCCCTACTTAAATTCCATTTGTATTTTATGAGAATTAGGGTTATCAAAAACTTTGTGGGGGACCTGTACAATCTCTATATCCTCTAATTTCTAGAGTCTCCGCTTCGCAATCTTCGGGGATGAAAAATATACCACCATGATCACGGAAATGTTAAAATGTTGTGATGTATTCCGGTAATCATTTTGGAAATCGAGTACTTTTCATTTCTTTCCACTCTCTGGCTTCTTACTTGACGTTGATGCCCAATGTCGGGGAGATCACTACATGATGACGTGTTTTCCTTTCCATAGATTTCACGGTACTTCAAACAAAATTTGAATTCGCTTTTCGCCAAAGCTTTGTCGTTAATTTCAAAAGGTGCAAAACGTGTAAGGTACCTTTACTTGTGATGTTTATGAATCAATTAGTGAGTCCAATTCGTTTCTTTGATCCTATGATATCTGAAATAAAAGGTGTTTACGTACAAACCAACGTTAATTAACCTCTTGCTCTTTGATATGATTTTGGAATCAATAATAGTTTATCACAAGTCATTGATCATTTCTATCGGCTGTGGTATTTATATGCCTAACCACACAATAAACAAGTTTGATGATCATTATTTATGGTATCTCCAGAGCAACGTCTTTTAAAAATATTGAAACTATTTAAACATAGCTTCTTAGTTTGCATGGGCCTAAGATTTGGTTAAATTTTAATGACAACTAGGAATTGAATCAAACTCATTGGGTCGAAATTCATGTTCTTTTCAGGTAATTACGAGCCCAAACAAAACCGGGTTAAAATAATGATCAATTGTTGGGTTTCTTGCGCTATTGGGCTACATAAGGGCCTGTGACCATAAAACAAGAAATGTGACCGGTTATTAATTTTAAAAATTATTCATACATTACAATGATTACCCTTTAGAATAAAGGGAAAACAAAATTAATACAAACACTTTTCAATTGTCCGCTTCGAAATTAACTCGAACTCTACCTGAAAAAATATGCAAATTCATTTCCATATAATTTAAGTAACACAACACAATGAATAAGAAAATAAATCAAAACATGGCCATAACATCAAACACATAAGAATATTCGAGAATTACCAAATATTAAATAACACTAAAAACACAAAACATAAATAATATATAGATAAAAAATCCTGCTGCAAAATGAAAGTAAGAGAGCATAGATCAAGATTTGACGTGAGCGAATATTATAAGAACTAAAAGATATATCTAAAGAATAGAGAATGTATAATGAATCAACACAATAGTAGAATAATTATATTATGGAAAAAATATAACTAATGAGTAATGACAAAAAAACTTCCGCGCGAAGCGCGGGCCAACCACTAGTAAGTTCTATAATTTTTGTTGATTTATTACTAATGTTTTATGGGTTTTATGGCCCATATTATTCAATTTGTCTCTGACACCTAAAATCTCAGGGCGGCCCTGTTAGCATTTCATGATAATTCCAACGCAAAGCTTGTGAAGCTCTAATCTAATAATAATTGAGCTAATTGAGATCTAGGCATCTAGGAAAGTTTAGGATCTAGCGTTATTAACTTTGAATACCACAATTTGACTTTCTTATAGCTATAATAATGTATCCTACTTTTATTTCTTGGATCGTGTCATTTGCTGATTGTAAATTTGTTAAGCAATTTCATGTTTTGTTTTATTCTCCTTGTTCGATTTCCATGTTATTGCAAGATTTCATTCAACTTAACGCAGAGTTGAGATATTAACACAATTTTTACAACAAAAAGTAAGTTTTAATTTTTAAAATACGACTACTTTGAAAAAGTTCCAAAAATGCCACCAAAATTTGGTTTAGTAAGAGTAAGTCTTAGGGGGTTATTAGAAGATGGATTTTAAAGAATTTTTAAAATTTTAAGATTCCATCATTATTGGTTTATAGATTCTTAAAATCTTAATAGAATCTATTAAGGTTTAGCCCGCCCTAAGGGCGGATGAAGATAAATAAAATATTTTTACTTAAAATGAACGAAATGCATTGTTACTAATATTTGTACATTAATTTAATTACAGTATCCACTAAGAAGGTCCTCCGCTTCACGCCGTGATGATATTCAATGGATACAACTTCTCAACCGTCAACAATCCAGATGATACTCTGGATATAAATCAACTTTCTTATCCCCAACAAACTCTCAATTGCCCTATCCTTATATAACTGTACTTGAACTGTATTTAATCACTTGAAGAAGGAACCCAAATCATGTTGTGCTATCTTATGCAGTTAATTTTTTGTTCAGCTACAGTTGTAGTCTAATTTTCCTTTTCTCCTGCATATTTGCAAGACCTGAAAATTCAAAGTAATTAATAGTCTATGAATTTAGAAAAAGATTTGAGATGATAATTTCTATAAATATTACATGGCGGCACCGTGATGCTATCGAGAAGGCCTTCCATGGCTGAAGAAAGAAGCAGAGATTACGACGGAAGAAGAAATCAGAGTGATTTTAAATTGGACTGAGTGAGGTTGGTATTGAAATTTGTCCCAATTATGTATTGTCAAATGTAAGAGGATGAGGTGGAAGGAGAAGTGAGGAATAATAAGCATGATTTCTCAATTTTATTTTTTTTAATTATTTTGTTAAAAATTAACCAATCATACATAAATTATACTAATTTTACGTTTCATTCTATACATATTTTTATTAAAATATGAGATTTTTAACAGCTTAATTTTACTTATTTATACCTTAATTTTACTTATTTATATTTTTATTAGATGTTAAGATTTATAAACTTACTAGAATAGTGACCCGCATATATGCGGGTTTTTAATAAAATATTTTGAATCCGTAAAAGTAAATTAAAAGCAAAATCGAATAATCAGTAAAGAAAAAATAAAATTTATTTTTATTAATATTTCTAGATATATATGTTTTAATACTCTTATATGAATTATGTTCTAATGCTTTATCTATTATTTATTTATTCTAAAATTTTGGCGAATTAATTATTCTTCTTTTATCATAATTAGATTTTCGCGTATACGCAGATTTATAATAATAATATTTAAAAGTTATTAAAATAAATTTATAAGAAAATAGAAAACAAAATCTGACCACTACTTAAAAAAATATATAAAAAACATAAAAGAAACTTATTTTCCTTTTTAAAACATAAAAGAAACTTATTTTCCTTTTTCTTAATTTTCTTATTTATCTTTTCAATTTTTTTTTTTGTATTAGTAATTAAAAAAAAACTTATTTTCCTTTTCTATTTTTAAAACTAATTTCTTGATTTTCCTTTTCGTATTAGTAATTGATCATACAATTTCTTCAATTTAAATTAAAAAGATAAAAAAACTTATTTTCCTTTTTCTTAATTTACCTTTTAGATTTTTTATTTTCCTTTTTGTATTAGTAATCGAAAAAACCTTATTTTCCCTTTTACTTTTAAAACTACTTTTTAGATTTATATAAACATTATGTTAAAATCTAATTGGTTGAATTTTTTAACACGTGTCAAAATCTAATCGATTAACTTGACACGTGTTACGATCATGTTAAAAACTAACTTTGATGCATCCTACTTTATATAATAAGATAT
>JAHZTW010000001.1:101868213-101895556 GCA_020283515.1 Alliaria petiolata
CCGAGCCGGCGAAATGACCAGGTTACACGGCTCAGAGAGTATCAAGGAGTAGATCCGCATTTTGATACAATTGCGAGACAGTACCATGACATTGTTAAGGTATATTATTGTTACAAAAATGAGCAAGCCATTAGTTATGTTTCCCTTTTTTTTTCTTTTTCATTCGACTAGTTGGGATGCAATAACACAATGATAATGAGAAGTTCATGTTTTTTTTGCAGAAACTGGAAAATATGCAGTGGACCATTCATCAGGTAGAAATGGACCTTAAAGCGCATGCCTGATCTCGCTACAGTCTCTCACACGTCATTTTGCCTACAACAATTATGACATATTAACAAATCTGTATGAGAGAAAAAATCAGTATAGATAAATGTTTCGTTGCTTTTATTCAACAGTCTCTTCCTGTGAAATATCTATTGCTATGGTTCTGGTCCTTCAAACCCACAAATGACAGACCAAATGAACTTACCCGTTTAAACTTTAAACTGTAAAAAACAACAAAACCTTAAAAATCAAACCTTCTCATCATAGAAGACAAATAAAATATGTTAGAACAGTCTTGGTTGTTGTGGATTCCCACTTCTCATCATAGCACAAAACTCCTCATAGTTGATTCTACCATCCTGTTAAGAAGAAAGAAAAATGGAGAGGTTTAAGAAAGAAAAGAAAACATTTTAAAGTTTTTTTTTTTTCCTTTTGAGAAAATTTTGCTTTACATTATCAGCGTCGACATCAGACAAAATCTCTTTGATTGTAACATCATCTCCCATTCCATATTCCTTCAACGCAACCTCTAGCTCGTCTATCGTAATGTATCTATTAAAACACATTTCAAACCAAGGATTAGCTTATTTGCCTTTTCAAAAAGAGACTCATATCAAAAAACAAACAAAGTATTAATCTCACTTACCCACTCCCATCTTTGTCAAAATGCTGGAAAGCTTTGTCAACGTTTTCATTGCTTTCAAGCCTATGTCTATGCATTGTTGCTGTTATAAACTCTATGTAATCAATCGACCCGTTCCCATCAACATCAGCCTGAATCACACCCCAAAGTTTCAAATATGGCTTTTTTTGAAACTTTCAAGTAAACAAATGGTTTTAGTCATTTGATCAACACTTACAGCATCCATGAGCTGTTTCACTTCAGCTTCGGTGAGTTTTGATCCAAGTTTAGCTAATCCTTCTTTCAGTTCTTCATATGTGATTGTACCACTATTATCTGTATCTATATTAGCAAACATCGCCTTTAAGCCTTGTATCTCCTCCGTGTCAATATTCTCCGCAATGACCTGTTTCAAAATTCATCAGTACACACTGTCAAAATTAGCAACAAGGCTAAGAATCTCTGAGATCTAACCTTCAAAGCAAGTTTCTTTAGTTTATTCATAGCTCTAAACTGCTTCATCCTTGAGAGAACAGCACTATCGATAGGTTTATCCGATGCTTCTCCACCTTCTCTTAGCCATGGATGCTCTGCAAATAGTGAAACACAAGAAAAACAATCAAATTGTCAAGAATGCAAGAAATTTTCAAGGCCAGCAATGGAAAATCCCTGGAAAAAAAAAACTTGTTTTACTTACCAAGAACTTCAGCAGCAGAGATCCGTCTTCTCGGATCCTGCGTCAACATTCTACGAACCAAATCCTTAGCACTACTGGAAATCGAAGGCCACGGTTGGGATTCAAAGTCGATTTCACCTTCCAATATAGCATCAAATATCCCTTTCTCCGTTTCTACATCCCAAAACCCCCAACAAACCATACTCATATACATCAAGCAAGCAGCTACATTCTTCTCAAAGATATACGAATCTAAAAAAACGATATGAACATTGTATTACCAGCCCAAAACGGAGGTACACCGCTAAGCAGAATGTAGAGTATAACTCCAGCACTCCAAATATCGATTTCTTTACCGTATCTACGCTTCAAAACTTCAGGAGCAACATAATATGCACTCCCAACTATGTCTTTATACACTTTCCCTGCAATACAACCAAGACAATGATCACTACGACACTTTGAAGATCAATACATTGTGATTACACAGAATTCGAAGATTACCCTCTTCGATGAAAACAGATAATCCGAAATCAGTGGCTTTGATGAGGGCCTTCTCATCTTTGCTAGATAACAAGAAATTCTCAGGCTTTAGGTCTCTATGCATCACACCCATGAAATGACAAATGTTGACGACATTCACAATCTGTCTACATACAGAAGCAGCTGCTCTCTCGCTGTAATGCCCCTTTGCGAGAATCCTATCGAACAATTCGCCACCGGCACAAAGCTCCATCGCCAAATTCACAGCTTTCTCGTCTTCGTAAGCTCCTTTAAACTCAACGATGTTAGGCTGTCCACTCAGATGCTGCATTATCTGGATCTCTCTCCTCATATCCTCTCTATCGGATTTCGTCACGAGCTTCTTCTTCGAAATCGATTTGCAGGCGAATCTCTTCCCCGTCGATTTCTCTGCGCACAGATACGTTACCCCGAATTGGCCTCGACCCAATTCTTTGCTCAGCGTGTACAACAGTTTCACGTCTTCGTACGGCTTCTCGAGTATAATAGCGGAAGCACCGTGTTTCGTCGTGGTTCTGGGGCCTCGCGGCGGCGCAGGATTCCGCCACGGCGGTGGTTGATTCGTTCCGGTGGATTTTCCGGGCGGATCTTGGTGTGCGCTCCTTCCTCTGTTTTCGATCTCGACTGATCTTTCCCCATTTTGCCGAGGTTTCATCACCAACCCATATTTTTTCTTGGTTAAGCAATTCCCCATGGCTGAATTAGCTGGAAATCTCACTACCTTGAAAAATCAGCAGAAAACTAAGAAGTAAAGAAAAGGCCAGATCTTTTTTTGGTGGGTTTATACTAGAAGAAGTGGACTTTGTTTCATCAAGAGACTAAAGCATACATATGATCATTTAAAGAAGAGGATAAAAAGGAGGTTAAGTTGCAGAAGAATCATGAGAAGCATGAAAAGTTGGGGAAGATGATCAAAGTGGTGGAGGAATCCCTAAAGGTCGGCTTTTTGGGCAGCTGTGGAGTAGTTAGTTGGGAAGAAGTCGAATTTTGAATTTTTTTTTTTTTTTTTTTTTAATGATATGAGTCAACTTTTTCTCCATTGACTTCAAAAAAATTTCTTTTTGTCATTTGATATGATCTTTTTTGAATCGTGAAACAAATTGGCCAGATAATAATATGGATGAGGATGAAAAATATTTTAATAAACAATAGAGCTTGATCAGAAAAAAAGTTGGAATCATGAGAAATAAATAATAAAATAGTGTAGAACAGTGGTAATAATTTTTTTACTTTTGGATTTTTGTAACACATGTGAAATGTTCCTTTTTTTTTTTTTTTTTTTTACAAACACATGCGACATGTTCAACACTTTTTCTTCCGGTTTTAAAATCTAATAAAATGTGTCAAGTTTGATGAATTCCGATTTATATCGGAATACTTTCCGGCTAAATCCGGATTATATGTTGAATATTATTTTCTGTGCTTTATCAGATGTTTTTCTTCAGTTTATGGAATTTTGTAGTGTTTTTTCCATCCCTTTTTTGTTGGTAAAAATGTCTTTTTCATCTTTTGTCTTTGCTAGTTCTTATTTGTCAGAACTCCTAAACCAAAATCAACTTTGTATTAATTTAATAAGTAAATGAACGTATACAAAACACAGCTAACCACTGATAGAATCGAAATTAGATGATTAAGTTGATATATGGATCAACTCAGTAAAGGGGAAGCAAGAGAGTTATTAGCAATGCAGTCAGTTAAAGAGGGATTCAAAAACCAGAATATGAGCATCAGTTTGAAATGAACACCACACTCGAGGCAGAGAAAATTGGAAACTGCAAAGCCAAGGCACGAAAAGACTTACCGCTTCAGCGTTTGGTGTTGCATGATTACATGCTTTGTGGATGAAGCCTGTGAACTCACAGAGGTCTTCATTAGCGAGACCTTCTTCTACCAAAAACTTGGTGACTCCTTTGTATCTTCTCATCGCGCCGGCATCAACCTTGCGTACGTTGTTTACAAGGTGCTGGGCCGAGAGATTCGCATGACGGATCCTCCCCTCGATCTTAGCTTTTATGTTGAGAGCCGCTTCAATATTTTCTCTTAAAGCCCAACAAAGCTCTAGAAGAAAAAAAACAAAAACAAATGGTAAATGTCATAAAATCAATTTTAACTATTAATTATGATTATAAATACCAGAAGGTAATGAAACCACAAGAGGTTTATCCATCAGATCAGGAAAGAGATTAGAAGCTTCATGTTAAAGATCTGAATGAACAAAAGGAAAGAGCTCTTCATGGAAGACAATATGTCTTGAGATTATGATGGCATTGCATTGAAGATCAAGGAGCTTGTATCCCTTGTATCCGTTAGGATAGCCAAGAAAGACACAAGCTCTCACTCTACGGTCGAATGTATGTCTGCTCTTGGGTGAAGTAGATGCATAACAAAGACAACCAAAAACTTTAAGTTGGGTATAATCATGAATTTCTTTGTTAAAACTTCAAATGGACTATTATCCTCTAGAACAAGAGCAGGGAGGCGATTGATTAGATGAATTGCAGTGAGAATGCAGACACCCCAATAAGTAAGAGGAATGTGAGATTGAAAAAGAAGGGATCGAGCAACATTCAAGATGTGTTGATGTTTTCTTTCAACCACAACATTTTGTTGGGGAGTTTCATGGCAAGAATGAAAGGGAACAATGCCTTTTGATTTGTAAAATTCAGTGAAATTGAGTTCTGAAGAATTGTAAGATCTAATCCCCTTAACTTTTGTCTCAAACTGAGTTTCTACCATAGAGACAAAGGTAGGAAAAACTTCTAACACATCAGATTTGTTCCTAAGAAGATAAAATCAAATGGCTCTAGAAAGATCATCAATAATGGTCAAGAAATATCTGTAACCATCTTGAGTAGGAGCAGAAAAAGGTCCCCATGTAACAATGTTACGCAAATCAAAGGGTTTTTTACTAATGTGATTATGAGAAACAAAAGGGATATGCTTTTGTTTAGCAAGATGACAAACTTTGCTGTGAAAATCTGCAGTATTCTTTGACTTTGGAAAGGAAAGAACGGCATGCATAGGCTGTATTTCAAACATAGACGGATGACCTAGCCTTTATTGCCACAAATCAGGACTAGATACATTCGCTACAATAGGAGAAACAGAAGTACCATGAAGGGAAACTAACTCAATATCCAGATAATAGAGATTAGCCACATGTCTACCCAAATAGTGTTGTAACCGAAAAAAACAATGCCATCATGATTTTTTCACATTCGTATAATCCTCCTATTCACAATTACAATATTTGTTAATAAACATTGATGATGTATTTGTGTAATTGACATAAAAATATGTGAATAATCAAAGCTATATATAAGAATTTTGGTTATATGATATTTTTCTATTTTCTTGTATAAATATTTATATATTGCATCAAAACAACTTCTTTAAAATGTAAAATAATAAAATCAAATAAAATGAACACATGACATAGATTGTTCTTTCATAATTCATTCATAATCTAAAACACACATTAGACAAAAAGATTTATACAAATTTGATAAATGGCCTCAAAATTATATATATAAAATGTAGCTCTAACGAAAACATGAAATAAAAGCTGAAACCAAAACCCAAAAATAATTTAGAGCATTTTTATTGCAGAGCCCTTAAAAGGTTCTGCAATTTAAAAAAAAAAGTGGCAGAGAGAGAGAAGAACCGCCTCTTCTCGAAGAGCCCAAAGAGTCGACTCTTCCCACTCTTTCGACATGTGTCGCAACGTAAATGGTTAAAAAAAAATAACAAAAAAGGGAAGAGCCGACTCACCATTAATGATGCTCTTAAGATATAAAAATAGAGAAGTAGATACAATAATCATCAAATAAAACATATGTCAAATACAAGTATTTGCTCATATCCAATGACTATGATGAATATTATCAAAAAATGTACCAAAATGATTTGGAGCTCCGACTACTATTATTTTTGACAAAAAAACATATATCATCCCTTTGATGATCGTGTCCCCGTAGATTTCTAAGAACAATAATAAATTTAAATTGGTTTAGGAAACACAATACATATATATGAAATGATAAACTAAGGAAAATAACCAATGAGAGCATCAATTTTATATTGTTTGTTGCAATGTTGGAGATTGCAGCAACTACAAATCTGAGAATATTTTCATCTTTTGAAGTCTCTAAAAGATGAAAATATTCTCACTTTGGCTGATTGAATCTGCATATCGGCATCTCCTCCAACTTGAAGCATCGAGACGACCTTAGGCAAATTGACTTCTTCAAGAGGCAAATAGGTATAAGTCATCACACATATCCTTACCGAGTGGTCTTTGGTGACTCACTTCTTCTCTGAGGACACCCTCGGTTCTTCAGTATTTCTCACATCTTCCAAAAGTATCCGGAACATCCTATACAACATAGTAAAACTATTATCTTTATATGACTTTAGAACCTATTGAATATATTGTTTTCTGTATCAACATCTGCATTAAAAGTATCTCATTAGGTAATTGGTGTTTTAATATGAACATTTCTATACAAGTATAATACGATTCGTTCATACCACTTTGCCTTCAGTAGGTTTTTTGCCTGACCCTTTCTTTACTTTCCATTGTTTGGACATGCTACCACCAGCACCAACTTCTTCATCAGAAGAACTACTCGTAGCGGTTTCAGTTCCCGTTCCGTTGATCACCGTAATTGTTGTAGTCAAGACAGTGTGTGCACTACATACAAGGGAAAGAACCAAATTATCACAAAATGAAATGATTTGAAAACATATTACTATGAACACTTACCAAGAGATGATGTGACCATGCTTAGTCCACCAGACGAGAATGGTGTGCAAATGTTCATAGGTTCCACTGGTTTGGCATTGCCCATTCTCACTACAAAACATAATTGATAGTTAGTGATATACAAATTTGATAAATGGCCTCAAAATTATATATATAAAATGTAGCTCTAACGAAAACATAAAATAAAAGCTGAAACCAAAACCCAAAAATAATTTAAGATATAAAAATAGAGAAAAAGATACAATAATCATCAAATAAACCATATGTCAAATACAAGTATTTGCTCATATCCAATGACTATGATGAATATTATCAAAAAATGTACTAAAAGTGATTTGGAGCTCTGACTACTATTATTTTTGACAAAAAAACATATGTCATCCCTCTTGATGATTGTCTCTCCGTAGTTTCCTGAGAACAATATTAAATTTAAATTGGTTTAGAAAACACAATATGTATATACGAAATGATAAACTAAGAAAAATAACCAATGAGAACATCAATTTTTTACGGTTTGATGCAATATTGGCGATTGCAGCAGCTATAAATCTGAGAATATTTTCATCTTTTGAAGTCTCGAGAATAAGCAACAATGGATGGAGGGCATAAAACATTTATAATTTGATGCATATTTCCCTCTGTTACGGTTCTCCATTCTTTCTCACATCTTCCAAAGGTATCCGAGACATCCTATACAATATAGTAAATCTATTTTAAAAACTAGCAAGTTTATAACTTTAACTTAACAATGGCATTTAGAGACTCGTAATAACTCATAACTTACAACAACAACAGTGAAAGATTCAATATTTATCCCAATAACGAAAAAACGAAGCTTGTCGTATCATAACTGCTGTTATGCAACCAGAATAACAAATTTGAGTGTTTGGTTATACTAAACTAATATGGAAGATATAGATGATGCATACACATGATTCCCTTTCTGTCCTAACTGCTCACCNGACAAAGAAGGTTGCGTTTTCAGGCAATGCAAATTACAAGGGAGTGGTTCAACAACAAAACGGCCACTGGGGGGCTCAGATATACACAGACCACAAAAGGATTTGGCTCGGCACTTTCAAATCCGCCGCTGAAGCCGCCATGGCTTACGATAGCGCGTCAATCCTGCTCCGAAGCTTCGACGCTTACTCGCACCGGAACTTCCCTTGGTCTGATCGCACGCTCCACGAACCGAAATTTCAAAAAGGCTACTCGACAACAAAAGAAGTGTTGGACATGATCAGAGACGGTTCTTACCAACAAGAGTTCAGAGATTTTCTCAGATCTCAGAATGTCGGCAGCAACAACAACATGGGACCAAAACAGAGCGGAGGGGATGAACAATCGAACAAGCGTGTCTCGTGCACGCAGCTTTTCCGGAAGGAATTGACACAGAGCGATGTTGGGAAACTGAATAGGCTTGTGATACCTAAGAAGCATGCAGTAAAGCATTTTCCTCTCGTAACCGATGATCAAAGCTAGAGATAAGAGGGCGAAATAGTGGGAGATGTGGAACATGTTGAGGTTGTCTTTTACGACAGAGTGATGAGACAATGGAAGTTTAGGTATTGTTACTGGAAAAGTAGTCAGAGCTTTGTCTTCACCAGCGGATGGAAGGGTTTCGTGAAGGAGAAGAAACTTAAGCAGAAAGATGTTTTCGTCTTTTACACATTCTATGTCAAGACATTAGAAGGTCAAAGCAATGAGTTTTTGATGATTGATGTTCATTGCTTTTCAGACAACGATTCCGTTGTCTCTGATGAGGAAGTAAACGGGACTGTATTTCATATCAGTTCTAAGGAAGAAAGGAAAACATAATACTTATTTAGCACGAAGTTAGAAGATGAAGAAACCAAATCAGAGGAGAAGAGAGGAGGGTTTATGCTGTTTGGTGTTAGGATCCAATAGCTACTTTTCCCCTTAATTAGGTATAATTTGCGCCTTATGTTACTGTCATCAATAACCTGATGACATGCTATAGTCTATATAGTTTATACAACTTGATCAAAAATTTTGATTTCTTGACCAAATTAAGAAAATACAGTAATAATATATTAGTGGACTTTATGCTCAAATCTTAATTTCAAGAAAGCTTCTAAACCCTCCCACTCATAGCCCGTCCTCTCTCTTCTGATCTTCTCTCTCAATTCTCCAAAGCAAATAATGCAACTAACAATTATAAAAATTTCCACAGCACACACACACAATTAATGATCAAGTGATTCGGTTTTGAGTTTGGTATTGGAAAAACTAAATTACCTTTATTCCATGCTCTATCCAAAAATAATTACCCTTTTGGCATGGTCTACAATCCAGAACCATGTAGTTAATGATCATCAACAAAAGTTTCCCTGTCTCATGTATCTAACATAGTAAAAATCATTAAAACTTGCTCAGAACAATTTGTACCCCTAAAGACAAGTTAATACTTGATACTAAACCACATGAGTGAGTAATAGGTGATCACTGATCAGCGACGTTTCCATGTCTTTCCTCCTAAACTAATCACTAATGAGTAATATATATATATGACCACTACTTAGAAATTTCCCTCTGCCTAAGTAATTATGGTTTAGGTTTGACATCGTAGATCCTTGCACCCCCTGGAAGATAGCGAACCTTAGCATGAAAGGGTATGGGCTCACAGTGAGAAGCAGAAGCATCCTTGGCCTCGAGTGTGATGGAGAAAATGTNCAAACTTTATCATCATTGTAGGCCCTGAACATTTGATCGACCAAATCTCTTTCGGTTTTGTGTTCTTTAGTAAAGTTAAAATCTTTGGACTTTGAACTTAACAGGTCGAAAATCCACATGTCCTACTTTTGTGAAGTCAAATTCGTAAAGCTTTTCAAACACACAGAAACAAAATCACAAATTCGAATCCAAAAGAAAATTACCACTACAAAAAAAAACAATCAATTTTAGATCGTTCGTATCGTGCATTGAATCATCGAATATCGTCCTCGCTGTAATCCATTGAAGCCCTAATTTGTGATGTTAATAAACGTGCACTTGGATTGATAGATTACAAAAGCCTGATTTCTTATAATATTATCCACTTGAATTAATCTGTCTAAAATGTAACATAAAAAATTGTTTTTTTTTTTTTTTGGTCAACTTCATAAAAAATTGTTAATAATCTTTTGTTCAATAGATATTTCAGTCTAACCAAACAGAAAACAGGAAACAAATAAAACAAAAGAATAAATACTCTCTAAGTTAGTCGACATTTTTCCAGTTGTTTTTTTTTTTACTTTTTTACCAAACAAGTAATTAATGACAACCATTCACCAAAAAGGAAACCATCTATCTATACCAAAAAGGAAACTTTGCAAATGCCAACTTTTCCATCGTCAAATTATAATAGGAAACTTTGCAAATGCCAACTTTTCCATCGTCAAATTATAGACACAACAACAACTGAAAAATGGAAACTGATTACTCGATAAATACAACCCCGCGATTTTCTCTCCGCAAATATCTCTCTCTTATTTCTTCATCATAATATTTTGATTCTCTCTCTCTCTCTCTTATTTTTGTTCCGTAAATCCCCCTGTTATATATAATCATGGATATCCAAGACGCAAAGACGACGGAGACTTCATCAGGCTCAAGCGTCTCTTTCTTGCCTCTCAAGAAACGCAAGAGATCTCTTGACGACGCACCTGGCAATGCCCTAGTTGCGACAGCGACAAAGAAGGTTGCGTTTTCAGGCAATGCAAATTACAAGGGAGTGGTTCAACAACAAAACGGCCACTGGGGGGCTCAGATATACACAGACCACAAAAGGATTTGGCTCGGCACTTTCAAATCCGCCGCTGAAGCCGCCATGGCTTACGATAGCGCATCCATCAAGCTCCGAAGCTTCGACGCTTACTCTCACCGGAACTTCCCTTGGTCTGATCGCACGTTCCACGAACCGTAATTTCAAATATGCTACTCGACAAAAGAATTGTTGGATATGATCAGAGACGGTTCTTACCAACACGAGTTCAGAGATTTTCTCCGATCTAATAATGTCGACAGCAACAACATCATGGGACCAAAACAGAACGGAGGATATGAACAATCGAACAAGCGTGTCTCGTTCACGCAGCTTTTCCGGAAGGAATTGACACAGAGCGATGTTGGGAAACTGAATAGGCTTGTGATACCTAAGAAGCATGCAGTAAAGCATTTTCCTCTCTTAACCGATGATCAAAGCGAGAGAGAAGAGGGCGAAATAGTGGGAGATGTGGAACATGTTGAGGTTGTCTTTTACGACAGATTGATGAGACAATGGAAGTTTAGGTATTGTTTCTGGAAAAGTAGTCAGAGCTTTGTCTTCACCAGCGGATGGAAGGGTTTCGTGAAGGAGAAGAAACTTAAGCAGAAAGATGTTATCGTCTTTTACACATGCGATGTCAAGACATTAGAAGGTCAAAGCAATGAGTTGTTGATGATTGATGTTCATTGCTTTTCAGACAACGATTCCGTTGTCACTGATGAGGAAGTAAACGGGACTGTACTTGATATCAGTTCTAAGGAAGAAAGGAAAACACAAAACTTATTTAGCACGAAGTTAGAAGATGATCGAGAAACCAAAGCAGAGGAGAAGAGAGGAGGGTTTATGCTGTTTGGTGTTAGGATCCAATAGCTACTTTTTCCTTAATTAGGTATAATTTGCGCCTTATGTTACTGTCATCAATAACCTGATGACATGCTATAGTCTATATAGTTTATACTTGATCAAAATTTTGATTTCTTGACCAAATTAAGAAAATACAGTAATAATATATTAGTGGACTTTATGCTTAAATCTTAATTTCAAGAAAGCTTCTAAACCCTCCACTCATAGCCCGTCTTCTCTCTTCTGATCTTCTCTCTCAATTCTCCAAAGCAAATAATGCAACTAACAATTATAAAAATTTCCACAGCACACACACACACACAATTAATGATCAAGTGATTCGGTTTTGAGTTTGGTATTGGAAAACCTAAATTACCTTTATTCCATGCTCTATCCAAAAATAATTACCCTTCTGGCATGGTCTACAATCCAGAACCATGTAGTTAAAAGTTTTCCTGTCTCATGTATCTAACATAGTAAAAATCATTAAACCTTGTTCAGAACAATTTTTACCCCTAAAGACAAGTTAATACTTGATACCAAACCACATGAGTAATAGGTGATTACTGATCAGCGACGTTTCCATGTCTTTCCTCCTAAACTAATCACTAATGAGTTTCCCTACTTAGAATTGTAACCAGAGTTTACTTCTGCCTAAATAATTATGGTTTAGGTTTGACATCGTAGATCCTTGCACCCGAAGATAGCGAACTTCAGCATGAAAAGGTATCGGCTCACAGTGAGAAGCAGAAGCATCCTTGGCCTCGATAGCTGATAGCTCACACAAATTCAAGATTTGTGTGCTGGATATGGACATTGATGGTGACTACTTGATTAGAATCGTAACCAAAATGAAAAGGTTCCCACAAAGACAAAAACTTTACCCCCTTGAAGGTAGCAAATTAGCGTGAAAAGATCTCAGACCATACCTAGCTATCATCTCATCAATCATGGTTTAGGCTTGACATCTAAGACCATGAATTTCGGTGAAATGGAGGCAACCTTAGCGTGAAAAGGCATGGGCTCACTATGAGACGCAGAAGGATCCTTGGCCTCGAGTCTGATGGAGAAAATGTTTCCCCCTCCACGATTCCGATTAGCCTTGACAGCTCTCACAAATTCAAGATTTGTGTGCTGGAACGAACCAACAACGTACATTATTAAGTGTGAGATTCGTGTAGATATATAATCAAACTAAATAGATACAAACCTCATCATCATTGTATTTCTTGAGAGCGGCCCTGGATAATCGCTCGACCAACTCTCCGTCGGTTTCTGGTTCTTTAGCATAGTCTCTATTCTCGAAGACAACACGGTGATAAATCACAAGGGCTCCTACTTTCGAGGCGTCAAAGTCGTAATCCTTTTTTGAAACACACACACGAGTCAAAAACCACAAATCAAATTCAAGTCGAAAAAAAAAAGAGAGAGACATTGTATCATTACCCCGCTTCTCTTATATTCTGCGTCGAACAATCGAGAATCCTCCGAAGTGTAACCCAGCGACTCTTCGCTGCTCGTGGAATACGTACCGCACGAAGAAGACGACGACATCGCATCGCATTCCTCCTCACCGGACATCTCATCGCGTTTCTCCCCACCGACATCGATGTCCAACTTCTGACGCTTGGGATCAGGTTCCTCAGATTTCTTATCGTGCGGATCCATAACCAAGGAAAGGAAGATACACTCTCGCCTTGAATGCGAAAACCCTATTTCTTGAAAGGAAATAGTAATATTTAGTGGAAGAGAAACAATAAATTCTAAATTTTATTCTCATCATTTTCTCTTAAAACGAATATATAATTAAAACATCAAAATAAACCCGGATGACCAGTGATCCAAAGCGCCGGATAATGTGGGGAGCTCTTGCTTCAAAACAAACCAGAAAGGAATTTAAAAACTTGAATGTCAAGTAGTTAAATATTTTGTGTTGGAAACAATAAATTACCTCTCTCTATATCAAATTTACCTCTTTGGCAAGCTTGGTCTAACCAAGAAAAGATATGCAAGCCACCAAAAATGTTTAAAAACTACAATTATACAAAAACAAAAAATTCCAAAAAATACTTTGACTTATCAATGGCACTTAGAGACTCGTAAGTCATAACTTACAACAACAACTAAGTTATACGCAACCACATGGGATGCGAAAAGTTTTGTTAATGACTAAATTGAGATAAAAAAACAAAAAAACCCTAATTAAGTTAAAGTTGACATTATTCCAGCTAATATCAATCTCGGCTAGTTTACATTTTCTACGAATCAAATATATCAAGCAATTAATGTAACCTTTAAACAAAAAGTAAGACATGTTACCAATATGGTAACTCTTTTAATCTCGATATTTCCATCGGTCAACTATAGAAACAACAAGAATTGAAAAAAAGGAAACTGTTCGCTTGCTAAATACTCATGCAACGCAACAAACAACACAATAAGAAAACATAGCACTAATTTTCCAAGATTTACTCCTGCCATTTATTTCTCTCTAATCTTCCGTCTAATTTCTCCATTGTTAATTTTCTCAACCCAAAACTCTCTTTCTCTTGCTATGTTTCTGGAATCCTCTGTTATTACAATGGATGTTGCAAAGTCGGAAACCTCAGGCTCAAGCAACTCTTGCTTACCTCTCAAGAAACGCGTGAGACCCCTTGACGACCCACTTGACAATGCCCTAGTTGCGACAGCCACAAAGAAGGTTGCGTTTTCAGGCAATCCAAAATTCAAGGGAGTGGTTCAGCAACAGAACGGTCATTGGGGGGCTCAGATATACACAGACCACAAAAGGATTTGGCTTGGCACTTTCAAATCCGCTGCTGATGCCGCCTCGGCTTACGATAGCGCGTCATTCCTGCTCCGTAGCTTCTACGCTAACTCGCACCGGAACTTCCCTTTGTCTGATTCCACGGTCCACGATCCGGATTTTCAAGCATGCTACACGACAACAAAAGCTGTGTTGAACATGATCAGAGACGGTTCTTACCAACAAGAGTTCAGAAAATTTCTTAGAGAGCGATTTCAGATGGTCGCGATGATCAACGACGTGGGAGACGAAGAGTCGAACAAGTTGTGCTCGTGTAGGCATCTTTTTCTGAAGAAATTGACACCAAGCGATGTAGGGAAACTCAACAGGCTTGTGATACCTAAGAAGGATGCAGTGAAGCATTTACCTTTGATAAGTGATTATCAAAACAAGAGAGAAGAGGGCGAGATGGCGGCAGAGGAGGTTGAGGTTGTGTTTTATGACAGGGCAATGAGACAATGGAAGTTTAGGTACTGTTACTGGAGAAGTAGCCAGAGCTTTGTCTTCACCAGAGGATGGAATGGTTTTGTGAAGGAGAAGAATCTCAAGGAGAACGATGTTATCGCCTTTTACAATTGCGATGTCCCGAGCAATATCAAGACATTAGAAGGTCAAAGCAATAACTTTTTGATGATCGATATTCAATATTTTTCAGACTACGATTCCGTGCTGGTCCCTGATGAGAAAGTAAACGAGACTGTTCATAAGAGTTCTGTGAAAGAACTGAAAACAGAAAACTTCTTTAACTCGAAGTTAGAAGATGAAGAAACCAAATTAGTGGAGAACAAAAGAGGTTTTATGCTATTTGGTGTTATGATCCAATAGCTACTTAGTTCTTAAGGATTTATAATATAAAAAAATGCTTAATTAGAGTTTTGTTTTTAGTTTAGATTTCATAATGTATTCTTTTGAATTGCAACACTTTTTAAGATTAGTATCTAATATAATACCATAGTACTGGTTCAGTTGGAAACAACACTCGTTAAATCAAATCATCTTATCTACTATTAATTAGTTTCTTACTAATTCAGTTGGAAACAAACATTCTTTAAACTTACAAAGGTATTTTTATACAACACTAAGTCGGCTATGAAGCTTAATCACACGAGAAATTGAATCTTTATCAAACTAGTCTAATCCTTATCGTAATAGGAATCTAATCTTTATCACAATAAACTGCATGTTTTATCTTGATATATCCCAATACTTTTTCTTCTTGGTAGCAATTTTCACTCCTTTTTTTGGGGCCAAAAATCAAAATTGTCGAGTGATAAGCATAAGAAACTAGCATCATTTCACGATTTTAGTGTTTCTCATGGGATTTTACTGCTCATGTCATCCAGTTAAGTGGATTCAATACAGATTTAGAGAAATAAACCAAAAAAAAACGAAGATTTTCCCAAAGTAAAAAAAAACAGTAAAAAACAGTCTTTGTAGTTAATAAAACAGTAAAAAATGAAAAAAAAAAAAAAAAAAAAAAAGGGAAAAGGCTACAAAAACTTTTTACCAAGTGTAAATTATTGCCGTAACGTGTGTATGTAATCTAAAAGCAAAAGCACGTCAAGGGCTTTAAATGGTGACACCGAAAATAAATAAATCAAACGGCAAAATTACATTTTTACGAATTTATTGTTTTTTCCAATTTCCAGAATCAGATCTCTTGCTCAACGGTGAGTTCTTGTCGGACTTTATTTCCCGTTTTTTTTCAGGCGCATATACATGATACATCATCATCATCAGTATATGTAAATGCGCACACGTGTTATGGTTTTGGTTTCGGTGGATCCAATTAATAAATTTTTCTTTATTCCTTATCGATTTTATCCTGTCTCTTATACACATCTAGATGTGTATAAGAGACAGGAATCATTGTGAGAAGAGTTATACCATCTGACAACAGTTGTCTCTTCAACGCGATCGGGTAATAAGCTTTTGAGTCAATTTGAATTTTATAGCTAAATGTTATTGAGGCTTGTGTTGATTTTTGAGGTTTCTCTTTTACAGATATGTCATGGACAAGGACAAAAACAAAGCTCATGAGCTAAGACAGGTTTCTCCATCTATTTTAGCTTCTTTGATGAGTTAAAACTTAGCTGCAATTAATGTTTAGTTTGTATTTATCAGCTTCCTGGGTTATCTAAAGCTTAGAGGTTAGTTAGATACCGTTTTTTAGTCAGTCTCTGATATGGTTAATATCCATTTTAAGGAAGGAATGTTTGCACATGAATGAGTATTTCAAGTAAACACTTTGTTAATTTGCTGATGATATAACATTAGCTTGGTGCTACTATGCTTAGGTTATAGCTGCAGCAGTTGCAAGCGACAAGGAGAAATATAACGAAGCATTTCTAGGGAAGAACAATGAAGAGTATTGTGCTTGGATTCTCAATCCAGAGAAGTGGGGAGGTATCTTTGCCTAAATTGTTCAACATCTCCATAATTGCTTTTAAGTATGGGTTTTTCAACTGAATTTAGCTATATATCAGGCGAGATATGTCCGTAAATGTCTACTGTTCATGAACTTCCATGGTTAAGATTGTGCCTGATGCTTGCATGTTGCGTCATTTTGTATTGATAAGCGTCTCTCCATTTTCTTTTGTTTTGTATAGGTGCTATTGAGCTTTCGATATTAGCAGATTATTATGGTCGAGAGATTGGAGCTTACGATATTCAGACTAGTCGATGTGACTTGTATGGACAGGTATCATCAAACTCCCCAAACATCCACAAGTTCTGAAAAGAAAAAAGAAAATAACTTCGAAAGTATTAAACAGTAGTTTCCCTTTTGCAGACGAAAAACTACAACGAAAGAGTTATGCTGATTTATGACGGTCTTCACTATGATGCTCTCGCTGTAAGTTCATATATTCACCATTTGAGAAAAGTAGCGTGATAACCAAACTGGTTTCTTAATTATTACTTCCTTGCTGCAATCTTTTCAGCTGTCTCCATCCGAAGGAGCCGAGGAAGATTTCGATATGACTATATTTCCAGTTGGTAAAGATAGGTCCATAGGGTCTATCGAAGGGCTTGTTCTGAATCTTGTAAAGGACCAACAAAGGTAATATAAGTGGTGTGAAGTGTGAACCATAGTTTTGTTAAATGTGGCTTAAGGAAAAAAGAACAATCCCTGAGATTTGGTTACTGTTTCAGGAAAAGGAGCTACACAGATACCGCAAATTTCACACTGCGTTGCGGTGTATGCCAAATTGGAGTTATTGGACAAAAGGTCATTTGCTTTCTCATTGAATTCTTCATTTATCTTTACTTCATAGAATCATAGAGCTTGAATTGTGAAACCAATAAATGAAACAGGAAGCTGTGGAGCATGCTCAAGCAACTGGTCATGTCAATTTTCAAGAGTACAAATAAGAGAATGATTTGATTTGATTCTTTTATACAACTCCAAGAAAAGGGGGAAAGTAAATTACAGATGTTATGTGCTCAATTTTAACTTTCTGTTGTCAACAATTCAAATTCAGTCTGTTGTGCAATTATCTCTCTTGTTGTTTTCTTCCTTTAGTTGTATCCTCTTTAGGAGGAGCATCATTGTTGTCTCACCAATAAAGTCATGAAAAGTTGAACATATTTGTCTTCATTTTCTTTGGATTGAAAACAAAAATGCAGAGCAGCTTTTTAGCCTTTTACTGCAGGGGGACATCTAATGTTTCCACATTATTTTATTTTTTTCCCAACACAGTTTTCTTTTAATTATTCAAAATGCACCAATTTTAGTGACTTTATTTTATAATGTTACAGGATCTTATAAATTTACCAAATTTTAGAAAAGAACACATAACGGGTTCATATTTATTATGCTAGAGATTTGATTTCGTAATCAAATTTTATATAGCTTAATAAATTCTAACTGAAACTAACTAAACAAAGAAGAAAAACATCAAAGCCAATGCTCTGCATTTCAGCAAAACGTGCATCTTTGCAAATTTGGTAGTTATTATGTAGGAAACTAACTATATTTTATAAATTGACGAATAAGTTTCTAAGGACACATTAGCCTCTCTCTTACTCTCTCTGCTCAAGGTTTTTCTTCCATAATGATGAGATAACAATATTAGAGATTTTAGAGTACACATGGCTTAATTGCTAATGACCCAAATGACATACATAATCTAAACACCGGTCTAAACCGCTTCCCTGGCTCCGACCGCTTCTTCACCGGAACATTATTACTTCATACAGAATCATAGCCCGGTGAGAGATCAGAGAACTGGTTTATGATTAATAAGCTGGCTCGGCTGTGGTCAAGACTGGTCTGGCTCCTAAATCTTCTGCTTAAGGACTTGCTTTAACTGAACCTTTTGGCTTTCTATTCGCGCTTCAATGAGTTTTGCCTTCAGACTATTCTTCTGTGCACCTCTAGGCCATTCTATGCAGCCTTTCATTCCTCCTCGGTTCACATGAGAGTGGTTTGCGGATTCCGGTGAAGAGCTCCACTGTCCAACCAAATCCATCATCGGGCTGAATCCGCCTTTGCTCGAGCCTCTGTCCGGTGAAACCATTCCCACGCTTGATTTCCTTCCATTTGAAACCCTTCCTCCATTCATACCTTCCATCGATATTACCTTGTAGTTTCTATCTCTATCTCCATTGCTTGCACCTGATGATCTCCAGAGCTTTGCTATTGATGAAACCTTTTTGGATGACCGTCTTGGAATCGAACACACTTCGCTTATCTCTGTAGTTGGAGACATTGTCAATTCCCAACCTTTGCCTAAGAACTCTGTACCACCACTCGAGGCATTGCTGTCTCGATGATGGTGTTTGTTGTTGTTGTTCACAGAAGGTATGCTTCCATCTGGTGAGTAACTAGACCCTTGTTCTTCGAGGTGGCTCACTGTTTCCCAACCGCTATCATCTTCTTCGATGTCTCCATCCTGGTGAGTAAAAGCATCTGAATGTCTCCCTTTCTTGTTGATCAAACTGACGTCTGGACTTACCGTGTGAACTTTCGAACCGTGGCTGATTGGACTGTAAGCAACAGATTTCTCCATTTCTCTATCATGGGCTTCACCGAGATTCATTTCTTCTAACACCGAGAAGATGTCGTCCGGGTTTGCAGGCTCATAAGTAAATTCCTTGATTTCTTGGATATTTACCGACGCAGCGCTTTCTCTTAATAACTCCGCCTCTCTCACCTCTTTGACATCTGTAACGATATCTCTTGACCTAAGGAAAGATTCCAAATCTGCTACAAGTTTGTTCATTTGTGAGTACCTTTCCTCTAGTGCTACTTTGGCATCGATAAGCTTCATCTGGACACGTTCCTCACGCCAGACCTCAGCCATCTGCAGCATTCTTCTTTCATCGTCTACTTCTTCTCTGAGGCTCATGGACTCTCGCTTCAATGCCTCAATCTCAGCTTTATCTTCTCCTATTTCCTTGGCAAGTTCATCACAAACTTCCTCAATCAATTCTCTTGCCTTCCTTTCCTTTTCGAAGTCCTGCATGTAACGCTTTACGGCTAACTTCGAATCTGCAAGCTCGTTGACTAATTTATGATTGACGATTTCTAATCTCTGACGGGTTTTTTTCTCCCTGCTCATATCAGCTTTCATGTCATCAATGATTGCTCGGACCTTCTCGTGCTCTCTGCTCCGCCAAGCAGCCCTCTCCTCACTAACTTTCCTCAAGAATTGCTCAAGCTTCTTTTTGTGAGATCGCTTCTCACTCTCGAGATCCTCAATGCGGGCATGTGCTTCTTCCAGCTCTACTTCAAGGGAAGAAACCAACGACACAGCATTCACTTGTTGATCAATACGCTTCATGTTGCTATAAATTTGCTGTACTTCATCCATTGTATCCATGCAGACAGGATCCCATTTTGTTGCCCCCTCCATCGCCGAGTGGGGAAATGGCATTGAAGGCTCGAGCTGAAAATAAAACAATAGAACAATTGAGGTCAGGAAACCATAAAAACGTTACACGAAATAACCACAGCCACAAAGAACTTTAACAGACAAGAAAATGTTGCATGCGTTAGAATATTCAAGTTAACAGTTATATTAAGACTTTGCGGGTTTTATCATACCCATTGCCCAAAAAGGTAAGACTGACAAAAGCCTCATAAACTAGCTAAGAAGCAACTCGAACTCTCAGATTCATGATATCAATCTCATTTAAGTTTTTCCTTTCTGCAGCCTCGGGATATAAAAGAAGATTCTCCGAACTCTTCAATAATACATGCATTCAAATATTTGTTACCTGGTTAAAAATGAATAGAAACCATAAGACCAATAATTCGCAATCCATTCACTCAGAAAACCCGTTATTGGTAAAGATTCTAAGGGGAGGTTATATAAAAAAAAGGTATAATGACACAGGATGTTCTGATTCTAGAACAATAATTCGCAATCTGTGATTTCCAAAGTATTTCTGTCTGATGTTATATACATCTATTTGTTTAGCTAATATCATATACACCTAGAAGATCGGGAAGTTCAACACACCTTGCACAAAAATCCATTTTTTGTCGTAGCGATAGTGCTAGGGTTCTGCCTTGTCCTGTTGCTTTGGCCGCCAGAAGGTTTTTCAGTATGGTGATAGAGAAACGGAACACCCATGTATCCACCACCTCCCTGCAGGGGAACAGCAAGATAGCTTAAAACAGAAAGCTTATGAACATAAATCTCTTTCTCCATCCGAGCACCTGTCAGATCTCTTCACTACATATAGCTGTTTTGAGAAACACGCAGACATTGGGGAAACAAACACTCAGGGTTCTCTAGTTTGGACTACATCATCAGGAATCTGAACTAAGTACTAACAATCAGCTCTAGTTTGGAACTACATCAAAGTTACTACCCAAATCAAAGCTTAATAAAATTTCTAGGTATGTAGGCTTAATGATGATTATCATGAAAGGGAAAAAAAAAAGATAATGCAAATAAAGAGGGTAAGGATATCATCGAACAGTAGTCGAAACTTGAACTTCAAAGTTAAGCAATCGGAGTAATAATTTGAGGTGATCTCAATGCTTCCAATTCAATCCATTATCACAATGCAAATCCTACAAATGCAGATGATACAGGCTATTGGATCTCGAGGAACCGGAAAATTCCAAAAATAAAATTGTACCTGAAACCCTAATCCCTCTTTCCCCTTTCTCTCTCCGCCGCTGGACACCGCGTCGGGAACTTGCAACCGCCATAGCCCGGCGGCGAGTTTCCTAACAGAAACCGGGCGGGAGGTTTTTCTCCGATCCTTGCGGCGCGTAGTCTCCCTCTCAACCTGGTTATTATTACCTCCATCATCCTCGTAATCATCGTCCTCTACAACGCCGCCTCTCTCTCTGTTCCGATCCTCGACCTTCCATTTCAAAAGAGGAGTCTCCGGCCGACTTCTCCTCCCGCCAGGAGCGCCGGATCTTCGCTGACGAGTCAGACTCGGGTTCCTTGCTCTACGTTTAGTGACTGAAGTAGCTCTTTGTAAAGCCCTGAGATCTGGACCGTTAGTGAACAGATTCGTCTCCGACTCCGAGGCCGGTAATGCTGCCGTTGGATACGGCTTTCCGGTGACTTTCATCTGTTCATCCACTTAATCACCGCCATAGGCAAGGTTTTCCAACGTGAAGAACTGACCAAAATCTCGGAAAAGGAAAAACGAAAAAAGCTCGAGAATCACAGAAGATAATGCGTGACACAGAGAGAGAAAGAGAGAGAGCTTGAGTTCGTGAAGCAAAATCGCTTTGTTGGGTGAGTCTTGTGACTGAAACGAGAGAGGGAGAGAGAGAGATGAGTAGATGAATACGTATATTTGCAAAACCCATGCGTATTGGTCAACGGTATAAGGCCAAGACGACGTCGTATACTCCGGAGGGTGGATTACACGCGCGTCATTGCGCGTAAGGTTCTTTTTCCTAAATTACATGGGTAGCTCTCGCTTGGTGGTGCGTGTTGCAGAGAGACGTTGGGAATATATGATTAAAGAAAGAAAGAAAAACAAAGTTGATTTAAATAAATAATTGATGTCGTATTTTAAAAAAATAAAATATCTGTGTAAAAAAAACATATCAAAATAATGGAATGGATATTGAATTGTAGAATGGTATCGAATCGTTTTAATAATAATATATATCAAACAAAAAACTTTTACGAACATGCAATGCAAGTCAATTAGATCTCAATTTAGTTTCTTATAAAAAGTTTTGACTAGAAAACAAACAAAGAGACGACGAAGACATCAAAGGGTATCCTAAGTGAAGCTGTCGGCTCATCGGATTCATCAGCCACACGATCTATATTTCACTATTTTTCCTTCTAACAAAATTAAAAATTAAATAATACGATGATGGTTTCTTTTGAATATGTTTAATTATAATTCTAACAACATATAATTTTGTAATAACTTTTTTTTGGTACGAGAGTGAGAGACAATGTCTCTCATGATTTATTCATATGAGGAAAACAACTTACAAACGAACATTCCGAGGCCATGAAACCGCGTTCCTATCATCTACCATAACCGGTCTAACATCATCCGGAACATCCTCAATCGGAAAGAAACCTAAAGGCAAAGTGAATGCATAGTTCGCCAAAACGTCGGCTAGACGATTGGATTCCCTATACATATAATTTTGTAATAACTTTGCGACTAGAATAGGACCCGTATATATTTAAGTTTTTAATAAAATATTTTAAATTCGTAAAATAAATTGAAAAAAATCAGATAAACTGTAAACAAAAAAAATAAATTTTACTTTTATTAATATTTTCAAATATATATTTTTAATCTCTTATATGAATTAGGTTTATTTCTAATGATTTATCTATTTATATATATATATATATATATTCATTTATTTATTCTAAAATTTTGACAAATTAATTATCTATTTTGATCATAATTAGATATATCATAATTAAATTCTAGATTATGATAATTTATAATAATAAATTATCGTTAATATTTTTTTAAGAAAATATAAAACAAAATCTTATCACTACTAAAAAAATGAAAACACACAAAATCGAAACCTAAGAGCTATTTATTTACTTTAATTCTCATTTATTTTTAATTAGAAAATTTAAAACATAGAATCTCTTGCTGGTCCTAAGCAACATTAACCTCACTTTTCATATAGTTCACACACTTTATCAACAATTTTTTTTTTCTATTCCGCTGCGTTAAGAACTTGGGTATACAATTCGAGTCCTTTGAGTATGTTAAAAATAAATGAAAAACCCAAAACGAAACCTAAGAGTTATTTATTTATTTTCAATTAAAATATTTAAAATATAGAATCTGTTGCGGTCCTAAGCAACATTAATCTTACTTCTCATATAGTTCACACGCTTTATCAACTATCTTTTTCTGTTCTGCTGCATTAAAAACTTGGGTATGCAATTCGAGTCCTTCAAGTATGTTAACAATCTCCCTATTAACTTTCTTCAAGCAAATAAAGTGTCTATTCTCTTCACATTCATCTCTCTTATAGATTTCCTCTCTAAAGAAGTTATGATTCTCAACACTCGCATAAAAAGCCTCTTACGTGATTCTTGATATCCTCCTCCTCATTGAGCTCATCATCGTTAATGTCATATCATTAGCATCTAGAACTTTATTTTTTAATTAAAATATATGCTAGTTAATCTAATTTATTTTTTGTTTTTAATTTATTTTTTTGTTTCTCCCGCGTATATGATCTTTCTGCTCTCTAGAGAAGTTATGCTTTTATTTTATTTTTTATGTTTTTTTTTTACTTTTAGAAATAGTAGTATATTTACCTTTTTCTTTAAGGATTAGTGAAGTTTTTATTGACAATATATTGTAATCGCGACACGTGTCAAAATTTTATCGATCAACTCGCCACGTGTCGCGATCATGTTAATTATCAACTTTGACGCATCCTACTCTATATAATAAGATAATCTTATATATGTAAAATTTTAGATACGTTTGTCATCAAAATATATAAATAAAATATTCTTTTGATAACTATTTTATATTCTAATAGTTTTTGTATTAACTAAAAAATTAAAAATTAAAAGAAGTTGTTCGTCGAATTCGAGAAACATCATAGGTATTGAATTCACAATGAATGCATTAGTTGTTTGGGATCGAATTTTATTCGCCTCTAAATGATGTTTGGATTCAAATCATTTCCTTCGCCTTTTATTTTGGATACTTTTTCTCAAAATAATAACATGATGGCTTTCTGAAGAAAAGAGAATGAGGTTTATCTTTTTCGAATTCTTTTTGACATTTGAGTCAGAGAGAAATAACATGATTGGCTAAAGACCAAATTTACGAAAAGAATGTAAGTTTAGTAATGGGCATATTATAGTGAATACAGATGATTCAAACTTCAATATGATATTTAATGACTAGTGAGTTTAGTAATGGGCATATTATAGTGAATACAGATGATTCAAACTTCAATATGATATTTAATTAGTGAGTTTAGAAGGTCAAGAAATAGAAAGAATTCTTGAAATGTGGTTAGAATTACTTCTATTGGTAAATAATGAGCAAAAGATATATATTATCTCCAACATATATAAGGTCTGAAACATATAATTGGCATGAGAAGTCTCGTATATGATCTCTTGATCTAATTGTTTGAATGTCCTTAATCTTTTTATCTTTTCAATGAATTCATTGGAAAAAAAAAAGTATTTATAGAAAAATACATGATCTAAGTTTTTAGTTAGTCGGGTCGAGTTTAGTTACTTGTAAAGCACTTGGAAACCCTATTAACAACGTGTGTTTCGATTAATGCAACGTAACGACGTTGCTTTGGTGCACTCTGTTGACTTGTGGTTGATGTCAGTTTGTTCGGAAAGACATGTTTCGTAGACTCGTAGTAGTTGTTGAGGTAGACATATCTTTTCGTATGAGCGCAACCCAATGCTTAGTTCGTTTTATATAAGTCTAGACAATATGGTTCGCTGCTTGTCAAAATTATTTAGGAAGACTGACGAACCATTTATTGCGGTTTTCAGAATTTCTTCTCACTAAATCAGGACGTTGGATCCTTTACGTAGAATGTGTCTGAAAGATCGAATATTTTGTCGACCTTTGTGTAAATAATTTCAACAAAACGTTATCTACGCGTTGGAAACCATAAAACANCGTAGAATGTGTCTGAAAGATCGAATATTTTGTCGACCTTTGTGTAAATAATTTCAACAAAACGTTATCTACGCGTTGGAAACCATAAAACACCCCAACAATATTGGAAAAAAAAATATATTCAACACAAAAAGAAAACAATACAGGAAAATAAAATTTTGTCGACCACCATATATATATTTTAAGAATCGTGGTATTACACAAATATCTACTTAAATTTTAAACCAATGAAATTGAATAGACCAACAAAGGTATGCACGTTGGATTCCCACCAAACTTTAAATTAAGAATTATACTATAATAATACTTTTTTTTTTTTAACATGGAAACAAAATGTAGATTAAATGGGTCAGCCTCTTTAAACGCGCCATCTTTGGGTACTTCCCATGCTATTCCTTGTTCTTGGTGTGTCTGATTAAGTTTTCTTATTTTCTAATAGTACTGTTTAATTTCATTCATACTATCTTGTTTTGGTTTTCTCCTAACCCTGATCCTAATCCCCATGTTCTATCACAAGACTCCTTCCACGTATGTATTTTTGGGACTTTCACTATTCTTGATCAATAAGATTAAAATGGTCCCAAATAAATATGATGACGGTGATTTTGTCTATGGAGATTCAGACAGTATGTGTATTTTTCTAACTAAATATATATTTTAAAATATAAATAAGCCCTTAAGACCGATTGAAATTCGGATTTAGCAAGACTTACTTATCGTTCATGTATTACGTTGCAATTTTGATATTGCGACACGACATCGATGGACTTTGTTCAATTTGTTCCTCAATTCCACACCTCATAAATCGAAATCATTTGTCAGGTTCATTCACAAACAGTACCATAGACTAGTCACAATCTGAATAAGCATAGTATACATTAAATGTTTACCATCTAATAATTATTGTAATAACTCAAATTGGTCTTTCGAAATAAATAAGAGTTAATGGGTTTTCAAGAGAGATCTTTATTAAAAATAACCGGAGTTCAATAGATACACGATGAGTTTAAGTCGTCGGAATGAGAACGCCGACCTAAACTTGAAAGAGAAGAAAGCTAAAGCGATAAAGCGATGAATTGCTAAATTTGCCCTAGATCTTCTCTCTCGATTTCTGAATGCTTAGATCATTATCAGGTCGCCTATATTTATAGTGTCCTCGAGTCGGTCTTCTTGGTTAGGTCTTTCCTTTTTGGAATAGTAAATTAAGCCGACTTGGCGTTCTTATTGGATAAGAATAGAATATTTCCTTTTATCTATGCCGATCTGGCATCCGATAAGATAAAAGGAATATTTCCTTTTAAGTTTGCCGACCTAAAATAGCCAATGGCCATTTTAAGGTTTCATAGAGGCCGAGTTAGGTTTACGTCGGGTTTTGTAGAGGGGGTACGAATCCCGGCTCTAACAATTATGTATATATATATCACATTAAATCCATTGCTTGGTCAATTGTGAACTGATAATATTTAACTAAATGAGTTGGTTACCAAAAAAAATTATATATATATATATATATATATATATCGATTTTTTTATCGTCTTGTCCTCTAACAAAAAAAAAATTGATTTTCCTCTCGTCTTGTCCACACAATGGGAAAGACATACAATTTCCCAAGTGTTATAAATCATTGAGGTTCGATCTCCATAACCGGCCCAGTCAATCAGACCATTGGCATGAAGACAAAGGCCCAATGGCGTGAAGGCCCAATACCTTAAGACGGTCTATTAGATGTTTTCCTTATTCATGTAGGAAAAGGATATTACCTTTTCTACCCTTATGTAACTCCTATATAAAGAGACCTTATGGTCATAATAAAGAATCACGAATTCATAACCTTCACAACACGTTATCAGCACGAGCTTGCTCTGATAAACCCTAGCTACTAAAAACCCTAAACCGCCGTTAGCCACCAAGAAACCGCAGCCGCTCGATCTTCCGCCTAGCCGCGTGATCTTCCACCTCAGCCGCGCGTTTTCCCCTACCCGGA
>JAHZTW010000001.1:101899834-102381273 GCA_020283515.1 Alliaria petiolata
GCCGACCTCAATGGTAGTAGCGTTTGAGGCTGAGTGAGTTTCAGGCTCGAGGGACTTCATGGCCGGTGCTGGTTTGGAGCCGATAAACGCCTGGTTTTACAACTTTTGAGATGGTGTAGGGACCCTCCCAATTAGCGCCGAGCTTGCCAGCGTTTTCTTCCTTGGTATTTTCGTAGACCTTTCGAAGGACTAGATCGCCCTGATCAAAGTGTCGATTCTGAGCCTTTTTGTTGTAGTACCGCGCAGCTTGATTCTGGTAGTTTTGCATTCGGAGAAGAGCTTGATCTCTTGTCTCTTCGAATGTGTCGAGGTTGTCGACCAGCTTGATCTGTAGAAGAACTGTTCGGCGTAAACTGTTGACATTGACCTCGGCTGGCGCCATTGCTTCGCAGCCGTAAGGTAAAGAGAAGGGAGTCTTCCCTGTGGCTGTTCTCGATGTTGTTCGATGCGACCAAAGGACTCCATCGAGCTCGTCGGCCCATAAACCCTTCTTCGCGTCAAGGCGCTTCTTGATGCCGTCTAGGATTGTTTTGTTGGTTGCTTCGGCCTGGCCGTTGCCTTGCGGATGGCGAGGAGTGGATTTGTTGAGGCGAATATTCCAGCGTTCACAGAAACCTTTGAACTTGTTGGATATAAACTGTGAACCGTTGTTCGTGACGATTTCGTAAGGTAAGCCATGACGGCAGATGATGTATTTCCATACGAAAAGTTGGACCTCCGTGTCTTTGATGCTGGCGTAGGCTTTGGCTTCGACCCACTTGGTGAAATAATCCGTCATTATGAGCATGTACTTGCATTGACGGGAAGATGGCATTGGACCGACGATGTCCATTGCCCATCGCATGAATGGATAAGGTGGGATGGCCGATGTTAGCAACTCTGTTGGTTGATGGATCATTGGGGCGTGACGTTGGCAGTATTCGCACTTGCGTGCATACTTCTCGCAGTCCTCCTGCATGGTCGGCCAAAAAAGTTCGTGTCTCTTGATTTTGAGGGCGAGTGCGCGTCCGCCTGAATGGTTTCCACCTGCCCCGTCGTGGGTTTCCCTGATAGCGTAGTAGGCGTCGTCTCCATGAATGCAAGTGAGGAGTGTTTCGGAGGCTGCCCAGCGGCATAAGATGTTGTTGACGATGGTATATCTCGCACTTCGGACGCGTAATCGTCTAGCCGACCATTTTTCTGCAGGTAACTCGCCGGTCTCGAGGAAGTGTCGGATTTCGACCCGCCAATCAGGTACGTCGGTTGCACATTCGGTTTCGGCGGGTTTGATGGCGAGGATGACCTGGGTCGTTGCGATGCTTGGTGATGTAATGTATTCGACCGGGATTGTCCGTCGTAATGCAGAGTCCTTGTCGGATGCTAAAGCAGCTAACGCGTCGGCACCTTTGTTGTCGGATCGAATGTTTTGAATTCCTTGGCCAGATTTTGTACCAAGGCGAGGTAGGCTCCCATTCGTTCATCTTTGGCATCGTACTCGCCGCTGAATTGTTTTGCGACGAGCTGAGAATCGATGTGGTCTTGGATGTTGTCGATGTTCATGCCTCGGGCTAGACGAAGGCCGGCCAGTAATGACTCGTACTCGGCTTCGTTGTTGGATGCTGTAAATGCGAGACGAATGGACTGTTCGAGGACTTCTCCGGTTGGTGAGTGTAATTGAATGCCGATTCCAGACCCGAGACGGGATGACGCGCCGTCGACGTATAGAGACCAAGGTTCGACTGTTGGTGCGTCGGCGTTCATGAGTTCAGGTGCTAACTCAATGAGGAAGTCGGCAAGGACTTGGCACTTAGCGCTTGTGCGGTTCCGGTACTCAATGTCAAATTCTGAAAGTTCGATCGCCCACTTGGCTCTGTGTTGGGCTCTGGAGAATTGTTCGGAGTGGCTGACTGGTTAGGACGGCGATCGAGTGAGATTGGAAGTATGGTCGTAACTTGCGAGAGGCGACGACGATGGCTAAAGCTAGTTTCTCCAAGGTCGGATAGCGTGATTCAGCACCGTCCAACGTCTTACTGATGTAAAAAATTGGCTTCTGTTCGCCCCGATTTTCTCGGACTAAGACTCCGCTGACTGCCGCGCTGGAAACGGCTATGTATAGGAGTAGGGTGTCGCCGTGTTCAGGTTTTGCAAGGATCGGTGGCGTGGATAAGTAGGATTTAAGCTGTTGGAAGGCTTCTTCACATTTGCTGTCCCACTCGAACCGTTTGTTGCCGCAGAGTAGTTGGTAGAAAGGCAGGCTCTCGTCCGTAGATCTTGAGATGAATCGGTTCAGGGCGGCGATTCTTCCGGTGAGGCGTTGAACTTCACGAGGAGTCCGTGGGGACGGTAGCTCGAGTATCGCCGAAATCTGCTTTGAATTGGCTTCGATGCCGCGCTGTGTGACTAAGTAACTGAGGAATTCGCCCGAAGTGACCGCGAAGGTGCATTTTGACAAGCATTCTCGTATGTGAGAGATATGGTCATGGGCCCTTAGTGATTTGACAAGTATATCATCGATATAAACTTCCATCGTTTTGCCTAGTTGATCACGGAACATCTTGTTGACAAGGCGTTGATATGTTGCTCCTTCGTTCTTTAGACCGAACGGCATGACCTTGTAACAGTATGTCCCCCGATATGTGATAAATGCGGTCTTCTCGCTGTCTTCGAGGTGCATAAGGATCTGATTGTAGCCTGAGAAGGCATCCATGAAGGAGAGAAGCTCGTTCCCTGCTGTTACCTCGACGAGCTGATCAATTCGAGGAAGAGGGAAACTGTCCTTTGGGCAGGCTTTGTTCAGGTCGGTGAAGTCGACGCAGACTCTTCCCTTGTCGTTCTTCTTTTTTACCACAACGAGATTTGCGAGCCAATCGGGGTACTTGACTTCGGTAATGGACCCGGCTTATAATAATTTGTCGACTTCATCGTGGACGGCCTGAGCACGTTCAGGTCCAAGTTTTCGACGTTTCTCTTTGATCGACCTGAATGTGGCGTCCACGCATAACTCGTTTTTGGTGATTTTTGGGTCGATGCCTTTCATGTCGGCCATGGACCATGCGAAGGTTGAGACGTTCTCACGGAGGAAAGTGATTAGTTCGTCCTTGATGCTAGGGAGTAGTTCCGTGCCGATCCCAACGCGACGCTCTGGATGCTTGTCGTCAATGTTGATCTGAGTGACGAGGTCGCTCTTCGGCTTCTCGTGATGAATGACCCTGGGGTCGAGGTCGTCGCCGTTGTCAATCATGTAGGTTGTGGCGTTGCGAACTGATAGGAGTCTAGTTTTGCCCAAATAATCAACTACTGCAAGTGCACAGCAATGCAGTTGAAGTATAAGGGGTATCGAATCCTCAGGGAAGTTGTAGCTACACTTATGGGTTCTAGGTTTAGATTATGCTAGGTCGAAATAATGAAATTGAAAACTAAACAATTAAAGCAAGTAATAAATCGGAATTAGATGGATTAAAGTTCAGGAGACGAGGCGCTAGGCAAGGATAATTATCAGGTTTGAATCCAAGAATGCAGAATCTAAGTTTATTAGGGATTTATTAAGAACCGTCTAGAACTCGAAACTCTAAGGTAAAACCAATCAACTCTCGTTGCAGAAGTTATCTATGCCTAAATCCCTAAATTCCAAATCTCTTTGCGAATTTAAACAATCAAGGCAAGCAATAAGAACAGGTTCGATTTGTTCACAAATTACCTAGACCAAATCTCTTTGCGAATAGATAATTTGCTCACCTAAGATTAGTTCAAGTTATTAATAATGCTCTCGCATCTATTAAACAACCTAAGGTTTGATTTCTAAGTGATCAATTCAGAGAATCAAGTTAAGCACAAATCTAGGTGAAGATCCAATTGATTTCCCTAATAATTCTAGTGATTCTATAAACTCTTCATCAAACCCTAAATTACCCTAACCTAACTAGCAAACTACTCAGACATAATAATGCAAACACAAAACATGGCTGAATAATATTGCATAAAAGAATAGAGAATGATACAGGGGTTCGAAATCTGGCTCAGATGAGTTAGAATTGTCTCCCCAAAAGCTCAGGATCAATCTCTCTCTAAGTCTCAAAAACAGAAAATAATGATAATGTAATTGGCTAAACAATGCCTGAAAACTATTTATAGAAGGGGATTTTTCGTCCAGGGGTAGATTTGTAATTCTTCAGAACTTGCTCTTCTTTCCTTTTCCTGATTGGAAACCGTCAAGCTTCGCCGTCTATCCTTGGTGTCGATCGACACTGATGGTGTCGATCGACACTCAGCTCGTGAATTCCAGCCTCTTGACTTCATCACTTCGGCTGCTTCTCCAAAGTGCTCCAAAATGCTCCAGATTCTCCCATTTAGCTCCAAATGCTCTCCATCCTGTAAAGACTCTAAAAAGACTCCAAAACTAGCAAAAGACTCTATAAAAACACTTATATCATGGCTTAAAAACGGGTAAAAACCATGATATATCAACTCCCCCAGACTTAGCCTTTGCTTGCCCTCAAGCAAAACAGAAACTTAGACTGAAGTAGAAGTTTGAAAACAGGAACTTCCAATCACTTCTTCAAAACGCCACATGAATTAACACTTCTTGAATCCACATGATATTAGAGCTAACCTTAGGAAATGTTCAATGTACTTACCACAAGCTTAGCAATCTCCCAGTTCGAATCCAGATCCTTTCCTTGGTATAAATTTCGAACTCTAACATTGGTAATGCCATAGAACTTTTCTGATTCTTTCCCTTCCTTAGTACCTGAACAAGACATTCTCATACAGCTCCCCTATTTTCTCTTCCCTTAGTCAACTTCTGCCCATTTTCAGGGTGTTCTAAGATCTTTTCATTGACTTTTCTTATTCTTCTTTTTTATGGGATCTCTGGAATAATGCTACTCTCTACTTGTGTTCCTTGTTAGGAGACGTGTTCAAGAGCATCACTAATATTGTTCCTTGTGAGGAGACAGGCTCATGACAAAGGCACTATTCCAGACTTAGACTATTTTTCTTTATTTTCTTTTCTCTTAAGGGAAGATCAAGGAGAAACTGCAATTGCCTATCTGTTCGGACTGAAAGAGGAATCAAGTTCTGCACATACCTAGTTCTTATAAGGGGATCTGAACTCGCCCTGTTAGACTGATTCCACTTGTAGCTTTCTACTTAGTAAGTCCTGCAATCAACTCTTATAGCAATGGTTCTTCAAGTGCTAATTTTCTGTGGTTAGTCCCTAGAAAAACTGAAAGTTCCAACTAATTTTGACTCAATAAAACAGATTTTGAAAACTTTTGACTCAAGACTTAACTGACTCTCAAAACAAAACACTAAATTAGCAACTACCTCCCCCAGACTTGAATAACACTGTCCCCAGTGTTACTAAGAATGAGTTTGGATAAAAAAAGGAAAAAAAATGTGCCAAACTGTTACAAACAAAGAGAAGAATCAGATTACCTGACCTCTGCGCGTAGCGTCGATCGACACAGGTGGTGTCGATCGTTGCTGGGTCTGAAGGTGGTGTCGATCGACACAGATGGTGTCGATCGACACTCTGTCCGTAGACAGAGTTTTGCCATTCGAACATGATTGTTGCTAAGTCATATTTGTTGTTAGAGTTAGCCTAGCTGTTAGAAAAACTCAAACAAACGTTAAAAGCACAGATAATCCAATAATCTCAATGAGTTTAACAAGTTATGAAGCAAAGTACTGAAGCAAATGCAGACTCAAGAGTAAAAGAAAAACTGACTCAAAAGACTAAAAGGAATGGAGAATCACTCATCGTCATCTGGTCGTGGTGGAGAAGAACGTGGTGGTGAAGCAGGTCGAACGCAGCCACAGTTAGACACAGTGGCAATGGCGTTCCAGATGGCCTGGAAGCTCTGAACCACGTATCTCTGGAAAGCAGCTTGCTCCATAGGAATCTCAGGAGCAGCTGGAAGGTGATGAGAACCAATAGGCTCTAAAGTAGCCGGTGCTCTGCGCCTAGAAGAGGATGGTCGTGAAGGCTCTGCAGCTGTGCGTGATGAAGTGCCTCTGCGCCTAGTAACGGGAGGGTCCCTGAGCTTGCTCGGGCTAGGGCGGAAAGCGAGGCGGTTCAAATCTGATGTGATGCGAGTCAGGTCCCTGTCTGGCAGCTGTACCACTCGCTGCACTCTCTGCTCGTCGGTGAAGACCCACATCTTCTCTGGCGTTACCCAATGAGTCCTCTTCAGATACTCCATATCAATCAAAGATCGTGATGTCTCAATGGAGCAGGGAGAAGTGTCTATCCCGCAGTGCAGGAAGATAGGAGTAAAAAGGCTCCCTATAGTCTCTGGCTTAGACTTCGTCCCACTGAAAGGCTTGGACTTCAAAGAAGCCAAGTGATGTGCAAAGACCGCGCCTAGGTTCGCGCTCTGTGGTGCGTACTGGTCCTCATAGATCTCAGACCAAAGACCTCGGTAAAGTAATACCAACTCAGAAACGCGCATCTTCCATGGCTCGCTCTTACACAGAAGTGTAGTGGCAAAGAGACGAACCAAGTAGCGAAGTGTGGGATGGCGAATATCCGTCTGAGTGGAGGTCCTAGAATCGTACCTCCCATTCCCGAAAGAAGACCAGAAATCCTGGGTGTCTGGAAGCTGTGTCTGAAGAGAGACTCATGTAGCATGCTCATCGTCGAACCCATAGATTTGGCAAAGCTCTGGAATTGAAATGCGGTAACGGATCCCGCGGATGAGAAATGTGAGTGTCCCTTCCAGAGCGTTGCGGACTACCTCGTTCCTGTAGTAGACTCTGGCAGTGGCGATGAACTGACGGACTAGATCAGGGTACAAGTCGTATTGACGAGTTACAATAGTACCCATCCAAATGCGGTTCAGCAAGTTCAAGATGTCATCCTTAATGCCAAGTTCCTGCATTGTCTTTTCGCAGGCAAAACGTGTTGGAGCAATCTCAACTCGCAGCCATGCGTTGTAGAACAAGGTGTCGTAGTCATCCCAAGCCTCGTTGACACCTCTGTACAGACACTCATCCTTCTCAATCTCCTCAGCTGGAGGATCAGCCCATTGCCTTCTGCTTCGAATCCTTGCCTTTTCCAGTTTAGGCCAAGGAGTAAGACACGGAATCGCCTCATCATTAGCGGTTCCTTAGGCGGATGCTTCAGTGCGGTGTGGTCTCTTACTCACAGGAGTCATCTGCAATGAAAAAGAAACTTCCAAATCAAATCCAAAGTCAAAGAAATGAGGCGTAATGCGTCTGTCTGGTCGGGTGTCGATCGACACCTTGCGCGGATTTTTGATTCCGAACCAAAACCGACGATTGTAGCTATATGTAACAACAATTAGCATTCTTAACAATCCCCATATCGTCAATCGACCTAGACGAGACCATAAAATCCAAGAAAAACTCCAAAATTTGACAATATGCATCATTAATTTCCAAATTCGAAAATTTCAAATTGTCCAATTTAAAGTGTGAAAATCAGTTGGGCAATGTTTGGAATCGTGTTATACAACCTAAACAAGCATCATTCAACAAAGAAATCAAGCTAAATAGGCTCATTTCGAAAATTTTCACCTTAGGTCGAAAATTTAAAATGGGAGGTTTGAAGAACATACCTTGCTAGATCGAATGAATTGACTATGGAATATGAAAAAGGGCAAGAATCCGCACGGATTAGAGTTTTGAATCACTCAATTCGGTGAAGAAATGAGAATTTGGGATTTTTGGGGAAAAACTCTCAAAGCACGGTTTTGAAGAATGAAGAAACAAAGAAGAACTCTCGGGTTTTAAAGAACTTACCCGTATCCTCGTTGGGTGTCGATCGACACTAAGGGGTGTCGATCGACACTGCTTGTGATCGATCCTTCTTTTTTTTTTATTATGTAAAAGCCAAAATAATTAGTAAAATCAAAACAAAATGTAAAGAAAAACGTACCTAACAGTGGGTTGTCTCCCACTCAGCGCTCGTTTAACGTCAATAGCTTGACTGTTTACGCGTTTAAGCGTTGGGTGCATTATCCAGAGACACAATGTGTCCGTCTGGAATCGCGGCTTCAGTCCAATAGTGTTTCACCCTTTGGTCATTCACAGTGAACTCTTCTCCTTTGGTATTTGTAAGAACAATAGCTCCATATGGTCTAACTTCTTTGATTGTGAAGGGACCTGACCAACGAGAACGCAATTTGCCAGGAAATAATTGTAAACGAGAGTTGTAAAGTAATACCTGGTCATTTGGCTCAAATTGTCTGTTGACAAATTTCTTGTCATGATATGCCTTTGTCCTCTCCTTGTAGAGTTTTGAGTTCTCATAAGCGTGATGGCGCAGCTCGTCTAGCTCATTAAGCTGTATCAGGCGCCTCTCTGCAGCAGGCTTCAAATCGAAGTTCATCTTCTTTATAGCCCAATATTCCTTATGTTCTAACTCCACTGGAAGATGGCAAGCTTTGCCATAGAGCAGCTGAAACGGTGTAGTCCCAAGTGGCGTTTTGTAGGCTGTCCGGTACGTCCAAAGTGCATCATCAAGTTTCACGGCCCAGTCCTTCCTGGTCTTGCCCACTGTCTTCTCCAGAATTTGCTTGATCTGTCTGTTGGAGACTTCGACTTGTCCACTCGTTTGGGGGTGATATGGAGAGGCTACGCGATGCTGAACACCATGTTTCTTCAGCAGCTTGTCAAAGACTTTGTTGACAAAGTGAGAACCACCATCACTAATGACTATCCGAGGTACCCCAAAGCGCGGGAAAATGATAGTCTGGAAGAGCTTAAGTACTACAGCAGAATCATTGGTCTTCGAAGCAATTGCTTCGACCCACTTAGAAACATAGTCCACAGCCACCAAGATGTACTGCATTCCATAAGATGGAGGAAAAGGACCCATGAAGTCAATACCCCAACAATCAAAGACTTCTACTTCAAGGATGAAGTTCTGTGGCATCTCATGTCTCTTGCTGATCTTTCCTCGCCTTTGACAGACATCACACTGCATGATGAACAGCTGCGCGTCCTTGAACATGGTAGGCCACCAAAAGCCTGCTTGCAGAACCTTAGACACTGTCTTGAATGTAGCAAAGTGTCCAGCATACTCTGAACCATGACAATGGTACAGCACATCACGAACTTCACTTTCTGCTATGCATCTTCTGTAGACATTGTCTGAACAATGCTTGTATAAGTGAGGCTCATCCCAATAGTATCTCCTAAGTTCTCTCATGAACTTCTTCTTCTCATAGTTCTTGAGATGCTTGGGCTCAATGTCAGCAGCAAGTGAATTCACAATGTCAGCATACCAAGGTCTATTCGCAGCATTGATGGCAAAAATTGGCTGTCTAAACACATCATCCAAGATCAGGCGAAGTGAAATTCGCGTCGGGTGTCGATCGACACAAGTGGTGTCGATCGACACTCGGGCACAGGAGTTGTCGAGCTTTGTTTCGGATGGGGTGTCGATCGACACTCCAATTGTGTCGATCGACACTGAGCTTGCTGGGTCAGAACTCTCGATTTGGAAACGACTCTCTATGAGATATACGTTCTCTTCTGGCAGAAAGTCATCTATTGGCACGTCATCTTCAATCCTAATCCTTGAGAGATGATCAGCTACTCCGTTTTCAACTCCTTTCTTGTCCTTGACTTCTATGTCAAACTCTTGTAAAAGTAGAATCCACCTTAGCAACCTTGGCTTTGCATCCTTCTTCTGCATCAAGTATTTCAATGCAGAATGATCAGTGTGGACAATCACCTTTGAGCCAACAAGATACTGGCGAAATTTCTCAAAGGCAAAAACCACAGCTAGCAATTCCTTCTCCGTAGTTGCGTAGTTCTTCTGAGCATCATCCAAAGTCCTGCTTGCGTAGTAGATGGCGTGCAGCTTCTTGTCCTTCTTCTGTCCCAGAACTGCTCCTACTGCGAAATCACTCGCATCACACATTACCTCGAAAGGTAGATCCCAGTCTGGTGGCTGAACAATCGGAGCACTTACTAAGGCTTGCTTGATCTGCTCAAAGGCTGAAAGGCACTCTTCTGTGAACTCAAACTTCACATCTTTGCAGAGAAGAGCGGTGAGTGGTCTCGCTATCTTGCTGAAATCCTTGATAAATCTTCTGTAGAACCCAGCGTGACCCAGAAAACTTCTCACAGACTTCACAGAATCAGGTGCTTGCAAAGTGGTCATGACTTCAATCTTGGCGCGGTCTACTGCGATTCCTTCTGCTGAAACTCGATGGCCAAGTACAATCCCATCTGTGACCATGAAGTGACACTTTTCCCAGTTCAGGACTAAGTGTTTCTCCTCACATCTCTGTAGTACTGCGCATAAGTTCTCCAAGCAGTCTTTAAAAGATGACCCATAAACTGAAAAGTCATCCATAAAGACCTCCATGAACTTCTCAATCATGTCTGTGAAGATAGACATCATACACCTCTGGAAAGTTGCAGGAGCATTACAAAGTCCAAATGGCATTCTGCGGTATGCAAAAGTACCATAAGGACATGTAAACGTGGTCTTCTCCTGATCATCTGGATGGATGGGGATCTGGAAGAATCCTGAATAGCCATCAAGGAAGCAGTAGTAGGGATGATTCGCCAATCTTTCCAGCATCTGATCAATGAAAGGCAAAGGAAAGTGATCCTTTCTGGTCGCGGAATTCAGCTTCCGGTAGTCTATGCACATCCTGTGACCAGTCACAGTCCTTGTAGGAATCAGCTCGTTCTTCTCATTCTTCACCACGGTGACTCCTCCTTTCTTAGGGACCACGTGAACAGGGCTGACCCAAGCGCTATCTGAGATGGGATAGATGATCCCTGCATCTAACAGCTTCATGATCTCTTTCTTGACAACTTCCTTCAGGTTCGGATTCAGCCTCCTTTGGTGTTCAATTGATGACTTTGCCTCATCCTCAAGGTGAATCCGATGCATGCATAAGTCTGGTGAGATCCCTGAAATATCATCAAGAGAATAGCCAAGAGCTTTGCGATACTTGCGCAGCTTGCTTAGCAACAAAGTGAGCTCTGCGTTGTTTAATGAAGCATTGACTATAACAGGGTAAGTCGAATTGGGACCAAGAAATGCGTACCTTAGCCCGGCAGGGAGCTGTTTAAGCTCAACTTTAGGTGCTTTGATCTCACTCCAATCGCCAAGTGATGCATCTGAGCTTGATGTCGCATGGTGTCGATCGACACAGATCGTCCTGTGCGATAAGTTGCATCACTTGCTCACTTGCGTCCATCATCTTCGCGTAACCAGCAGCAGCTACGTCGAGGTCTTCAATGTCCTTGGTAGAAGTGGTCAGAGCTCGCTCCAACGGGTCTGTAGGATGGTCTTCCTTGAAGATCTCTTCAGCAAGGTTGGTGAGTGTATCGACGTAGAAGGTCTGTCCATCAATTGTGGGTCTCTTCATCAGCTTCTCCATGTCGAAGTTCATCACCAAATCACCAATGTTTAGTGCGATCCTTCCCTTCCTTACGTCAATGATGGCTCCGGCTGTAGCTAGGAATGGTCTACCAAGTATCAGAGGGTCCTTGGGTTCCTCATCATAGGCTAATACCACAAAGTCTGTGGGTATTAGACAATTTCCAACTCTGATAGGAACATCCTCCAAAACACCTTCAGGGATCCTGATAGATCGATCTGCAAGGACTAAAGAGATTCTGGTGGCCTTGAAATCCGTCATATCCATCCTGAGAGCAACCGAAAGAGGCATCAAGTTGACACTAGAGCCTAAATCGCATAGAGACCTTCCAAATCTGTCTGAGAAAATGGAGCAATCTAGAACAAAGCTCCCTGGATCGGAGAGCTTTTCTGGTAGCCTGTTCTGAATGACCGCACTGACTTGCTCTGATATCATCATCACGCCTTCTTCCATGTCAACGTTATTGGTCATCATCCACTTCAAGTATCTCTTTATCATGGGAGTAGTTCTAATGGCATCCATCAAAGGAATTTCAACCACTAGTCTATCCATGATAGCCTTGCATCTGGCTTCCAGCAGCTCCTTCTTACTCTTCTTTGTGATCAGAGGGAAAGGGATCCTTGGCTTGTAAATTTTTTCTTCAGCAACAGTCTTGGTTTTAGCTCGATCTGCTTCAGTCCGTGGTGGGTGTCGATCGATACCCTCCTGGTGTCGATCGACACTGGTCTCTGGAGGAGTTGAATCCTTCGCGTCGCGTTTCTCTGATTTGTCGTTCATCTCCTCGGGTGTCGATCGACACAGGTGGTGTCGATCGACACTCTGCTCCGCAGCATCTTCTGTGTCTTCAAGCTCCTCGAATTCTGCAGTGCTGAGCCCTCTTTTCTGCACGGTTTGAAGTGTCTTGCCACTCCTTAGCGCAATGGCATTCACGTGGCGTTTGGGATTGGTATCCGTCTTCCCTGGAAGAAATCCTTCCTGTCTGTTAACAGTTTCTGCGGTTTGAGCAACCTGAATATCCAGTTTCTTCATGTGAGAATGTATGTTGGTAATCTTCCCATTCAGGTCCTCATACAGTGCATCAATCTTGCCATTGAAGCTCACTGTCATCTTCTGCTGTCCTTCCAATATCTGCTCAAGCATGGCCTCCATTTTGTTGTCTTGCGGAGGTGGCTTCTGGTATGAAGAATTTCCATAGCTCCTAGTGTAGTTGCTGCTCTGAAATGGAGGTTTCGGCGTGTAACCAGAAGAGTTTTGATTTCCTGTGAAGGAACTCTTCTGATAATTCCCAGTGAAGTTCCTGTTTCCCTGCTGGTTCCCATAGCGCTGGCCCTGAAATCCTCCTCCGTTGATGTAATTCACGTCTTCTTCTTCACAGTCTGGCTCTGGTTCGAATGACTCCACCTCATTGGCAAAATGGACTTGCTTCTTCCCTACCAAGAGATTTTGTACGTTGTCCAGCTTCCTATTGACTTCAGCGATTTGGTTTCCTCCAGCTTGTCCTGCGCTTTGTCTTCTCTCGAAGTCGGCATTCTTGGTGCTGTTACTAGAAGCCAAATTTTCAATAAGCTCTATCGCAGCTTCCGGAATCCTTGTGTTGAAGTTGCCATTGCTTGCAGCGTCCAAGGCCATCTGGTACCTCCAATCAATCCCTCGGTAAAAGATACCGATAAGCTGTGGTTTGCTAAAACCGTGATGTGGGCAGTCCCTCTGGTAGGCCTTGAATCGCACCCATGAAGCCTTGAATGCTTCAGCAGGTCCTTGGGAGAATGTAGTGATCTTCATCCGCAGCTCCTCGGATCTTGCATCATCAAAGAAATTGCATAAGAATGCATTCTTTGTTTCTTCCCAAGTGTTTAAAGATCCTGGATCAAGCTGCTTCAGCCAGTAGGACGCATCGCCTGCAAGTGAGTAAGGAAAGAGCTTGCAGAAAATGTAGTCGTAGGTCACTCCATTGGCCTTGATGCTTGATGCGAGGTCCTCGAATCTTTCGATATGGTCCATAGGGTGCTCACTGGGAAGACCATGAAAGAGATGCTGAGCCACTAAAGTGTAATAAGCGGGCTTCAGCTCAAAGTCATTCCTCTGGAATGCAGGAGGACGGATCGCAGCTCTATTGGCATAGAACTGGTCTGGGCGGTTGTACTCGCCTAGTGTTCTTCCACGTCCAGCTTCTGCAGCTTCGACGATGATGGCGCCAGCCTCATCAAGTCTCTGTCCTTGGGCGTTCCTTCTGTTGCCCTGCAGGTCAACAAAGTCGCCATCCTCGTTGCGTATCATGATTACAGGTTCAGCCATCTCTATCTGCGCAAGGTGTCGATCGATACTAGGTGTGTCGATCGATGCTGGTGCAGAACGGTGTCGATCGACGCCTGGTGTGTCGATCGATGCTCGTGCAGACTTGCGGTTCGTACGTTCGAGACGGTTGATTTCCTGGTTCAAAGTGACTAGTTCTTCTTCCTTGTTGCTCCTGGTACTGGGCATGCACCTGAAACAAAAGATAGAGAACTAAATCAGTAACAAAAATAAAACAAAAACCTAGACAGAATCCTAATACTAGATCCCGTTAGGTAGCTATTAGCTTCCCCGGCAACGGCGCCAAAAACTTGATAGGGCTCAGGTTTTACCCAAATAATCAACTACTGCAAGTGCACAGCAATGCAGTTGAAGTATAAGGGGTATCGAATCCTCAGGGAAGTTAAAGCTACACTTATGGTTTCTAGGTTTAGATTATGCTAGGTCGAATAATGAAATTTAAAACTAAGCAATTAAAGCAAGTAATAAATCGGAATTAGATGGATTAAAGTTCAGGAGACGAGGCGCTAGGCAAGGATAATTATCAGGTTTGAATCCAAGAATGCAGAATCTAAGTTTATTAGGGATTTATTAAGAACCGTCTAGAACTCGAAACTCTAAGGTAAAACCAATCAACTCTCGTTGCAGAAGTTATCTATGCCTAAATCCCTAAATTCCAAATCTCTTTGCGAATTTAAACAATCAAGGCAAGCAATAAGAACAGGTTCGATTTGTTCACAAATTACCTAGACCAAATCTCTTTGCGAATAGATAATTTGCTCACCTAAGATTAGTTCAAGTTATTAATAATGCTCTCGCATCTATTAAACAACCTAAGGTTTGATTTCTAAGTGATCAATTCAGAGAATCAAGTTAAGCACAAATCTAGGTGAAGATCCAATTGATTTCCCTAATAATTCTAGTGATTCTATAAACTCTTCATCAAACCCTAAATTACCCTAACCTAACAAGCAAACTACTCAGACATAATAATGCAAACACAAAACATGGCTGAATAATATTGCATAAAAGAATAGAGAATGATACAGGGGTTCGAAATCTGGCTCAGATGAGTTAGAATTGTCTCCCCAAAAGCTCAGGATCAATCTCTCTCTAAGTCTCAAAAACAGAAAATAATGATAAGGTAATTGGCTAAACAATGCCTGAAAACTATTTATAGAAGGGGATTTTTCGTCCAGGGGTAGATTTGTAATTCTTCAGAACTTGCTCTTCTTTCCTTTTTCTGATTGGAAACCGTCACTTTTGGCCGTGCTTCTTTGGTGTCGATCGACACTCAGCTCGTGAATTCTAGCCTCTTGAATTCATCACTTCGGCTTCTTCTCCAAAGTGCTCCAAAATGCTCCAGATTCTCCCATTTAGCTCCAAATGCTCTCCATCCTGTAAAGACTCTAAAAAGACTCCAAAACTAGCAAAAGACTCTATAAAAAACACTTATATCATGGCTTAAAAACGGGTAAAAACCATGATATATCACGAACTCGTTGTTTGTCGATATAGCAGTGTCGTGAAACTGTTTGATCGCCACGTATGGTGATGATGCTGCCTTTGATCGGCATCTTGACACACTGATGATAAGAGGATGGCACGGCTCGCATCGAGTTGATCCAGGTTGTGCCAAGAATGACATTGTATATCGCGGGCTTATCGATCACTTTGAACCTGACGATTGAAATTTTTCCTCCGATTTGCACGGGGAATGGAATGGTTCCGATTGTTGAGATGGAGTCTCCTGCGAAACCGGTGAGTGGTGTTGGTGCGACCTCGATCTCCTTGTGTTTGATACCCATTTTCCGGAGTGTGTTCCTGAAGATTAGATCAACTGAGCTTCCTGTGTCGACGAGAATTTTGGATACCTCATCATCGCCGATTACTAGGGATATGACAAGAGGGTTGTGAGGTCGGTCAATGCCGCGTGCATCCCTTTCGGTGAATGTGATGGGAACATCGTCAGAGAAGAGGGCGGGCGAGTCGGCGAGGACGTTCGCGGCCCTGCGTTCGTACCGCTTGATGGAGTTGATGGAGTTCGAACAAGTTAGGAGTCCTCCCATGATCATGTTGATCCTTCGTCGGGTAGGTTAGGCAGGTGGTGTTTTCTCGTCGTCCCGCTCTCTCTTGTCGTCGTCGCCGCCTCGTCTATTCGGAGCATTGTTATTGTTTGGTCGGCGGTCGTGACTGCGTGGCTCGGGGAGCTTACATTCGCCGTCCTCCCACTTTTTCTTGAGGAGACTATAGAAGATCCGACATTCGTCGATGTCGTGACTGTAGGAGTTGTGGAATTTGCAGTACGGACTCTTTGTGTCTGAAGTCTTCGGATTGTTTCTGTCGTACTTGTTCCAGCCTGGTGGACGAGATGCGGCGTTCACGCTACGTCGGTTCTTGTTGCCCCCGTCCTGATGTTGACGAGGTTCCTGGTGGCCGTCTTGGGAGGCGGGTTGGGATTTCTTGTCTCGTGGCGACCTGTCGTCTGCTAAAGATTTTGCTTTAGCTGCTTTGTCTTCCTCCACCCTAATATAGCCGGTGAATTTGTGCAATGCTTCTTCTAGCGTTTTGGTTTTCCCGGTCTTCAACTTTTCGCAGAATGACTGGTCGTCGCGTAAGTTCTTGATCAGGATCTCGAGAGTGATCTGGTCAGGGAGTCTGCATCGAGAGACGATGGACCGGAATCGGTCGAGGAAGCTGTGAAGTGATTCGGGGTCGCCTTGTACGCAGGCCCACAGGTCAAGCTCGGATGTCGACGTATCGATATAGAGCGAGTAGTGCGTGAGGAACTTTTTTCGTAGTTCCTTGAATGAACCGATCGAGTTAGGGGGGAGTCGTGAGAACCATGTGAGTGCGTTCCCATAAAGCGATTCGATTAAGTACTGGCAAAAACATGCGTCCTGCTCGTCCTCAGAAACGCGTGCTCTGCCCAGGGCGACTTTGAATGCCGCCAGATGTCTTTCGGGGTCGGTGCTTCCGCTGTAGCTGGGTGGTAGTTTGATCTTGCCGAGGTCCTTCATGGGGGCATTCATGATATCCGACGTGAATGGAGTTTGGTCGGTCTGCCTGAGTAGTTTCTCCAGCTCGGGGGCCGTTGTGATAGCGTTATGGACCTTAGAATCCATACTGTCGAGGCGCTTATGAATCAGGTCGGCTTCGGATGCCGTAAGGTTTGAGGTCTGGGCGGTGACTCTCGAACGGGCGTTAGATCTGTCTTGTCCTTTTCGTAGGTCGGTCGTTGGAGTGACCCCGAAAAGATTGTTGATTACTCGATCGGTGTTAGGGTTTCGCCGTGGTGTGGTTTCTCCGTCTGGTCCATCAATGTTGTCCGCATCGAGGCGAGTTCTGAGGATACGTTCCACGTCTTCCCGATATGCGATCTGCTCGGCCCTGAGCAAATCGAGACGCTCGTCCAATCCCTTCTGGATCTGTGTTGTGAAGAGCTTCATCATGTCGGTCATGCTGACTGGAGGCGGATCTGGCAGATCTTGCCCTACTGGCAGCGGGTCGGTGTGCGTTGTGTCATCAGCTTGATGTTGGTCGGCTTTCTCCGTGATGGGCGAGCCTGTTGCAGGGTCGATTGGCCGACCAGAGATTGGATCGGTGAGCCGATCTGAGGTGTTGATGTCATCGAGCCGATCTGATTGATTTCCAGATCGGTTCTCGCCGGTGATTGTGATCTTCGGGTCGGTTGATGCAGAGGTGTCAACCATCTTCGAGCTCCGTGATTTTCTTTAAAGACTGAATCTCTTATTCCCCACAGACGGCGCCAAATGTAATAACTCAAATCGGTCTTTCGAAATAAATAAGAGTTAATGAGTTTTCAAGAGAGATCTTTATTAAAAATAGCCGGAGCTCGATAGATACACGATGAGTTTAGGTCGTCGGAATGAGAACGCCGACCTAAACTTGAAAGAGAAGAAAGTTAAAGCGATAAAGCGATGGATTGCTATATTTGCCCTAGATCTTCTCTCTCGATTTCTGAATGCTTGGATCATTGTCAGGTCGCCTATATTTATAGTGCCCTCGAGTCGGTCTTCTTGGTTAGGTCTTTCCTTTTTGGAATAGGAAAATAAGCCGACTTGGCGTTCTTATTGGATAAGAATAGAATATTTCCTTTTATCTATGCCGATCTGGCATCCGATAAGATAAAAGGAATATTTCCTTTTAAGTTTGCCGACCTAAAATAGCCAATGGCCATTTTAAGGTTTCATAGAGGCCGAGTTAGGTTTACGTCGGGTTTTGTAGAGGGGGTACGAATCCCGGCTCTAACAATTATGTATATATATATCACATTAAATCCATTGCTTGGTCAATTGTGAACTGATAATATTTAACTAAATGAGTTGGTTACCAAAAAAAATTATATATATATATATATATATATATATCGATTTTTTTATCGTCTTGTCCTCTAACAAAAAAAAAATTGATTTTCCTCTCGTCTTGTCCACACAATGGGAAAGACATACAATTTCCCAAGTGTTATAAATCATTGAGGTTCGATCTCCATAACCGGCCCAGTCAATCAGACCATTGGCATGAAGACAAAGGCCCAATGGCGTGAAGGCCCAATACCTTAAGACGGTCTATTAGATGTTTTCCTTATTCATGTAGGAAAAGGATATTACCTTTTCTACCCTTATGTAACTCCTATATAAAGAGACCTTATGGTCATAATAAAAAATCACGAATTCATAACCTTCACAACACGTTATCAGCACGAGCTTGCTCTGATAAACCCTAGCTACTAAAAACCCTAAATCGCCGTTAGCCACCGAGAAACCGCAGCCGCTCGATCTTCCGCCAAGCCGCGTGATCTTCCACCTCAGCCGCGCGTTTTCCCCTACCCAGAGAAAACCCTAGCCGCGCATCTCTCGCAGCTTCCCGATCCCGTGTTGCCGCGCATCCTTAGCCCGAGCATCCACGCGATCCGAGCTTCTCCTTGCCACGCGTTCCTCACGCTGCATCTTCCCGAACAGCCGCGCAACTCCCGCAGCTCGCAGCAGCTCGACCCGAACTTCTGCAGCAGATCATCGCGATCCAACCGCGTGATCCCTTACCGCAGCAGCTCGATCTCATCCCGAGCAGAAGCAGCACGACGATCCAGCCGCGCAAACCCTAGCCGCATGCGATCCTACCCGACGATCCCGTGTAGCCGCGTGATCCTCTTCCCGCAGCAGCCGCGAGTTCCGCGTAGCTGATCCGACGAGTAGCCGCGAGTTCCGAGCAATCCAGGCGTGAGTTTACCGAGGTCTATTAGCTCCCGGTCTATTCCATTCAACCCAAAAGAAGGTTCAAAGGTATAAACAAATTTCTAAAACCCTAAAACTCAAGAACACCATAAAACCGAAATCTGACCTAATGTTTATGAAACCCTAAAATTCGGATTGATTGTTTAAACTTGTTTGATCTTTGAAAACCTATAAACCGAATTGAATCTAAGAATATATGAAACCCTAAAACTTGGATTGATTGAATAACTTGTTTGCATGATTTCTTAGCTTCATGTTTAATGTTTAGAATTCGCATGATCATATTATTTACTAAAACCGAATTGAACATTAAACTTACATGAACCCTAAAAAAAAAAAAAAAAAATTGTTTCATGTGATTGATTGTTTGATTGTTTAAAATTCGCATAAACCATAGATAGAACTAGAGAAGAAGAAAATTTCCTTTTTTCATAAAACCCTAATCCTATTCCAATTAGGAAAACCCTAAAACATTTTTCTATTGTTTAGATAAAACCCTAATTGAATTAGGAATCCTAATTGAACTAGGAATTGAATGAAGAATTTTCGGACCATTAAAATTTTGTTGGTAGAAACCGAAAACCATAGTTTTTCTTTTAGGATTGAATTTGGAAAATTTCCTTTTTGCTTGATCACATAGAAAATCGCATAGGAAGTTTCCTTATTTAGAATTTGGATTTTCTTGTTTCCTTTATCACATAGAATTCCTTGTTAGGATTAAATTGGAAACTTAATGGCATAAAATCGGAAATATAAATCAGCCATCTTGCTAAGGTTTTGATTTTATTTAAAAGCCCTAAATCGACCATTGTTCTAAGGTCTTGATTTTGTTAAAAGCCCTAAGAGATAGTTGGTGCATATTTTCAGATGTCTAAGGTTGCCAACTTAGACTATGCAGCCCTTGATCTCTCCGGAGATAACTACTTAAAGTGGGCGCTTGACACCAAGATCATGCTCAACTCGAAAGAGATTGGTGAATGTATCGTCGACGGAAACAATGAGTCCGTGAGAAACAGATACAAGGCGATTCTCATCATACGCCACCACCTCACTGAGAGTCTCAAGGATCAGTATCTTACAATTGAAGATTCGTTGGATCTATGGAAGGAATTGAATAAGAGGTACGCCCATCAAAAGACGGTTGTACTGCCGAAAGCCAGATTCGATTGGCTGAACCTAAGGTTCATGGACTTTAAATCCGTAGAGGAGTACAACTCGACTTTGTTTAAGATAGTTTCAAAGCTGAAACTATGTGGCGAGACCATCACTGAGAAGGATATGTTGGAAAAGACCTTCTCTACCTTCCATTCGAGTAATGTGTTGCTACAGCAACAATATCGCGAGAGAGGCTTCGCGACTTACTCAGATCTGATCGCTTGCTTGTTGCTTGCAGAACAAAACAATAGTCTTGTTCTGGCCAACAGCGAGATGAGACCAGCTGGATCAACCCCAATACCTGAAGCCCACGTGGCCGCTGAAACAAAAGAAACCGAGGCAAACAATGTCCATAGATACCAAAAGCATAATGGTCGTGGATCCAACTCTAACCGCGGACCAGGACATGGACATGGAAGAGGACGAGGGCGTGGTCGATACCACCCGTATGGTCGAGGAAATGGACGCGGATCCAATTCTAACCGCGGTCCAGGACGTGACCAAGTACGTGGTCATGGGAACCAAACCGGACACAAGTCCGGCCCGACCAAGTCCGTTTGCCATCGGTGTGGGATGGATAATCATTGGGCCAAGACATGCAGGACTTCCAAACATCTCATTGAATTTTATAGAGAGAGTGTTAAAGGGAAGAATCCTGAGGCCAATATGATCCAGCATGAACATGAGCATGATGATGAGGGCGATTTTGATCATGAAAATGATGATGATCTCACTAAGTATGAGACATCCGATTTCCTAAAATGATTTCTAGACTTAGAGTTCTATTTGCTTTGTTGCTTTTATGTTTGCTTTTATGTTTGCTTGATTGATACTTCATAAATCTTATACTTAAAAGGGCAAACATAAGTGCTATAGCAGGACAGGCCAGCCTAATAGAAGGCCACGGCCAGGCTAATGTTTTAATACCTAAAAGGCACGCATCTAGAAATCTCGGATGCATTGTTTTCACCTAGCTCAAATCGTAACTTATTGAGTTTTAAAGACATTCGAATGAATGGTCCTCATGTGAAAACAATGGGCGGAGGAAATAGAGAATTTCTTCAGATAGTTAAAAACGCCCAAGGCCATAAGAAAGTCCTAGAGACTATACCTGCTATGGCCACTGGCATATATTGTACTAAGGTCAATATGATTGAGGCCAATGCCACCGCAAACCAAGAGTTTACGGATAGGTTCAACCTATGGCACGACCGGCTGGGACATCCCTGGTCGAATATGATGGAAAAATTGATTGCCAATACTTATAGGCACGCCTTGAAAGAAAGGATAGTAATCCCAAAGAATTCAAGGAGACATATGCGGACCAATACACCCACCTTGTGGGACATTTCGATATTTTATGGTCCTCATTGACGCATCTACAAGATGGTCACATGTATGCTTATTGTCATCACGGAATATGGCATTTGCAAGACTCCTTGCTTAGATAATACGCCTAAAGGGCATGAGTCTCTCACCCATATAAAGCCTATTGAGTTATGAAAATGGTTTCCAAATAGAAACAATGGGCACAAAAGAAAATGATTGAGACTATACTCTACTGATCTAGACTATGCCAAAGATCAGTATGATAGAGGCAAAAGCCATGTTAACCACAGTTGGTATACCCCACGAAATTTACACTATATGGCATGACTGGACTAGCCATCCAAGTCCAAAACTTGATGCATAGATTAATCATAAAACGGCACAAAGAGTTATCCCATAAAGTCTCACGTTGTGTTACATGTACACAAGGGAAACTCATTAGTTTTATTGTCCCAAGCATCACGAAACTATAGTATATTCATGAGGGGAAGTGAGGACAAACCCGTGGTCCATGACTATACTACAATTTCGATGATCATAATAAGACTTGGCTGAATTTTATAAACAAAGGCATTGCCTAAAGTTTATTAGCTTGGAGACATCACAAGTTTTACATGTATATAAGATCAATATGCATCAGGCCATATGAGTGAGCATAGATATTCCCATCTCATATTGAATACGGGTTATGAGCCAGACATATACCATCTTAAGAGTTTTTGAATAAAACCACCACATACATATGTGCCGTCTAAGATGGAATCTCATAAGGAGATTGGAGAGTGGGAATATATATATGTTGGATAAGAAACGTTTCTCCTACGAATTTAAAGAAACCTTTGAGCCAAATATGGGTGATATATTTAGTGGCCAAGGAACACGGATTACATGAGTTTTAAGTAAATCCGAATATCCAACATTATAAGGAGAAACGTAATAAGCTGATAAGAGAATTGATATGGTATAAACCATCGGTGTCTTGGCATGATCCTCGGACTAGAGAAAAGATTTAATGACGTCCAAATAATTAGATGCCAGACACATGAACCCGAAAAGAATGACTAAGTCATCTCAGCTTAAGCACCACGAAATTGATGTCATAGAGACACAATCAAGTTGCTACTGAGTCTATACAAGATAGACCAATAAGTTCCATAAGATAAGAAACCGCGGAAAATGGTGCATAATATCCGGGTTTATTAAGGAAACCAGACCAGACATTGAGATATAAAGGCTGGCCAGCTGAACATCTAAGGTACCATTCCATGTAGCTTGGGACGCCAAGCTGCAAGGCATTAAAGGTCCTGGATAATGAAATCTCAGATCGATCATATCATGTCTGGATCAATATAGGAACTATATAAGTGTGTTAACACCAAAATGTATAAGAAAGCGCGTACAATATAGTAGCACTTGAAAGAAAAATGCGAGGATCAAAACTCACGTCAATATATGAGTGCACTCAGCGACCAGATTGGATTAACTGGAAAGACGCTATAAACGTGGAGTTAAACTCTTTAAAGAAGAGAGAGGTTTTTGGTCCCATATCACGGACACCTCATGATATTAAACCAGTGGATAAATAAGTCCTGTGAGAAAAGAAAATCGTGAGACCACATGACCTAAAGTGTTCATGTTTTACAAGCATTTCGAGATAGCTTGATTACACAAGGATACTCACAGGGACTAAGGAATATGTGGTTGGTGCTGCTATAAACTTGAAAGTTTATAATGTCTGGACATATAAGCAGCCTATGGTCCACTGGATAAAGAAATATATATGAAAATCCCAGAGGTGATAGAGCTGAAAGAAGTTCTCGAGACCAGCATTGTACTAAGCTGAATAAATCGCTCTATGGATTAAATAGTCAGGTCGCATGTGATAGAGGGCTATAAAACGATCCCATAATACTTGACAGGGATTCGTAATCATCGCGATGTATGTAGACGACCTGAACATCATAGGAACCTCTGAGGAAATATCTCAAACAGTTGAATACCTCAAGAAAGAGTTTTGAGATGAAAGACTTATGAAAGACTAAGTCCTGTTTGGGAATATAACTTGAGTACGTCAATAATGAAATCCTTGTGTATCAAATGGCATATACAGAAAGGGTACTCAAGCATTTTAATATGAACCAGGCTCACCCACTGACTAGCCCAATGATGGTGAGAAGCCTTGGTCTGGACAACGATCCATTCGGTCCAGTAAAGAAGGACGAAAAGGTCCTTGATCCCGAAGTGCCATATTTCAGTGCTATAGGAGCGTTAATGTACTTGGCTAGTCATACTAGACCAGACATATGTTTTGACGTGAACCTCCTCTTTCAAGATTCAGTTCTTGTCCGATCCAAAGACACTGGAACGGGATTAAACACATATTTCGATATGGATATATTTTTATACTAACCTTAACAAAGAAGGATTAGTTTGGTTTTGCTGATGCAGGTTACCTTTCGGATCCACACAACGGTCATTTTCATTGATGAGGTTAATGACTCAACACATTAGACGAGATTGTGGGATGACAGAAGGGAAAGAAGAACCGACCAGCATGTACAGAGAAAATGCCGCATGCATAGCTCAACTGAAGGATGGATACATCAAAGGAGACAGAACGAAGCACATTCTACCGAAGTTCTTTTTCACTCACGATCTACAGAAGACCGGTGAAATCAAAGTGCTCCAAGTACGTTCAAGTGACAACTCAGCCGACCTATTCACAAAGTCACCTCCAACCTCCACGCTCAAGAAGCTCATGTATCCGATCGGCATGCGCCGATTAAGGGACCTTCAGTGATGTCTAAAACAAGGGGGAGTAATACGTGTTGTACTCTTTTTCCTTCACTAAGGTTTTGTCCCACTAGGTTTTCCTTGGTAAGGTTTTAATGAGGTAGCATCTCCAAGCGTATTACTATGATCCATTCGTCACGACCGGTTATGTCAATCAAGGGGGAGTGTTATAAATCATTGAGGTTCGATCTCCATAACCGGCCCAGTCAATCAGACCATTGGCATGAAGACAAAGGCCCAATGGCGTGAAGGCCCAATACCTTAAGACGGTCTATTAGATGTTTTCCTTATTCATGTAGGAAAAGGATATTACCTTTTCTACCCTTATGTAATTCCTATATAAAGAGATCTTATGGTCATAATAAAAAATCACGAATTCATAACCTTCACAACACCAAGTTCTTTTTTCCTGGCTCAAAAAATCAGTCTTTTACATTATGGGCCATGTGGCCCAATTACAGTTTGCCATATATTTTCGTTATCACACACTTTTGGATATTTAGATTTTGTTTTGCATTTTTCTTTTTTAATTTCTTCTTGAGCTTCAATTTCATTGCATACACGCACTCTTTTATCAATGAATTATATAATGGACTCATTTCTTGTTTAATATTGTATTGTTAGGTTGACTTCATAAATAAAATGACCATATATAATTCTATACGAATATGTGTTCGCATGCCATCATTTAGTACAAACTATCAGGGCCGATCCTGAGATTTTGGAGACTTAAAACAATTTTTTTTAAAAAAAATTGTGTTATCAACTATATTAATGTATGTACTATAAACTTGACCAAAAAAAAAATGTATGTACTATAAATATTATTTCTGTCAAAGTTAGTTAATCATCTTCTTAATACATGTAAAAAGTACATAAAATAAAAGTTAAAATATAAAATATTTGTTGATGATGTAAAAAAAATGAAGAATATTCAAATAAAACTAATTTTTGTTAGTTAGATAAATGATTATTGCTCAGTAAATAAGGTAAACACTATTATTTGGGGGCTTAATATTTTATATTTATTTTGGGGGCTTAAGAGCATCCACATTGAGAGTCTCTCACATAGTCTCCCAAAAATAATATAATAAGAAATATTATTATTTAATGTTAGAGTCTCTCACCTTTTTGAGAGACTTTAACATTAAATAATAATATCTATATCCACTTTCTTATTTTATTATTCTTGAGAGACTATGTGAGAGACTCCCAATGTAGATGGTCTAAGGCCATTGTTTTATTAGCTACTCCCAAGGCCGACCCTGGCCGACCCTGCGGACTATAGACCAAACTATAACACCCCCCCCCCCAAAAGAAGAAATTGTAACCCCCAAGAAAATTAAACTTAGCAAAATTCATGTGGGCTTTGTAAACCCACTTTTATTCTTCCAACTACTTTGCCATGTGATACCTTTTTTTACTTCACACTAATTAATACAAATGTACTCCTTGCCGCTTGCAACATATACAGTACTCAATAAATTAATAATCACTATAAATTAATAAAAATTACTGGTCCCGATTCGAGTTAATGTAAAAATTAGCAAAAATTCGATAAAATAATAAAATAATAGTTTTTTTAAACTCTTATGTAAATATATGGTCCCATTAATATCATAAATTAATAATTTTTATATATTCCTTTCATTTTACAATAAGTAATATTTTAGGGAGAAAATATGTTTCAAATTATATTATGTTTTTAACTTTCGATTAAAAAATAATTAATTTTTAGTGTTTTTAACCATTTTTATTTGATAAATTGTTTTATTATTGGTTGAATTGTGTTTTATAGTGTTTTTAAAACAATTATTATAAATTTATTGTTAAAAATTTATTTTATGCTATTTAAAGATATTTCCTATAAATTAATAACTATATAAATTAATAAAATATCATAATTCCAACATTATTAATTTATAGGGGTTTTACTGTAAATGATTAATTATATAAATAACAATGTTAAAAGAGTCTAATGCATGAAAAGAGATGAACGTAACATGCATCATAAAACATCAATCATTATCATCCATGCAAGAAAAACATGATCACTCCAAAAAAAAATTATCTTTCTTCAAACTTATATAAAGCCTTTCATTAATTACACATCTCAATCAATGATCTAATTAATCAATCTCTTCACAACATGATCATCACCAAGTTATTAATATATGTCTTATTCTTCTTCCTCGTAAACTCTGTTCTTCTTCTTCTTCAAGTTCTCGGTCACTATGACCAACTTAACACAACTTCATGGCTAAAGAACCACACCAAATCACGTACAATGTCAAACTGCGGTAGGCCAAAGCCACCGATGTGTAAACCATGGATTTGCAAACGAGCCGGATCACCAATGGCTCAAATGAGATGTTGTCGTAACCAATGCGTTGATGTCTTGTCCGATCCAAACCATTGCCGGTTCTGTTTCCGGAGTTGTAAGTTCGCTTTGTCTTGCTGCGATGGAGATTGTGTAGACACGAACAATGATCCTTCTAATTGCGGACAATGCGGAAACAAGTGTGATTCTTGTGCCCCTTGTGAGTTTGGTATGTGTGGTTATGCTGCTCTGTCGTCTGAGCCTGGAAAACGTCATCGTTGTCCTAAGTTTCATCGGCCACGTACTCCTCCTTCACCGGATAGTAACGGCCGTAGTGAACTTTTTGATGACCGGCCGTGATGATGAATAAATCATAAATCGTAACGTGGTGAGATTGAGTACAGTTTGAGTTTAACTATTGTTGTTCTTCGGTGATTAGTAATTATCGTGTGTTTTAGAGTTCATTTTTTCAATGAATTTTATCACTAATGTGATAATAATTTGGTTTATTTGAATATTTGGGTTCATCGTGTTTTGTATAGTATCGTTTGTAATGTTTTATGGTCGGTCCAGTTGTTACGGTCGCTTTATAAATGAAATATCAAATAATTTGGTTCATTTCGATTGATTTCTCTCTCTCTTTTGTTGTTTATTTAAATAATAACCATTGTTTTTTTTGGGTAAACTCGAAAGTCGAAATATGTTATGTACAATTTCATTTTTTGATATAAGAAACTTTTTAGTTTACAAAATCATTTTTAATTTGTTTCTTATGTCGGTTTTGGTGTTTTAGATTTCTAAAGTTTAGAAACTTAAAACATATTTTCTTTACTGAACAAAATTTATTCATATTGTAATTAGGATTATACATGCTGTAAAGTGAGAATTTATAATTGATATATGTATACGAGCATATACAATATTATACATATGGAGAAAGATTTATTAATATCCACATATCGTAGAAAACTTCCACATATTAAGAATTTTCATAAATTTAAAGTGTGTGGTATTATTAAAAATGATTTTGGTGGTAATTTTAGAAATATAATATATTTTTTGTAGTGTGAAATATTACTTTTATTATAAATTATGAGAATAATTATTTAATGATAATAATTTATCTGTTGCATAAAGATCACGATAGACATGCGAACTCACGAAGAGATCGCACATCCTAATGTAAAACTATTAATTAATCATTTGTTGACCACTATACTAAAAGGGTTTTTATACATCGGAAATATAGTACAAGTGATTTTTTGAAAATTTGTATTCTTAAGTATATTGAGAAAGAAGATCAGAGTTGGAAAACACAACAATTAAGAAGACATGTATGATTATTTAAAAAATGTCGGGATAAGATAAGAAAAAATAATTTGGGCCGATGAAACAATAGAGAGTCATGGGGTCACTTAAACCTTGCTTAGCGGGCCGAAGAGATGGACTATAAAAATTCTATAACTTTTCATGTAATATAAAATTTATAAATCGTCATTCTACAACTTTCATGTAGTTCCACCACCGGTTGTAGCCGCCGTGTTTGTAGCTGTACTGTATACATATTGTAACCGAGTTTATGCATGTTTTAGTTGGAGTTATACATCTTACAGAAAGATTGTACAAAGGCTAATACTTGTTGTGACTGAGTTTATAAATATTGTACTTGGATGTGTATATGTTTTATTTAGGCCTAGGTCAGTGTTATGCGAGCAAATCTCATTCAATTTATATTGTAAATTTGCAACACATCTTCCATCGAGATAATGAAATGATTTCTTTGTGTGTTTTTAAAAGAAAAACCTTGTTGACCACTTTAAAAATAGAAAGAGTCGCTTTCGCGAACTACTAAGTTTGATGTTTGATGTGTGTATGAGCACATTAATCTTTCAATGTTTTAGATTTACTAGACTTTAGTTTGGTGGAATCCACCTTCTTAGCTATAGCATGTGAACATTTTTTATTCTATTTTGTTAATAAATGTTTATAGATTTGAGCGGTAGGGATAATAAAACCCAATGAAATATACCTTTTATGGTTCATATGTGAATTTTCTTTTTTTTATTGTATTATTAACATATATAAGGGGCCATGTGGTCTTGGGAGATAGACTATCATACAAAAGCAAGTGTTTTTTTTGTAGTAACTGAGATAATGCATGTATCGGTTCTGCGACACGTTTTTGTTGATATATATATAGTGTTGTATGATAGACCAACATTACTAAAATAGTTTATTTATTTATAATTGGTTAAGAACCAGATTAACATTTTTTTTTGTTTTCTTTCTGTGTTTTGGCTTTATGAGTTGAATCGTCTCCTTGATATAAGAGGTTTCTTGGAAGCTAATACATTATATAATTGTTGTTATTTATTAGAGATGGGAAATAAAAGTTGAGGGGGAGATGTCATTAGGATTCAGGAAGACGAAAGAGAATGAAAAAGCGTGGAAGGAGCAAACTGAATCAAAAACTGTGTGTCCCACTTTTCACCACTCGTTAACGCGTCTCATCTCAACAATCAACATAACTTCTATATTTATTATTGATTAGTTTCAAACAATTTAATCATGAAAAACCTAAGGTCATCTCCATCGAGAGTATTTAAAAGGATTTTTTAGAAATAAAAAAATATAAAATAATGAAAACAGATGAGAGAGAGGGAGAGACGTTTCTTCATTGAGAACTTTCAGAGACGTTTCTTAGCAAATGCTTTGTGGTCATTGGCTCATTTTATTTTTACTTTAAATTTTAATTAAATTATAAAATTATATTAATTAAATATAGTTAAAATATCCTTTCGAGAGATTCAACTGATGAAGATGCTCTAAGAAATAGAATCGAACAAATATATATATATATATATAGACTGAAAGGCTTCTAACAAATACGAATTTAAATAGTAATTTACATGATAAAGGAATGACTTCACAGCTAATAAAAATGTAGACTGGTAATCTATTTCACTTATTTCAATAATTAAATTATAAAAATATGAAATTATGTAAATCCAAAATATTTTGGTTAAATTAGTTTATGATTTTATATTTTACTCGACAGAAATTTTGTTAGTACGATATTACTAGTCAAAATTTTAAATTTCGGAATATACAATATTATTTATATCTTTTTAATATATTATTTGTTTTAATTGAATATAAAAAATCTAGATGTTCATATGTATACAAAATAAAACAAACATTACAAATCAATATCAATAAAAAAAAATAAAATAAATACGAAATATTAAAATTTAAAATATATAGACGACATAAATATAAAATTTATAGTTACTATATATATATTAGAATTTGTATTCATCAAATTAATTATAAAGTGTTATAATTTTACAAATGAAAAAAAACTCCCAAACAAAATGCTATTTTTAATTTTAATTACTTCAAATTATTTTATATAACATCTCAAATATCAAAATTTTGGCGGTTTTATATATCTATTCTGTTTAATTGCAAAACAAATACACATCAAAAAGTGATTATGATAGAATGAAATAGATTATAAATACCATAAAAATTTAAGATAATCACTTTGCATCCATTCTTATTTAATTTGATTGCTATAGTGTAAGACGAACAATTTTTCAATTAAAGGTCATTGAACTCTCCCTCAATAGTTAAATTGAATAGTGTAGTAGTTAAATACAAAATTTGGAAAGGAAAAAAAAAAAAGAGAGAGAAAGTACTCTTACAAAATGATTGATGGTTTTTAAGGAGTGAAGAAGGGTGTGTATTATTTACCCATTAATTTACCCAATAGTAAAATAATCAGAAATGGAGTCTTTTAGGTGTGGCGTACGAAGAAAGAAGAGAAATAAAAATGAATTAAAAATGGTGGGAAGGTGGAGCAGTGAAGAGAGCGCAGAGAAGCAAGTGCCAATCTCTTTCCCTTGTCTCCTCCTCTTACCACACCTATCGAGACACCTTTTCTTTTTTCCAAAAATAAATTAATTAATAAAATATTCTCTTTATTTTTGTTTCTTTTTCTCTAATCGATCGATGCGTTTCGAATTTGAATTTGCTAATTCGTTCTAATTTCTAACGACTTCAAATTATTCTAAATCCAAATAATGAATATGAACTAAAAGTATTCAAGGTGCACAAATAAAACGATATGACTTTAATCAAAAATTAACTCTCGATCACATAAATAAAATTCATTTGTTGACAAAAAAAAATCATTATATTTTAAGAAATCATATGTAATTATGCCATAGATTATAATTAAAAGAATTGATTCATTGATAATATATAAATTTCAGGGATTAAATATACTATTATATATATATATAAATAAAAGGTGATTTTAGTGTATATCATTAGTTGACCAGAAAATTAAGAAAGTAGGAATATATATTTAAAAATTAAATTGATACGAAAGAGAAATCAATTTTAACCCCAAAAAGTCTTTTTAATTTTGCTTATTTACGGAAAATGCCATTGTTCTTAAAACTATGTTGTCGGCGAGAAGACTCGGTAATACTGTTCATCGTTCTCTGACAGCACTATTCACAAGCCGAAAACACTGTTCATCGAAGGTTACATAATGCACATCTACACTGTATTATGTAGCTAACATGTTAAACAAGTTAGCATATTGTGAACAATACATGTTAAATCGATTTTCCATCGTACATGTTAAATCAGTACCCAACATACATGTTAAACCAATTATCCATACAAAATACATGTTAAACAAGTTATCCATAGAAAATTATCATGTTAACTCAATTATTAAATCACATGAAATATAAGTTATTGTACCTATCATCGTTATCACTGTTGTCGGTGTCGTCATCATCGTTATCATTACCACCGTTGCCGTTGTCGTTCGTTGTTGTCATCGTCACCACCGGCACCATCGTCATCACCACCGGCACCATCGTCGTCACCAACCTAAACCGCCATCTCCGTGCATCGTCACCATCATCATCATTCTCCACCTTCACCTTTCTCCATTGTCATCAATTTGAAGAGAGAAAGAAATCAGTTTTTGTAAATAATTAAAAAGTTAAAGGGCAAGAAAGACTTTGAAATAGCAACAGTGAGAAAGAGAAAGTGACGGCTGCTCAAATTTAAATACCTTGTTATTTAATGTCATCCAGTGGTGTTTCTCATAAATAAATTATTATAATTATAAATATAATTCGTGTAGTTTTTGTCCACTAAAATAATTAGTGTAGTTTTGAATACATTGTTCTGATAATGGAAACGATGGTTGTGGTGTTAGCGACATAATACCATTTAGTTCATACATGTTGTCATATAAACCATATACTTCGTGTATTTTTGAATACATTAATATTCTTTGCATGTGTAGTCATGTGATGACGTATACTTCGTGTAGCTGACAATCATTTTTCCTTTTGATAATTTTGCATAATGATTGAATTTTAGAATATAAATTGTGAAGACTATGGACGGGGTTTGGTTAAGATTGTAGTTCTAACATTTTTGTTATAAATTTTAGGATATAAGTATTTTTGTTATAACGGTAAAATTTTTGTAATTTATAAAAATGAAAATTTTGATAGATGATTGTGCGTGTGTTGGATTATTAGAGCATGAACAATGGTGTATTTTACCCTAGGTTCTTACGTAATTAAAACTCAAAAATTTAATAAAAATTGGGCTTTAATCAGAAAATTAGATCTTAAAGAAGAACTTTAAGTATGGACAGCGAGAAACAACAAAATCTTCAGCGATAAGACCTATACAGAGGAAGATGTAGCCACTAAAGCTATTCTAGATGCTAAAGAATAGATCGATGCCCAATCCCCAAAAGATCCAAAGCCAATCCCTAAATCTGGAGGCTCAAGAGAAGGTGTAGCACTAACATCATATGTCGAGCTGATGCGGCATGGCGAAGTGAGGGGAAGGTGGCAGGACTCGGCTGGGTATTCACAGATGGATATAATCGTAGGATCGTTTGCAAATCGGAAGCAGCTCCCTTTGTTCGATCGCCGCTGATGGGAGAAAGTCTGGCGATCAGATCAACCCTAGAGGATGCATAGAATCAGACTCTGGTCAAGTGATTAACGTTGTGACGTCGAGAGGTGATTTCTCCGAGCTTCATGGTGTCGTTTCAGATATCCAATTCCTGATGAAAGAGTTTGAAGCAATTCAATTATGTTTTATTAATCGGGAGTTTAACAAGATAGCAGATGAGCTGCCTAAACAAGCCATAATATTGTATCCACTAAACTCAACTTAGGGCCCATAAATGAAAGATTGAAAGTTTGCTCAAAAAAAAAAAACTTTAAGTCATGTTTAGTGACACGTGTCTGAAGGAGAGTGGATTGGTATTTTTTTGTCGGAAAAAAATAAAACTTTTTTTTGTGTTTTAATAAATGAAATAAACTTTTCATAAAATAAAAAAAACAATTTTTTTTTTAATTAAAAACCTCATCAAATGTTTTATTATTGAAGGAGGAAAAATAAATTAGGAATTCTTAAATTAAAACCACAATAAAAAATTGCTAAAAAATTTACATGAGATTTACCATTGTTTATGCTCTTAGAACCCTTAAAAAAATTGAATTTGTTTACTGTGGAAGAACGTTGTCTCCGCTATAACTATCGGTAAGTGGGGAGCAAACCAAACTAGGTCATTCTAGATGTCAAAGATTCACTCATTCAACCGTAGTCGAGAAGGGTCATTGCCTATTTGTTTCAATAACAAGACTCTTCGTCTAATCACATTACTCATTTTGATTAAAGCGTTAGAGAGTATTCAAATAGATACACCATTTCTTCCCTTTTTTCCCCTCTCTTTTTTTTTCTTCTGAAAATTGCTTTGACAATGTTCATTTTGTAGATTAGACCTAACAACATGCATCCCACCAAATAGAACTCATTAGGAGCACATCTTTGAGTCTTAGCATAGGTTCGTCTCTAACACACTAAATTCTCATCCTATGATTATTAATTATTTTAATTATATTAATTTCTTTTTCAAAAAAAAAATTCAACCATTTGAAAATATGTATATGAACAATTTGTTATATATTATGTGAGCCTTTTTTTTGAATTTAATGTAAAATTTATTAAAACTAAAAAAACATTTTTATAATTAACGTTTATATCTTTTTTTGGAATAAGAAAGAATTTTGTAATTGGAAGAAACTAACTAAAACTTGAAAGTCTTCGATTTGCATCATGGAGATCGTGTGACGAACTACATAATCATTTATTCCTCGTATGTTTTGTCGTCCGTAGCTTGGATTGAGTTTAGTCGATTTCGAATTTTTTTGTTAATATTCTTAATCAGTCTGGTCGGAGGAAATATACCATTTTGCAATTGTAAGAGCATCTCCAACCAAATACCAAATTTGGTACCAAATTGCATTTTGCAATAAATTTTGCTCCAACCCAATCTCATTTTCAATTGCAAAATGGTATAATGCTATTTTTGGTTTCAAATATGCAACCATCTCATTTTTCAATTTTGCAATTGAACTTTTTTATTTATAAAATTGTCATTCCAATTTTAGATACTTTTAATTTTAGAGTTATAAATAATTATTTTGATGATGATTTTTTTTTTGATGATTATAAATATTAAAACATTCTAATATATAAAATTAAAATGCAAATAATATTATTTAATAGAAAATATAAAAACATAATACTAAATTTAAAATAATTAAAAAATACTTAAAAAAAAATTTAGTACAACAATGATTGGTTACTTAATAAGTGTAATGTAATGTGTTTTGTTTTTCATTTTTATGTAGTGTAATGTGTTTTTTTAAAATTATAATAATGAACTTTCAAAATATAATAATTTATGAAAATTTTGAGAGAAATTAAATAATTGGGTCAATTTGTAAATTTTAAAGAAAATATGTATAATTAGCAATTAATAATAAAATAGAAAAAGAAGAATATACTAAAAATATTCCTTTTGACATGAAAAATGCAATTATTGGTTGGAGAGAAATCTAATTGCATTTTACAATTATTGCATTTTGCAATGAAAAATGCAATTATGGNTCATACGTTTGTTACGACTCAAATCATTTTTTGTAACGAAAATCCAAAACATAAAAAAGAAAAACAAAAGAAGAGAAGCAAAATAATAAGTAACCGAGCTGGTCGGTCTTGTGGGGCGGGCGTGAAGGTAGAGAGGTATTCGTGAAAAAGGGGAAAAAAAAAAAACTCTATTCCAACTATTTTTATAATTTAATTTAAAAATAAAAAAAATATCACGAAAACCAGTAGTTAAAAAGAAAAAACAAATTTGAATTTAATAATAAGAAAAAGCTTTGTGTTGAAGAGAGTTCCCTATCTCCATTGCCCACCATCTCCCTCATCTTCTTCCATCTTCTTCCTCTCTCAGACTCTTTTTCCATTGTCATTACTTCTGGTTTTCCACATCTTTTGATCTCGGTATGAGGAGAGGTAGAGGCTCTTCCGCCGTCGCCGCCGCCGGACCTACCGCGGTTGCCGTCGCCGGCGCCGCCATCGCGAATCACAACGGATCCCTCAAAGAGACGCGATTTAGAGGCGTGAGGAAGAGACCCTGGGGTCGATTCGCAGCGGAGATCCGTGATCCATGGAAGAAGTCTCGTGTTTGGCTCGGTACTTTCGATTCCGCCGAGGAAGCCGCACGCGCTTACGACGCCGCCGCGAGAAACCTCCGTGGACCAAAGGCCAAAACCAATTTCCCGATCGATTGTCCTCCTTCTTCTTCTCCCCAACAACAACTCAACTACCACCAGCAGCAACAACAGAATCTGCGATTCTCATCTTTCGCGGCGAATCAGAATCAAAACCAGGTCGATCCGTTTATGGACCATCGGTTATACGCCGGAGTTTCTTCCAACCTCCCGGAGCAGCAGTATCCGATTGTTAGCCGGCCGACTAGCAGCAGCATGAGCAGCACCGTCGAATCGTTCAGCGGACCGAGACCTACGGCGACGAGCTCCGTCGCGAAACCGCCGTCGATGACGAAGAGATATCCTAGAACTCCTCCTGTAGTCCCCGAGGATTGTCACAGCGACTGCGATTCCTCGTCGTCAGTTATCGACGACGGAGACGACGATCTCGCATCCTCTTCCCGTCGTCGGAATCCGCCGTTTCAATTCGATCTTAATTTCCCACCGTTGGATGATGTTGATTTCTTCAACGGCACAGATGATCTTCACTGCACCGATCTACGTCTCTAATGAATGGGTAAACGAAAAAAAATCACAGATCCGTGATTTGATGATTCAATGAAAAACAAAAAAAATCCCCTTCTCCAATTTTTTTTTTTGTGTTTTTCACAAAGAATTTTTTTTTTTTTTTTTTTTAAGTTTCTGTTTCTTTGATCTCATAATATTTTTACTATGCGGGAGAAATAGAAAGAAAAAGAAGAAGGTAGAAGAAGATATGGTGAAGAGCTTGTGCTGGTTCTGTTTCTTCTCTGATGATATATTGTAAGAATATCGATATGATTATTATTATTATTACATCTTCAATCAAGAAGAGGAAAGACGAACGATGATCTGTGTTTGTCTGTTTACTGTAAGAAAAAAACCAGATCTGGGTTTTCGTTTTTTTATCTGTTTCTTGAGAAAGATCAACCCCTCTCATTGTAACATATACATTTGGAACCGATGATTCTAAATAATCAAAATCTAGAATCTTTCTTTAGATTTCGTTTAAACTCTTGTCTTCATCTTCATGAGCTCTGCAATTTTTTCACATTATTATACAAAATAACATCTTTGGCTTTGATTCGACTCATTATTTGATGAGTTTGATTCAAGATCAGATCTTGCACAGAGATGGTTACGAAGATGTGGCTTCTTTAGAATCATGAATGTTTAACGTTTACACCTTCTGGTATATTAAGCTAGAACTTAGAAGTAAGTTATTGAAGCTTGTTTTTTTTTTAACTCTTCTGATATTAAATTTAAACAAGTTCGGTTTGTATACTGAGCAATGAGTGATTTGGATCTTGGGTATATGAGATATATATTTTTTGGGCAAATCTCAAAAATGCTTTAGATCTTAGGTTTTTGTGTTCGATTATTATTACCATGACATTGAAATTATAATTTTGTTAACCTATTATAAATTTAAAGTTTAGTAAGGAATTTCGAAAGTTAAAATATGGGTCCTAAATGATTAGTACTACATATTGACCAAAAAAAAAACGATTAGTACTATTTACTAAAATATTAGGAACTCATTTTAAAACTAAAATTTTGATTTTCTCTTTTCACTAAAAATAAAAATAAAACTGTAGTACTTTCGAAACAAAATTTTGTTTTTAATGGTATTTTAAAGCATTTTTTAAGCCTTTTTGTTTTTGTTAAAGAAGTTTTATAGGTAATTGAGACAAGTGTTTTGGTTGAGTTTGGTGGGCAATATGATGTTTTGGGTATTTAATTTTGAGAGGTATTCGGTGGCAGGCAGATTCGTTTCGTGTTTGACTCATTAGATTAGATCTTGTGTTCGGCGTTACCCTCAAATTCGGGCATCTACTTTATCTTTTCTGCCACCTTTCAGACAACGGTTAAACGACCTTTGGGTCTGAAACAAAACTCACAAGCTTTTTTACAGTTTTCTTCGAATTAATAGAGAATGAAACTATAGAGTAAAAAAAATTAAGAAAAACAAATGCAACTTAATTGCAGCGATTTTTGTAAAATTGTACGTGATTACTAAATATTTTTCCGAATCTCAGATTAATTCTGTCATTCCACCATTTCTCGGATTATTAACAATCAAAACTTTGATGCAGGAGCTTAATCATTTCGAACTGGAACCTAGTCATAAAGATTGAATAGTTTCGGTAAAGAACCGAGTTAAAAAATTGGGTGGTTTGTCCATGTGCTTGGGCTATCCATAAGCTTGGGCTATGGTTTTGAAAAGGCCAATCAATACTTGGCCTGCATCAGATTTGGTCCAAAACAATCCCAATCAAACGTTTATAGTAACACCATTAACCTTTTGCTAACTTTTTATTCTTGTTACATGCAGTGATAATTATGTACAAGATTAAAATATATTCAACGTAATGAATTGATACAAAAACAAACTCAATATAATTATGTACAAGATTAAGCGTTTTCTCCAAAATGAAACTTCTCTTATCCCATAATGATGAGCCCTAAATTTTAGTTTGCAACCATTAAGTAGATCAATAATTAACTTTGCTTACTATCGCCTTCAAATATGATTCGTCTATATCCTTGACTCTAACAATGTTTTTTTTTTTTTTTTTACTCTAACAATGTTGCATCGCCATTATGAGTGTTTGAAATTCACAAATCAAAGCTGGTAACGAAAGACCTTTAGCGTGTCCGCAGGCCCGGCCTTGAGCCCAAGCAGACCAAGCCCATGCTTGCGGCCCTCTTTTGTATATATAAAAAATCGGCCCTCAATTTATAAAAATTGTCCTTAGTCTAGTGGCAAGTGTGATTTTATACTTTATTTATCTCTTGAGTTCGAATCCCAGCTGAGCAATATATTTTTTTTTTAAAACCAAACCAGCCCATTTTCTATTTGAGCTTGCGGCCTTCAAAATTTCAGGGCCGGGTCTGCGTGTCCGGATCCGATGTAAAAACCATCACTATTTCTCACAATCCAACCTGCTTGATTTCGCTCATTACTATTAATGAAAGAGCCATCGAAATTACATTTCATCCATCCGCGAGAGGGCCTTTCCATGCTGACCATTGTCAAGGAATTTGAGGAAAATGTTCCCATTGTGGGATGATACGATGTCAAGGTTTTATAATATCTTTAGAGCAATGTATGAACAACTTGATGATGGTCCCCAGAGGTGGACTAAAAATTATTGGCCAGAGGGTTATAAGTGTTAGAAAAACGGTACGACACATGCATGCATCGATATTTTGCAATTTTTAGGTAAAGTAAAATTGTTCCTGTTCTCCAGATTCTAAAATTACGTTCTCATAATTAATAATTCCCGTCATGTATATTTTAATTGTCAAAAATTTGTACTATTGAATAGTTTATATGATAATTTTTTTTCTTTCTTAAGTTGACATTTTAAATTTTTTTTTTTTTTTTTATGTTTTACTAAAATTAAAGATTTACCAAATGTAAACAAAAACTGCATTGGCGTTTTTGGTTATAATATACAAGTTCATAAACCAGATGATTAAGCCAACTAATCTGCAAAGCTGCCTGACCGTTAAATCCATTTTTTATGTTTTCTTATAATTTACACAAATTCGTGACATACAGTCACCGTCAATTTAAAATAATCGATTAAACGTGATTAATCTGCCGACATACTTGCTCCTTATATGGTTCAGATACACGTTTATTTATATAACAATTTCAGCATTTCGTAAAGTATTTTTGATGATTTTGGTCGAAAAAAAGTAATAAAGGAGTCAGTGATTCCTTTTCCGTTTCTGGAGTTATGTAAATAGTACCATCATAAAGAAGTCAATAAAGGAGTCAGTGATTCCTTTTGAGATAAGATCATAAGAAAGAATATTACTGAGTTACTGGAGATGATCAAACTTCAAAGAAAAATAAAAAAAGATACAAACTATTATTAGAAGTAATCACTGATGAGATGCAGAAAGATTAGGAGTTGAATCGAATTCCCGTCTCTTTTTTCCTCTGTTTTTGAATCATTTAACATCTAAATTCCTTTGTTCTTTGTCTACGTTTTCTTTCAATAAAATTTATTTTACGATTCTATTTTTCTTTTCTTTTTTTTTAATTATCTTTTTCGCATCAATTATGTGGCCTTGTTATCTTTAATAAAAATGTTAAACATGTGCACAAATTTCCATACTAATTAAAAGATAATAATAACAATTATAATGATATGGATTTTATCAAAGAAAGAACCTAAACATATTTATCAAGCTAACTAAACAAACACTAAGTTTTATTTAAAAAGTGTGGCCCTCTAATTTTTCAAATTTTTGTGGCCTTAGGCTAATGCCTTTCTTCAATAAGTCTAAGCACGGGTATGGGTCTTCGATCACTTAAATCAAATTGATCAATTATTGCACGTTATCGACAAAACTACCGATAGAACGAGTGATGTAGAGATTCTTAATCGCATAGCATAACTGCATAAGTTGTTGACATGTGTTGTGCTCTCTCATTAGCACTCAACGTCATTAGCGAGACCATGACTTGCAAGAAAACTATCCAACAACATCTGCAGAAATCCTGAAAAAGCTCGAACACCTTAAGAATAATATTATTCGAGTCATAAAAAAACCCGTCCAAAGCAGAGTAGAGGAAGATACTTTTTTTTTTTCTTAACTCCACTCTTCTGAGAATCAATTTGGACAATTTCCTTGTGCATATACTTTTTTTTTCTTAACTCCACTCTTCTGAGAATCAATTTGGACAATTTTCTTGTGCATTATACTCGTTTTCCTTTTTATCTCAGATGACATCTGATCGTTTTGGTTTTCCGTTTGTTCTCTGATAACATTTGATCAACAAATCAAAGTTTAACTAGCAATAAGACCATTACTCTTAGATGTGGTAGAATAACCAAGTGTTTTATGGTTTAGTGGCGAAATTTTAAGTCTGCAAAAATGGTCGTTTTGTGTTAGAGCTTTTTAATTCAAATCCTATTTAAGGGCCTATCCAAAATAATAATTTTGAATAAATGAGATCAAATAACCACAAAACAAATGGAATTGTGGTAGACAAATTAATTCATTAAATTATGTGATTAATAAATAAACATGTGAAATAAGTAATTGAAGACTATATAATTATGTGGTTCCATGGTGTCTAACTGTCTATAAAACATAGCCACTAAGGCACTGACATGGTCACACAAATAATCAACCAGATACAAACAAACGAATTTATTTCAAATGATTCACAATTTTTAATTTCTAATTAAAAAATTTGTGAATAATTGCGTATTCGATTGATCATAAGCATCAACGCCAATGCCTTTTAAAAATTATACTTTTCTTCCAGTAAACTTAAGACATCTCCCGCCGGTGGTTATAAACAGTTCTTTAATTAAGGCCTTCAAATGATTCACAACTATTAACTTTTCAATTTAAAAAATTGTGAGTAATTACGTATTCGATTGATAACACATATGCCTTTTAATAAGAAAATCATCGTACATTCAAAAAGAGCCTATTAGTCAAACGGCACGCGTGGCGATGTTTCTACGGTGACTTAAAAAAACCTAAACACATGCAAACTGGGGCCCACTCCACAGCCTATGTTCATCTTAATTTTTCTTCTAATAAATATTTTTAATTACTTAACACATTTCACACAATTTAATAAAACCATTAAAAATTCTGTTTTATCCTTTATTCACACATTAAAAAAAACTATCTCTAATTACAACATTAAATTAGTATGATCAAAAATCGATTTTTATTAAAAAATTTGCATTGAAAATATAAAACGACACTCTTTCTGAAACAAAAATAAAATCCGCGACACTCTTTATAAAACGGAGTAAGTATTTATCTATGTTTATAAAATTAACGAGTTTCCATGAACAATTCTGCTAAAATTCACCAAAATAAGGCAAATTCGAGGATTCCCACAAAATTCGTCGAATCTAGTCATCCCAAGAGATTTTGTTTTGAACAAATTCATACCACAAATTGTTGGTTTTTAAACTTATATATATATATATATATATATAGGAATTAATATGTATAAGATAATATTTTAAATATTTTTTTATTATTTATCTTATTATGGTTTTTGTTATTATCTCATCATTTTTCGTCATATTTTCGGTCATAAATTCTAGTTTTATCATAAGAATGTATTCAGATATGATAATAAACTTATGTCTTTGTTTGAAAATAGAAGAATATGAAATGCTAATAGTAATATTATATAGATAATTGAATATATATTTTCTAATAATAAAAAGTGTTATGTCGCAATTATATCATCATTTCCATGCTATTTTTTTAGAGATTAACCAATCAGTTAATATATAGAAGATTTTAAATTGATTAATATAGATAATTAATAAACTAAAAAAATTAACAATAATGAACAAGGTTACAATAGGTATTATACAAGTTTTTTTAAATTTTTATGAACAATTCTAAAACATCAAATTAAAAAAAAACAGAGAGAGTATTTTATAAAAATAACAAACCATTTCTCTTCCTAACGTCATTTAGGAAATAGCACACAATTAAGTATTTGTTTGAAAAAAATGGAAAGTCATTTACAGTACTTAATTTTAATTAGCTCTCACAATAAATTGTTTACCAAAAAAAACTCACAATAAATTGATCCTTGATTTTATGCTACTCCAAAATATTATCTTTCGCTTTTTAGATGATCTTTAGAAGACAAAACAAAAACAGAAAAAAACACCTTACACGACAGAAAAAAATAACCAACTTATAAATAGCGTTTCCCGGGTCACTTCTGTTCACACAGATCGCGTCACCAATCGCAGAAAAGTTGGAAAATACAACAACAAAAACCGCAAACGCGATTTCTCTCTCTCTCTCTCTCTCGCAATCTCTGATTCTCGCAGCGGTTTCCTTCAACGATCGTCGTCCATGGCGGACATCGACATCGGCGTCGGGAAAGAGCCGTTGATAAACCGCGAGAGCAACAGGAACAAGGTCTTCAATCGCTGCGTCTCGCACCAGCAAGACGAGCTACAGAGCTTCCGTAAATACCTGAGATGGATGTGCGTGGACCACTCGAGCCCATGGACGGCGATTCTCTCCTGGACGATGTTCGTCGTGTTCACGCTCGTGGTTCCGGCGATCTCTCACTTCCTCCTCGCTTGCGCCGACTGCGACAGCTACCACTCCAGGCCGTACGACTCCGTCGTCCAGCTTTCTCTGAGCAGCGTCGCCGCCGTCTCCTTCCTCTGCCTCACCAGATTCGTTAGCAAATACGGTCTCCGACGATTCCTCTTCTTCGATAAACTCTGGGACGAGAGCGAGACCGTTCGCCGAAACTACACCAATCAACTCAATGTCAGTTTCTCTATATTATTATTTCCATCTCAGATTTGAGTTTCGAAATCTCATATCTGGAAATTGAATTTTGATTTTTGAAATGGTTCTGTGTTTTGATCGTTTCTTCCATTTTCGTCAATCCAACTAAAAAAATTCGCAATTTGTTTGAAATTTTGGATCCTTCTTCTAGATCATGTCGCAGTATGCTGAAGCTAACGATAGATCTCTTTCCTCTTCCTCTAATGGTGTAAAGTGTAAACAACCAAGAGACAACTCATCTTTGCCACAAAAATTTCAAGTTGAAAAAAATAGCAATTATTGTAAAAGAAATAATATTCTATTCTTATGGCAAATAAATTGTACAAAGAATATAAATCAAGATAGAAAAAAAAAAAGGAGAAGATAGAGAGAAGAGAAGAATCATGAATATTATAAAGCTAGGAAACTACTCGACGCATCTTAAAAGGTTGAGTAGCAAAGACTAAAGAAAATATAATAATTACTTATGATTGCTACTTTCTTCTGTAACAACATTTCTGGGTTTAAAAGTTCAAACCTTTAGCGAATTCTTCCTTGTAAAAAATCTGGATTTACAATATTACTTGTTCCACAAGGATTACAAAGTTTTGATGTTTTTACTATTTTTTGCAGACTTCGCTTCATATTGTCTCCTACTTCGTGATCCCATGTTTCTCAGCAATGAGCGCATACAAAATATGGTGGTACGCTTCGGGTGGTTCTCAAATACCTTTCTTAGGAAACGTTGTCTTAAGCGATACAGTCGCTTGTGTGATGGAGCTCTGTTCTTGGCTTTACCGGACAACCGTAATCTTCCTTGTCTGTGTTCTCTTCCGTCTCATCTGTCATCTTCAGATCCTTCGCCTCCACGACTTTGCTCAGCTCTTTCAGATTGATTCAGATGTTGGTTCTATCTTGTCTGAACATCTACGTATCAGACGTCATCTCAGAATCATCAGCCATAGATATCGTTCTTTCATTCTATGCTTGTTGATTCTTGTTACCGGAAGTCAGTTTTCTTCTCTGCTTATTACTACAAAAGCTTACACTGAAGTCCATATCTACAGAGCTGGAGAACTCGCAGTAAGTTTTCTTTCACTCACTATATATATATATGTTCGTTTCTAAATAAACCCATTTACTTTTTGCTTTTTATCTCAGCTTTGTTCCATGACATTAGTCACTGCATTGCTTATACTATTACGAAGTGCATCAAAGATCACACACAAGGCTCAAGCTGTGACATGTTTAGCTGCGAAATGGCATGTATGCGCGACGTTGGAGTCTTTTGAGACTGCAGATGGAGAGACTCCAACTTTGATTGCTAGAAACAACAACAACAGTAACAAAGGCAATGATATTATTACGTTAGCAGAATCAGAGAGTGACGATTATGGTGACGAAGAAGATGATCTAGACAATAATAACATTATTCACGCTTATGCTTTCAGTACCATCTCATTCCAAAAACGACAAGCTCTAGGTAACAAAGAAATCAAATTTCTTCTGCAATGCTTTTTTTTTTTAATCTTAATGGTCTCTCTACTTAATTATGTCTGGTTGGAATTTTTTTTTTTTTTTTTTTTTTGTGTGTGTAGTGAGTTATTTCGAGAATAACAGAGCAGGAATCACAGTTTACGGGTTTACACTTGATAGAGGGACACTCCATACAATTTTCGGACTTGAACTGTCTCTTGTTCTCTGGCTTCTCGGTAAAACCATTGGCGTTTCTTGAATCTTTTGGCACTGAATCACTTTCAAATTCTTGTTCTTTTTTTTTATTCTTCTCTTCACTGTAAATTAATTAATTTATGGTTTAATACGTCAATGTATTGTTATTGTTATAGAGTTCATGTTATTGTTAATTAGATTCAAAAATAAAATTGTTTTCCCTTTCAATCTTTTAACTCCTAGTTTTTTTTATAGTCTGCAAGTCCTTGTACTTTTGCAAAAGAAATATAAACTTTATCCTCACGAGCCATGTATTACAATTACATCATGTTACCACATGATGTACGAATTTATAAGGTTACAGCGAATTAAGGAGTTATTTAACAAAAGTATCTTGAGAAAAGTTCAAGCTAAACTACAAAACTAGAACTGAATCATAACACTAATTAAGCTCAGAAAGTTGAAATACAAGCCCTTCATAGAACAAAGATTCCGTAATCAAAACCCAGCCCAAAGGTTAGATTAAAGATATCATCACTTACCATCACTTACTAGTTACTATATAATATACCTCGAAGACAAGTGGGTGAGAGGACACTGAATGCTCATCTCAGTAACTTTTGTCTCAATCATTCACAGCTTTTGTCTTCCTCTCGATTTTCTGTGACATTCTTCTGTATAGTCTCTTCGACATTTGGTGTGGTATTCTGCTGTTGGGAATGATCTGTGTTCGAATGCAAAGGAGGCTGGGACGGTAAGTTTTCTGTCTGAGAAGCTGAATCCTCCTCTTGTAATGATGGTTCGGCGATGATCTTCGGGTCTTTATCTTGACAATCCGCGGAAACAGATCCCTCAGTAACACCTTCGCTCGGGTCTTCTTTCTTATCCAGAATCGGAGGATTAAGTGTCTCTGAGTGAGATACTGGTTCTGAAGGATCATCACACACAGCGTCGTTTCCTATAGGTCCTTGTGATTCATTTTGACTATCAACTGCTCGATTCATAGATGCGTCTTCAGCTTCAACCGTTTGACTCATAGCTGCTGCATCTTCAGCTTCAATAGTTTGACTTATAGCTGCTGCGTCTTCAGCTACAACCGTTTGACTAGCTGCTGCGTCTTCAGCTTCAACCGTTTGACTTATAGCTGCTGCGTCTTCAGCTTCAACCGTTTGACTTATAGCTGCTGCGTCTTCAGCTTCAACCGTTTGACTTATAGCTGCTGCGTCTTCAGCTTCAACCGTTTGACTTATAGCTGCTGCGTCTTCAGCTTCAACCGTTTGACTTATAGCTGCGGCGTCTTCAGCTTCAACCGTTTGACTAGCTGCTGCATCTTCAGCTTCAACCGTTTGACTTATAGCTGCTGCGTCTTCAGCTTCAACCGTTTGACTTATAGCTGCTGCGTCTTCAGCTTCAACTGTTTGACTTATAGTTGCTGCGTCTTCAGCTTCAACCGTTTGACTTATCGGTGCTGCATCTTGAGCTTCAACTGCTCGGCGTGCAGCAGCTGCTGCGTCTTCAGCTTCAACTGTTCGGTCTACAGCTGAATCCTCAGTTGGTTTTGCTGTCTCATGATGAGGTATTGCCTCTTGCTTAAGCTTTAGATTAATTTTACCAACCTTCTTCTCTGCGGGTAACTGAACTTCGGCTGAACTAGAAGACATTTTTGCTGTGGTGGCGCTTCTCATAACGCGACCATATTTAGGAGGAAAAGACTTCCCATTGTATAATTGCACACATCTTGAGCAATGCCATTCAGATTTTGGAATACCTTTTATATTGTTAGCTTGTAGGCACTTCAAGTGATATCCTTTTTCACAGGCATCACATATTAGCACCGTCTCTACTTCATTGACAGTTCCTTGACACATCTGGCATGTCATTGCTTTACTCATATACTCTCTTGAAGGTGGATTCCACATGACATTTTGTTTAGCCCGTGGTTGCAGAACTTTATGGATTATCTTAGCAATTTCAGTATGGTGGTTGTTCCCAAAAGTTGAAGAAGTCTGACCATAAGTCACTCCTTTCATGCCTGGGAATGTACCTGGCTGCGTGTGAGACATGAACGGTCTAAAGCTCGGATCTGTGACTCTTGAAGAACTCGGAGCATGAACTTTGCTCTCTGATGGAGTACCAAATGATATGGTTGAACTGGAAGGAGGTTGAGCAGACCAAGATGTAGCATTCCCAAAATAATTTCCAGCAGGAACTGCTGGTTCAAAAGAAGAGGGTAATAATTTAGCGATCATAGATAATTTGTCCACAATCAACCAGAAAAAAAAAAGAGAAGAAAATATCAAACTCAAACTCGAACTCAAAATGAAAACCTCACAGACTATTCAAATTTTTAGAGAGCTTAAAAGAACCAAGAAATATTATCAGAGAAAAAATATATATACGCGGAAGTCACCAGTAAACTTTCTAAAGACAACTGAATTTATCAAAGCTCACAGAGATTTGGAAAGTAAGTTAATAACTTCAAACAAAACAATGGGTAATAGTATAGTGGCACTATAGGGACCTTCATTAAGTTTTCCAAGTCTAATGTATAAAATAAAACCATAGCAAATCAACCAAATGACCAAAAAACTCACCACCCAAAAACCAAAATTGAGCTAATTCTTCGAGCTGATGATATCATCATCTAACTCGTAACATATCTTGAAAATAAAATGGGGACAGAACGAGATAAGCAAAGTGGACTTACCTGGTCCCTGAGAAGCACCGGTGTGCATATCTGGCTTAAACTGTGGTCTCTCGATTCTAGATTGTGTTATTCCTCCTGATGCATCCCTAACGAAATGGCTTCCAGTTGCATTAACAGAACTAGTGGATGCCTTCATTTCACTATTAGGCCACTGGTGTGGCATAGAAACATTATTTGCTGCAGAAAACATAACACACAATGAAGAACATTGTCATGACTCCTGAAGTTATTAGTAGTTGATGTGTTATATTGAAAAACTGATTGTAAGCATAGCTATACCCGGAGTTGAATGACCTGGAGATGTATAGGTAGTGGATACTATCGGATGCTTTTTTGATTCTTCCATCTGAAAACAAACATTGGGGAAAAGAAAAAAACAAATATTCTATCATCTACCCAATACGAAATTGCTCCCTGATTAAATCTAAAACCAAATAGACAATCCACCTTACGATAAGAGAGAAAATTGATAATTCGAGGCTATACAGAAGATTAGTTTCTCACAGTACTAAACACTTAGATCAAGGGGGGAAATTTCAAAACAAAATTTAGAATTCGTCCATGAATTGTAGTGAGATTGAAGAGTAGAACAAACCTTTCTCTTCCCAAGAGATAGCTTCTCGGAGATGGTTAATTTAGGGGCTCGAAATCCTAATCTCTGATCCTTAAGCTTACTATTCAAACCCAGATCTTCAATCACAGCTCCGATGGCATCCCTACCGATAATCTCCTTTGGAGTGAACTCCTGACACATCTCTGCCAATTTCGACTTGGCTTCAACCATCAGCTCCAGCTCCAATTCCGTCGGGCTTTTCCCTCCTCGGATCCTCTGCAATGCCGATAGCACAAGAACAATCTCCGCCACTCTATTCACTTCCTCGTCAAAACGCGGCTTCTTCAACGGTGGAGCCACCGATTCTTCCCCTCCGTCTTCGATCGCTTCTCCAACCACCGAAGTCATTACGACGGGTTCGAGATTCACCGGTACATCACTAGCCGCAACATCCATCCGAGCCACGAAGGAGAGGAATCGCGAGAGACGGAGAGAGAGAGAGAGGGAGAGAGAGAGAGAAACCCTAGAAGAAAGAGAGGGAGATCTGAGTTTCACAGAGAAAGTGGGTTTAAAAATTCGAAAAAGAAAATTAAAAGATTAAAATCTCTCACAAAACCTTATTTTTTCGCGGGTAAAATTTGGGGAAATTTGGGAGCACGAGTCGATACCGAATTTACAAAAGAATTTGTTTGCAGCAGATGAAAGGATTTTTAGAGAGAGAGAGAGAGAGAAGATGAGGGAGCGTGCTTTGGCTGCTATTTTCTAGAGAGAGAAAATATAATATAGGAAATATAAATCTGTAAAAGAGCTGCTCAACTTTTTTATGGTTTAAAGTTGGGCCTGTTTATATTAAGGCCTTATTATAACGTAGGCCCATTAACTTCTTCTAAACGGACCAGGGAAATGCCTTGTTTCATATTTTGCGCAGAAATGGAAGAAGTGAATGTGTCAATGATTAAGGTTGTGTTTTGTTTGTAGAACGCAATCACCTTTTGCATTTCCTGCAATGTTATTAAAAAATTATTCCTTGCGGGAACTGGATTAAGTTTTGAAATCTCTGTTTACCTAAGCTAACCTCAAGTCCTTCTGCCGTAAGGCAAGGAAGAGCACCAACTATAGATAGATTATATGAACCATTGAAGCCAGTGCAGATAACTTTATTGAAGTCTATCGCAACAGGGAAGCCGTCTGAATAGAGCAGCTGTTTCGGGATGACGGTCCAACCAAGTCGAATTTCGGTGAAACCAGCAAATTTGCTCAACGAACTTGTCTCCATAACGACATGTACGCAGTTGTGTCCATGAAGAAAGTTGTTGAAATAAATGGACCCTTTGAAAGCTATAATTAAGCATTCTATTACCTGCTATGCTCCAGGGATTTTGAATATGGAGCGTGGGTTATCATCAGACATGTACATCGCATATGCGGAATCATACAGTATTATTGATCTGTTAAACTGAAGCAGAAGTAGACCAAGACAAGACAGCAAACCTTGAAATTCTTTGACTTGTATTCCACAACAATGTCAACAAAATATGTGATCAGAAATCCTTCAACAGTGATTCTGACATAGCCGGAGTCACACCACTGATCACCACTTGTGTTCTGGAATTCGAAGTAGCGTTGAACTGTCCTCTCATCACGACCATGTCGCGTCACCAAGACAAAATGATCATGACGATTTTTTTTCTTCCTGAGTTTTGGAGAGATTGTATATTTCCTACGAAAAAAATAGATCAGTGAAAATTACAAATTATGTTATACATGCTATAGAAATAGACAAATGACTTACGGTTCCAGTGAGCCACGAGTGACAAGGATAAATCGGAATCCCTCGTTGTGATAGGTCCTTTAGAGAGCTTTTCTCTCATAATCTCTCATAAAACACATCTCCTCCTAATTCAATTCTATAACAGTTTTTTCTTATATTCGAACACACTTTCAACAAAATGTGTGATGAAAAATCTTTCGGCACTCACACAGATGAAACCACATTTCACCATTTGTGACATGTCCTGTAAACAACATAATGTGACCATGGCATTGACAACAATGTACAAAAATTGTACTAATTGAAAAGAGTGAATCAGCTTTATTGTGTGGGTTTTTCAGCGAGTGCTCATATCTTCTTCTTGCAATCTGTTTGCGTTTATCAAAAGAGAGGAGCATCAAATAGAGAAACAAAGAGGAATTTTAAATAAATCCGTACAGGTGTTCGAGTGGGTATGGCTTATTCAAATTCAGATCAGTGCAAACTTAAACTTAAGTAAAGCAAGACAAAGCAAGACACTTAAACTTAAGTAAACCAAGACAAACCAAGGCACTTAAGTAAACCAAGACAAAGCAAGACACATCAAGACACTTACACTTAAGTAAACCAAGACAAACCAAGACACTTAAACTTAAGTAAAGCAAGACAAACCTCTAGGACTAATCTATCGTGAAGATTGGACAAGTTTGGATTACTCGACACGTTTGTCTTGTGTTCCAGAACGATCTCCACAAAATACGTGATTAGAGAACCTTCTGCAGTGATTCTCACATAACCGTCGTCACACCAGCCGACACCACCTGAATCTTGAAATTCAAAGTAACGTTCACCAGTACTCTCATCACAGATATGACCAACAAACAAGACATAATGGCCGTGAGACGTTTTGTGCTTCCTTTCTCTTCTCGAGGGTTTGTATATTTCCTACGAAAAACATTGAAAATTATAAGGTATGGTATACATTGTTATAGAAATAGTCAAATGTGCATAAAGACAAAAGACTTATCTTTCCCTTGAGCAAAGAGTAACTAGGAAAAATGGGAATCCTGTCTGAGATAGGTCCATGAGAGAGCTTAACTCTTAAAGTCTCATAGAAGACAGCTCTTCCTAATTCAACATTTCCATGCAAGTTTTGGTACTCCTCAAGACAGTGAATAGACACACGTTCGGGTATGTATCTTGGAATTTCTGCCTACATACCAAAGAAAATAGTTATTTTCAATGTATAACCAAAAACGATTACAGCAAACACTATTAAAGTCAGATCACGATTACAACCAAAAACAACGAGAGACATACCCCATCAGAAACCAGGGTATCATCAACAAACACGGTTCTGGTGTAAAGATGTTGCTTGAGAGGTCTAATCTCTGCAAGCACCATCCCGTATTTCTCTAGAACAACCGCAGCCGAGTAGATATCTCGGATCGCACCTTTGGCCTCACGAAGGTCTTTAGGTGTTAGGATGATCAACTCCTGAATTGAGAGAGACTGTGATAGGTCCTTCAGAGAGTTTTTCTCTCATAATCTTATAAAACACGTCTCTTCCTAATTCAATTATATAACAGTTTTGTCTTATATTCAAACACAATTTCAACAAAATGTGTGATGAAAAATCCTTCTGCACACACACGGATGAAACCACATTTCACCATTTGTGACATATCTTGTGAAGAACATAATGTGACCCTGGCATTGACAACAATGTATAAAAATAGTACTAATTGAAAAGAGTGAATCAGCTTTATTGTGTTGGTTTTCTTGTTTTGCAGTTCCAGAAATGACAACAATAAAATATTTATGTGTTTTTTTAGGTTTGAAATATATTTAAAAGAGCTTAATGGTTAAACACCATAACTTCTTTGAAAATTTGAGTCATAAATTTGTTTGTGCGAGAACAAATGTGAAGAGAGAGGGAGAAATAAACATTGATTCAGACGTCGAAGAAGCTCGAAGAGAGAGGGAGAAATAAACATTGATTCACACCCATCACACATACTCAAATTCGAAGAAAGATAAAAATTAACCTCGAAGAAACGAAAAACTTGTATCTCTCTTCAAATGATTTTCATTGTAAATTATAGTATTTAGTTTTTATTTTTTTCTCAAAGACAATTGTATTAAAATCTAACCTGATGAGACAAAGAAACAACACTCCACAAAGCTAGGAGTGAAGAACAAGCATTAAAGCTGATGATGATGATATATATATAAAGGTTACCAAAAAAGCGTTAAAAACGAAGACAATGAAATATAAAGTTGAAAAAAGAACACAGAATAGTTTGTTTGGGATTAAGAAACTAAAGCTGATGATGATTGTGATACTGTTACAGATACATAATATATACATGTGTTATAGTCCACTACTTTGCTCATACATTTTTCTAATCTGCATTGACCATAAAAAGAAGAAAGCCCAACAATTGCAACATTTTTTCTTAAAGACAATTGTCGCAAAATCTAACCTTATAAGAGACAGAAACAACACTCCACAAATGTTAGGACCAAAGAACAAGCATTAAAGCAGCTGCTGCTGATGATATATAAAGGTTACAAAAAAAAGTTTTGTGCCTTAGGTTTAAACCCTCCTTAGGACGAAAGTATATTTTTTAAATCGAAATATAGAAACGGCTAATTTTAAATACTGGAGAGATTATGGAACTAAGACTCATAACTTTCACACTTAATTCTAAACAAAAAAAGTCTTACACTTAAAACACGACGAGAATGAAATATAAAATTGAAAAAAAGAACACAAATAGTTCTTCGTTTGGGATTAAGAACTAAAGCTGATGATGATTGTGATACTGATACAGATACATAATATATATACATGTTTTATAGTCCATTAATTGCTCATACATTTTTCTTATCTGCATTGACCATAAAGAATAAAAATCCATCACATCACATGTTCTTCTTTCTACTTTCCGGTGAAGCTACGACCGCCGGAATATCCACCCTCTTTTTTAAAACCTTTTCAAATATTCCTAAAAATAATCGAATATCCGAAAACTCATCGGTTCATCGAGAAACCAAAGTCATCATCGTCCAGCAACATCGAAGAATATAAATTATTACTCCCTCGATGATCCATAGAACCAAAATCATCATCAAATTCGCCTTCTCTCAACATATCAATCATCTCCACTGCTTCTGTCATCTCCATCCTCCTCTCTTCTTCTTCTTCACAACATCTCAGCCCAATTTTCAACAAATTAATCATCTCAGCTTTACATTTTTTCTTCCCTTTCATTTCCTTGTCGAACACGTCACCTGTTTTCTTTTCCTTAACCATATCACTAACCCAAGTCACAAGACTCATGTTTGGATCATAACCTTGCGTTAAGTATTTCTCAGGGAATCTCCCTGTCAAAACCTCTAAAATCAACACACCGAGACACCAAACATCTGTCTTCTTCGTTATGACTTGTCCTTTCGCGGGTCTATACTCTGGTGATTTGTATGCAGTCATGAAGTTATGCGCGTGCTCTGAGCTCATCACGGGTCTTAGAGCGTAATCTGTCAACAATGGCTCGAATTATTCGTCTAAAACAATGTTCGATGACTTTATATGACCATGAGGTATCGTTAATGTCGGTAACTCGTCGAACAAGTAAGATAAACCCTTTGCTACTCCTTTTATGATCTTTAGACGTGTTATCCAATCTAATCCAGGCTGATCCATGGAACGATTCGCTGGAAAAAGAAAACAGATAACGTATAATACAAATTTTTAGGAATCTCATACCGAAAAGTATATATATATAAGAAATTGAAAAATTGCCAATTTAATTAGTATTGAGACGGAACTATGCGAATGTTAGTTAAAACGTACCATGAAGATGACTTGCCAAGCTGCTATTAGACATAAACTGTGCGACCAAAAGCTTCTCTTCTCTCCGGTAATAGTAAGCGACGAGAGGCAATAGATTCGGATGGTTTAATCTCCCTAACCGTCTCATATGCTCATGAAACTCATCTCTTCCGACATTGTTCATATGTTTATACCTCTTCACGACCATTGTTTGTCCGCTAGATATCGCTGCTTTGTAAGAAGCACCAAACGTCCCGCTACCAAGAACTTCAGCTGAAGCTCTAAGAAGATCTTGGAGACCAAATCTTTGAATGTCGTCACGCACAAACAGAAGCCTACCTGCTGGATCAGGATTGGATCCTCTCCTTGCGTGATTCACAACAGATTCCGCAGGTTTATGGATCTTATACACGGGTTGATGATAAGTGTAGCTCTCTACTCTTTCCTTGCCCGCGGAAGGATAAGCTGACAAGCAGTTTCGTCTTCTTGACTGGATGAAACAGATCACAAGCGCGATGATCACTAGTATTATCCCAATAACGATCAATATGATTGATATAGTGTTAAAAGATCCGTTCTTGTTCCCCCCGGGAGTACTAAGAGGAGGATTAAGAGGTGGAGATCTCGGATCAACAGGAATTACCGGAGAGGTAGGAGAACATGGACTTAATGGAGGACCACACAAATCTTTGTTACCTACAATTTACAAAACACAAATCATGCATTCATGTTAAGCAAAATTATCAAAAATGAATTAAAGATCCAAATTCATTTTAAATTAAAAAAAAAAATATATATATATATATTGGAATTTTTATGCCTATGCATCATTTGCACGGCTAAAAAAGCTTTATGATGTCAAACTAGGGTTTAGAAAACATTACACGGCCATGTTCATCTATATATGTAGAACATTAATGAAAATGTACCTGCAAAAGAGCCAGGATCCATGTTTTGAAGGCTTTCGGGTATAGGTCCATCGAGGTCATTGTTTTCAAAGCTAGCTAGTTTAAGATCCTTTTGTTTAAAATTTGGTATTTCACCTTGAAACTGGTTACCATTTAGCCTCACCTCTATAAGCATTGGCAAAGTAGCTAAAGAAGAAGGGATGGTTCCACGGAATGCGTTATTCGCCAACAAAATCTTCTTCAAATGCGGCATATCTTGAAATGCATCCGCCGGTATCTCTCCCGAAAACCGGTTATTAGACAAATACAAAGATTTCAACGAAGTAAGCCTCTTAACCTCAGGCATTGGGCCATGGAACTCGTTGTTCATGAAGCTTATGGTTCGTAGATTCTTCATAGGAACCAATGGATCGAGGTTTAATCTCCCGGTTAAGCCCATTCCCTCGAGTTGTAACCCCCAAACGTAATTGCTACAAAGAACACCGAACCAATTCGCGTCATTTCCTTGACATGGTGAGGTTGATCGATCCCAACTATTTAACACCGAACCATTTGCTAATGTATCTTTGAATTTCAAGAGACAATCTGCGTCTGAATCTGGCACAACCACCTGAGACATTACGACCGGACATAATACGGTGATAAAGATGATGATGAGGATAATGCAATAATGTAGATTTTTCTTTGAGGCCGTGTTACACGCAAGCATAACCGGGTTCTCCCAATTTCGCATTGCGGTTACACGCGCATTGGAATCTATTCGATCTCGGTGAAATCTCTCTTTTGTTTGTCGTCGTCTTCCTTCCGTGAAAGCCAAGAAATTGTATGAACGGAAAGAGGGAAGAACAAAACCTACCAAGAATAGACAAAGCAAAATGTGTAAATTGGCAAAGATGTGATTTTTTTTTCTTCTTTCTATTTTCTTTTTGGGATTTGTGTCATCTTTAGAAATATTATTAGCTGAGAGAGATCTTTGGATAACCATTCAGTTATATCTTGTTTTAAGTTATAAGTTATATATATGTAATCCTTGTTGTTCTGATTTGTCATTTGCTTTTGTTCCAACCAAAGTCTTTTTTGTCTCTAGATTATTTAATTTGGTACAACAAATTTCAAGAATTAGCCATGAATTGGTGGATTGTTCTGTATGATATCTGAACTAATTAAACAATGAGTTATAACTTGTAGAATTTTTGTATTTTCTCTTTTATCTCCAACTACCCGATAAAGTAAACAATACTAGCTTTCTTTTTTCTTCTTTAGCTTTGCTTGATCGTAATATGTCGCATGATTCAAACTATATATGCTATATATATATATATAGTGATGATATTTTTTTTAAATTAGTCTTTTATAGAAATATATTAAGGCAATATTTTCTTATCAATTTTCTTTCAAAAGTCTTGTATATATGATGACTTTGTAATTCCCTTTTTTGAAATTCTGTGTCTGCACACGAATTGTCGTAACTTGGAAGCGTTGAATTTTTTTTCCGACAGTGCTCTACTCGTGCAGACAAAAAAAGCAAAGACATCGAATCGACCAGAGCGAGAATGAGAAATTAAAATTTAATTTATTGGGTAGAAATCAAAGTAAAATAAAAAAATAAGAGGTCAAATATAATTTTCTCATATTCTTCTTCAAAAAAAAAAACGCGTAAATGGGTCAAACGCTTTTAAAGCGAAGGTGGGGCCCACTTAAATTGGTCGGCATTTGCTTGAGTGAGAGAAATGTAACGTGTGAACTTCCGAGTACACATCCTGCTGCTCCTGCAGCGCGCCAGCGCCCATCCATACCATTTATTTTGTTCGTTCGTGCTGGAAGTTTTAGATATTTAATTAGTTTTTAATATTTTCTTCAAAATGATTAAAGTGGATATTTTAGTGATGAGACTTTTTTGTTTTGTTTTTCAGACATAACAGTTAACACTAACTCTCGTGTTCCAAGCAAGCATTCGATCTTTTGTTGATAAGACTGTTATGAATTGCGAGCCACGCCACGAACGAGTACTTAGACGCCGTTAAGCGAGAAAACCAAATGTTTTTCTATCAATTGGAGTAATCCGCAAGATGTGTATGGTCTTGTTCTCTAAGTTTTTCCATTTAATGTTTATGAGTTTTACGGATTTCACTTTATAGACGATTCGCAAGATGTGTATCTTGTGGACCACTCCAATACTATCGTGTCATTGGTCTCTCGAATAAGCATATTCACGTTCGTTTTGAATTAAAATTTGACTTAAATTTATCACCTTTTCAAGATCGTTGACCTTGAAATCCGCAACACAATATCATCAAGAAGTCATCTGAAGCGGTTTCGAAACCTCACGCTTCTTTGGATTAGTTGAGTAGATTCAGATCTTACTCCATGTCGTATTGTAATCTAGTTTTTACTCTTTTTTTTGCAAAAATTACTCTCAACCTTAGGTGGTGCTCTCTTGTATTACCTCTACATTTCATTTGTTTTAATGATATTAACATTCATAGCAAAAAAAAAAAAAAAATCTATCACCTTTACTTCACCAAAGAAGAATATCCTCAACTCCCGAGGATATTAAGTTTTTGACTTCCAACATAACTTCAATTTTATTTAAGTTTTCAGTCTGATGATTCCTTCGTTTATGAGTACCCCCATAGATGTGTAGATTGAGATATCCAAAGCTATAAAACATTTCGGGCCAGTAACATCGATTAGACACGCCTCATCATATCTCTGACTCTGACTATACATCAAACGAAAAAAGAAGTTGCAATTTCATTTTTAGTTTAAAATTTATGAAAGTCTTTTGCTCTATCTCTATACTTGACTAGACTTCGACACATCAAGAATCCGAACTTGTTGTATCTTGCAACGACCAGAAAATCTTTACATGAGATTTGCTTTATAATAATTTGACCTGCAGGACGAAAAATTTCATAAAAATATATATAATAATAATAAATAAAATAACTGCACGATGAAAGCATAGTTTTGAATAATATGTACTATCCATAACAATTTCTTTTTTGTCAACAACATAAATACATCAAACGATTCAATGAATCAATGATACCATATTTATAGAAATAATATCGTATTGGTAGATTTGAGCTATACTTGATAGTTTTTTTTTTTTGGTAAGGACTATTCTTGATAGTTTGTCTGCATTTGTATTCATTGTTTCAGGAATATGCAAAAACGAGATAAAAGTAAAAACCACTTTATTTTTTTTTTTAATTCTTCCAAATATAACGAGAACGCAAGCCATTCATCCGATATATACAATATGTTTATCAGCTCAAAATAGTTTGTTGCAAATAGTATCGACATCTTCTAATTTACAATCATACAAAATTTTATACAAAATCCATATAAATACTTCAAATTCTGCATGCAGTAGTGCGTAAAACCCTACGTAATTTTTTAACTCCTATATATTAATTAGAGCTCCGTCAACTCCCTCTTGACACAGTATTATCCCTTCACAATCATCGTATATATATAATGGAAAAGTGTATCAATGTTTTTTTTTTTTTTTTTGGTCGGCGTATCAATGTTAATTGTGCAATTGGTTATGTTTGTAAAAAGGGATAAATAATTATGTTAGTTAGTAGAAAAAAAATAAAAATGGGAGGATAAAAAGGCAGGGAATAATCACAAACTTTTAGGCCTAAAAGTGAGAAATGTTGGACCAACCTCTGGCTTGCACGTTTGGTGTCATCTCATCTCTATTCTTTTCGATCTCATCGATGTTTGCGTTTGTGCGGACCATTTTACCCTCGCCTTGATTTCTATACTGCAAGATGAAAAACGATTTACTACTAGCTGTAGAAATTAAAATACAATTTCGACATTGTCGTGCTTTTTTTTTTTTTTTGGTTAAAAGGCCGACATTGTCGTGCTAAATAGATCACTATATGGTTGGGTTTGGTAATAACATTAATGATGCATAGTACTTTGATTGTTCATTGAGAGGACTCGAGATTTACCAAAAAGGAAACATAAAGATGTTTATTGCTTTCATACATTCGTCCACACATAGAATATATCGCCATCATAGGTATTTTATTTTCTTGAGTCATCGCAATTACTTGGTTGACGGTTCGAACGGTTTTTCAATTTTATTCCGAAGACTTCAAGATTACTACTATTATTAAAGGACCATGTGCTATTATTATACTCGAATGATATTGATTACTACCTATTGTTTTTGCTTTTGCTCGTGTTTCTTTCATCACGAGGAATTGGAATTATATATAAACAAAGCAATACAAATTCAGTTTTTAATTGTCTAAGTGGTTAACACCATCGATATATTATATGATTGATCTTGGTTCCATGAAACTTCTAGGTTAGAAAAAATTATTGTTTCGATTAATTAACAGAAAACAATACAAAACTGTTACAAGTTGAATGACGTAACCAAAATAGATTGGATTTGACTCTGGTAAAAACATGGTAAGGCAGCCCACAACATTTCAGCTACTCTCATTAACTCCCAAGTCTTTCATTTTATTTCATCATTTAATATATCATCATATTCCGGCATTTATTAGGAAAACATAATCCTATCATTATCATCTGTGCATGTTTTAGTTTCCATATATAGTACTATAATAGTAGTATAGTACCAATGTACCATAAAACACGGAAGAATCACAAAAATAGAAAATAATTCAAAAATATACAAAATAAAATAGCGGAGTTATAATTAACTCAAAAGTAGAAAATACTAGTGAAAAATAAAATATGGAATCGCATATAAATGATTAAAATTTTAAAAACATAAATCACGATTTCAAAAGAAGAAAAATGCGATTGTAGAAATTTGGAAATTTTTTGTTTTCATTATGGAAAAACGCCAGTCATAATCATTATCATATTAGCCGTTATGACATAAATGAATTGTATGAAACAACTATCTCAAGTGTAAAATAAGTAAAACCGTCCACTGTAAGTATTTTATGTTGTGAACAAAAAATTTCATGATGAAACATGGAATCATCAATCATAATTGCAATCAATGTGATAGTCACATTCAATTATTATTTTTTGTTTATAGATAAAATTATATGTTATGGGTAAAACTATTTATTATAAAAATCATATAAATAAAAACGTCCATTATAAATTTGCATTTTATTAAAAAAATGCTTTTGATCATGAAATCATACATGCGATTCATCTCACAGTCGTATATATGCTATGCTAATCACATTCGATCAATCCTTTGTAAAGTGTAAGGTGGGGTTATTGGTTCTTATATTTTAATAGATTTATAAATTCTCTAAATTTAGAAAATACTCAAATCCAATCAATCTTGTATTTGGTATTTGTATTTTAGTTATGAAAACAATTCTAAATCCATTCAAATCCAATAAAAAATGAAATCTTTATAATACTTAGATTTTAAAATCATAGAACCAATAACACTGGATTTCAATATATATTTTAAAATTATAAAACCAATAACACTGGGTTTTAATATGGATTTTAAAATTATAGAACTAATAACACTGGATTTGGTTTGAATTTTGAAATCTATTAAAATACAAGATTCAATAACACCCTAAATCATTAATAATAATATGTAAAATCCAATCATTTTAATAATGTTATAGGAATGCGACAAAAAAGAAACTTTTGATATTCAAACAAAACATTATCAACAAAATTTTATCATATTACTCGTTAATCGTCATAATAATATTGACTACTAGAAAGAAAGAAAGAAAGAAAGGTTGTTATTTACGCGCTACATAAATATCAACAGTGGCAAATATGTAAAATTGAATAGTCAAAGGGGTATTTGGTTTAGAAAGAGATGAGGATAAAGCTGAGGTGAGCGATTATTCCCCCAGGTGGAAAGTGGGCAGCAAGTGGTAGCAACAAAGCATTTCTCTTTGCCTTGAAGCTTCAAAATCAAAATCAAAATCAAAATCAATTAAACCTTTTGCTCAAACCTCAAGAATCTCTCAATCTCTCTCCGCAAACTCAACCAGGTTCGTTTTCGTAACTGAGATTCTTGGTTTCAAAGTTTCCATCTTTTGCTTTTCTTCAATCAATTGAGTTTTCTGTCGGTTGCTTTTGCCAAGTCTCTGTTTCTGGCGAGTCTCTAGTGATTTTTCTTACTTAAATTTCGTTATTCGTCCTCTTGTTTCAATCTATGTGCAGAATAACTATCTTTTTTTTTGTTTTTTTATTTGATTAAGCTGTGTTGAAATTGAGTTATCCTGTAGACCTTTAGGGTTATGTAACAGTCGTATTTGGCTTGGAATTACGGTTTAAATTTCTGAACTTTTGTCTTCCTAATGATAATCAAAGCCATGTTCCGATCTTGTCTATGATTTTTATCTATTGGGTCGATCTTCAAATTGAATCTATCTTAATAAAGATACAACCTTTAAGATAGATTGTCTCTATGAATCGTGAGATGAACAATTAGGGTTCGTGTTCAAAACTAGAATCCCCGAGATCTAAGAAACTGTTTTTTTCTTCTCCTGGCAGAAAATTTCAATATGGAGGCTACTCAGAAACATATCATTCAAGATGGGTCTTCAATGTTTTACCATAAACCATCTTCAGTCCAGCAAATGGACGTCTCTGTTCAGACATTTGATTCTTACTGCACACTTGAATCCTCTTCAGGAACCAAGTCTCATCCTTGTCTTAACAACAACAACAACAACAACTCTTCTTCAACCACAAGCTTTTCCTCTAACGAAAGTCCGATTTCGCAGTCCAACAACAACAACAACTCGTCCCGGTTTTCGGAGTTTAATCATTCCCCTGACGACAACAACAACAACAACTCTCCTTTAAGCGGATCTTCCGCGACGAACAACAACGAGACAGAGCTTAGTCTCATGCTCAAAGATCTGGAGACTGCAATGATGGAGCCTGATATAGACAGCAGCTTTAATGGTTTCGATCATCAATCCGGTTTTGGACAACAACACAGGGTTGTTTCTTCAGCAATGTATAGATATATGGAGATGATCTCGAGGTGAGATTTAAAAGGAATGCTCTACGAATGCGCAAAAGCTGTCGAAAACTATGATGTGGCGATGACTGATTGGTTGTTTTCTCAGCTGCAGCAAATGGTTTCGGTTTCTGGTGAGCCTGTTGAGCGCTTGGGAGCGTATATGCTTGAAGGGCTTGTTGCTCGGTTAGCTTCTTCGGGTAGCTCCATTTATAAAGCTTTGAGATGCAAAGACCCAACAGGTCCTGAGCTTCTTACTTATATGCATATCTTATACGAAGCTTGCCCGTATTTCAAATTCGGTTACGAATCCGCTAACGGAGCTATAGCTGAAGCTGTGAAGAACGAAAGCTTTGTGCACATTATCGATTTCCAGATTTCTCATGGCGGTCAGTGGGTGAGTTTTATCCGTGCTCTCGGTGCTCGTCCCGGTGGACCTCCGAGAGTTAGGATAACGGGGATCGATGATCCTAGTTCGTCGTTTGCTCGACAAGGCGGGCTCGAACTAGTTGGACAAAGACTCGGGAAGCTAGCGGAAATGTGCGGTGTGCCGTTTGAGTTCCACGGAGCTGCTCTGTGCTGCACGGAAGTCGAAATCGAGAAGCTAGGAGTTAGGAACGGAGAGGCGTTAGCGGTTAACTTCCCGCTCGTTCTTCACCACATGCCTGACGAGAGTGTGACCGTGGAGAATCACAGGGATAGGCTGTTGAGATTGGTCAAACGTTTGTCTCCAAGCGTCGTGACTCTAGTCGAGCAGGAAGCGAACACGAACACCGCGCCGTTTCTCCCCAGGTTTGTCGAGACGATGAACCATTACTTGGCTGTTTTCGAATCGATCGATGTGAAACTCGCGAGAGATCACAAGGAGAGGATCAATGTCGAGCAGCATTGTTTGGCTAGGGAAGTCGTGAATCTTATCGCTTGCGAAGGGGTCGAAAGAGAAGAGAGGCACGAGCCGTTAGGGAAATGGAGGTCGAGGTTTCACATGGCCGGTTTCAAACCGTATCCGTTGAGCTCGTATGTGAACGCGACGATCAAAGGGTTGCTTGAGAGTTATTCAGAGAAGTATACACTTGAAGAGAGAGATGGAGCATTGTATTTAGGATGGAAGAATCAACCTCTGATCACTTCTTGTGCTTGGCGGTAACAAAACAAAACAAAACAAAAAAACGGAAAAGCTTTGCTTGATTTGGGAAATTTCGAGAGATTAGAATCTTTTTTTTTTTTTTTTTTACAGTTTGCAGAATCTGTTTGTAAAAGTAAAAAAAAAACTCGTGAACCGAAGAAACAGTTGTCAAATGTTGTTGTAGTAGTAGTAACTAGTAAGTGTTGTTGATGATGACCCCAGATGTTTTAAAGTTTTATGTTTTTATTTTCACAAGAAACCATGATTGGACATTAAAACTTATAACTATATATCTGTTCTGTTTTAATTTGAAAAATTATTGAGTTTTTTTTTTTCCTGGTTTTACATAGAAAAGGGATCAACCATTTTCTTGCCGTCGACCGTTTTAATTCACGTTTGAAATTTAATGAGTTATTGGGTTAATGTAAAATCATACATCTAATTAACTAGTAGGATGATGTCAGAATAAATAAAACGTTTAACCAACTAATTGATCATAAATATTGTGGTTACTTTGTCATGGATTCAATGGAGTTAGTTTGGTTAAAATTGTAGACGACTGTCTAATCAATCGGTCAAACATTCCACATCTTTGTAAAAGACTATAAAGGCGCAACACGATGATGAGATGAGGAAGAAATGTGAAAATCTAGTTAAACATCGTTGCCCCAATTTTCAAACCTAAGCTTGGTCCATTAAAAGCTTTGATTCTTCTCCTTTTTTCGATACGGTCGGTCAATTTTGTTACATTGATTGATACAGGAAAATACTTACACCATCTGCATTGTGATCTCTCACCAAATCTCTCAACATAAAATATTAATAAACTTAGAAAAAGAGAAGAGAGAAAATGGAGTGATTTGAGAGACTATGAGAGACCTATGAAAGACTCATCTCATGTGTTGTCTTCATATCATTGGTTTATTTTTCTTTTTTAATTTAAAACTATATAATGTAATTAAAATTATTATTATTAAATTGGTGAGATACTTATGTGAGTCTCTCACCAATGTAGATGCTCTTAGATCCCTGATGACGTCATGATTGTGTAATTATTCGTCAGACAAAACGTAAAGTTTCCAGAAGTTTTGCTTTTAAAAATCAGCTTTGTCGTTTTTCTTGGGTTAGCTCTGAAGACTTGAGTTCGTGTCTTTTGACCCTTTAAATCAGTGATAAATTGTCCTAACCGTCGTCATCTTTACGCCATGCTGTCGAAAGCTATTAATGTCACGTGATCCTCTTCCACAATCGTGTGCGCTTATCTGAACTAAACGACTGCGTCTTTCGCATCTAAATACGTGGATATTAGTTATCTCATGTCAAACAACTAAATTTGAAAAAAACAAATCATATCAAACTACTACACTTTTTTATAATTTTTTTTTTGGTCAAACGGTTATTTTTTATAAGTTTTCATTAATCTATATTTGTTAAAAGAAAAATAAATAATATCGAATAACTAATTTTTAAGTTATTATTATTTTAATTTTTTTTTTTGAACATTTTCTATTATTTTAATTTTTTGCAGCGAGACATATTGTCAAATAAGATATATAAAAATTGTATTAGCTTCGTAGAACTTACATTCGGTATGCGATAGTATTTACTCATGACTGCATATTTCATAGCAATCTAACTTTACAAAACAAAATGAGTAGGCAGGATTGTCTACTCTCTTTTTTGTTCATGATTATCTCTACTTGATAAAAACAATTCTTACAACGCAAATAAATAATTTAATTGTTGGCTTCATTATATGGATGTCGTGTTATAGCTTTGCAGGATTCGAATTTGGACACAAAAAACTTATTTTGTTCTTTCTTTTTTTTTTTGTTCAACAAAATAAACTTATTTTGTTCTTTCTAAAATTATAAAAGTGGAAAAGCTGTGGATACAAAAAGAGAATCTAGGCATGCAATAATTGGGATATATTCACCACGGGGTCCATAATAGATGATCCATTCACTTTTGCCTCTCGACAAAACATTTCGAATTGATCTTTATTGCGAGTTATTACGAAGATAGCAGGTGATGATGAATTGATGACGTAACACAAACCATTGATATTTCATCCAATCTAAAACTTTCTTGCTAACAATTTTAGTTGAATTGTTTACCAAAAAAATATCTAGCTGAATTTACTACTATCCCTAATATATATGTATTTTTTTTTTCTGACATAAAACTCTTGCTAACGTATTAACGTATTTATTTGGAGCTACTTTTACTAAGCAAAAAATGAACTTATTTGTTAATTCAAATTAGATAATGATTTAAAGAAAAAGAAATGGCGTCTTCAAAACCAAAATAAAACCTTTTAAGACATTGACTTATAAATCATCTTCTTAAATTTGGCCAACTGTCAATACAACAACTCTTTGCTTACTATATAAATACATCTTCACCAGAGATTCAACCAAAAAAAAAAAAAACATATTCTTGACTAACTCTCTTCAGAGATTCAAGATGCCAATTTCAGAGAAATCTTCTGGTAATCTTAATAATGCTAATAATAACAAGAGGTTGGTTGTTAAGAAGCTTTTCGCTAGACAGCAACACGAAGGCTTTGGAGCTGTTGTAAGAAGAAGCATCGGAAGGTAATAAACAAAATTACAAAATATCAGCTATAAAGGAATTCCTTAAATCTGATTGTAAAGGAAAAAGATGTTTAAAAATCAGTGAAAATTTTCAGGTTTGAGTTAAGATACTTCGACCCATTTCTTGTCTTGGATGAATTCTCAGGTGGGTTTTTTTTCTTTCTATTATTCCTCTGTTTTTGCTCTGTTTTCTTGAGTCAAATTTGTCAGACATTAAAATTACAAAATCTTTAAAATTTTGCAGTTTCGGCTCCTTCAGGTTTCCTAGATCATCCACACAGAGGTTGGTTCGGGTATCGATTATTATAAAAGTAATCTACACGTTTGCGTTTACATCAGAATATTTTTATATACATTGTTGAATTAAATATATTCTTTTTTTTGTTCAAAGAATTAAATATATTCAGTTTTCATAAAATATTCACCGTCTGATAAAAACAGAGTATGGCCACAAACACTAACCTATCACTATATCATTGTCCAGTGAAGATTTGTTCTTTCTTGGTTACTAATTTCTTGTTTATCTGTTCCTTTTGAAAAACAGGATTTGAGACAGTCACTTACATGTTAGAGGTATTGATCTCTTTTCATATTCTTATTCGATTTCGCAAGAATCGTCGCCACCCCTAATTCATGATGTATTTGTATATATATATACATAGGGAGAAATTTTGCATGAAGACTGTGAAGGACACAAAGGAGTGATAAGAGAAGGAGGATTACAATGGATGACTGCAGGAAAAGGCATTGTTCACTCTGAAATGCCTTCTTCTAATGCTAATGGCATTACTCACAACAAAGGCTTGCAGCTTTGGATCAATCTCTCCTCAAAGCACAAACTGTAAGCTTTTTCGATGTAAAAATCTTTGCATATTTCTTCCATCTCAAAGCCAATTGACAATAAGTGGAATAGTTATATATTAGACTAAAGCCTCTTCTTGTTTTCAAAAATCTTTGAAGAGTGGAGCCGAGTTATCAAGAGATAGAGAGCAAAGATATAGCAGAAGCAGAGAAAGATGGTGTGAGAGTGAGAGTTATAGCTGGAGAATGGAATGGAGTTAAGTCAAAGATTTGCACAAGAACACCAACTATGTATTTAGACTTCATTCTCTCTCCGGGTTCTCGAATCTCTCAGCTCATTCCACTTCACTGGAACGCGTTTGTCTATGTGCTTCAAGGCCAAGGCCATTTTGGGGATGCCAGGTCACAACATTTAACGGCTGCTGCGCATCACTTGCTGATTCTAGGCGTAGGTGGTGACCGGTTAGAGGCTTGGAACAGTTCTGATTCCGGTTTGACACTTCGGTTTATTCTTGTGGGTGGTGAGCCTATAAATGAACCAATGGTTCAGTTTGGTCCTTTCGTTATGAACACACAAGAAGAGATTGATCAGACCGTTGATGATTTTGAGAATTTTACAAATGGATTTGAAAAAGCTAGACACTGGAGGTCTCAAGCTGCTTCTGCCTTAGGATTGTTCTAAAATGTTTTTGCTATTGGCCTTTTTTTATATTCAATATTGTTTTTAATTAATTGTATATTTTTTTTATCTTTCGACATCTACCAGAAAAAAGTATAATGGAGTGTGATTATCTTCATTTTTTTAATAAAAAAATCATTCTATAATTTTTAATACATATTGGTGGTTTTTTATAAATTTAAATAAGTAAAATATCTCTATTTTTTTTTCTCTTTCTGCTATAGATATTCAATTTCAAAAATAGAAAATAGAAATTTTATTCGAAACTTTATACTAAGAATGTAAAATGACATTTGAAGAAAACACTTTATTTTAAACAGAAAATATTATTTAGAACAAAAAAGTATTCAATTTTTTTTTTTGAATAAGGGTTTAACTGTTGCATTAAATAAGAAAAAAATAAAAAACATAGAGCCCAGGCCACAAGCAATTATTTTTCTGGTTAAATCCCAGTAAAAGATGAGCGCATAGAGGCCCAGCAAATTACAAGATTTAGTAAAGGAAGTCAAATTAAACATGTCGAACCCTGGAAAAGATATTTTTCTACCTGAACTAAATGCTAAATGCACGGTGTTTTTTCCTAGGCAAACAAGTACTATATAGTGTCTTCTCCTACTTGGACATCTTCAAAATTCAAATTTCCTATCTACTACATTCTGATTTTGGTGCATTAAAAAAAGTTGATCGTTATTCGGATTAGTCAACTGTTAATCAGAGACAACAACGAAATTGCTTGCATATATATATATATACCCAACCCTAAACCTTCGTCGTCTTCACTGTTAACATACATTATCCCACGCTAATCCCACTTCTCTTGTTTCTGAAAGAATTATTTTCTCTCTTTCTCCTTTTGTTGATTAAACAATGGTTCCTTCTTCTTCTTCTTCTTCTTCTTCTTCTTCTTCTTCTTCTTCTTCTTCTTCTTCTTCTTCTTCTTCTTCTTCTTCTTCTTCTTCTTCTTCTTCTTCTTTGGCAAGGGAACACCAAATTGTCTGTGAGAAGAAAACCTAGTTTCAAGAAATCGTCTTTCTCTGTCAACAATCTAGCCGCAAAGAAAATCACGAATTTGACCATGAGAGAACAGACCCTTCTCAAGAAAGCCTACGAGCTTTCGACTCTATGCGAGATCGAAACCTGCGTAATCCATTACAGCCGTGACGGAGAACTCATCAATACATGGCCCGAGGATCAGTCAAAGGTCAGAGACTTAGCCGAGAGGTTTAGCAGATTAAGCGACAAAGAAAAACGCAAGAAATGCTCCAACCTTTCTGAATTCCTAAATAAGAAGATGAACCACGAGAAGAAGAAATCTCTCGAGGGTAGAGACGATGGTAAATTCTCACGGAAAGTCTTGGAGATTGAAGCTTCTTTGGAAAATAATCTACTGATATTACAGGACAGGCGTAGCCGGCTTCTTCAGCACCACCAAGATCATCAGACCGAGCCAGATCAAAATCGAAACTCTATGGTTTCTTCCTCTGCCTTCTTCTCCAAGGAGTCATCTTCTTCACTATTCAAGGATCCGTTGTCGAATTTCTCAAACGATCAGAGCCCTCTTGCGGTTTTGCCCGATTGTGGGTCCGAACAAAATCAAAAATTTAGGGTTTCTTCGTCTGCCTTCTCCTCGATGGATTTATCTTCTCCTCCTTCCGATCCATTCATCAATTTACCATCAAGTTCGCTAATTGAAGATCAAGGCCTGAGCCATGCTTTTGATAACCGAGGTGGCTTCGCAACTGATTCGTTGAATTCTTCTCAGAGAAAGTATTCCGTTTTTCTTTACAACCACGACAACGCTACTTTCACTCAATTGGGAGACTCTGCTTCTTCAAGCTTTGACCAAACGTTGCCTCCGTTTAACAACAACATGAGTTCGGCTTTACTTGGGGCACAAGGATTAGTTGGGGATGGAAGCTGCAGCAACAACGACATTCCGACACTAAACCCATTTCTCGAGCTTGGTCAGTGTGCGTCGTGGAATCAGACGGCTTCTTATGTGGATCCAATGATGTTATCTTCTTCTTATTGTTAGGTCTTGCTCCTCCAAGATCTCATAATTTGACTATGTCAACATTCTATTTTGCTATTATATTCTCTGACCGAGTAGATTTTGTTTATAATTTTTGTTTTTGAGTTTATAACAGTCTCTTTTCGAGTCTCATTTGGAAACTTTTTTGATGAATGAAATCAATAAATCTTCAATTCACTTATTGTATGTTTTCTTAAGCATGAATGCCGGATTTTCGGAGTTTTTTTAATATTAGAGTAATTAGAGTAGAAGTTTGGAAGTGACTCCTAAACACGTTTATTTAAAGCTGCTTAGTAAATTAAATAATGTTGGATGCAAGATCAACAAATGTCGATGAGAATCCAATTGGTGAAAATAACTATAAAGAGTTCAAGTTTAACTAATTGTGAACTCATGAGTATGGAAATTTAGGAATTACAGAATTTGCTCTTAATTAGCTTTGAGAGTAGAGTTTAATTAAAGTTGTCTTTTTTGAGGATTTTTGTTTATAAAAAAGATGCGTATTATATCTGTTTTTTTTTTTTTTCCTGGTATAGATATTCCATTTCAAACTATAAGATTGTTTCTGAGCTTTCTTGGGAAGCAAGAAAGTGATCTTCTGACCTTTCTCAGCGAGTTTGTTTTGCTAAATGAAGATTCGAAATCATATGACCAAAAAGCAAACACTGGGAACATAAAAGCATGAAACGTTGACCCCATTTCCTTCCCCCCCCCCCCCCACAATTGTCAAAACCCAATAAGAAAATTCTAAATCTTCAAAAGAGGCAAACAACCAAAGAAACTTTCGGTTTTATTAATTGTTCTTTATTTTCCTTTCCCTAAGTTGAAAGAAGCAACGATGTTCTGTGAGTTGGATGCTTATTCTCTCCTCACGACACTCCTATATGTAGTGGAGAATGTGCATGTGAAATTATATTTTAGGTTACATATAGTTAGTTATCGGTATGGGGTTGGTGAGAAATAATTAATTACTGGATTTCATGTTCCGTGTGGTTGTGTGATTGCATGTGGTTGTGGTTGTCGTTTGTCTTCATAGACAACTTTCTGATTAATTCATTTTTGTATCTTATATAGTTTTATGACATGACATGATTCTCTTCTAACATATGGTTATCCACTAAATTGACCCTTATTTTTTTGCATTTTCTCTATGCCTAGCTTCAATATACATATACTCATCAGGACTGTAGTTTTATTAAAAAAATTCTTAAATTGCGTCTGGGGCAATGACGCAGCTTATGATGTTCTAAATAAAAAGACTTAAAAACCTTTTTAACATTACGTATTCATTAAATAAAATAAAAATTCAAAGTTGAGAGGAACAAAAAAAAAAAAAACCATGTTAGAGCTGATGCCTAGAGTCTAGAGAGAATGTTGTGTAATCTTTGCATCAACCACGACTACTCAATCAAAGTATCGAGCACTAATCAAGAAATTTGAATCGAAATAGAAACAGAGAAAATAGAAGATTGATCGAGAACGAACAAAGAGAATCGAGGAAGAAGATGTTCACACAACAGTTCAGGAATTACGATGTGTAGTTCCCTAATCTAACTTTATCTATAATATATTCTTAACAGATTATGTACGTGAGTTACTGAGTTGTTTATTCTCTATTTTGACTTTATTGTTTGAAAGGAGAGGCATTGTGTACTCATTAAGACTGTATTTTTTTTTGAATTTTATGTTAAATTAATTCAAAGAAAAAACTGTTTTTTCAAAGAAAAAACTGTTTTTACATCAGATGCTTCATCTGTTCGAATGTTTGAGATTTAAAAGAGAAAACACATTTTGAAAATTTAACCTAGAAATCCAAACCAAGCTTGGAGGCCTTCTTCATATCTCCTATCCCCTAAGCTTCGGATGGAGCTTAGTTGGTTTCTTACTTGTTTATCAATGAAGGTGATGATTCTAGTTGAAGGATTCGGCGTATCACCATGTCTTCTCCCATTACGTTCCCTCCAGATGCTATGAACTGTCACCTGAAAGACGTAACGAGCAAGATAACTTCGAAGTCGGTCAACGCGGTCATCATTGATGTAAGTGACAATTGCTTGCCATTCCGTGGTGTATAGATCTCTGAGAATGTTGCGCGCGAGTCTGACCCAAATTTCTGCTGAGTACCGACAGGAAAAGAAGAGATGATCTCTAGTCTCTATGGGAGCAGAGCACAAAATACAGGTCGTATTCACATCCCCATTCCAACCCATCATACGATCTCCCGTCGGTAAACGATTGTGCATCGCAAGCCAAGCACAAAAGAGTACCTTGGGGTCGAATGAGTGAACCAAATCCCCTTGTACCAGTTGACTTTGCTCGTGGTTGTCCGAATGTGATTCCATGTATCCTTTGTTGAGAAAGATGTCTTGAATTTATCTCCCGTACCTCTCCACGTTAGAATGTCCTTTTTCTCCAAAGTCCTTCGCTGCTGTTGAGAGGCCAGCGCTAACTCTATATCATTCAAAATGCCAATCCGGTGTCTACGTCTACGCCGAGTGGTCCACGCTTCTGCAACCGTAGCATTCCTTTTGATACCCATATCAATGATACCTCTATCTCCAACAATGTCCATGAGACACCCCAGATCCGACCACTTATCGTACCAGAAAGAAGTCGTTTCTCCATCTCCCAGATCCACTTTACTGAAATCTTTTGCAATTTGTCTATACTTAAGAAGCTTACGCCACATCCATGAGCCCTTATTTGCACTCTCTTTAGCAGTTCAGAGAGAATCTTGCTTGAGCAGATTCTGTTTGACCCACCTCACCCATAACGACGGCTGATTTGATATAACTCTCCATATCAGTTTCAAACAAGAGACCTCATTCATTTCCTTAAGAGAACGCAGACCCAAACCTCCTTCAGATTTCGGTTTGCAAATGTCTTCCCATGCTATCTTTGCTTTTCTCGGGTTTAGATCAGGACCAGACCAAAGGAAAGCTGAGCATAAATTTTCTATTTCCCGAATGCATTTTCGAGGGAGTCTGAATGCAGCCATCCAAAAGTTTGTAATACTCCATAACACTGAGCTTAGTAGGCAGAGACGTCCCGCAAATGATAGGAAACGCGATGTCCACGTACCAATCCGGCTACGTATTTGCTCTACAAGTGGAAGATAGTCCCCCGCGTGCATACATTTTGTGAGTAGTGGTAATCCCAAATATCGAACTGGTAACTCCCCCATCTCAAATGGGAACGTCGTGGCCATCTCATGACGGATTCCAGCCGATATTCCTGCAAGAAACATTGTCAACTTCTCCATACTGATCCGTAATCCTGATATTTTTGCGAACTCATCAAAAACTTGCACGATTCCTTCCACTGACCGCACCTTGCCATCCGTTAAAACCATTATGTCATCCGCGAAGCTCAGATGTGTTAAGCCTGTGTTTTTGCATCTTTGGTGATAGCCTACCAATCCAGAGCTTGCTGCTTTGTCAAGCAACTTTGATAACACATCCATACATATTACAAACAAGTACGGAGATAGAGAGCATCCCTGTCTCAGCCCTCTCGCACTTTGGAAATAGCCCGCTAGTTCATCGTTTACTTAAACCGAGAAGGATGCAGTAGTTATACAAAGGGAAATCCAATGTATAAACCTCTGCGGGAAATTCATAGCCGATAGAGCATTGATAATGAAAGGCCATTGCACTGAGTCGAAGGCTTTTGAAATGTCAATTTTTATGGCACACCTCGCAGACACTGTATCTTGATGGTAATCTTTCACAAGTTCCGTTGCCAGCAGTAAATTTTATATCAATAGACGATCTTTTACAAAAGCTGATTGGTTTGCAGCAACAAACTTTGGCAGTAGCACCTTCAATCTATTTGCAATAATCTTAGATATCACCTTATAGAGTACATTTCAACACGATATGGGCCTGTAATCCTTCATCTCAGTTGCCTCTGTTTTCTATGGGATGAGAGCAAGAATTGTAGAGTTCACACCTTTCGGCAAAAAACCCGTCGCAAAGAAAGATTGGACCGCGATAGTAAACTCCGAACCAATAACTTCCCAAGCTGATTTATAGAACTCCACCGTGTATCCATCTGGCCCGGGGGATTTATCTTTAGGCATTAAAAATAAAACATTTCGAATCTCCTCTGCCGAGACCTCTTGCGTTAGCGTTTCATGCTCCTCCGTCGAGCATCTAAATGGTAACAGATCTTGAAGTTTTTCCACCGAGACTCCTTCAAATCCCTCCGGATTAAGTTGGAGAAATTCTCTAAAAAAACTCTCTGCCTCTTCCTTAATCTCGTCTCCTCTAGAGACCACATTCCCATCTGGGCATCTGATCTCTCGGATTATGTTTTTTGCTTCTCTAGCAGTGATTGCTCTATGATATGTCTTATTATTCTTATCACCGATCTTTAGCCAGTGGAGCTTAGACCGTTGTTTCAAGAATTTTTCCTCCAGCCCTGATACTGTATCCCATCTCTTGTAGGCCAAGCTTTCCTCCTCCATTGCTTGTGGCGATGGATTAGTAAGATTGGCTTCTTGCTTTTCACATAGAATAGTATACGCTTCCTTCGACTTTTTAATCAGATTTCCCATCTTCTCCTCGGCCAGATTACGAATAAGAGGCTTTAATTGCTTTAGCTTCTTTGAGAATCGATAAAGGGATGAAGTTGACAGAAAAATATTTTCTGTTTCATTCCAGTATCCCTCCACCATTGGCTTAAAATCTTCTAATTCCGCAACCACATTAACAAATTTGAAAGGTTTGCGGGGACGATCAAGTACCAGAGTAATATGAATCCGACTTCGTAGATGATCAGAGCATCCACCAGCTTCGAATACATTATACGCGTGGGTAAAATCGTGCCTCCATTTGTCATTTATCAAGACTCTGTCCAGCTTCTTTGAGATTAAACCCATGTCTCGCTTATTGCACCAGGTGAAAAGTGGTCCATGATACGCCATATCCATGAGTGAACAATAATTCACAAGATGTTGGAAATCCGTCATACCCGCTGTTACCGTTGGAGCAGAATCAAAACTTGAAAGCTCTTCCATCTCAAGAATTTCATTAAAATCTCCTAATAACATCCAAGGTTTATTTTGAAATATGGGTGAATCCTGATGATTAACCAGGTCCTGCCATAATTCCTTTATCTCTTCCATGAAGTTCGATGCGTAAATGAAAGAACAGAAGAACTCTTCTTCTCGATCCTCCAATTTCACCGAACAAGTTATCATCTAGCCACTCTTAAAAAAGGGAGTAAGCCGAATATTATTCCTCCAAACTACCCAAATACGACCAAGACGATTGTATTCGTAGTTCGTAAGAACATACCAACCATTAAAAACCTTATTAGTGATTCTCCTACACTTCTCCTCCTTCACTCTCGTCTCAATCACACACCCAAACTGAAAATTTCCCTCATCCATCCACTTCTTTATCACGGAATGCTTTTCTGATTTATTTAAGCCCCGAACATTTCAAAAGAAGCCCGACATAAGATTATTTCTTGCGAGAGGTCCTCTTTTTACCCGAGACACCAGGAGGATTCTTGGTGGTTAAGGCAAAACAATCTGAAATATATGTGTTGATTCCATTTTTATTACGAGGTAGAGGTTTCCGCAGTGTTGTCCCCCCCTGTGTTGGTAAAACTACATCCGCAAGCTTCCGCTGTACTTCATCATCCGTTTCGTGTGGTTCCTCTGTTTCCTCTGTTTCCTCGTCACTCTCTGTTTCCAAGACTTCAGAACCATTCTCCCCCTTGTTCTCCTCCTTATCCTCCACCATTTCCCCCTCTTCTGCTACATCATCTTCCCCGGAGTTTGCATTTAATATAGCAAATCTTGATGGTGAACCCACTGATTTGGGTACGTCTACTTTTTTATCACCGAATCGACCCGCTTTATTAGGAGAGACCTTTGACCAACTGTCTTCCTCTTCCATATCCCTTACAAGCCTAGTCATCTCCTCCTCCGGAGTGGATGCCACCTGACTCGGGACATGCTCATGTGCTCCAATTGCTACTGTTGGACTCTCAGCAATCTCTGTCAACAGATCCATGGTTGCTTCAGACTCCACGTCTAACTGCTTTGCTCTTTCTATCTCCGCGTTTGAAATCTGTACTTTTTTCAAAACTTTGGTGGGGCTCTCAACTTTCTTCCCTCCTTTTACAGAACATTCTTTTTCTAAGTGTCCCCACTTGGAACATTCTGTGCATTTTGGTGGTAACCAAGGGTAACCAAATTCCACTTCTGCTTCAATTCCCATTGCTGACTTAAACCGGTAAACTTTGGGTATTTCTTTCGTCATATTCTCTTCAATAAAAACCTTTGTTTCTTCGAAATTTGTGCAGAGTTTTGTATCTGGATGTAACCGGACCGGCTTTCCCACCGAGCTAGCAATAAAATCTAGTCCATTCCAGGAGAACATTTTATGAGGAACTTTCTTCAAAGTGATCCACATTGGGATTGTTTTGATCTCTGGTTCCTCCTCCTCTACTATTGGCGACCACTTAGAAACAATCATTGGAATATCTGCTATATTCCACATTCCCCTACGCAAAATCCGACTCCGTGTTTGCGCATCCCTTATTCTGAATTTTACTGTTGTTTCATTCACAGCAAATACATCAACTCATATTGACTTATCTCCCAAAGGCCATATTTTATTGACAATCACATGTATTTTCGCGACATGAGGCGCTGGAGAGAGGAATCTTCCTTCCAAAAAATCCTCACAAAGCGGAACTGAATTCTGAATGAGCGTATCTGGGATCTCCACAAAAGAAGCTCCATCAACAACTTTTACTTCAACGACATGATTCGATAGAGACGGCCTGTTTTTGACCACATTAGCTCATGTATCTTTTTTCCCCAACTGTGTATCCTGAGATTGGGAAGAGTCATCCGAGCCAGCCGACAGTGGAGGAGGAGCCTCCTTAACCGGCGCCGACATCATCTCCATAGCCTTGCCTTCCGGCAAAATTTTGAAAACCCTAATCGCCTTTTTTGTCGTCCTAGAGCGACTTTCCTTTTCTTGTTATTTTCGTTAACCTTCATTTTTTGAGAAGAAATGTTTAAAAGTAGTAGTTTAATATCTATAACAAAAACCAATTCGATCCCGTCCAAAATGGTTGTGTCTCCTAACAAGTTAACACAGGCCATGGGTTCGATGGTACTCTCTGGCCCGAATTAAAAACTCGTGGCTTTCAACTTTGGCCCGAATTAAAAACTCGTGGCTTTCAACTTTGGCCCGAATTAAAAACTCGTGGTTTTCAACTTTTTTCTTTCTAACTGATAACTTTATTTTTAAACAAAGAAAATTGAAATTTTATTTGAAAGTGTACACACATTAAAAATGTAAAACAACATTTCTTTATGAAAATAAAGGAACGCGATAATTCCAATTCGTAAGAAACAATATTTTAGAATTTGCAAATGATTCCATTCAAGACGATTTAGTATTGTGCACTTCATTCTCCAATGCTTCAACAAATTTATCAGCATAACCACTCATGAAACCGGGACTAACCAATGTCTCCTTCAATTTCTCATGATTCCTCTTCACTACCTTCCCTAGCTCACTATCTTTATCCATAACAGATTTAATTGCATCCCTCAAACTCTCTTTAGAGAACCATCCAGAATCTTCTCTCTGCACTTTCACAGACACCTCAAGTTCCTCGGTAAACAATCTTGTGGTGAGAACTTGATCACCCATTGTTGGAATAAACACAATCTGGCAATCACTAACCAGAGATTCCCACATTGAACCGGATCCACAATGGCTCACAAAGCAACCTACTGACTGATGAGACAAGATCAAAGGTTGCTCCACCCATCCTCCCCAAACAACTCCACGCCCTTTAACCCGTTCTTCGAAACCTTCTGGTAAGGCTTCTTGAATAGTTGATGAGCCTTTTGGCGGCTTAACCGCCACCAAAAACGGTAAACCTGTTAGCTCCATTCCTAAACAGAGTTCTTGAAATTGATCTTTCTCTAAAGAGAATTGGGTGCCAAACGCACAATACACCGTCGAGACTGGTTCAAATCCATTCAACCAGTGATTCCATCTATCTTCTAGTGGTTTAGTACTCTTGTGTTGCAGCTCATTGAACATCGGACCGCTCAAGAGAATTTTTCTTTGACAGTGTCTTCCAATAAAATCGCAGAACTTACCTTCGAGTTCTTCGCATGTTCTTATGGAAATAACGTCGCAGTTCTTTAGACCTGTGGTGATCCGAGCAAATAGCTTTTGGTAGACATTAGTGGAGAAGGAATAGAGGTTAGCGTCATGTCCACGTAACGCCACTTTGGATAAAGGATAATCTGGAGGTTGGGGAAACTTTAATTCAGCACCAGGTGCAAGAGCCATAGCTAAACAAGCCGCAGATACGATCTGGTAACTCGCACTCTTGATTCCAAACTCTTTTGCTACTTCGGGAATCCACTCAACAAAATCGAAGAAAATTAGGTCGGGTTTCAAAGCACGAACCTTTGCTTCGATCTGATCACGTAAGAGATCCATGGCATCGAATATGACTTTCCCATTCAAGTTTGGGAGATCCGAGGTTGTCTCTGCGCCAACAGGGAGACCTTCCACAGGAGGAAGAGTAAGAGGGTCGAAGACAATGCTGTTTGGGAACAAATTGAGAGGTTCGAGTTGTTTCTGAGCTTTCTTGGGAAGCAAGAAAGTGATCTTGTGACCTTTCTCAGCTAGTTTGTTGGCTAGATGAAGATACGGAATGAAATGACCAAAAGCAAACACTGGGAACATAAAAGCATGAAACTTTGACCCCATTTCCCCACAATTGTCAAAACCCAATAAGAAAAATTGTAAGTCTTCTAAAGAGGCAAAACAAAAGAAACTTTTGATTCTTTTTTTTTTCTCTAAGTTGAAAGAAGCAACGATGTTCTGTGAGTTAGATACTTCTTCTCTCCTCACGACACTCCTATATGTAGTGGAGAATGTGTATGTGAAATTATATTTTAGGTTACATATAGTTATCAGTGGGGGGTTAGGTGGGAATAGTTAATTACTGGATTTCATGTTCCGTGTGGTTGTGGTTGTCGTTTGTCTTCATAGACAACTTTCTGATTAATTCATTTTTGTATCTTATTTGACATATGAGAGCAGCTCCATTAGCGTTTCTTAAAGGTTTGTTAATGAGTTTCTAGAGAAAAATATAATTAAAAAATGTAATAGGTTATTAGTTAGCGAACGTATCTTAGGTAAGAATTTTAAGAACAGATTAAAAACCCATACGTGTCACTGATTTGTTGGATGGGTCTAAAATATAAAAAAGAAAAAAAATTTCCTACTTTATTTCTCTGTTCCGTTTCATCCGATGAAACTGAGAAAGCGACGATCCAAGCGCCGGCGTTGATGTTGAAGCTCGATTCGCAATCAGGTTCATGGTGAAGCTCGATTCGCAATCAGGATGAAGATGTCTAGCCTCTTCTCTACATCAATTCGCAATCAGGTTCTCTCTCTCTCAATCTCTCAATCTCAATCTCTCTCTCTCTCTCTCGATCTCTCACTCTGGTGCGTGTGTGTGTGTGTTAACTTTCTTAGATTTTTGATTTAAAGCCACGGGATTTCGGAATTCAGATTTGGCATACTCTTTGTGGGTTTTGATTTTGATCTCATGGATAAGCAATCCGTGGTTCTCTAAAAATCCCTCTTTTTTTTGTTTCTTTCTCTGTTTGTATCGAAATAAATTTTCTATTGAGTTTTGTGGTTCATTTAAGTTCAAGAAAGTATGGAATCACATCTCCGTTTGTGAGAGTGGAGATCGACTCACCAGAGCTTCCAAGGTTCTTGTTGTTGCGTGTCTTTCTTTACCGATTCTCTGCGTGTCGCTTTACCGATACGAACTCCTCAGCAGAAACTTCAGCGACACCGGTTGCTTCGGTTTCAGAATTCAAGAACACATTGATATGGGTATCAAGTAAGTCCCCTCTCTAATCCTATCAAACACTAGAGAGTATTACTTCCTTGTTCCCACATTCTTGCTGAAGATACTCATTGACCTGGCTTTTTAAGGTATGATCCATCAACTGGAATCTACGATATGGACTTCTATGTTGTCCTGGAGCGACCTGGCTACCGTGTGGCACGTCGCAGAAGGTTTTCAGTGAGCTCTCTAGAGCGGAGACCAAAAGAGGTTTGAGTATGGTGGGAAGAAGAGGAGATAAGTACGGAGACCAAAATAGCTGTCCCCGATTGGCTTAAGAAGAATGTCTGAGGAAGTTGCTTCCAAAACGAGGATCATATACGGAGGTGCGTACGTTTGTTTCCGTCAGGCACATCCTTCCAAACCAGTGTTTGAGATAAAACCAGTTGTTCCCATTTGTTAACTACACTTGCAAAACTCTTTGAAATTATAAAATTTTGTATATGATTCTCTCTATATCTTAAGCTTGTGAGTTCTGTGACTTGGAAAAATCAGGTGGCATCTCAAGGTTTTAGTTTTTTGGTGTATACACAAATTCAAAACAAGAACCCCTCAAGAGTCCACCATTGGAGAGGAAAATATTTGCAAAACTAAAATAAGATTCTTAATTTAATTTATTATTAAATTTAATAGTAAAAAATTGTTAAAAACCCTTTAAGGGGTTCAACCATTGGAGATGGTTGATTCTCTCTTCTAACAATTTTTTTTGTTTTTGCAATTTCTCTGTGTCTCAGGACAATAGTTTTATAAAACTGTTCTTAAATTGCGTCTGGGGCAATGACGCAGCTTATGATGTTCTAATTAATAAAAGGACTTATTTTTTTTAACATTACGTATTCATTAAATAAATAAAAAATCAAAGTTGAGAGGAACAAAAACAAAAACAAAATCATGTTAGAGCTGATGCCTAGAGAGAATGTTGCGATCTTTGCATCAACCACGACTACTCAATCAAAGGATCAGANAATAAAAAATCAAAGTTGAGAGGAACAAAAACAAAAACAAAATCATGTTAGAGCTGATGCCTAGAGAGAATGTTGCGATCTTTGCATCAACCACGACTACTCAATCAAAGGATCAGAGTCATCAGACACTAATAAAGAAACAACCGTTCAGGAATTACGGTGTGTAGTCTCCTAATCTCTAGTTTTTTTGTTTTTTTAAGAGCATTTCCAATAAAACACTATTTTTGCCTGTAAACTATATTTATAGAATAAAATCATCTTCAATGATATTGTATATCTCACTCTATATAAAGATCAATATTTTTAAGAATAGAATTTTTTTTTTCAAAAAATACTCCTTTAATTTTGATATGTTTCTATTTTGTAAATAAATAAAAATTATATATTTTTATACTTAAATAAAATTATAATAGTAATAACTAGGTATGTAATGAATTTTTTACTTGTGTGATAACCTTTTAATTTTCATAAAATCACAATTGTATTAATGTTTTTATTAAAATATAAAATAAATGGGTAAAATTAATATATTTGTAACTTAAAAGGTTTATTAAGAAAATAATAATTAAATAAAAATGGAAGATACTTGAAATATTTTTTTTTAAAGTAGAAAATAGAGTTAACCATTGGAGCAAACTCCTTCTCTATTTTTAAAGAACTCTATTTTAACTCTAAAGTGTAATTCAACTAGGATTGGAATTGTGTTTTTTTTGGGCAAAATATCTTTTGGTTTATGATGTTTTTCTATGTAAGAAAAAACACAAAGATATTAATTGTATTGTTTTGAAGTTATTAGCTTTTTTTTCTTTATTCAAAAGTATAATATGACTCAAAACTATAACTCAAGGAGGTAATTACACATAACCCAGCTGTAGTTATTTATTAGAGGAATTGTGTTTCTTGTCAAAGTTTAAATTAACTCCAAAGTATAATTCAACAAGGAATGGAACTGCTTCTTTGGGGCGAAGGGGGGGGGGTGGGTGGGTGGACCGAGTATTTATGTTTGCTTACAGGTTGAATCAAAGCAAAGCAATATCAACGTTAGGGATTACTATGATGTAATTCTTAGTCCAATTACACTTCGGAAGAAAAAGAGTATTTGATATTGCTTTGCTTTGATTCAACCTGTAAGCAAACATAAATAATCGGTCCAAAGCTATAATCAGAGTATTTTTATTCAGCTTCTTCTTAGTTTTAGATGACTTCTCAATAATGATTAATATGAGAAGATGCAAAAATCTGAATTAAAATTCTACCTCCGAAATATTAAATCGGCGAAGAGCCGAGTTAGTGCAATCTTAACTGTCTCCCTCTTTTGTGATATATGATGGTTGATATCTTTTTCATTGCAGGATTTATACGAGTAAGTATAATTGGACTAAGAATTACATCAAACTAATCCCTTATATAAAACAAAAACGTTATATTGCTTTGTTTTGATTCAACTTGTAATCAAACATAAATACTCAGTCCAAAGCTATAACCATTTAGGGGGTTTAAATTCGATACACAAAGAATCCAACTTTCTTGTACTATACCACTAGACCACCACCATTTTGATTAGTAAGTAATATGAAATTTTAATTAATTGGATATGGGGGTTTTTTTTTTTGAAAACTTTGGAATATATTGTGTTTAAAAATAGGATGTGTAATATCAATTTTTGTTTCTTTTTTGGCAACCAGATTATTGAATTGATATTGTTTTCAATGAGATCATCAACAATCGTTGAGGTCGAGCCGTCGAGGTAATTTCTGGTTACTTTCTTATCGTCTAAAGCTCTAACTGGTAACCAATAAAGGAACAAAAGAAATTAAAAAAAAGGAATGAAAGTAACAAAATAATAAGAATAAGGAATAGTTTTGTTCCTCTCCAAATTTTATAAGGAATAGATTTGTTCTATAATTCCTTATAAAATAAGGAATGAAAAAGAATCACATGGAAAAAATATTACTTGTAAATGCTGTATTTTTTAGGTAATGAGAAGGAATATATTATTCCTCATCATTCTCGAATATATTATTTTATATTTTCTGTCACGAGAATTGGAGAATTAAGAAATAGTGAAATTCTGATAGTATATTAAATTTTAAATTAAATTGTGTGTAGGGTTGCAAATTAAGGAAACATCATGGATGGGAGAGGTGGATAATTTCACGAGACTCGATAGACCATTAGCAATAATGAAAAGGCCATTAACGACTGGTATCAAATACTATTTCTTCGAGTCATTGTTATATTTTCTATATCATTTCTTTGATTTATTGTTTGAAAGGTTAAGAAAGAGCTAGAGATTCGGTTCGACCTCACACATACGCTAGGGAGAGGGGCATTGTGTACTCATAAAGACTGATGTTTTTTTTCCTTTTCTATCTGATAACTTTATTTTTAAACAAAGAAAAATTTATTTTATTTGAAAGTGTACACACATTAAAAATGTAAAACAATATTCTTGATGGAAATAAAAGAACGATAATTCCAATTCGTAAGAAACAATATTTTATAATTTGCAAATGATTCCATTCAAGACTAATTCGTATTGTGCACTTCATTCTCCAATGCTTCAACAAATTTATCAGCATAACCACTCATGAAACCGGGACTAACCAATGTCTCCTTCAATATGTCATGATTCCTCTTCACTACCTTCCCTAGCTCACTGTCTTTATCCATAACAGATTTAATTGCATCCCTCAAACTCTCTTTAGAGAACCATCCAGAATCTTCTCTCTGCACTTTCACAGAGACCTCAAGTTCCTCGGTCAACAATCTCGTGGTGAGAACTTGATCACCCATTGTTGGAATAAACACAATCTGGCAATCGCTAACCAGAGATTCCCACATTGAACCGGATCCACAATGGCTCACAAAGCAACCTACTGACTGATGAGACAAGATCAAAGGTTGCTCCACCCATCCTCCCCAAACAACTCCACGCCCTTTAACCCGTTCTTCGAACCCTTCTGGTAAGGCTTCTTGAATAGTTGATGAGCCTTTTGGCGGCTTAACCGCCACCAAAAACGGTAAACCTGTTAGCTCCATTCCTAAACAGAGTTCCTGAAATTGATCTTTCTCTAAAGAGAATTGGGTGCCAAACGCACAATACACCGTCGAGCCTGGTTCAAATCCATTCAACCAGTGTTTCCATCGATCTTCTAGTGGTTTAGTACTCTTGTGTTGCGGCTCATTGAACATCGGACCGCTCAAGAGAATTTTTCTTTGACAGTGTCTTCCAATAAAATCGCAGAACTTACCTTCGATTTCTTCGCATGTTCTTATGGAAATAACGTCGCAGTTCTTTAGACCTGTGGTGATCCGAGCAAATAGCTTTTGGTAGACATTCGTGGAGAAGGAATAGAGGTTAGCGTCATGTCCACGTAACGCCACTTTGGATGAAGGATAATCTGGCGGTTGGGGAAACTTTAATTCAGCACCAGGTGCAAGAGCCATAGCTAAACAAGCCGCAGATACGATCTGGTAACTCGCACTCTTGATTCCAAACTCTTTTGCTACTTCCGGAATCCACTCAACAAAATCGAAGAAAATTAGGTCTGGTTTTAAAGCACGAACCTTTGCTTCGATCTGATCGCGTAAGAGATCCATGGCGTCGGATATGACTTTCCCATTCAAGTTTGGGAGATCCGACAGTGTCTCGGCGCCAACAGGGAGACCTTCCACAGGAGGAAGAGTAAGAATTTCGAAGACAACGCTGTCTGGGAACAAGTTGAGAGGTTGAAGTTGTTTCTGAGCTTTCTTTGGAAGCAAGAAAGTGATCTTGTGACCTTTCTCAGCTAGTTTGTTGGCTAGATGAAGATACGGAATGAAATGACCAAAAGCAAACACTGGGAACATAAAAGCATGAAACTTTGACCCCATTTTGCTTCGCCTCAAAATTGTCGAAACCCAACAAGAAAAATTACAAGACTTCAAGAGAGGCAATGCATGAAAGAAGCAAACGATTTTCTGTAAGTGAAGTGCTTCTTCTCTCCTCACAGAACTTCTATATGTATGTGTATGCGAAAGTATATTCTAGGTTACATGATTAATTGATTATCAGTGGCCATGGCCCATGGGGGTCTGGTGGGAATTAATCAGTGGATTTCATGTTCCACGTGGTAGCGTGATTTGTCCAGATTGCATGTGGTTGTCATTTGTCTTCATAGACAACTTTCTCATTAATATATTTAGGTAATCTTATATGACAGGATTCTCTTCTAACAACCCTATTATTTTTTATTTTTTGGTTATTTGGCAACCCTATCAAGACTATAGTTTTATAAAACTGGTCTTAGATTGCAGAGTCAATGAGGTTCTACTTCTACATAAGAAGACTAAATTTTATAACATTACGTATATTCATTAAAAATGAAAAATTGTTGATGAAAGTGTGCATATTTTTATACCATAATTTATTAGTGAAGCTCTCTGAGAGGATGTTTGAAAATGAGGTGTGGTCATCTAATTAGGGCAAACCCAGCTCGATTTCGTGGAGAGAATTACCCCATTTGAGGTTAAAAAAAAAAAAAAACAAAAATCTCAGCTTTGAATTTGTTAGAATTCCAATGTGCCCATCTTCTTGGTTGAATAAAATGTCATGAACATTCTACATCGTAGGATAAACAGTTAAACTCTATTCATCTGTATTGACCTTGCAGGTTGCTATGTCCTTAACAAATTAGAAATCAAGAGATGGAAAAATAAAACGTTATTCCTTTGAATCCCATATACAGTAGAACCTTTATAAATTAATACTCGATAAATTAATAATCACTATAAATTAATAATTTTTGCTGGTCCCGAGTTGGGCCGGTGTAAAAATTAGCAAAATTCGATAAGATAATAAGATAATAATTTTTTTGAAACTCTTATGTAAATATATGGTCCCAATAATAAGATAAATTAATAATTATACATCTAAGCATCTATATTTATATATATAACTAAGATAATATAATAAAATATGATTAAATTATTGTTTTAAGTTTATTAACATTGTTGATTTATCTTTAAATTCTTTGATATGATATTTTCTAAATGAATTTTATAATTTCGAAAATAATTTTGTATTGTTTCTTGATGAATGTTAAAAGTTCAAATCGAAGATATCTCAATAAATTAATAAATTATTAATTTATTGATAAATTAATAATTATTAATTTATAGATAAATTAATACCTCTATAAGATAATAAAATCTTGAAGTCCCAACATTATTAATTTATAGAAGTTTTACTGTATATTAATTGAGAAACATTTTTATAGAGTAGGCTTACTTTTTGAACTATTTAGAGTGGTGCCATTTTGCTGATGTGTCACCACCACACTTATTCTCCCATTATTTTAATACAAATTTCTTTTTTTGATTAGACTAATTATATTATATGCCTTTAACCATTTATTACTTATAACATTTAATTTATGACTAATTTTCTTATATCATTTATTTATACATAATTAAACATTTAATTTATGAAGATATTTCTTTCTTTCTATTTTTTATCAAAAATATATCATACTAATTATTTTTTTAAACACTATATTTCTTCTCTAATTTTTTTTTAAATTTAGGTTTGTAAAAAAATAAATCATCACAACATCCATATAGTAAAAATATATAGATTTTTTTATACATGTGTTATAATTCGAATTTTTTAAAATGAATATAAATTACTCAAATGATTAATAAATATGAGTATATTTTAAAAAGTCCCACATTGGAAATGAGGATGTGTAGATGGTTCAAAAATCATTATAAAAAGAACATAAATGATAAAAAAAACTGTAAAAGCAAAAAGCTTGATTTAATAGCCATCCATATTTATAAATTGTTTTTTGGTTTAATATGGTTTGTTAATAGAACCATATAATTTAACCAAATAATATAAATATTTAAACTTGATAACAAGTTAAAATATTATATCAAAAAGTTGAAATATTAAAATAGTTTAATATGTTAAAAACATATTATAAATATTTTTTTTCTTTATGAAGAAAACATCATTTAATTTATGAAGATATTGTCTTTCTTTCTATTTTTTACCAAAAATATATCATGCTAATTATTTTTTTAAACACTATATTTCTTCTCATATATTTGTTTAAACTTAGTTTTGTAAGGAAAAACAAATTATCATAACATTCATATAGTAAAAAATATATAGATTGTTTTATGCAAGTGTTATAATTCGAATTATTTTTAAATGAATGTAAATTACTCAAATGATTAATAATATGAGTATGTTTTAAAAAGTCTCACATTGCAAATGGGGATGTGTAGATGGTTGAAAAATCATTATAAAAAGAACATAAATGATAAAAAAACTGGAAAAGCAAGAAGATTGATTTAATAGCCATCCATATTTATAAATATTTTTTTGGTTTATTATGTTTTGTTAATAGAACCATATAAATTAACCAAATAATATAAATATTTAAACTCTACAACAAGTTAAAATATTATATCAAAAAGTCAAAATATTAAAAATAGTTTAATATGTTAAAAACAAATAATATTATAAATATTTTCTTTCTTTATGAAGAAAACATCATTTAATTTATGAAGATATTGTCTTTTTTCTATTTCTTACAAAAAATATATCATACTAATTATTTTTTTAAACACCATATTTCTTCTCTTATTTTTGTTTAAACTTAGTTTTGTAAAAAAAAAAAATCATCACAACATCCATGTGTTCTAATTCAAATTTTTTAAATGAATATAAATTACTCAAATGATTAATAAATATGAGTATGTTTTAAAAAGTCCCACATTGAAAATGAGAATGTGTAGATAGTTCAAAAATCATTATAAAAAAAACATAAATAATTAAAAAAACTGTAAAAGTAAGAAGTTTAATTTAATAGACATTTATACATATTATTCATATATATATATATATATAACTCATTAAGTTATTTTTATTTTAAACAATTTCAAAATCATCTTTAATAAAATTTTTTATTGATTTCTCATCCTGCGCATGGCGCGTTATCACCTAGTTCTCATTGTTTGAAATGTTATGAAAAAACCACATAAGCTTGGGAGAGTGTGTACTACTATTAAGTAAGGCTCTGTACTTTTATTTTAAAAACAAAAATAAACATTTTAAAAACATTTATTTCAATACGGAAGAAACCTTATTTTTGAAGTTGCAAAGTATTCCATTCAAGACGATTTGGTGTTGTTGACTTCATTCTCCAATGCTTCGACAAACTTATCAGCATAACCACTCAACAATCCAGGACTAACCAATGTCTCTTTTAAATTTTTATGATTCCTCCTTACTATATTCCCAATCTCACTATCTTTATCCATCACAGATTTAACCGCATCTCTCAAACTCTCTTTAGAGAACCATCCAGAATCTTCTCTTTGCACTTTCACAGAGACTTCTAGTTCCTCACTCAGCAATCTCGTGGTGAGAACTTGATCACTCGATTGCGGAATAAACACAATCTGATAATCACTTACCAGAGATTCCCACATTGAACCGGATCCACAATGGTTCACAAAGCAACCTACTGCTTGATGAGCCAATATCGAAGGTTGTTCCACCCATCCTCCCCATACGATTCCACGCTCTTTGACCCGCTCCTCGAACCCTTCTGGTAACGCTTCCTGAATAGTTGATGAGCCTCTCGGCGGCTTAACCGCTACTAAAAACGGTAAACCCGTTAGCTCCATTCCTAAACAGATTTCTTGAAATTGATCTTTCTCTAGAAAGGTTTGGCTACCAAACGCAAAAAACACTACCGAGCCTGGTTCGAATCCGTTTAACCAGTGATTCCATCGACCTTCTAGTGGGTTAACACTCTTTTCATGCGGCTCGGGGAACATCGGGCCGCTCAAGAGAACTTTTCTCTGACAGTGTCTTTCGACGAAACCAAGATATTTACTTTCGATTTCCGCGCATGTTCTTATGGAAATAACGTCGCAGTTCTTTAGTCCTGTGGTGATTCGACGAAAAAGCCCTTGTCTGGAATTAGTGAAGAGAGAATAGAGGTTAGCGTCGTGTCCACGTAACACCGTTTTCGAGGAAGGATAACCCGGTGGTTGGGGAAACCCTAATTCAACACCAGGTGCAAGAGCCATAGCAACACAAGCTGCGGATACGATCTGGTAACTCACACTCTTGATTCCAATATCTCTCGCCATATCCGGAACCCAATCAATAAAATCGAAGAAGATTAGGTCTGGTTTCAAAGCACGAACCTTTGCTTCGATCTGATCGCGTAAGAGATCCATTGCATCGGATATGACTTTCCCATTCATGTTTGGGAGATCCGAGATTGTCTCGGCGCCAACAGGAAGACCATCCACCGGAGGGAGAGTAAGCGGGTCCAAGACAATCTTGTCGGGGAACAGATTGAGAGACTCGAGTTGTTTCTGAGCTTTCTTGGGAAGCAGTAGAGTTACTCGGTGACCTTTCTCAGCTAGTTTGTTGGCTAGATGAAGATATGGAATCATATGACCAAAAGCAAACAATGGGTACATAAACGCATGAAACTTTGACCCCATTTCGTCGATTATGAGAGCAAAAATAAGAAGTTTTTTTTCTTTTGAGTTTTTTTTCTTCTTCTCAAATTAGAGAAGAAATGGTTTTTAATTCTTTTGCTTTAGATGTTCTATGACTGATATGGCTCTCCTCTGCTCTTAAATTTTTTTTTGAAACAACGTTCATATTATTTGGGATTTGATGTGTTAGGTGACCGTAATTAGTGGATTGCATGTTCCATGTGCTGAATATCGTTGTGATCCTGTTCCGCTTGTGATTTTTGTCTTTTGGTGTTAGTGTGAAATTCCCAAGCTATCCCCTTGATAAAACTTGCAATAACAAACAAATTTCATTCCGCAATTTTTCATTCTGTAAATTTTAAATTATTTTACAGCTTAATTATATTTTTTACCATTCTACAATAATAGCCTTAAGGCATCTTTATTGCAGAGCCTGCAAATGGTTCTTCCATTAAAAAAAAGAAAAAAAAAATAGGTGGGAGAGAGATAAAAGAATCGGTTCTTCACACTCTTCCGACACGTGTCGCAACGTGATTGGTTCACGTTTTTTTCCTTTCGAAAATTGTTAAAAAAAAAAAATTAACAAAAATGAAAATGAAAGAGCCGGCTGTGCATTAATAATGCTCTAAACCGAATCAGTTGAATTCGCTGTAAAATTCTAATTGGCCGAGTGAAATCAGAGTATGTAAAAGAACATAAACAACCATATGGGAGTAGTTTCAAGAAAGGCGTCGTTTCTATTTTTTTTTTTGTCAATTAAATTTCATTAATGCGAAACCGGCCTCACTACGTGTACTTCGCCAGGTTCATGGAAAAGAAGCGACTCCTGACTACCACCGCCGGCAAAGCCTCTGCAAGTTGAATTTCCGAAGTTTCTTTCAATTTCTTATGATTCCTTTTCACTAATTTCCCAATCTCACTATCTCTATCCATCACTGATTTAACCGCATCCCTCAAGCTCTCCTTCTGGTAAGGATTCTTGAATAGTTGATGAGCCTTTTTTTTTCGTTTTTTACTGTATCCATGTCTCAAATACTATTTCTTTGAGTCATTGTTATATTCTCTATGTCATTTCTTTGAGTCATTGTTTGAAAGGTTAAGAAAGAGCTAGGGAGAGGCATTGTGTACTCATTAAGACTGTTATTATTATTTTTTTTTTTCTAACTGAACTTTTTTTTTAAACAAAGAAAATTTTATTTTATTTGAAAGTGTACACACATTAAAAATGTAAAACAATATTCTTGATGGAAATAAAAGAACGATTATTCCAACTCGTAAGAAACAATATTTTAGAATTTGCAAATGATTCCATTCAAGACTAATTCGTATTGTGCACTTCATTCTCCAATGCTTCAACAAATTTATCAGCATAACCACTCATGAAACCGGGACTAACCAATGTCTCCTTCAATTTCTCATGATTCCTCTTCACTACCTTCCCTAGCTCACTGTCTTTATCCATAACAGATTTAATTGCATCCCTCAAACTCTCTTTAGAGAACCATCCAGAATCTTCTCTCTGCACTTTCACAGAGACCTCAAGTTCCTCGGTCAACAATCTCGTGGTGAGAACTTGATCACCCATTGTTGGAATAAACACAATCTGGCAATCGCTAACCAGAGATTCCCACATTGAACCGGATCCACAATGGCTCACAAAGCAACCTACTGACTGATGAGCCAAGATCAAAGGTTGCTCCACCCATCCTCCCCAAACAACTCCACGTCCTTTAACCCGTTCTTCGAAACCTTCTGGTAAGGCTTCTTGAATAGTTGATGAGCCTTTTGGCGGCTTAACCGCCACCAAAAACGGTAAACCTGTTAGCTCCATTCCTAAACAGAGTTCTTGAAATTGATCTTTCTCTAAAGAGAATTGGGTGCCAAACGCACAATACACCGTCGAGACTGGTTCAAATCCATTCAACCAGTGATTCCATCTATCTTCTAGTGGTTTAGTACTCTTGTGTTGCAGCTCATTGAACATCGGACCGCTCAAGAGAACTTTTCTTTGACAGTGTCTTCCAATAAAATCGCAGAACTTACCTTCGAGTTCTTCGCATGTTCTTATGGAAATAACGTCGCAGCTCTTTAGACCTGTGGTGATCCGAGCAAATAGCTTTTGGTAGACATTAGTGGAGAAAGAATAGAGGTTAGCGTCATGTCCACGTAACGGCACTTTGGATGAAGGATAATCTGGCGGTTGGGGAGACTTTAATTCAGCACCAGGTGCAAGAGCCATAGCTAAACAAGCCGCAGATACGATCTGGTAACTCGCACTCTTGATTCCAAACTCTTTTGCTACTTCCGGAATCCACTCAACAAAATCGAAGAAAATTAGGTCTGGTTTTAAAGCACGAACCTTTGCTTCGATCTGATCGCGTAAGAGATCCATGGCGTCGGATATGACTTTCCCATTCAAGTTTGGGAGATCCGACAGTGTCTCGGCGCCAACAGGGAGACCATCCACAGGAGGCACAGTAAGAGGGTCGAAGACAATGCTGTCTGGGAACAAGTTGAGAGGTTGAAGTTGTTTCAGAGCTTTCTTGGGAAGCAAGAAAGTGATCTTGTGACCTTTCTCAGCTAGTTTGTTGGCTAAATGAAGATACGGAATCATATGACCAAAAGCAAACAATGGGAACATAAAAGCATGAAACTTTGACCCCATTTCCCTCACCCCACAATTGTCAAAACCCAACAAGAATAATTCCTAAGTTGAAAGAAGCAAGCAACGATGTGCTGTGAGTGATATGCTTCTTCTCTCCTCACGACACTCCTATATGTAGTGGAGAAATGTGTATGTGAAAATTATATCTATGGTCACATATAGTTATCAGTGGGGGTTTGGTGGGATTGCAATACTGAACAACTCATTATCATGTTCCGTGTGATTGCAATCTGCATGTGGTTGTTGTTGTCTTTTGTCTTCATAGACAACTTTCTGATTAATTCATTTATGTATCTTATATGACATCACATGACAGGATTCTCTTCTAACAACCTATATATTTTAGGGAATTTCTGTGATTTGGCATTTTCTCTGTGTCTCGCTTTCGATACTCATCATCAGGACTATATGTAGTTTTATAAATCTGTTCTTAAATTGCGCTTGGGGCAATGACGCAGATTATGAGGTTCTAAATAAAAAGACTATTTTTTTTTAACATTACGTATTCATTAAAAATGCAAAATAGTAGATGAAAGTGTGCATATTTTTTTAGCATAATATATTTGTGAAGCTCTTTGAGTGCAATATTGAAAATGAGGTGTGGTCATGATCTATTAGGCCAAATCCAGCTCGATCTCTGAGGAAATCGTTGAGAGAAGTAGCCCATTTTGAGGTTAAAAAATAAAATCTCAGCTTTGAATTTGTTAGAATTCCAATGTGCCCATGCATCTTCTTGTTTGAATAAAATGCCATGAACAATTCACATCGTAGGATAAAGAGTTACGTGAAACTCTATTCATCTGTATTGACCTTAAAGATTGCTTAAGTCCTTAAAGAATTAGAAATGAAGAGATCGAAAAATAATACGTTGAAATGTTTTAGCAAAATAAACAAAGTTACATGACCAAAAAGACAAGCTTAACTTCTTGGCCTTTTCTGTTGTTCAACTGAATGAGGAAGTACAACGCCATTCTATCTCTAATCTTCTTTGTAGACTTCGGATGTTAAAGACCATTCCGATATATATAGGTTAGGTGAATTGTTATTCTCTACCTTATTCCTTTGAATTCTCATTATTTGAAATGTTAAGAAAAAAGCTAGAGATCAATATGATTCAACCACATAAGCTTGGGAGAGGCATAGTGTAAGTAAGACTCTGTAATTGATAACTTTTGTTTCAAAAACTATTTGAATTTTTATTTGGATGTAGTAAACATTAGAAATGTAAGAAACATTATTTTAGAAGTTGCAAAGTATTCAAATTCAAGACGATTTTGTATTGTGGACTTCATTCTCCAGTGCTTGTACAAACTTATCAGCATAACCTCTCAACAATCCAGGACTAACCAAAGTTTCTTTCAATTTCTTATGATTCCTTTTCACTAATTTCCCAATCTCGCTATCTTTATCCATCACAGATTTAACCGCATCCCTCAAGCTCTCCTTCGAGAACCATCCAGAATCTTCTCTTTGCACTTTCACAGAGACTTGGAATTCTTCAGTCATCAATCTCGTGGTGAGAGCTTGATCAGCCAGCAGTGGAATATACACAATCTGACAATCATTAACCAAAGACTCCCACATTGAACCGAACCCACATTGGTTCACAAAGCAACCTACTGAACCATGGGACAGTATCAAGGGCTGTTCCACCCATCCTCCCCAAACGATTCCACACCCTTTGACCCGCTCTTCGAACCCTTCTGGTAGTGCTTCTTGAGTCGTTGATGAACCTATTGGCGGCATAGCCCTCACTAAAAACGGTAAACCCGTCAACTCCATTCCGAAACACAGCTCTTGGAATTGATCCTTTTCGAGAAAGCAATGTGTTCCCAACGCACAATATAATAGTATAAGTTGTACTTATCCTTTATATTGTTGTATTTATCTATATACATAGCTATCTCTACGAGATCTTCTCCTTAAGATCTCAACTGTAATGTGTATATAATACACCTCTCACACATCAATAAAGTTATGATTCACAATATCTTTATGGTATCAGAGCTAAACTGAGGACACCTGCGAGCACTGTGTTCCTGTGTTCCGCAAATTTGACATTTGCCTTGGTAGCCACGACCATATCCACCGCGTCCACCATGACCACCGCGTTGGTTTCCTCCACCACGACCAGAGGACTGTTGTTGATTCGGATGATACTGTGTAGCATTTGCGGTAGCTGGGATTGACACTTCGATGGTGGAGATTCCAAGAGCATTCTCTCTGTTGATGAGTTTTTTCATGGAGCTCATCAAGCGAGATTGGTGAATCTCGGCCATTAACCATTTCGACAATGGCGCGATAATCATCACCGTTCGGTAATTATATCAAGGAGGTATTTATGATCAAGCGGTGACCCGAGAAGAGCCAATTGATCCGCTTTTCCCAGAATTCCCCTCATGTATTCATTCACGGATTTGCTGCCCTTATTGCTGCTCTTCAGATGCTGGCGGAGTTGTTTGATGTGTCCGCGTGATGGTCTACCATAGGTACGACCGAGGATTTGCCAGATCTCTTTGGCGGTGGTTGCTCGTGCAACGAGGATTTGTCGACAAGGATCGTCCAGACCACGTTTGTCGCCTACGCAAAGCCATTTATGGACTCAAGCAGGCTCCTCGTGCATGGTACAATGAACTCCGGACGTTCCTCCTTGGCGCTGGGTTCATCAATTCATTCGCTGATGCATCTCTCTTTGTCCTCTGTATCGGTACCTGTCTCATCTACATTCTCATATATGTCGATGATTATCGTTACCGGTACAGTTGCGGCAGAGGTGACCAAGGTTATTCACCTAATTGCCAATCGCTTCTCTCTCAAAGATCTTGGCAACTTGTCATACTTTCTGGGAATGGAAGCTACACGTACTGACAGAGGACTACTCCTTACACAGACCAAGTACATTACTGATCTCTTGCACAAGACGAATATGACGAATGCGAAGCCAGTTGCAACGCCAATGTGCTCCACTCAGACTTTAACGCTCTCTTCTGGAACCGCTCTTGCGGATCCGACATTCTATCGTGCAACAGTGGGAAGCCTGCAATACCTTGGTCTGACTCGCCCTGACATTGCTTTTGCAGTCAATCGATTGTCTCAGTATATGCATCGACCAACTACAGCCCATGAAGAAGCCATGAAACGGGTCCTTCGGTACCTTGCGGGGACATCAGACAAAGGTATCTTCTTCTCTGCAAACACTCCCTTCAACCTCCATGCTTATTCTGATGCGAACTGGGCTGGAGACAAGGATGATTATACGTCTACTGGCGCCTACATTGTCTATCTAGGCAAGCAACCAATCTCCTGGTCTTCGAAAAAGCAGCGTGGCGTTGCTCGCTCATCTACGGAAGCCGAGTATCGGGCTGTATCTGAAGCTGCGTCGGAAGTACAATGGATAAGGTCTCTTATGTCTGACCTTCATCTTCGCTCAGATTCAGTTCCCACTTTGTATTGTGACAACATTGAGGCAACATACTTATGTGCTAATCCTGTGTTTCACTCGCGAATGAAACATGTGGCACTGGCTTATCATTCGGTTCGTGAAATGGTGCAGAACAACGAGCTTCGTGTTTCTCACGTCAGCTCATCTGATCAATTGGTTGATGCTCTCACTAAGCCTTTACCACGTATGCGCTTCAATGAGCTTGCGAACAAGATTGGCCTTTCCAACGGACGTCCATCTTGCGGCGGTGTAATAGTATAAGTTGTACTTATCCTTTATATTGTTGTATTTATCTATATACATAGCTATCTCTACGAGATCTTCTCCTTAAGATCTCAACTGTAATGTGTATATAATACACCTCTCACACATCAATAAAGTTACGATTCACAATATCTTTACAATACACCACCGAGCCTGGTTCGAATCCGTTCAACCAATGATTCCATTGATCTTCTAGTGGTTTGACTCTCTTTGCTTGCGGCTCAGGGAACATCGGGCCGGTTATGATAACTTTTTTCTGACATTGTCTTTCGATGAAACCGCATGATTTACCTTCAATTTCTGCGCATGTCCTGATGGAAATGATGTCGCAGTTCTTAAGGCATGTGGTGACCCGATCAAAAAGCATTTGCCGGGTATTCACGAAGAGAGAATATAGGTTAGCGTCATGTCCACGCAATGCTGCTTTCGAAGAAGGATAACCCGGTGGAGGAGACCCTAATTCAGCGCCAGGTGCAAGAAACATAGCTACAAAAGCTGCGGATACGATCTGGTAACTCACACTCTTGACTCCAAGCTTTTTAGCCATCTCTGGAATCCAATCAACAAAATCGAAGAAGATTAGGTCTGGTTTCAAAGCACGAACCTTTGCTTCGATCTGATCGCGCAAAAGATCCATGGCATCGTATAGGATTAACTTAGATTCGCCTGGGAGATCCGAGGTTGTCTCTGCGCCAACAGGGAGACCATCGACATTAGGAAGAGTAAGAGGGTCGAAGAGAATGCTGTCTGGGAACAAGTTGAGAGGTTGAAGTTGTTCCTGAGCTTTCTTGGGAAGCAAGAAAGTGACCTTATGACCTTTCTCAGCTAGTTTGTTGGCTAGATGCATATACGGAATCATATGACCAAAACCAAACCATGGGTACATAAACGCATGAAACTTTGACTCCATTTCCTCAAGAAAAAAAACTTTTTGTGTATTTTTGTTTTCTCGAGTTATAGAAGAAAAAAGTCGCTTCTTTTGCTTTAGATGTTCTATGATTGAGATGCTCCTCCTCTGCTTAGTTCATCTATCTCTGAATATCTATAGCTTAAAGAAGGTGTTTTAGTTCAAGTGTCATTTATTAATTGGGATTAATTAGCTGGTTTAGGTAAATGCATGTGCCATGTGAAATGTCATTTCCCAGATTTGCTTGTAATTTTGTCTTTTGGTGTTAGTGGGAAACTCCAAAGCTACCCTTTTGATAAAACTGGCGACAACGAAGAAATAATTGAATGAATAATATAGTCGAGTGAAATCGGAGTATCTCATGGCGCGGACCGGTTATCCGGAAATTTTCTAGTATTTGTGGTTTGCTCCGTTTTTACCGGATATCTAATTTTATGATTTGATTTGCTCCGTAAATATACAGATATCCGGAAAATTTACGGCTATTTACGGATATTTGCGGACAATATCCGTATGTTTAGTTTGATCCTTTTAATACAAACAAAAAAACTAAAAATACATACTTTTTATGAAAAATATATTTTTTTATCTAAACTATCAAGTAAAATATTAAAAAAATAAGAAAAAAAATAAAAATTTAACTTATAACTTCCTATTAATTTTTTTTTTTAATTTGTTAAATTTTAGTATAAAAATTTCTAATATATAATAGAAATTCACAAAAACTTATATACACATATAAGAATTATATAATATATATATATATATTATTTATATACATATACATATATATACATATAACGGAGCGGATCAGATATCCGTCTCTTAAAATTTTAGTATTTGTGCTTTGCTCCGTTTTCAACGGATATTGATTTCTAATATTTGCTTTGCTCCATACGATTACGGATATCCGAATTTTTCGAATCGAATCAAATATAACGGATATTTTGCCTAACCCTATCTAAAAGAACATAAACCCCTGTAAGAGCATCTCCAACCCAATACCAAATTTGGTGCCAAATTACATTTTGCAATAAAATCTACTCCAACTCAATCTCATTTTCAATTGCAAATTGGTATAATGCCATTTTTGGTTTCAAATATGCAACCAATGCGATTGAAATTTTTTATTTATAAAATAGTCCTTCAAATTTTACATACTTTCACTTTTAAAGTTATAAATAATTATTTTGATGATGATTTCTTTTTTTGATGATTATAAATATTAAAACACACTAATATATAAAATTAAAATGCAAATAACATTATTTAATAGAAAATATAAAAACATAATACTAGATTTAAAATAATTAAAAAGTACTCAAATTAAAAATAACAGAAAATAAATTTAGTACAAGAATGATTGGTTACTTAATAAGTTAATACTCCGGTAAATCGCTTCCGGATCCACTTAAATCACCAAAAAAATTGTCCAAATGAAACAGATTGAGGCGGATTTTGTTGATATTGTTGTTGTTGAGCCTTTTTCGTAAAATATGTGTTTGTTTAGTCTGAACATATACACAAAGATTCAGATCTTCTATCGAGTTCAAGTCTTGGAACAAAAATTTGTTTTCTTCCTTAAATTCTTTCAAAGCGTAGTTCTTACTTTCAATCTTCAAATGATGTTGTCTTTGTGCACTTGTCTTCTTTAATTGCTCTAAAAGTAGCTTATTTCCTTCTTCTAAAGTGTAATGTGTTTTTTTTTTTAAATTGCAATAATGAAATTTCAAGAATATCATAATTTATGGAAATTTTGAGAGAAATTAAATAAATGGGTTAATTTGTAAATTTTAAAGAAAATATGTATAATTAATAACTAATAATAAAATAGAAAAGAAAAATATACTAAAAGTATTTCTTTTGACACGGAAAATGCAATTATGAGTTAGAGAGAAATCCAATTGCATTTTGCAATGAAAAATGCAATTATGGGTTGAGATGCTCTAAAAGGCAATGGGAGTTTCAAGAAAAGCCACGTGTAATATTTTTATTAGTTAATAACATTTATAATTTGTTTTTCTTCTCTGAAGACGGGCGAAAGATCAAAACCCTTAGAGTATCTCCAACCCATGATTGCATTTTTAATTGCAAAATACAATAATTGTAAAATGCAATTGGATTTCTCTCCAACCCATAATTTTATTTTTCATTTCAAAAGGAATATTTTAAGTATATTCTTTTTTTTCTATTTTATTATTAATTGCTAATTATACATATTTTTTAAAAAAATTACACATTGACCCATTTCTTTAATTTCTTTCAAAATTTCCATAAATTATGATATTTTTGAAATTTAATTATTATAATATAAATATAAACACATTACACTACATAGAAATGATAAAATAAAGTAGATTTTTATTTTCTGTAATTTTTAATTTCAGTATTATGTTATTATATTTTCTATTAAATAATGTTATTTGTATTTTCATTTTAGACATTAAAGTGTTTTAATATTTATAATCATAAAAAAAAAGAAATTATCATCAAATAATTATTTATAGCTCTAAAAGTTAAAGTATCTAAAATTTGAAGGATTACTTTATAAATAGAAAAGTTCAATTGCAAAATGCAATTGAAAATGAGATTTGGTTAGAACAAATTTTATTGCAAAATAGCATTTGGCACCAAATTTGCAATAGGGTTGGAAATGCTCTTCAGATTTGGAGTGGGCATGACTAACACACCACCAGGAGGAGGAGGAGCTACGAAATTCCCAGATAAAAATTGAAACTTTCTATCTGTAAAGATGTTGAATTGACAGTTTCAGAGAGCCCGAGTTTGGGTTCGTTCCTCAATTTCCATCTCTCAAGGAACTGAGAATCGTGCGTAGTAGAGCATCAGAAAATGGGGGTTTCGATGGTGGGTTCTTCCTCATGGAGTTTCCGATTTCCCCCAAAGATGCCTCCGTCACGAACACCAAAGCTGACAGAAAGTGATCCGATTTGTCTGAAAATGAGGCCTGGTCATCCTTACCCTGCTCGACCGCTGAAGTGTAGGTCTGTGTCTGAGGATTTTGTGGAGAGAAGTAGCCCATTTGAGGTAAAGAAACTAAAATCTCAGCTTTGAATCTGTCAGAGATTGTCGGTTATTGCAATGTGCCCATCTTCTTGTTTACAAATTAGTTTGATTTTTTTAGTCTTCTTGCAATAGAGTGTCATCATCATAAGGGGAAAGAGTGAAACTTTTTTCATCTGTATTGGTTTTTGCAGATTGCTAACTCCTTAGATAATTAGAAACCAAAGAGATCGAAAAATAACCTGTCGAAAGGTTTGAGCAAAGTTACATGAGAGAAAAATAAGCTTAGATTTTAAAAATCTCCTTTTCCACTCTATCTCTAGTCGTCTTTATACAATTCGGATGTTAAAAATTCTGATAATTTTCCCATCAAAAGACCATTTTTGATATAGGGTATGTGAGCTGCGTATTCTCCATCTCATTCCTTTGATTCTCATTGTTTTAAAGGTTAAGAAAGAGCTAGAGATTTGCTTCGACCTCATACACAGGCTCGGGAGAGGGATCTTGTACTTGGGTTCTGCCAGAATCCCACCAAACCATTCGCATTACCTGCAAGCACAAGAGCTGAGCAGAGAAGTAAGCAAGACCCGTAAAGTTCCACAAGAGCTTAGCTTATCACTTTGCAATATAGATTTTTTCAGATTTGTGTGTTTTTTTTATCAGGCAGCTATTCTCTTGGACTGTACTACATGGTCTGGAGCAGGACCAGGACTTATGGATGCTGTGACTAAAGGTGCTTTGGAAGCTGAGAAACCCGTCGGTGGCATCAAAATCGAAAAAGAAGCCGGTGAATGGACTGCATCAAAGTTTCATCCTTATCTCCCCCCTCAGAATTACCATACTTGCAGGTGAACGTAGCCACACACCACTTATTTTACTCTGATTGCACAAGTGTGAGTGATGATCTCTAAAATGTGGAACTAATGTTTAGGTTCTTCTCGGCGAGAAAGCATGGATTGGTGGATGCAGTGGTTAGAAACAACGTTTCTGACAAGACGGCGGTAATTGCATTGCCGGGCGGTATTGGCACGCTCGATGAGATGTTTGAGATTTTGGCATTGATTCAGCTCAAAAGGATTGGATCTGAATTGCCGGTTCCATTCATTGTGATGAATTATGATTCTTTCTATTCAAAGCTGTTTGAATTCATCGAGAGTTGCGAAAGCTTGGGAACTGTTTACAAAGGAGAAGTGTCTGCACTGTGGAAGGTATGCAACAACAACTTTGAAGCTTTGACATACTTAGCTGAATTCTATGAATTGCCATATGGTTCCACAAAACCCGAAACTGAACTTAGAAAAACCGCTTGTGGATGATCCGTTTCTTAGCTCGTTTCGGTCTTTTAACTGTAAGAGATAAATGTTTGTGACCATGAACAACAATTTTGAAGCTATGTGGCATATTCCGAATATAGCTTTGTGTGTAGTGTATAGATACAATTGTTTTTCAGCCATTGACAAACGATTGGAACATCTTTATTCATGAATCTCATCGGCTCAAACAAATGCTATAGATACAAGTGTTTAACAGGTTTAACCGGGCGAGACCAAACAAATTGTTGATAAAAGAAGTAAACCAAAGCAATCAAGTTTGTGGTCCATATCTTCTTCTTTGTAATGCCAAAATGAAAAAAGATACAAAAGTTGAGATCTTTTTAAAGGTAAGTTTCGCTAGAACCTTTAGAGCCGTTGTGGTATAGAAATTGAATACAAACAAAAGTAAAAACTTCAAAAAGGGAGGCGTCTATAATCCGTGGATCGTGCCTACCTAGAAAAGTCTACTTCATACTCGTTTTTCGACGAATATTAAAACAATAACGCAATTATTGTTCCTCTTCACTTTCTAATTCCACCTTCCTCTCTTCTCCTTCTTCTTCTCCGTCGCAAAGCTCAAGAAAAAACAAAATATCTGAGTGGGTTTCTTGCATAAACCTCAGCGCAAATTTCAAGAAGAAGAAAACAGGGAAAGCTTTCTTCTTTTGACCTTTCTTCCCCCAAGACTAAAAGGTTTTAACCAGAGCCTTAATTTCGTCTTTATTGAAATGAAAGTTTCGTCTTTTTCTAACTTTTATCCTTAATTCTGGATCATTCGTTCTCGTCCCTTGGATTATGGGTTTTTTTTGGTTCCCCGAGAAAGTTGATTGCTTTCTTGGAATCCGTCTATGACCTTTCTCTTTGTTTGTTTATAAGAGATGGGTCTGCGTTAATTGTTTTAGTAACTTAATGAATTGATTAAGCACTCTTGATCATAATCAAGTCAACAGCTTTTGCTTCAGATCAGGTAAAAATATTACTTGTGTGTATTTGAGGAGTTCTTGAGCTTTGCTTCTAACCGCATCATCTTAACGTTCTATAATTTGCCAGAGATTTGATTAGATCGCTTCTGTTACGATAATTTTTGTTTCTTGTGATAGGGTTTGAGTTGGTGTCTTTTTGCTGGTTATGTAGAAAATTAAAACCAGACTCCAAAAGGTTTGATTTTTATGGATGAATCCAATTGAGCTGTTGTCTTTTATTGTTTGCAGATCCTGTTATGGAGTCTCCACAATCTGTGGCTTCAACCTTCAATGGAATCCATTTGAATGGCAGTGGTGAAACCAGGACAAAGAAACCTGTCATGTCGTCTGATTCAGACAGTTTCAACGGTGTGCTTGAGGTTTTTGTTCACCAAGCTAGGGATATCCACAACATCTGCATCTATCACAAGCAAGATGTGTATGCTAAGCTTTGTCTCACAAGCAATCCGGATAACTCCTTGTCCACAAAAATCGTCAACGGTGGAGGGAGAAACCCTGTCTTCGACGATACCGTTCAGTTCGATGTGAAGAATCTGGATTGTTCGCTTAAGTGTGAGATATACATGATGAGCCGCGTGAGGAATTATCTTGAGGATCAGTTACTTGGATTCGCTCTTGTACCTTTGTCTGAAGTGATTGTGAGGAATGGGAATTTGGAGAAAGAGTTCTCGCTTTCGTCAACCGATTTGTTTCACTCTCCTGCAGGTTTTGTTGAGCTGTCTCTCTCGTACGCAGGAGATTCGCCCGAGGTGATGCACATTCCTGCGGTTCCAATAGTGGATGCGACCGAGTTGGCTCCTATCGAGTTTGATGAGATTGAGTTTTTGGATCCAAAGATTGTCTGTGAAAACAACGAAATGGTGTCTAGCTACTTTTCCACTCCTTGTTCTGATTCTGATGAATTTGGAAGCTCTGAAACCGGCTTTGTGGAAGTAAACAGCTTCCAGTCTGCAGTTGTTGACACTGTTGAAGAAGCAGCTCCAGCGATTACTGTCTTGACAAACGGAATCTCTTCTCCATCAATTGCAGTTAGCTCGGATTCCTCGGGCACTCATGATGATTCAAAACTATCAAGCGAAGGAAACAACTCAGGTTCAGACCGAGAAGTGGAGAAGCCAGCAGACGCTTATGATGATTCAAAGCTATCAAGCGAAGAAAACAACTCAGACCGGGAAGCGAGGAAGCCAACAGATATTATCAAGAATGGCGATGTAGACAAGACGGATGATGAGGTGGTTGTGAAACCGATTCTGGCAGTGAACATTGAACCAGAGCAAAAGGTAGTGCAGCAAGATATTGTTGACATGTACACGAAAAGCTTGCAGCAATTCACTGACTCACTGGCTAAGATGAAACTCCCTTTGGACATGGATAGCCCGACCCAGTCAGAGAACTCAAGCTCCTCCCAGCAGACGCCAAAGAGCGCAAGCTCCCGTGTTTACTATGGGAGTAGAGCCTTCTTCTGAAGCTCTGGAATCATCACAAGTTTGGGATCTGATGTAGCAAGTAGTGGAAGTGTAATAAGTTAAAAGTAGACTATCTAAAATGTGTAACTGTCTTTCTTTGATGCCTTTAGCTTTTCTTGTTATCTGCAACTTTTCCAATTTAGTACTTAAGTTTCGCAATCTCCTCCCTTATTTAACAGATGTCTCATACATAAAGACAACAAGTTCTCTTATGAACAGTACAGAGACAACAAGTTCCGTCACCATTTAAGACATATGTCTGCAACTTCAACAGGACATATCAAACTCAACCTTCAACTAAGGATCTACAGATTCAAAGCTAGCCAATGGATCAATTCGAGCAACAGGAGTGCATTTAAGTGGATGAGCCATGCCCAGGGTCATATCTCCAGTCTCTTCCATGTTAACTTTATCTCCGTTGATACTCCAGTCAAAACACTGTACCATTGTTCCAATGGCTACTCCAACGAAGATATAACCTAAGTTTGATCCAGGACATCCTCTTCTTCCGCTCCCGAAAGGAATGTAGTTCAAAGCTAACTGCTCTCTCATCTCTTCTTTCCCTTTCGAAGGGGAAACCATGAACCTCTCGGGCTGAAACTCGTCTGGGTCTTCCCATGAATTTGGATCTCTCATCACCGCATAAGAGTTAATGATCATCGTTGTGTTTTGTGGTATGTAAAACCCTCCTATCTTGCAACTTTCTGTTGCATTCCTCACCAAGATTGGCGTATGCGGGTGTAGTCTTAGCCCTTCTTTCATCACAGCCTGCAAATAAGACAGGTTTGAGAGATCTGTTTCTTGAACCAACCTTGTTTTCCCGACAACAGATTCTATCTCTTCTCTCAATCTTTTAAGAATCTCAGGGTGGTTAATGAGTTCCGCCATTATCCACGATGTTGTTTGTGCTGAAGTATCAGTGCCTCCAAGGAAAAATTCCTACAACCAATGCACAATGTTAGAAGATAAGAGACTTTGAATGATCTTTAAGCAGCCATTGAAGAACCTGAAGAGAAACTCAGAACGTTACCACAAAAAGCGCTTTAATTTGATTCCTGGAAATCTTGAACTCGGCGTTGTCGTCTGCACAAACTTCCAACAGAACATCCATCATGTCTCTGTCCTCTTGCTTGTTTGGATTCGCTTCATGTTCCTTAATAATCTTCTCCAGGAATTCATCGTACCTCTGCGAGACCTCCATAATTTCCTTCTCAAACAGCGAGATCCCGACCTTCTTGAGAAGTCGACCAACCGTGCTAGCTATAAGGAACTTCCTCACCAAACTAAGTGATTTGGTCACCAAGCTTCTGACCTGCTCTGCTTCACCATTTTCCTCTGAACATTTCCTCCCCATTATCATCCTGCAAATGCTGTTATTCGTGAGCTTCATCATCTCTTTACCAACATCAACAGCCTCATTCTTTGCTGCCTTGTCAAACAACATAGCACGGAATGTCGTAAGTTCTTCCCCACGAATGAGCCGTGTCCGCTCGAGAGAATGAGACCCGAGAAGTTTTGTGACTAATAGTTTCTTCATGAACCTCCAGTAATCTCCATAAGGAGCTGAGATAAAGCCAAAAGAACCAAAAAGTAATGATTTTTCCATTATAGGAACCTCACGGTCACGGGTAGCAAAGTTCAGGCCTTGGGTCCTCAAAACTTCGTAGGCCATGGGTCCCGATGAGACTAGAACGATTGGGATATTAAAGGCGCGAAGGTAAAGGAGAGGACCGTACTTTGAAGAGAGTTTCTGAAAGGATTTGTGACTTGGAAGAGAGAGGAGAAGGTGGAGATGACCGATGACCGGTAGAGACGGTGGGCTAGGAGGTAGATCACAGTCTTGGAGTTGTGGCTCTTTTGGTTTCTTGAAGAGGAAAGAGAGGCAGAAGCGTGAGACGAGCCATAGGAGGATGAAGATGAAGCAGAGCTGAAAGTCAACGGTGATTGCTGCCATTGTTTTCCAAAAACTGCAGAGGCCAGAGAGGATTAAATGAAGCAGAAATAGCTTTATTATAGAAATAACTCTCTAAGATCAGATCTTTCCTTGAGATGCTTTGTCATAATATTAATTAATCAAGTTTAATCTTTAGGGAACGTTACACAGAGAGACAACTCAGGTTCCACAAGATATAAAAATATTTTTAAATATAACATGTGAAAAGATGTTAAAAGAGTTTCTTGGGATAAAGAAAAAATCTTTGATAAGCAACATTAAAACACTCGATAACAACCAATCCAAAACATCTTTGATCTGTCCTGAATCATGAACCTGAATCTGAGCTTGAGGTTGAGCTTGAGACTGATATGGAAGCTCACATCAGCTGAGAAAGGGCTACTGCAATCTGAGAACCGATAAGGGCATTGTTTTTCACAAGCGCAATGTCTGAAACTGTGTCAAGGAACTCAAGATTTACAATGCTGAGACTTTGCTGTTTTTAAGCCACTGTAAGGGTTTGGATTTTGGATACAGATATAAATTTCTGAACAACTTAAAGTGATTAAACATCCAAAGATTTTGGTAGAGTATTAAAGATTAAGGGAACCTCTAGAGAAAGGATACTTGCTGCAAGTGACGTGCCTCCAGTTAACTCATTTACCCGTGCAAGTAAGAATGGAGTTTCTGCATTTCCAGTAACGTTTTGTTCCCTGGACAAAACCAAATCCAGATTTCAGACTGATAAAATAAGAAAAAGAAGTGAAGCCCTTGAAGTATTTGATGCAAGTACGTATAAAAAGATACTAGCTTCTTCTTATGACCTTGCTTCGGTAAGAGCACGCTGTGTTGCTGATTCGATAAGATTTCCGGCAGCTGAATGCTGTTTCGGGATTGGAACAGCAAATAGAATCCCCGCCTGGCGGTTTAGCTTCATGTTTGCATCTGGCAAAAGCGGGTTTCTCAAGGTGGTAAGGGAGCAAAGCGCATATATACTTTAAAAAAAGAGAAAATTTTGAGACGAAGTCTACACTTGCCTATCACTCGAGCACAGTCTTCAGGGCTATCTACACGAGAAGGTGCCTAAGAAGTCAATATATCCACATCAGAACTAAATATCTACGCAGAAACAAGTGATTGAGTTCAGTGCTAATGGAAATTTTTGCACCTTACAACCGCTTTTTTCTGTGAAAAATGCCGGAAACTCATCACTCTTGTATGCAGCAACATACACTTCTTGAGTTTCCTGCATTGTCAACGAATAGCTTCTATGAAAACTTAACTCTTAATCATTGACTATCAAGTATGCCTCGACAACGGATTATATACCAAATATTCAAGAGTCTTTGGAATATCAAGTATTGATTTAACGCCTGCTGATATCACTGCTATGGGAGTCCTTCCGAGTGCAGTAAGATCAGATGATATGTCCATAGCTGCATCACAAACACAAAACAGCAGAGCATGCGGAGTGCATATTGGCTTCAAAAGTACTCAAACACCATCATGTAACCAGAGTTTCTAACTAGAAAAATTGAAAACTAAAAGTACAAAATGGACATGAAACTTACTATGGTTGGCATGCCTATGCACGCCTCCTATCCCGCCGGTTACAAAAACTTGGATGCCAACCTACAACAACCAAAATCTTTAGATGAAATGAGTAAAAAATGATACCAATCTTACTAAAGAAAGATCTATGAACAAGATCAGCTACCATTGAAGCGAAAAATAGTGTTGCAGAGACTGTAGTTGCACCATTTGCTCTTGTAGCCACCTGACGGGAAACAATTAGGAAACACATGGAAGAACAAAACAGTCTGCATTGATTCAAAGTATATAACGTGTCCATCTAAAAAAGCTAGTTTGGAGTAAGGTGGGTTAAAGATGCTATATAGCTTGATTGGATTGATGCAATTTGGTTTTACGAACTAATGTAGAATATTTTTCCTAGATGACTCAGAGTATGAAACCAAATCTTAAACTGAAGAAATAAGCAAGTCTTATGTTCTCGCTTGTACTGATGAAACATTATGATGGTGCAATAAGTAGAGAGCCACCAGAAGTGAGGAGCATAGAGTTTCAAGATAATGACTCACAACATGTGCTATGTCCCTGCCTGCAGTCTTTTGGACACTTTTTCCCAGAGATGCAAGACGTTCTAGTTCTTCTTCGTTCAGACCTGTTTTACTACAAATTAGCATCTCTAAGGAGAAGAAGAACCTACGAGACCTCTACTACTGTTGATTCTTTACAAGAAGATATTCTATAACCGCAATCTAAGATCTTGAAACCAAGTTTGTTTTTAGGATATGTAAACTACCAAAGATATTATGATTCACCAGATAGTAAACTTACCTACGCAAGGTATTCCGTTCAAGATAGCTATTGTTGCAGGGATTGCTCCATTTTCTCTCACAATCGACTCAACCTCTTTTGCTGTTTGCAGATTTTGAGGGTAAGGCATCCCTAAAAATGAAAAGTTTTAAGGATAGACATTTAAAATCAGACCAAGATCCAATAATGTAGGCTTAAGTTCAGAATCAAATTCCACAGAAACCAGCAGATAACTTAGAGCACTCGGTTAGACAAAAACAAACCATGAGAGATTATGGTTGACTCGAGAGCGACCACGGCGCGTCCATTGGATATGGCTTCAGATACTTCTTGAGATATCTTGATCAGACTCTTGAGCTACTTCAAACCAAGTTGTAAGAGAAAGCAAATCAAGATTGGAAAAAAAAAGACTACAAACGTTTACACAATGAAATTCAGCAAGGTGGATCTTTTATTACAGGAACCTTGTTGTTTGCTTCAATAGGTGAAAGATGATTCTGGAGATTCGAGATTCTAGAAAGAGCAGAAGAAGAAGAAGAAGCCATTTCTCTCTGACTGACTCTAAGACTCTCTTTTTGCTTATTTGAACAAGTTTTTGAATTCCAAATTCTCAATGAACCCAACTGAAAAATTCGCCCTTTCTGTGTTCTTGATTATTCTTTACTGCCAAAACAGTGGAAATATATACTAACACAATCAGATCTTTACTCAATATACTCAATATCTACGCGATATATTCACTTAACAACTATCGTAGATATGATAGTGATAACAATTTCATTAAAAAAAAAAAAAACCAATAAAAACTCGTCAAACAGAAATTCGCTCAAATCCGATTTGCTCGCGAGGTTTATTAACTTCGCAAACAGAATCTGAAAGAGACCTTTATAGGCACGAAATGAAGAAGATGACGAGAAAAACACAATTACTGATTTACTGTAACCTCAAAATATATCTACTGGTATTTCTAAACCGGTTTGGTTCATAATTACGGATCGGTTCGGATGATTTATTTCGGTATTGTAAGAAACGTTGAGAGAGATCTAATTTTATCTGAGTGCTTGGGTCCGTTGCGAGCATAACTCCGCACTCGAAGGACCGACGATCGATCTCAGTTCCGGCATTCATCGCCGCCGTTTCGTTTTGTTGTTATTCATCGCTCTGCGTCCTGTCCTCTCTCTTTCTCTCCTTCAAACTCCGTAAGCTTCTTCGATTTGCACTCTTAGACCATTGATAATTCTAATTGTCCCCGATCTAAATTAGTTTGGACTCGGGATCTAATGGTTGCGTCGACTTGATCGCTGCGACGTATAAACTCTAACTTCTGGGGCTCTTGTTCTCATTCGCTCTAGAAACTGTCCCTGATCTTTGTTTTGCAGATCCTCCATTTCGAGTGATTTTGGTTTTGATCATACAAATTACAAGCCATGGATAAGTCGAGTGCTTTGGATTATATCAACCAGATGTTTCCAACAGGTGAATTTTTCTTAATGAGGCAGTAGCAGAACAGTCATACTCTCTGTACATCGATTATGGTTTAGAATTGTTCATAATAAATCCAAATGATGATGGACACTTTTGCTTTTTTAATCAGGACTTGTAGTTCAGCTGCTGATTAACTGATAGTTTCAAATGGGTGTTTTCCTTTACAGAAGCATCGCTATCTGGTGTTGAGCCACTTATGCAAAAGATTCATGGTGAGATTCGGCGGGTTGATGCTACCATACTATCTGCTGTTCGTCAACAGGTGAGCCTTTCTTCCTTCTTATTGGTCCCTTACTTCATTTTATGTGAAAGTTACTCTGAGTCTATAGATATGTTTTGACTTTATAAAAGTTTGTAGCTCCCCATTTGTGAGTCACTCGTTCTGGATTTCTTGTGGATGTGAACATTGAGTCAAGAATTATATTGTATGCACAAAGAAAATCAATAGTTTTGCTTCTATGTTGTAAGAATAATTAATGCTTCTGAGTCTTATTCTTGGGCTTCACAATTCAGAGTAACTCGGGAACTAAAGCTAAAGAAGATCTTGCTGATGCTACCCGTGCTGTGGAGGTCAGTTTCTCTTTTCGGTTGATATGTCTTGTATCCGTACTGTCAGTGTATCATGTTCTTTCGTTTCTCCTATCATTTCCTAATTCATTCGTAAGGGAATTTGATTTTGTTTTTCGATTTAACACAGGAACTCTCATATAAGATTCAAGAGATAAAATCCAAAGCTGAGCAAAGTGAAGCAATGGTCCAAGAAATATGCCGGGACATTAAGAAGTTGGATTTTGCAAAGAAGAACATAACCACGACGATCACTGCCCTTCATCGCCTCACAATGTTAGGTCAGTTAGCAGTAATTTACTCTGTTTATTTAGTTCATTATTTTCACCTTATCTGGTCATGGTATCCTGAAACCAGAATGATAGCGCAAGTGTAATGTAGCCCTATATAAATAGGATTCCAAGGTGGGAAACATCAAACAAGTGACATGATGTTGTTGGTTAACTTATTCGTGGATCTATTTTAATCTTTATATGGTAGACAAATATTTTCCTTTCAACGTAGTTTAAGTTGACCAAGTACACTATGCATAAGCTCGTTAATGAAATTCGCTACCTTGCTATGGCAGTCTCTGCTGTTGAACAGCTTCAGGTGATGGCGTCAAAAAGACAATACAAAGAGGCAGCTGCACAGCTGGAGGTACCTTTTTTTTTTTTAATTCAATAATCTTTTGCGTTTCTTGCTACTGTTACGTTGGTTTTAGTTCACCTGCTTTAGCTTTATGTTCACCATGGGAGCCCAAGGCAGGTCTTTGTCATTTTGAAAGTCAATTCTAACCCTAGGCTACCTAGCTGTATTTCCAAGCAGATGTCTAATCTCGTTTTCTGATTATATGCTTAAGGTTCTGATTCTATAATATATTTCAGGCCGTAAACCAATTATGTAATCACTTCGAAGCATACAGGGATGTTCCTAAAATCACAGAGCTCAGGGAAAAGCTTAATAATATAAAGCAAATCCTCAAGTCCCATGTATTTTCTGACTTTTCCAGGTAATGCCTTTAGTGATTCTGCCATTTTTTATATACTAAAATAAGTCCAACGAAGTTGCCAAAAGAGGTGCCTAAAAGTTACTTTTCCCAAAAATGGCTACTGTTGTGATCTCAGTTTAGGTACTGGGAAAGAGACAGAGGAAACAAATTTGCTACAGCAGTTATCTGATTCTTGTTTGGTTGTTAATGCTCTGGAGCCATCTGTGAGGGAAGAGTTGGTAAACAACTTTTGCAGCCGCGAGCTAACCTCATATGAACAAATTTTTGAAGGAGCTGGTATGTTGGACTTAATGCGCTAAGTATAACTGGCACTGAAAGTGCGTTTTTATGTTATCTTGGATTTAATTTCGAAGAGGTTAATTGTTTTCAGAATTGGCAAAGTTGGATAAAACAGAGCGGAGATATGCTTGGATAAAGCGTCGAATCCGTACGAATGAAGAAATTTGGAAGATTTTTCCTGCTTCTTGGCATGTGCCTTATAGACTATGCATCCAGTTCTGCAAGAAAACAAGGTATTGCCTCTTGAGTTTTTCGATGAATATTTGTCTTGCCTCCTCTTGAATATTGTAGTTTATCATACATTTCTCAGATAATCTTTATCAGTTCTCAAAAAAATTTAGGGCATAACATCTCTACTATTCTGACCTAGATATTTGACTTGTGCGTTTATTGTTGGGACATGGCTACTTAACACCCCTACTCTTCGACGGTATTATTTAAAAATTTGATATAAGGAGAAAAAAATTTATACATAAATTTGATTCATATCTTACTTATTAGTGAAAATATTAAACGCTTTTTATAAACCAAGTTCTTGGGAATGGTTCATAATTTTGGAAATCATAATAAATGCATGATCAACAATATCGACTATAGTCTTTTTAGATAAAGCATTGAAAGTTAAGTCTTATAAGTACCAAAATTTTGTTTTGTTCACGGAATTGTTTTAAGTTTCTCTCTCTAACTTCTGCTTCAATAGAAGATTACTTTTTTTGTTGGTGTGTATCTTTTGCTGGTTTGTAGTCACTTTGCTGTGAAAATTAAGTCGTAGTATTAACTGTTAATCTTGATCTAACAACAATATGCAGCCTTCTTAATTGACTTGTTTTCCCATCATATTTTCAGGAAGCAAGTAGAATCTATTCTAGTCAACATGAAAGAGAAACCAGAAGTAGCGACATTACTTCTGGTCAGGCATGCTCTCTCTGATCAATAGTAGCATAAGCATGCTTTCTCTATCACAAAAATTTCATTATATTTATCAGACGGATTGTATTTCTATAAGAGCGTTGTTCACCTCTGAAGGAAATATCTGATGAATATCCTTTCACTTTCATGAAATCCTGTTACTTTTGATATTTTGTGGAATGTTTCAGGCCTCTATTAAAGTTTGATGTCATTGACTGATTAGGCACTACAAAGGACAGTAGAGTTTGAAGTAGAACTTGAAAAGAAATTTGGTGGTGATGTTCCTACTAGAGATATCGGAGATGACATTGAAGAAATTGGTACATGGGAAAACAGTAGTCAGAATATATCCAAAATTCGCAAGAAGTATGAAAAGAAATTTGCTGCTAGTCAAGAATCCGGGGAAAATGTATGTTCTATGTTCTTAGTATGTATAATGGAAAACACTTAGTGATTTTTTATTATCGCTTAAAAGTTTATTCTGATAGTGTTTGTTGCCTCTGCTTCAACAGGAAAAGACCGGAAACAAAGATTTATCTGATCCTGGAGCTGGGGTATATTTCCTACTTCTAGTTATCGCCCTCCCTGATTTTGGCTGTTGTCATTTCTATTGTAGTTCTGGAATTCCTTACAGAGCAAGTGAAAGTGGTTTAAATCTTAAAAATAGGCACAATATAGCATTCATAAAAGACTTTCATCATCCATTTGAGCTTCCATACCTGGGAAACTGAATGACATGTAATCCACTTGAGCCATTCTATCATTTGAAGGATTTATTTTCTCACTAGTTATTCAACCTGGCAGTTCAACTTCCGTGGAATTATCTCTTCTTGCTTTGAGCCTCATTTAACCCCATATATTGAGTTGGAAGAGAAGATACTTATGGAACACCTGGAGAAAGTTGTTCAGGTTATTTAATTTTCACGTAATGAATTTGTTTCTGTTCCAAGGTTTGTCAAGTTTTCCTAATTTTCTTTCTTTCTACCAGGAGGAAACATGGGATGTTGAAGATGGAAGTCAAAATAATGTTTTATCTAGCAGCACACAGGTGAGTACATAGGCAAGCCTTTTCAAGAAGGGTTATCAGAGTTAACTTTCACAGAAATTTACATCTTTATTCAATGTATAAATTGATTCACGACTTGCACTAGTTATTAATTGGCATGGGTAGTTGGATTCCTTACATAGATGTGTAAAAGAACTCTCTACTTGAAACAAAGAACCTACAACTCGGTCATTACCCACTGAGCTGGATGTAATTTCTGATCATGTCCAGGGGATGTTTGTTGTAATAGTAGGGAAAGTTTTCTTTGTGAAACCGAATATTATACTCAAGATGAACTCCGGAAAGTATCTTCTGTGCATAGTGACTATAGATATCACTAGATTAGCAGAGGGACTATTAAACTGTATCTGTCACATTATATCTTATCTCCCGTAGCCATTCAAATTTAGTTTTGTTAAGTAGTTTACTATTGCCTTGTTTGCAGTTGTTTAGCGATATAAAGAAGAGCTTGAAACGGTGCAGTATTCTCAGTAAGAACCAGACTTTGTTCAATTTGTTCAAGGTACATTTTTCATACGCTCAGTATTGGTTCCTCTCTCTCTCTCTCTCTATATATATATATATATCATATTGTACTGTGAGCAATGTCTTAATTGAATTTGGAGAAACCTTATTAGTTGAATCAGCTTTTCAAGCCGCCTAGGTTTCTATAAGGGAGGGTGTATACACGTGTGCTCTTTAATAATGTTTGCAGACCAATTTAAATGCTCTAATTCACGGTCCCAATCCCATATTAGATGGATGGAGATTTTGAGTTATCTCTTTTGAAAGTGTCTCCTCTTTACAGGTCTTTCAACGAGTTCTGAAGGCGTATGCTACAAAGCTATTTCTTAAGCTCCCAAAAGGAGGCACTGGTATCGTTGCCGCAGCCACAGGCATGGACGGACAGATAAAGGTGCTGAGCATATCTGCCTTCTTCCTGTTTCCCATGTGTTCTTTTCGATGTAGTTTATTTTGTTTTTTCCTTGTATGCAGGTCTCGGACAGAGATGAAAGGGTGATATGTTACATAGTTAATTCGGCTGAGTATTGCCACAAAACAGTAAGCTTGTTTTAGTCTACTATTCTGTTTTCTTGCCTCTTTTCACTTTAGCACCCTCAGCATGCAGCATGTACGTGATACCTGTGTGTAGCCTGTTGCGAGGGACGTAATTGGGGTTGTCCTATATGGTTTTATTCTGATTTTAAGCCAGTCATGTAGAATGACCAGTTGTGATATTGTTGATCTTCACATCATGATCCAAGAAACTTTCATGGGTCTAGTTACTTTCCCGATGTTGTTGGATGTGATCCTACTCTTACACCTCCAAGTATATCGGCTTGACTAATTCAAGCGTAGTTGTGAAATATTTGTTTGAAACTTTTCTTATATATCTGTGCTACTCATGTGGTACATTTTTGAAATATCTTATGCTGCTTCTATATAAAAAATGTAATGCAAACTGTTATGTAGTTCCGGGATACAAGATGTGTGCCGGTGTCAGTAGGAGTCTGTCTAAAAGTTCTGATTAACTGAACAACAATTTGGCACTTCACACGGACTATTTGCTATTTGTATCGCAGTCTGGTGAATTGGCAGAAAAAGTCTCAGAAAATATTGACCCGCATTATGCCGACGGTGTAGACATGTCAGAGGTCCAGGTACTGATTAGTTGAAGGACCTATATTTTTCCCTGATATGTTACTTATTTTGGATTCTTCATAAGCTGTGTTGCTGTGCAGGATGAATTTTCTGCCGTCATAACGAAATCATTGGTGACGCTGGTCCTTGGAATTGAAACTAAATTTGACACAGAAATGGCAGCGATGACACGTGTTCCATGGGGGACACTTGACAGTGTGGGTGACCAGTCTGGGTAAGATCTAACTGGGGATTTATAGCTTCTATTGTTTTTGATGCCCATATGACCAACCGTTAACAACATGCACTTGCATCTTCTTGTAGGTACGTGAATGGAATAAATACAATTCTTAGCAGCAGCATGCCTGTCCTCGGGAACCTTCTAACACCAGTTTACTTCCAATTTTTCCTCGACAAGGTAATTTATATAAAGAGTGCCTTTATGATGTGATGAATGCTCATACATATAACATATTTAGTACCGGCATTAAATTTATTTTACGATGCTTACTTGTAGAAAATATCAAATAAATTTTTATACTACTTCGTTCATCAAACATACTTCATTACCTTCTACTAAGATTGGAACTGTTATGGCCCATAGCTATTGCCAATAACAGTTCAACGGTGTTAAGACTTGACCTTTTATTGTAAAACTTTGCGCAGCTGGCATCATCTCTTGGACCACGGTTCTATGCTAATATTTTCAGATGCAAGCAACTATCCGAAACTGGAGCTCAACAGGTCAGCATGCGTGCTCTAAATCATCCATCTAATTCTTTCCATTGTGATTATTCTAGCAGTCAAGTCAAGTCAGCTAGTGAATTATCTGTCTTTTGGTTTCACAGATGTTACTAGATACGCAAGCCATGAAGACGATTCTTCTAGAAATTCCTTCTCTTGCCAGACAGGTTAGCTCATCATAACCAATTTATGTATATTTGCCGCTGCTGGTTTGACTCCGTACTCAAAATTGGTTATTGTTGACTTGCTGTTATCTGAGTGTAGCATTGGGTTTCATATTTTCCTGAAAGTAGAATACCTGATGCCTGAAACCGATCGTGTATTCTTGTTTCAGTAATAGAGCCGATATGAATATAGTGTGTATACCAAATTGAGTCTTTCAGTATGAAACTAGTTACTTTTTTTTGAGGTTTGATTGATTTTTTAATAATATCATTGCAGACTTCAACTGCTGCCAGCTATTCCAAATTTGTGAGCCGTGAAATGAGCAGAGCTGAAGCACTGCTTAAGGTCATACTATCCCCAATTGATTCGGTGGCAGACACTTATCGTGCACTGTTTCCAGAAGGGACTCCCATGGAGTTTCAGCGCATCTTGGAACTTAAGGTGCTTTTGTCCTTTCCTAATCCATTTTTGTACTTTAGATTCGCTAAAAAAAAAAAACAATTGGCATGTACTCAGTATTTTCCGGCAACTAACTCTGAACCGTTATGCGGTGCTGACGCAGGGTCTTAAGAAAGCTGATCAGCAGAGTATACTTGATGATTTCAACAAGCATGGCCCAGGATTCACACAGCCCTCGGTTGCAGCGGCGATGCCACTGGCGATGGCAGCTCCACCTGCACCGTCATTGGCGATCACTAATCAGGCTACAGCCGCTGGGTTCATAGCTAACAGCGAGGATGTGTTAACCAGAGCAGCAGCTCTTGGCAGGGGAGCTGCAAGCACTGGATTTAAGAAGTTCATTGCTCTTACTGAAGCTGCCAAAGACCGCAAAGATGGGCCTTTAAGGAGACTCTTCAACGCATGATTTGTTTCTTACATACCTCATCTCAACTTTTGACATTGTCCAATTCCCCCACCTTAGTTTCCCCCTTAATGTGTGTTTATGTTCCTTTGTCTAATACACTTTGCTATCTGCTCAAAATTCCGGCAGAAGAGGCTCGTTCGTGTTGTTCTCGGTAGTGGAGTTTCATGACATCACTTAGTGTTTGTATGTAAATGTGATGCTCGCAATTGCGACCTCGTCAGCACCGGAATTCCAAAAAACCAAAAACTGTAAATTAGATGGCCACAACTAAAGTTAACTTCAAATTATGGTCTCAGAAACTCAAGCAGCTTTTGTCTAAGAAAAAATAATAAACCGGACAAGCCGCCGCAGGAGCCTTTATTATGTGACATCGACACACCACCGCCGTGCCCACCTTGTAACATCGAAAATCCTAATTGATTTTTTATTAAGTTGGTATGTACTGTTTGGACTTGGCCCAATGTTATATGTGGGCAACCTTACCCATCTTTTCAATTTAGGCCAGATATTACAAGCCCAATTTTTAGAATTGAACGGAATAAAACGGATTAACAAAATCATTCGGATGGCAAGTAGAACCGAATAAAACGGTTTCCAAACTGAACAAAACTGAATTTTGGTTTGGTTCAGTTTGGTGACATTTTTTCCAAGCCAAATACATTAAGAACCGAATGAAATAAATTGTAAAACCCGAATGTCGAGACTAATTTTCTACAATTGAACTAAACCAAGATAGAATACAACACTTTAAAAAACATAATAAATTACAAAAATTAATGTTGTTTTTGAAAATTGTTGACAAAGGTTCAGCAAATATCTGCTAAATTATAAGTAAAATGGCTAAAGATTATAAAATCTTGTTCAGCCATCACCAACTTTTTCAAATGGGGTCAATTGCATTCTAATATCTATAAGGACATGTAGTTCAATTATTGCGAATGTGGTTGGCTGAAGTTCAGCCGGGAGTTCTGAACACGACGCATAATAACAAGAGAAAGAGAATTCTTTGATCATGTAACAATTTCAATAAACATATTCTCAAACTCACAAAGTATCATGTTTAGTGAGTGCATCTTTAACATATCCGTCAAATCATATACATTCTAATATTTGAGGTATTCAATGTTTTCTTACATATTTTGCATTGTTAACTTTTCTTAACATCTCCATTAGTGACAAAGTAATTTACTAAATATGGAGAATTAAAACACTACTAGAAACTGAAAATATTTACATCTTTAATTTCAATATTTCTTTTTTGAGTCGAAACATTTGTAGTCTTTTGAGTCAGATTCATAATGCAAACACGTTTTCTAGGGTTCTTAGCTGTTTCTCCCCTTAGCCTTATGGTCTGTTTGTGTAACCTTAAAATATATCCATTCCTTGGTCCCAAATCAACCACCTCGGGATTTTCCATTGACAACATAAGATTGAACGTTGCTCATATTAGATGGTCAGTAACATAAACAATTTGCGCTGAATTTTCAACCCAACTTCCTGCGTACATACAAAAGTAGCAGTCAACCTTGTAGAGGCTTTGAACGTTAGTGTTCACACCCATCACATTAACCATGGTCGTTGTGGACAAAAAAAATTGTCAACTCTTCTCCGTTTACCAGCGATCCGCATAGACCATTAGGATATTGTTTATTCATGTGATCAACGAAAACCATCCAATCAAATCAATATTCCAAAAGCTCATTCAATTTGAAATCGAATACATGTGATCAACGAAAACCATCCAGTCAAATCAATATTCCAAAAGCTCACTCAATTTGAAATCGACACTCAAAAGCATATCACATCAATTTGTTTCTCATCTTTATTAAGTGATATCTATCAAAATTAATTATACAATAAAATCTCTATAAACTAATAATGTTGAGACTTCAAAATTTTATTATTTTATAGAGTTGTTAATTTATAGAGATGTTTTCGGTTTGAACTCTTAATGATCATCAAGAGACAATAACAAACTGTTTTCAAGAGCGTAAAATTTGTTCAGGAGATACCACATCGATGAATTTGGAAGATGAACCAAGCAACATTCATGAACATAAAGTTATGATCAATAATCTCAATTATCAATAAAGAACATACAATTTATTAATTTACAATGATTATTAATTTATCGAGTATTAGTTTATAGAGATTCTACTGTAGTAAAAAAAAAGCTCTAGATCTATCACGTTAAGTCAATTTCTGAGTGCAATCAACGAATACCTTGTTCAATCAACGAAAACAATGTTTAATTAACTCAATATTCAAAATCAATAGTCGTATACTCACTCAATTCTGTATTGCAAATGAAATTCCCACTCTTTGCAAGCTAAGCGAAATCTCAACAAAATTTTGATAGGCAGTATTGGGAGAATACGCTGAGAACGGTGAATGTAATGGGACTCTGGTCATTCTTCATTGAATAAAGAACGCTTTCAAATGATGGCATACACCTCTGAGAAGTACAAGTACGAGCTCATCACTCACGCACATGATTTTGGTGGTTTCGGATATAAGTGATCTGAGTTTAGGAATGGTTCCTAATTTGTACTCGACTTTTCGTCTTGTTTGACTTTAAGAAGATGTAAATCCAAGAAAATTATAAGCTATTCGGTGATAATCCTTACCAAAGATCAGCGATATAATGAAAAGCCTTCAAAACGATACATTTGAAACGTTCGCGGTCTAAGGCCATGAATGTTTGTAGTTTTTGAAAGAGTTTTTGGTTTTTGTTTTTCAAAAACTAATTTATTTGCCAATCAAGTTTTTTGATAAATAAATTTCCTAAAATTTAGGAAAACTAGTTTTTTAAATAACTTCCAATTTGTAAGCAAAAACCAAAAACTACATTTTTGGGGTTTTTCTCCCGATATTTTTTTTTGTTATTCATATATCTCTTTATTTTATTTTCTTTTTTTGAAATATCTTACTATTTTTAGCCAATATCTTGTAAATAAAATCACAAGTCTCATATATACACACACCAAAAACTACTTAAATTACTATTCAAGTTTTTAGAAAAACCAAAATCTACACCAAATTAAAAAACCAAAATCCAAAAACCATACAAACATTCATCACCTAAATTTGTAACATTTTTTTTAGGAGAGGGTTTTAACTTTCAAGATCAACAAAGAGAGAGTTACGAGATATGCTTTCTAGGTACAAATCTTTGAGAAAAATTCAAATCAAGGTAAAGTGATGTTTGAGTTCCCAAAAACACCACAACATAATAATAATAATATTGTTTTGTTAATAAATAAAAAAAATATCAATATAGTTTCATAATTGGTATGGTACACGTAACCATATCTGATCTGCAATGAATTTTGTTTTTCACAAAAATATATTAAAATACAATGTATCTAAGGGAAATGAATTCCATTCCAAATTTATATATGGTATGATGCATTTGTCAAAAAAAAAAAATTAGGAACTATTTTCCTTTTACAATTGGGAAAATAAAAATAAAAAAGGAACTAGCCGTTGGATTTCGAACACCTCCAAGCGCCGCTTGTTTACTTTCCAACGTTCAAAAATTATTTTCGCTTCAAATAAAGTTTTCCTTTTTTCACTTTTCATTCAAAGCGACGTCGTTCTCTCTTTTTCAGACGCCGTTTTATAACCTCAAGAAACTCTTCGATCGATCTCGCTCTCTCTCTATCTCTTACATCAGAAGAAGGGAAGAAAGAAGAACGATCTTTGTTTTCTCTGTCTTCTCCTTCTTCTTCTACTTCCCGATCACACTCTTGCGAATTTCTTTCTACTCTAAATCAAGTAATCGAATTTGAGTGTGTTCGATTTCCTGAGAACAATTCGATTTTCGTTTTTTTCTGACGATTAGAAAAGGAAAGTGATGGCGGCCGTTAATGGGTACCAGGGAAATACTCCGGCGGCAGATCCTCCGGCGACTACTGGATCAAAGCAACCTGCTCCTCCGACTAAGACTGTTGACAGCCAATCCGTTCTCAAAAGGTATTTTCTTTTTCTCGATCTTGCTGGAACTTTTAAACTGGATTCATCGCAAATCAAACGAAATCACTTTCGTCTTTTTGCCTCTTTTTTCTGTAATTAATGGATCAGAAATTCGTTTTTCTTTGATCCATGCTTTCGTATGATTTGTTAGTAGTTGGTGTTGTTACTCATGCTTTCGTATAATTAATGGCTCAGAGATTCATATCCAGTTCTTGTGGTCTAAGTACTTACGGATCCGAAAACAAAGTCGAAGACTTCTCCTAAAACTTTGTGCATACAAATTGTTTGTTAGAATGTCTCTGAGAAAACTTAACTCTTAGATGTTAAGCGAATTTATGTTTCTTGATTCTTTGTGATTTTACCTAACTTTTACTCAATTCATTTTGAATCAGATCTTACTACTTCCCTCTACTCTATAATGGTCAAAGCTTTGATCTTTTTCCCAGATTCCTAATCCAGTTTCTCTTTACTTAAACGCAGGCTGCAATCTGAGTTAATGGGCTTGATGGTAAGTTATCAGCTTTCTTTCTCTTGATGTAAATAAGCAAATACTGACCCAGTTTTTGTAGTTTAAGTTGCTCATATGGCCTTGACTTGGGGTGTTTTTCAGATGGGCGGTGACCCGGGAATATCGGCTTTCCCAGAGGAAGACAACATATTCTGCTGGAAAGGGACAATAACAGGAAGCAAAGAGACAGTGTTTGAAGGAACTGAGTACAGGCTCTCGCTCTCCTTCTCCAATGACTATCCTTTCAAACCTCCAAAGATCAAGTTCGAGACATGTTGCTTCCACCCTAATGTTGATGCCTATGGCAATATCTGTTTGGACATTCTTCAGGTAAAATATATACCTTCCATTTGTGTCTTGTGTGCTACAGAAAATCAGAGAAGAAGTACCAAAACTTGATCCGCTTTTCACATTTTCTTTTCGAGCAGGATAAATGGTCATCTGCTTACGATGTGAGGACAATACTACTGTCTATTCAGAGCCTTCTGGGAGGTAATCTATTGCGCGTAACCTTTGATTTCCCATTGGCTGGTTAATCCAATATCTGATGTTTGTGTATTTCACGTCTTTGCGTTCGGTCAGAACCGAACATCAGCTCACCATTGAACACTCAAGCAGCTCAGCTCTGGAGCAACCAAGAAGGTATTAAAAAATGCAGATAATGATTTCACATTCATCTTCTCAGTCCCGCCATTGTGAGTTTCTCATGTCTCTTTTGTTTCCCGATGCAGAGTATAGGAAGATGGTTGAGAAGATGTACAAGCGTCCCAGTGCATGATTCCTTCAAGCTGTCTCCAAGCCTCCCAGTGCATGATTTCTTCAAGCTGTCTCCACTGCAATTGATGATATCTCACATAAAATGATTTTCCAGAAGAAACACATTGATTGTGTCACTCATTTGCTTTATTCTTTGTTTTTGAGCATCACAAGTTCGCTCTGTAACATTACCTTGAGTTTTGACTTGAGCCAAATATTGACACCATATGAAGAGCGAGTTTTTCAGAGATTAATCAGAGAGAAGGAGGTAGATTATTCTTATTCATTTGAAAAATAAACAAAATGATTTTCTAGAAGAAACACATTGATTGTGTCACCCATTTGATTTATCCTTTGTTTTTGAGCATCACAAGTTCTCTCTGTAACATTACCTTGAGTTTTGACTTGAGCCAAATAACGACATAATGTGAAGAGCGAGTTTTTCAGAGACTAGTCAGAGAGGAGGAGGTAGATTATTCTTATTCACTTGAAAAATAAACACACTCAAATTCGTAGTACAATCGGCATTTTTATTGTTGAAGTAAGGAGAAATGATGGTTCGTGAGTGAAGCTTCAAGCTTTTGACTGATCCACTAAATTAAGAAAGCCCGCGAACTTTTCCAGTGACCGTGTCAATGTCGATCTCATAGAAGCAAGGTCTTGTAGGAAGTCCAGGCATCGTACTCATTGTACCGACCAACGGATATATGAACCCAGCCCCAATGCTTCCTCTTACATCCCTTATTGGCAACACAAAACCCGATGGTGCTCCTTTCTTCGATGCATCGTGCGAGAACGAGTACTGTGTCTTCGACATGCAAATGGGAAGATTGGAGAAGCCTTGTTGAGTGTACATCTCAATCTGTTTTTCAGCCTGCATTCACATATTCACAGAACAAGATAGGAGATACATAATATAAAAGGTTTCTTTTCACAATGTTTGAACTATGCAGCCAAATTGAAGCAGTTCGGTCAGTAAAAAAAATCACCTGGTCTGAGTATTCGACACCACTGGCTCCATAGGACTTAGCTATAGCCTCAATCTTCTCTTTGATGCTAATGTCCAATGGATAGAGAAACCTAAGTGGCTGTGTAATGTTTTGACAAGCTTTTTCAACCGCGATACCAAGATCCACCTACAACATTCACAAAACAATTCATCTATCAACACATTGTAGACTCCGTGTGCATATAACCGCAAAGTGTTAAGCTTTAGAAGAGAGAAGATTTTACCGCTCCTTTGCCAGCATGAGCATGGTGGGAACAAATCACAGCATCAAAAGCACCGGCATCCATTGAAAACTTCCTAACTGCATTTAGTTCTGCTTCGGTATCCGTTGAGAACATATTCACAGCAACAACTACGTTCACACCGTAAGCCTTTGTGTTTGAGATATGCTTTGCTAGATTCACACATCCAGCTTCAACCAAGGAAACATTCTCACTCACGTAGGCACGATCAAGAGGCCTCCCGGCAACAACATCAGGCCCACCACCGTGCATTTTCAAGGCCCTGACGGTGGCCACAACAATCGCACACTGAGGCGTTAGCCCGCTGTAACGGCACTTGATATTCATGAACTTCTCTGTCCCAATGTCAGAACCAAAACCAGCTTCTGTTACCACAAACCCACCAGGTCCCACCAGCTTCAGAGCGATTTTGTCCGCAACGATAGATGAATTCCCATGAGCTATGTTTGCAAAAGGACCAGCATGAACTAGGACAGGTGTCCCTTCAAGTGTCTGCATGAGTGTAGGGTTGATAGCGTCTTTCATTAGAACAGTCAAGGCTCCTCCAACCCCAAGATCATCGGCTGTTATCGGATCCCCGGCTTTACTGTTACCAATCACCATTTTACCAAGCCTCTCTCTCATATCACCAAGAGAGGTTGTCAAAGCCAAAACAGCCATAATCTCACTAGCAACAGAGATGTCAAACCCAGTTTCTCTAGTCATCCCTTTTTCTTCAGGTCCCTGACCAATAGTAATCTTCCTCAAGAACCGATCATTAACATCCATCACTCTCCTCCATGTGATAGAAGCAGGATCAATATCAAGCCTAGCAAATTTCTTTATCTCCTCAGGATTAAGCTCCTCAGGACTGGTCTTGGATATCCCAAGCTTTGTCAACCGCCTAAACATAATGTCGCTGAAGCTACGCTTCCCTTCTTTATTCGGAGGGCATAGCCTTTTTAAAAGAGCCTTGTCGGACTGAGATGCCTCGTGGAAAATGCGAGTGTCGATCGCAGCAGCTAAGAGATTGTTGGAAGCAGTAATGGCGTGAATGTCTCCAGTGAGATGAAGGTTGAACTCATCCATAGGGATCACCTGACTATACCCACCACCAGCTGCACCTCCTTTGATTCCAAAGGTAGGTCCTTGTGATGGTTGGCGAAGACAAGTAACAACCTAAAAGCAACAACACTCAAATACAAAGAGAGACACGTTTATACAAAATCAAGCATAAGAGAAGAAATATGTAAAACCTTCTTATCGAGGTAAGCGCCTAAGGCTTGGCAAAGTCCAACAGTGGTAGTTGATTTGCCTTCCCCGAGAGGAGTTGGAGTAATCCCTCCAACAACTACATAGTAGCCATCTTCTTGTCCTTGAAGCTCATCAAACGCAGATAACAACACCTAAACAAACAGATCATCAGTTGAAAAAGTCTATAAGCCTCTTCATATTTTGGGAGGTTAAGAATCAATTTTGTCTGTATGCAAAAAACATTGGAAAAAGGAGAGCTAGTGCTAGAAAATGGTACAAAGAAGCCAAAAAATCAATCGAAAATTATAAACTTTGAGCTTATGTAAAAAAACTACCTGCTCAAAAACTCAATCATTAGCAATCTCATGAAAATTATCGCCGATTGATAGTTTAATATGGTAATAAAAGAGATGAATTTTCCCAGAAAAAATTAAAAAAAATGATGTTTTTGAACAAAAACCATGATCGAAACCAATTCGAACAAATGAAATCAAAGTAGCCAAAACAGAGTTGTCTCAGATCCTTGTTCAATCGAATTTCTCAAACAATAACCAAGACGCGCAGGAGGGAAAGAAAAAAGAAAAATACCTTGGCTTTGTACTTTCCATAGAGATCGTAGTGAAGTGGGCTGAGATTGAGATCTTTGGCAATCTCGGCGATGTGTAAAGGCTCGACGGAATTAGCGATGTCGATATCGGCGGGAACAGGAGATGAAACCTGAAGCTTTCTTGATGAGCTCATCGTTCGCGCTGCTCTCTAGACTGATAAAAGTGATAGAAAGAAAAGTCTTCCCTTTTGGATGAGGAAGGCAATGGGAAGATGACGATGAATTCGATCATGTGTTTGTTTCCGTCCTTTTTCGCCTTTAAATAATTCAAAATATTATAAATAATTGATGGTAAATGACGGTTTCGTCCTTAATCTATAAGCGCAGCCACTACTAGCAAGGTCCCACCATTTGTTGGTTGTTCTTTGTATTTTTTCGTCGGCGGTGTGAGTTTTTTTTTTTAACAGCTAACACACCCTTTTATAACTTATGTTTCAAATATGTTTGGCTCGTAAGTCAACTACCGTGGAACCTCAAAGTCGGGAGAATAAAACACCACACAGCCGAACACCTTTAACAAAACAATCAGCGCGGACATTTAAAACACGAAGGATAAAAGAGATCGAAAAAATATAAAATGAAGATCTAACCAAGGTGAATTCCTCTAAATCTAACTCTAAAACCGGCCATTTTTCTTCTTCTTCGATCAAACTGACCGTTGGAGACAATCGGTTTCAAAAGCCATAGAAAGGATATCAAGTTGTAGCACTGCTTTCATAGCCCAAATCAACGAATTGAGTTCCGCTTGGATCGGAGAGCCCATTCTTTTTTGTAAACAAGCCGAAATGTGATCCCCCATTTTCCAAGTCGATGACCCACCCCCCTCCAAATACTACGCCATTCTCAAGCGATGACCCATCCATTTGACATCGAGGACGCAAAGGGCAGGTCGTTTGAGTCGGAATGGATAGTGGTACCGTTGTTATCTCTTCGCAAGTCTCAACAACAATATGTGTCACCTACCATTATCTTGCTTCTTGAGTTGCAATTTGTAGGATGTCCTGAGCAGAGGTGTCTTTATTGTTGAAAACCTTATTGTTTCGGGCTTTTCATATGTACCAACAAATCCATGGGAATGTCTCCATATTGAGCTCATGAACCCCTTTCTCTCTTGCTCTTATGAGCAAATAATCCAGGTTCCTATAGATTGAAGTATACGGGAATTCACCCGAATTTGTCGGGATCATCGAGAGAGCCCATGTATGCCTTGCCTGAGGGCATTCAAACAACATGTGGTTTATAGATTCCTCTGCTGCACCACACCTGTCACAAACACGATCCAATCGACAATGTCTGTCTGCAAGTGTGCCTTTGACCTCAATACAACCCGTGAGAGATTGCCAAACGAAGTGCTTGATCTTCCTTGGCATTTTCAGAGACCAGACTTTCCCTTTTAGTGACATGGTACTTGGTTCTGTCACCATTTCGGGACCCTCTATGTCTCTTAGCTCATTGGCAAGTTTGTATCTTGTTTTGACCGTATAAGCACCCGATTTGGTATGAACCCAGCAATATCCATCTATTTTGAAACTTCTGCTAGGTTTTAGACTTAAAATCAGCGGAATATCTTCTAGAGCAAACTAAAGTTGCAGTCTATCTAGTCTCCACTCTTTCGTATTTATATCAACAAGATGACTAACAAAGAGATGGGGATCACGGTAGCTGCCATTGTCGATTGGTGGTTTCGCCGGAACAACCGGTATCCAATGATCACTCCACACCATTGTCTTAAAACTGGAGCCTATAGATTTTCGTAAGCCTGCTTTTAAGAGGTCCCTGGCAGCCAGCATACTTTTCCATCCATAAGACGGGGAGTTAACTTTGCTTACCTCCATTGGCGTCGAATATTTGAAGTAACGACCTCTAAGCACTCGAGCTAGCAGAGAGGATGGATACTTAATGATTCGCCATAGTTGTTTCGCCAGCAGAGCAAGGTTAAAATTCTTTAAGTCTTGAAATCCAAGGCCTCCCTTATTTTGTGGCATGCTGATTTTCTCCCTCACTATCCAATGGAAACCTTTTTAATTTGTTTAGAACTCCACCAAAACCTTGCAATTATACTCTTTAGCTTATTGATAATATCTTGGGGAAGCAGAAAGCACGACATGACATATGATGGTAATGCTTGGGCCACTGATTTTATCGGCAGTGTGAGTTACATACATACATTATGAAACATTGTTTTGAGTTTGGGTTTTAAATGAGGCACTTTTGGTTACTGCTCACTATCTGATCTCTACGAGAGATCTAACGCTGTTTTGGAGGAAATGGGAAAGAACAATTTTTTATTTTATTTTTTACATTCAGATGCTCACAGCCTCTTTACGATGGCTTTACAAAAATTGAAAGTAATGATCATATTGTAAAGGCTTTAAAATTAATTAGGGGGTGTATTCAACCTATAATTTTGGGAAAATTTAGAATGATTTGAGTTTTAATGAGTTTTTCTATGATTTTAGGTGAATTGAAAAAATTGTTATGATTTGTTATTCAAACTCTATGAAATTTCACCTAAAATTATGAGATTTGGTTTTTTATATTTTTAACTAATAAACTACACAAAAACTTGGGAGATACGTTCGTTAGATCAGGTATTACGCATCACCTTTCTGCAATTAACTTGTGGTGAGCGTGGGCAGTTGAACGTATCTTCCAAATTTCTGCAATTATTTTGTGAATTCTTCTTCCCCATTTGTGGGCAGTTGTAGTACTTCAAACGGGTATGATCCTCATTTATGACACACTAGAATAGGACCCGCATATATGCGGGTTTTGAATCAGATATTTTACATTCGTAAAAATAAATTGAAAACAAAATCAGATAATTTAAAGAAAAAAACTTTTTAATTAATATTTTCAAATATATATTTTTTAATATTCTTATATCAATTATGTTTACTTCGTCTTATATATATATATATATATATATATATATATATAATTATTATTCAAAATTTTAACGAATTATTTATCCTACTTTTTTCATATTAAAATATATATCAGGATCCGCGTATACGCATGTTTATAATAATAAAATTTAAAACCCGTTAAAATAAATTTTTAAAAAATATAAATAAAATTAGATAACTATTGAAAAATATATATGAAAAACACAAAATCTAAATCTAAGAGTTATTTATTTATTTTAATTCTTATTTATTTTTAATTAAAACATTCAAAACACACAACATGTTGCGGGTCCTAAGCAACATTAACCATACTTTTCATATAGCTCACACACTTTATCAACTATATTTTTCTCTTCTCCTGCGTTAAAAACTTGTGTATGCAATTCGAATTTTCAACTATGTTAACGATCCCATTAACTATTTTCAAACAATTAAAATCTCTTTTTCTATTCACATTCTTCTCCCATATATGATCTCTTTACTCTCTAGAGAAGTTATGCTTCTCAAGACTCGCATCAAAAGAATCTTTACATGATTATTGTTATCTTTCTCTTCATTGAGCTCATCATCGTCTAATACCATATCATTAGCATCTATAATATATTTTTTTAATTAAAATATATCCTAGTTAATCTAATTTACTTTTGTTTATATTTTCCTTAAATTAAAATAGATCCTTTTGTTTTATTTTCATTTCTTAAATTGAAATATATTCCAGTTAATTTAATTTTACTTTTAATGTAAATCAATAAATTCGATTTTTTTTTTTTTTTTGGAAATTCCTTTTTTCTTTAAAAATAATATTTTATCGAGACACACGTCAAAATCTAAATCGATAAACTTGACACATGTCAAAATCTTATTGATTAACTTGCCACATGTCACGATCATATTAATAACTAAATTTTTTTATAGTAAAATTAAAATATCTTATTTACTTTTGTTTTTATTTTATTTTCTTAATTTTCTTATTTACCTTTTAGATTTTGTTATTTTTCTTTTTGTATTAGTAATCGAAAAATCGTATTTTCCCTTTTTTATTTTTAAAAATAATTTTTAGATTTATGTTAAAATCTAATTGGTTGAATTTTTTAACACGTGTCAAAATCTAATCGATTAACTTGACACGTGTCACAATCATGTTAAAAAGTAACTTTGATGCATCCTACTTTATATAATAAGAAGATAAGCTTTCTGCAATTATTCGTCTTTGAAGAGAAGGGATTACCATAGGCGTGAGAGAAATCCGAAGTGGGCCAACCACACACACTCCTGTAAAGAGTGTGGAAATAACCTAGGGGAGTCTTAGGCGGTTTAAGGACGGCGATGTTGGTGGTTCTCTCAGCGTCTTTTTCCAGCAATCCATCAGGTATTAAGCGCAAACTTGAAAGATATGTTCACCTAATTATAGTGAGCGTAGAAATAAATATGTTCGTTTCATACTTGGCAATAAACTACTTAAATAACTACAACTCCAAAATAAGGATTCATTGTCGTGCTAAATTATATCTATTATCGCATCTATAGTTTCATTAATATGTTCATTTTTTAGTAATGTTTTGAACTGGCATATTAATTTGTCAATGATATTAAGACAAATTAACAGTGCAAAAAAGTGTACAAAAACACCAAATAGTTCAAATATTAGAATTTATCTCATTGGAGGGGGAAATGAAACGACCCCAAATTTAGCTGTTGTGAAATCAGAAGACGAGTCGTCCATGGTTGCGGAAGTCGACGAACAATGGAAGATAGAGATAAATGTTGCTAACCGATTAAAATAATGAAACAACAAACACAAAATCAATTTTCACATAACTCTCTTAGTGTTTGTTGTTTCTTTCTTTTTTTGCAGATGGATCGTCTTGCGAACCTTGAGCAGCGTAGGTACACGGTTGTCTTAGCTGTCGAAGTAGATTATTTGTGTTTATTGTTTCTATTTTATAGCTTTGAAATGGTTACTTCTAAGGCAACACTCTCTTTGTGTTTGTTGTTTCTCTTTCATAGCTTCGGAATGGTTACTTCTAAATCAAAACGCCAAAAAAGATTCATTGTACTGCTAAATTATATCTATTATCACATCTATAGTTTCGTCAATACCTTCAATTTCTAGTAATGTTTTGATCCTACATATTAATAAACTAATTTGTCACTGATATTAAGACAAATTAACAGTGCAAAAAGTGTACAAAAACCTCAAATAGTTAAAATATTAGAATTTATCTGATTGGAGGGAGAAATGAAATAGTTCAAATATGCAAACCGTTCAAGTTCATCAGATTAAGAAATTTAATAGAAAATATACGAATTTTAAAAAGAGATTATAACAAAAAAATTAGATACTAGTTTCTTATGATGCATTCTAATTGTTTTGAAAACTTCTAGTCTTTTAAAAAGAGACTATCCCAAGTTCAACATACAGTACCCAAGTTCAACATACAATATAGATATATTAAGATGATGGCCCAATAAAACTTTAACGTTCATGAGCCAATAAAATGCCACCAGCCTCGCAAGGCCCCGATATAAAAGACCTTCCCGTTTAATCTCTCACTGAACCTCAAATATCCAGAAGGTCATAGTCGCCGTTTTCCTCCGCAGCACCGCAAAATCGGCGTCGTTATAAGGTATTTGTGTGATTATGTGATTATTATTTTTGAGTTTCAGAAAGGAGCTAATTTGAGCTGTGTGTGGTTTTTTCACATAACTCTCTTAGTGTTTGTTGTTTCTCTTTTTTGCAGATGGATCGTCTTGCGAACCTTGAGCAGCCTAGGTACACGGTTTTCTTAGCCGTCGAAGTAGATTCTTTGTGTCTGTTGTTTCTATTTTATAGCTTCGGAATGGTTACTTCTAAGGCAACATTCTTTTTAACATAATTGTTTTGTTAAAAAAAAAAAAAAACAAAAAAGAAGAATCGGTGAACCACACAAACAAATTCTTAGAGACAATAACTTACGCAAACATGCAAAGCGAATGAAATTTGATATGAAACCAGTAAAAATATATACAAAGATAACTCGTTTTTATTAATCCACACAAAACCAACAATTAATGAAGATTTCAAGTTTTGCAATTTAGATGCACCGAGATGGAGTAACAAGAGAAAGACAATTGCAAGCAGATAGCAAACTAACACAAAGGTTTTGTCTTTGGTAACTGTTACCAATTGAGTTTATATCGTAACAAACATTACGTACAACACATAAAGATCAAAACTTCGAAAGCACGTATTAATGTAGTATACCAAGCCGATTCATCTATCTATTACTAATAAAAATTGATGTCATGGATCTCTAAAAGTGTCCACATAAGATTTAAAAGATTCAATTCTATTGGTACACATCATCATATATAATTAATTACATCATCTATAATTAATTAGTTAGCCAAATTATGTATAATTTGGCTTCTATAACAAAGAATCGTCACTTTTAAATTAAAAAGGAAAATTCAATACCATTAGAGCAACATTACTTGTTATTTTCATAAATGTAACACTAAAATTGAAAAATTGAAAAACAGAAAAACAGAAAAACTCAATACCATTAGAGCAATTGCTTACTGTTATTATATATGTAACACTAAAATAGAAAAACAATAATATGAAAAAGCTAAACTAATAAAAAATGTATGTCCACCCTTGAAATGGCTCAGCCGGAGGAAGACAATCCGAGATGTTAAACATGATTCCAAAATAATAAGACAAATTAAAGAGAATTTTAGAGAAAAACCTTTTAAAGCTTTAGTGTCAAACTTCTCTTCAAGTGAAACTTTTTAAAAAACAACTAAAATTATTTATCGTCGAAAAAATTATTCAACTTTTCCAATAGTTATCCAAAATTTCTAAAGCTATCGAGAACTACAGTATCCACCTTTTATATATTATTATCCAAAACTTTAGTTGGCAATTACCCGTTTGGATAATCGAATGAGATACAATAGTATCGAATGAAACTTTGTTTTTAAACAGTGCTTGCTTTCTAAGAAAATGTCATGTTATGTCAGATAACACACGTACGCATGATATAACGTGTCACAAAATACATTATAAATTTCATGCTAAATATATTTTGTCAATTTGCCACCGTCTAAAAGAGCTGTTGTCGTTGAAGCTATATATCATCGTCACTTTTTAGATTTTAAAATTTAAAGCTATCACTTTTAGAACCTTGCATGAGAGATTGGATTGAACAGGGTACGTACGTACAAAGTCTTAATTAACCAAAATGAAGATAATATAGAGAAGAGAAGATTTATTATATAGATTTTAAAGCTATATAATCAGATGTAACCATTGATTTATTTTTATGAGAGTTAATAATAATATTTCCTATCATAAACTCTCATCAATTCTATCAGTTACATCGAATTATATACAGAAGAGAATGATAAATCTAATTAACTAGTTTCCTAATATACATATACGGGATAATTATGACAAATATATTTAAAGATATGATAATTTATTTTTCATTATTCTGCAATCAAATCTTCTTTATTTCCATTATCTTTAACTAATCATTTCGATCGTTCGATCTCTCGTCGATATCCGATTATTGATATCGCCGTGTATCTCCTAATACATAGCATGTAGTAACGCAAACAAAGGCATGATCGATTGATTTTAGTTATTGTAGTTAAATCATCAGTAAATCGTGGCCTAAAAAGATTTAGTCTTTGAATATGTTTGAACTCCTAATAAGTCCTACTAACACACACAACCACAAATCGAGGAAACAAAACTAAAACTAAAAATCTACTAATAAATTGGTGTCCGCTCCGCTGTTTGTTTTTTCTTTTACAATGAAAAAGTGTGAACAATGAAATTAATGGACAAGCTAGCTAGATAGAGAACAAAATAAATAAAAAGAGTTGGACCAACCAATAAGGCCCACGAGAAAAACTAAGGCACACATGGGTTCTCAATTATTTTGGAGTATAAAATAGCGAGTCCCAAGCGGTAGGGGTTGGAAGTTTTGTATCCCAAGTGCAAAGCAGCTACGCACGGACGAAGATGGCTATTATCAAGCTCAAAGGTTCCGACGATCAGATCATCGAGGTGGAGGAGAAGGTAGCGTCGATGTCTGGCACTATCATGGAGCTGTTGTCAGCCGGAGTTCACAAGAACGGCGGGGCCATTCCCATCGCAAGGGCTGACTCAGCCATTCTCACGACGGTTATGGCTTACTGCAAGAAGCACGCATATGAGGCAGAGGCAGAGGATCTCAAGGCATGGGACGTGCAGTTTAAGGAACAAATCGACAGTTTTCCGAAGCTGTTTAACTTGATCAATGCGAGCGACTACCTTGATATCGCAGACCTGGTAGAGTTGACGACTCAGAAGGCGGTTGAGATGATGACGGACTTATCTGTGGAACAAGTGAGGGAAGCTTTCATGTTGCCGGCGAATGATTTCACGGCGAAGGAGGAGGCAAACATCCGCCAGCGGTTTGCGTGGGCCTTCGAGTAAGTTCTTTGGAGGATTTCACTAGCTACGGTATGGGTATGGGTATGGGTATGTGTATGGGTTTAATTACGGTACGTGTATGGCCCTAAGTGTTAAGTGTATGTGCTTTGTTTGTGAGTATGGATCATATGCCCTCAGATCCATTATCATCTAATTAATAAATGTGTTTGTATGGGTAGTTCGTGTGTGCGTACGGGCAACGCTGTGTCTGCGTGAGTCTTCTCACATGTGTTGTACTATGTTTTCAGATCTAATAAATAAATGGTGGTTAGTTTGTACATGGTGGTGCATGCTCTCTACTTCCTTGGATACTTTATTATGGGGTCATGCATGATCATGTATATATACACTAAAATAATATACAAATTTCAAAATTGTTGTTTCATTATAATAGAATCAAGGGTTACCTAATCAATAATTTAATATGCATGCTAGTTATTCCCAACGCTCAAAGCGGTACCGAGAAGAAAACTTTCACGTACGTACCAATATTTTTTTTTTGGTTGTTGTTGAGAATTATTTGTCATATATATATATATATATATATGTATGCTGGAATTATAGAATTATTCATACGTGATCATGATCACCTCATACATAATTTGGAATGGGGAAGTGTTAAGTAAATAACGATGGTTCTGCCAAAGACATCCAACAAGCGTGTCTTCTGTGTTGTTGGTAATATTCTTAACATATTGATTTTTTTGTTTGTTTGTGTTTACTAAGACTCACGATTGATTTTCTGACTTTAGTCCCAACTCTGTATGTAGAAAAGACGCCGAATTGTGGGAAATTAATAATTTTAAGATCTTTTTTGCTCTTATTCTCGCATGAATTATTTTTACGCACGGAATCTTAAGTCATTTTCTCTACTCACTTTCTTCCATCAGTTTGATCGTGAATTGTGTTGTTTTGGAGTTATGTTTTAAGACTTTGTCAGGCTCACTACATCATGAGGGGCCCCACAGAGAAAGTGTATTGGAATTGAAAGCGTTTGTGTGTTTTGATGAAGGGACTACTCACGCCTTTGATAAGTAAAAGACACTATTGCTTTGTTGCGTCAGCCCAATTGGTTAAAGTGATCATATGTACGAAACTTTCAATGTTTTCAAGTACTAGAAAACACAAGACGCACTGAGTATATTTTTATTTTATGACATGTATATGTAATTTAAGAACTTGACGAAATTCTAAATTACTTTAGTTAGCCCTGCAAATTTCGGGAGGGGTACCCGGTTCCCACCCGTACCCGTTTCGAATTTCCCGTCCCGTTCCCGTTTCCGTTCAAAAAAATTCCCGTTTGTGACCATTTATATTTTTCAAACGGGTACGGGAAGGGTACGGGAAGGGAACGGAAATACCCGAACTTCCCGAACTTCTTGAATATTTTCGAATTTTCCCAAATTTTCCCGAAATTTTCGAATTTTCCCGAATTTTCCCGAATTTTCCCGAATTTTCCCGAATTTCCCCGAAATTTCCCGAAATTTCCCGAAATTTCCCGAAATTTTCCCGAATTATCCAAAATAATTACCCGTTTGGGAAAAAAATTTACGTAAGGGAATTTTCCGAATCCGTTCCGTTTCCATCTTGTTTTTATGGATTCCCTTTTGGGAATTGTTCGTCAATTCCCGAATTTCCCGTTCCCGTCCCGTACCCGTAAATTCCCGTCCCGATTCCCGAAATTTTCAGGGGTTAGTTATGATCGGTATTCGGGTGGTTCATAGATCTCTTTGTAAGTAATAAATCTTTGATCGGACCTGAAACAAAGATTACATTATCATTAATTGTGTTCACATCAAACACGGTCGAATAATATTGTCTATATTCAAAAATAACTTATGCATATATATATATATACCTGAGCCCTCGCTGTGACTTGGCAAATCTTACGCGAATCGAAAACCTCCCAAACGTTGAAGATGAAACGCCCTTGTAAAGCCGCCTCCGGAGATGTCATGTTGACAAACCCATATAAGCACTTGTTGCTAACACCACAACAACAACAAAAAAGAGAGTTATATTATGAGTTTAGCAATAAATATTAACCGATAGTACTATACAGTCAATGGATTTCAATGTTTGATAAACTTCATGCGAATATTAATTATGCGTTTTTTTTTTTTTTTTTTTATAAACCACAACAACTTGTTTTAGGTGGTTTGAATATTTATCTGTTGCTTTTAGTTACTACAGATCGATGATTGTAGGAGGTCTATTATATATAACTGTTTAGCAGAACATTAATTATTACTTCACTCACAATCTTCTTCTTTTCTTTGGTGCTAAATTTCAAAGTTTTATTTGTTAACCTAGTATTGTTGATCAGTTTCTACTTGTTTAGATATAGGAAAAAAAAAAAATTACATATATATATATACAAAGAAGGTTTTCGAGAAAAAGGAAAAAAGCTTTGAAACAGTAAATGCGAAATTAGTACGTACCGTTTTGATTTGGTTTAAATCGAATTAGACGACGATATATATATAACAAGATTCTTTAACGATAGATTTCCACTACACTCTCAAGTCTCACCTTTTAGAGTTAATTAATTCCTTGTTGCATGCAAAAGCAAATGTTTTTAACGTACGTACGAATCCTTTTTTCGTTTTTCTTCCTGCATTTTGTTTTTTTTTGGGGGTAAAAGATTGTGTTATCTAAATACGTACGTGCAAAAGCAAATGCTACACGTACGTAATTGCATCTTTCTATAGCAATCCTTTTCTTCAACTTTACACAACTCATCTACAAACAAAATATGGGCCCTGGCTGGCTAGCTCTTGGCCCAATAAAAGTTAACTTCATGGCCCAATAAAATCCGACCCGCCTCGTAACGACCCGATCCGAAACACCTTCCCGATTATTCTCTCTCACGAAAATCCAGAAGCCGTAGTCGCCGTTTTCCTTCTTCTTCACCGTCCATCATCGCCGTCTTGTTCGCTTACAAATCAAGAGTACTCTTTGCGTTTTTCCCCATCTTAAACCTCAAGAAGAAATGGTTCGCTCCAAAGCTCCTGCAAAGAAGCAGCAAATTGATTTCAAGGTTCATTGATTTAGGGTTTTAACATTGTCCCTTTTCTTACGAATCTTCAAGTGTTTGATGAATAATTGTTCCGTTGGTTCCTATTTTGCAGAAAATCAAGAGAAAGCTCGGGAGAAAATTACCTCCACCAAAGAATGCAACTAACACAGAGATTAAATCCAAAGGTATATATATATATGCTTTCTCCTGCAAATTCAAAATTTTAATTTCTTCCGCCTATTAGCTCAAAATTTGCTTATTTGCAGCAATTATACTTCCTGAGCAAAGTGTGGCAGCAGAAAAGAATGGCTTTGCTACAAGTAAGAAAAGCTTGACCTTGCACGAGCTTCTAAAGAAAACTGATCATCCCAATGCTAAAGTTCGCGAAAGTACGTTCCTTTTTTTTCGTTTTCTCATGTTTAATTAGGTGTTTTTTGGTTGAGGAAAATATGATCAATTTTGGTTTTCTGTCTGTGTAGATGCATTACTTGGTATCGAAGACCTTTTCAAAAGTCATCCTGCAGAGCTGCAGTCACATAAATATGCTAGCATAGAGACACTTAGGAAGCGCATTAGTGATGGTGATAAGCGAGTGAGAGAAGCTTTTTATAAACTATTTAAAACTCGGATCTTTCCTCGTTGTAAAGAGGTATGTCTTCTTTTCCCACTTGTGTTCAAACTTGCATGTTTTGTAATAGTTCTAGTTAAACAACTGTTGTATCTAAACAGTTTTTGTGAATGTATTCAGGATAACCTTGTGGTGTCACTTTTGATGCCATCCATATTTCTCGCTATGGCTAATACATCAATCTATGTTCGTTTGATGGCTTTCGATTTTCTCCACCTTGTTGTGGAGTACTACCCGCCTACCTTTTCCTTGTATGCTGAAAAGGTGTGTCTACTTTGATTTGCTCGATTATTATTACAGAGTTCCAACTTTTGCCTGTAGTAGATATGCTTCTTTCTTACACACCTTGCATGAAATTTCCATCTGCTACTTGATGCAGATTCTCGAAAACTACAAGGATATCATTATTCAGATAAACCATGTTTATGTGCAAGATAAAAGCAATCTAAAGGTAGCTCTTTCCGGGTTGACACATTGCCTGTCGCTGTTGCCATGTGATGAGAAAAAGGTATCTAAAATCATTTTCATCAGCAATGTTTTTGTTTTGGTCTCTCGTCTTGTTACAAGATTGAATATATTTACTAAGAAGATGTCTTTTGATTTTGTAGGGACTTTTACAGAATGAAACGCTACTCGCCTATGAGCAAGATGCTGCAAAAGAATGTTTTCGTATGTGCCATCTGTCTTCTTTTTCTCTTCAATTAGTTATTGGTTTCATGTTTTCTTGAATATTTTTCTACGGGTTCTTATAGGTTTTTCCCATGTCTCTGGGAGTTTGAAGGAGATCGTTGGAGCCTTGATCAATTGTTTCCAAGATTTCATTCCATTGATTCATGCTCCGCGAGGATTGGATGCACAGTCATTAATTGATTGCGTACACCATATCCTTCGCAGCATATGTTATGCAATCAAGTTTTCTTTTCGTTGTCACACTCAAAGACAGACTTCATTTGAAGAAGTTACTCTGATGAAACTGGATCAGGACATTGCATCAATGTTATCAAAAAAGTTACTTGGTTCTTTTCCCCTTAATCCCGGAAACAATCTTTCTGAAAGGGTATGAATCATCACAACGCTAGATTAATAATAGCCTATGTTTAATAGCTAATGTGTGGTTATCTTTATTATTCTCCCTGCCATTGTTTGTATGTATTCTCCCTAAACACTTAGTTGATTGTTTTGCTGACAGAATGATGAAAGCTACTTTATCCTCAACGGTGTATTGACTGAAATCTTTTTGGAAGTAAGTGAATGGAGCCACCTTCCTTGTGATCTTTCCTATAGATTTCTGGAATTTATTGAGAATACCCTACTAGGCAAGGTTAGCTCTCATTACTATATTAACTCAGGCTGATTTGTTTTCATTGAATAATTTTTGATTTTCCTGCTAATTTCCTTGCGAACGTGTATTTTTGCAGATCACCAGGAGCATTAGTAAACCTACTCACGGAAAGATTTTACTTGCACTCGTGCCTTTTGTTCCAAACCTTACTTTGAGGGTGGACCGTGATTGGAGAGATAATCTTATGCAGGTTCGTCTATACTTTCTTAGTTCCTTTGATACCTAGCAGTAACTTCATGTATATACGATTGTTTATATTTTTCAGGCGTTTACTATTACCTTAAGCGATTGCAAACCAGAGTCTCCACTTAAATTAGCCTGCATTTCAACTGTGAGAGACCTGATTATCCCTGTAAGTGACTTTTTTTCGTGATTTGTCCTGTCTAACTTTCCACGCACATTGATGAAATCTAAAAAAATCTGTTTTCTTTGTAATATCTGCAGAATGGAGATATCCTTTATCCCAATGATCCAACCGTAAATAACTACCAGCGTGCTTGGGTCAACCAACTTCCATCACTGCTTAATCAGCTGGGTGATAAGCATCCAGTATCTACCCAGGTGCTAACACATGACTCATACAATTCTACTCTCAATCCAGTAAAGATCCTTAGTGCATGGACCCATTTTCGATCAACTAGGCTCATGTTTACCGTTTTTGTGATTTTTTTTTTTTTTACTTGAGGTTGTTTTGCAACTTTTGCTCGACCTTGGGCGAGTTGGGTGTCTGAAGAATGCTTCCCCCACATTTGAAGAAGACATCAGAAACTTTTTCAACCCTTATCAGGGAGAAGGTGCTGCAAAACAGAAAATCTGTGTTATGAGATTCTTTCTTAGTGTCACTAAAACTAAAAATCGGTATCGTCATTGTCGCACAGGTGATGTGCCTGGTGGACCATTTGCAAGTCTCCCTATGGAAGCCCAAGAACTGGCTCTCTGTTTCCTTTACTACTTCACCATTGACAATTTCAGCTCCCCTATGCTGAGAGCAATGGTTTCATGCTGTTTATGTGAGTATCTCACATTTCTTTCCTTTCCTGATGACTCGACTTTATAAAAGTTGATGGCAGAATGACAAAAAAAGAGAGGGTATTAACCGTATATTGCAGATCAACAACTTGAGCCAGCTGTGTTGTATCGGATCGTGGGAATTCTCCACACTGCCTATAGAGATGGATACATCCAGATCACAGATCATTTTAGCTTCTTCATCACCTTAATTGCACGTTTCAGAGTTGTCCCAGGAGGTTCTTGTCTGGAATCTGCAAGTTTTCGATGATCAATGCTTTGTGATAGCTTTACCTTATTATTATGGCTTTATGTTCATTGCAGAGTCGGCGATTGAGTGTGATGAGCGGCAGGAGACGACATTTAAAGCACTTACAAACCTTGTGTGCTCATGTTTGTCAGGAATGGGTGATAGCTCTCTTGTCCTCCAGGTTCTAGAGAAAGTTTTTGTCGAACAAATAGTAAGTTTTGTGGTTCTGATAATTACACTTGTGTTATCTAAAGACACAATCATAGAGTTAATTAGCATGGCAAATACTTAATGGGTGCAGATTTTGAAGCCTGCTTTGGACAATGGGTGTGGCATACTCAGGATGATCTGCACGCTGGACTCTAAACCTACCAGACTTTCTGAAAGCAGTGTGACCACTCTAAGTGAATTCTTACCGGGATATTTGATCGATATAGTCAATGTGAGCACTTACTTCGCTTTTGCTAAAATGTTTCATTTTTTTAAATCTTTTTGGGATCTGACACATGTCTTCTTGCCAGCGTATACCAGAAGATAAGGACATGTCTTCTTACCTTTACATACAAACATGTCTCTACTATTTAGTACCTTGCTTTTTCCTGTTTGACCGGAGCTCCAAACTCACAGAAGAGGTCCTGAAAAGAATGCGACTGATGGTTAGTGAAAACACTAAAGCGATGCTTGAATCATCGGTCCTACAAGACAGGGAGAGCAGTCGAAACTCATTGAATTTGATACAATGCATTGTCTCTGTGGTCCTGCTGATGCACAACGACGTCAAAGTTAGGAAGATAATATCATCATTCAAGTCAGAGATCGATTTGATTCTGCACAACGTTATCACGTTGCAGGTGATTATTTGAATTTTGTTTCTACTCGCGCTTAACGCAGAACTGCAACATGTTGCTGATTGATGTTAAATTTTTTTTGCAGTCCTCGAGCTTGACTGTTGCAGGAGAGCGACTTAGGATTGCATCTAATAGCTTAGTAAAGTTGTAAAACTGTGACAATAGAATGATTTGTGCTCTCGGTTGCTAGAAAGATGCGACTTTTCTCTGCTTGTTTGGGAAAGCACCATTTTTAGTGACAATTTTGTGTAGAATATTATTACCCTTTGGTTTAGAGTTGAAACACCGTTTGGCTTATTTGTGTCTCTCTATTCGCCACTAAAATGGATATTCTAACGACTTTGAGAATCAGACGTTACCACAAAAAAAAAAAAAAAAAAACTTACAATCCCCCTTTTACAAGAAAAGAACACGAAACTTAAATGCAAAATATTGATACGCAATATGAAAGCTATCTGATTCATGGCTTGAACAAGTTTCATAACTAGCAGCAAGTACTTTCAAAAGGGTGTTAAGACTCTCAATGTTTTGCAGTCTCCAAAGCAAGGGAAAAAAAGCAATAAAAAACATAGGAAGAGAGACACAAGCAGCTTGAACCTCCTGCTAAGCCTTCAAGAACTTCAGATGGTTGTCCACATGATCGATGTCCAGCAGAGCCCTCGGAGACACTCCACCGATTATACCGTCAAACACAGCGGTAGAAGATGTCAGATCACCATGCTTTGGGTTGAAGAAGTAAATGACGTTATTGTGTGTGAACTCAGGTGAGACCAAGATGAGCTCACCGTTGGCCGTGATGCCGCGCATCTCACACAGTTTCAGTGTTGCCTCAGTCTCATCATTCAAGAAAAAATCCATGCGAGTCCATGCTCCCTTGTCTAGCGTGTACAAACATGGATCATCATCATCCTCATCATCGAGCCCCATGAAAAGGGAAGTTATAGCTATCTTTCCCTCGTAGACAAACAAGTAATACGGTTTCACCATATTACTTGGAACCCAGCAAACAAACTCCAAAGTCTCGGAAGATGAGTTAAAACGCATAACCTTGACACAATCAACAATGTAGAACCAGCCGTTGAGACAGGCTCGAGTGGTATACGGACGACCGGACCAACCAATCCCCTCACTGGGCAGAATCACCATCTTCCACGCAGAATCTCCTAAACGCATCGCTCGGGCTTCTAGCAACCGTCCATCCATGCCTTCTTCTTGCTGAAGACGCAAGCACATGTACTCTTTGGTGTCAGAGTCATAGAACAGAAACGTCTTTCCGTAAATAAGTCCGCGGGTGGGGACTTCGGGGAGATTGAGACACTCTCTTGTGCTTGGATTGTAAATAATCCCATAGAGATCGTCATCCAGCAGAATCAGACCATGCTCGTGCTCAATCGCGGGGTAGAGTGGAAATGACAAGTGGTAAGGATTACCTTTGTATTTTTCGAGCTCCTCATAGAATGGATCAAATGGAGTGGTGTTCTCTAAGCCCAATTTGCCGTGAGTTTCTTCCAAGATCCCATTACTCACTTGGTTTCCTCTGAAGGTACAGAAACTGATGGAATAACTCGATTTATTCCCGACAGTGTACAAGTATCCAAGGGTTTCCATGGTTCTGAATTCGGGATTGCAAATCACAGACTCCCATTCTTTGCATGCTAGTCTAAACCTGAGAAGCGTTTACAAGTCTGTCGACAAGTCTCTCTAGGGAAGCCCAAGATCTGGCTCTCTGTTTCCTTTACTACTTCATCAAAGACAATTTCAGCTCCCCTATGCTGAGATCAATGGTTTCATGCTGTTTATGTCAGTATCTCACATTTTCTTTCCTTTCCTGATGACTCAACTTTAAAAAGGGTATTAACCGTATATTGCAGATGAACAACTTGAACCAGCTGTGTTGTATCGGATAGTGGAAATTATACACACTGCCTATAGAGATGGATATATCCATATCACAGATCATTTTAGCTTCTTCATCACCTTAATTGCACGTTTCAGAGTTGTCTCAGGAGGTTCTTGTCTGGAATCTTGCAAGTTTTCGATGATCAATGCTTTGTGGTAGCTTTTTACCTTATTGTTATGGTTTTATGTTCGTTGCAGAGTCGGGGAGGCGAGAAACATTTAAAGCACTTACAAACCTTGTGTGCTCACGTTTGTCAGAAATGGGTGATAGCTCTCTTGTCCTCCAGACTCTAGAGAGAGTTTTTGTCGAACAAATAGTAAGTTTTTGTGGTTTTTGATAATTACACTTAGTATCTAAAGACACAATCATATTTCTGTCTCTTATACACATCTAGATGTGTATAAGAGACAGACAAGACAGGGAGAGCAGTCGAAACTCATTGAATTTGATACAATGCATTGTCTCTGTGGTCCTGCTGATGCACAACGACGTCAAAGTTAGGAAGATAATATCATCATTCAAGTCAGAGATCGATTTGATTCTGCACAACGTTATCACCTGTCTCTTATACACATCTAGATGTGTATAAGAGACAGTACTTAATGGGTGCAGATTTTGAAGCCTGCTTTGGACAATGGGTGTGGCATACTCAGGATCTGTCTCTTATACACATCTAGATGTGTATAAGAGACAGCTACTATTTAGTACCTTGCTTTTTCCTGTTTGAACGGAGCTCCAAACTCACAGAAGAGGTCCTGAAAAGAATGCGACTGATGGTTAGCGAAAACACTAAAGCGATGCTTGAATCATCGGTCCTACAAGACAGGGAGAGCAGTCGAAACTCATTGAATTTGATACAATGCATTGTCTCTGTGGTCCTGCTGATGCACAACGACGTCAAAGTTAGGAAGATAATATCATCATTCAAGTCAGAGATCGATTTGATTCTGCACAACGTTATCACGTTGCAGGTGATCATTTTGATTTTTTTTTTCTACTCTCTTAACGCAGAACTGCAAATCCATGTAGCTGATTGAGTTTTTTTACCTCTTGATTTTTTTTGCAGTCCTCGAGCTTGACTGTAGAAGGAAAGCATATGATGAAAATTGCAGGAGAGCGACTTAGGATTGCATCCAATAGCTTAGTAAGTTGTAAAACTGTGACAATAGAATGATTTGTGCTCTCGGTTGCTAGAAAGATGCGACTTTTCTTTGCTTGTTTGGGAAAGCACCATTTTTAATGACAATTTTGTGTAAAATACTATCCTTTGGTTTTGTGTCACGAAAATGAATATTCCAACGACTTTGAGAATAAGACGTTACCAAGAAAGAAAAAAAAAAAAAAAACAAGACTCTATTTTTGCCTTTAAACTCTATTTTTAGAGCAAAATCATCTCTAATGTTACAACTCTATTTGTAACTCCAATTATGAATAAAAAAATTTATTTACAAATCAATTCTTTAATTTTGATATGTTTTTATTTTATATATAAACAAAAACTATATATTTTATTTTTACATTTAAATTAAATCTATTAACAATAACTAATTATCAAAGTAATTAAAATTTTAAATTGAAACATAGTAAATAAAAAATAATGTGACAAACTATAAATTAGAACTATATAATTAATACATAAATACTTGCCACTAAAAAAAAATTAACATGACTTATTCTAGTGATCTAATAATATGACTTAGCATTAAAAAAAAAAACTTAACATGAATTTTTTTCTATTTATGTGTTGTAATAGAATTTTATTTTCGTGGTAAATATTTAATTTTAATAAATTCATATTTTATAAAATACATGGGTAAAATACATGGGTAAAATTTGTATATTTGTAAAGTAAAAGGTTTATAATAAATTATTAAGTAAACAAAAATAAAATATAATTAAAATATTGTTTTTTTAGAGTTGAAAATAGAGGTAACCATTCAAGCAAATCTCTTTTCTATTTCTAGAGTAAAAAATAGAGATAACCATTAGACATGGTCTTACAATCCCCTATTACAAAAAAGAACACGAAACATAAATGCAAAACATTGATACGCAATATGAAAGCTCTCTGATTCATAACTTGACCAAGTTTCATAACTAGCAGCAATTCCACAACGCCTAGTACTTCCAAAAGGGTGAGCAAATCTTACAACTTCTATCAATTTAGTCTCGAACTTGATTTCACGTTATAACGTAATCAAAGTCATAAAAGTGCGAAACTCCATAACAAATCTGAGTTTTTTTAGTCTTTATTGACATAGCAAATCTAGATTAATGATAATGGAGTATTGCTTGTATTAGAAAAAAGAGAATTTGAAAAAATTTCACGAGAAACGAGAGAGGGATTGTGTCAAACCTAAAATTATCTATGTTTATTTGAGAAATAAATAATTTTTTTTTATCCAAACTTTGAGAATTCAATGGATAACTCTAGTATTTTGAAAATTATGATTGATGAGTTAGAATGTAAAGAATCATTGTTCAAATAACACTAAAATTTTAACAGAATTGCAAAATCATTAAATACTTACTTTTCGAATAACACAAGATTTTAAATGGAATTACACCAATAGCAAATGATGTAAAAGGAATTATAAAATCATCAATTTTTAAAAATCCATCCACCAATAACCCCTTAGTTGGTTATTAGAGTAGTTGATTATTAGAGTTGGTTTAGTTATCTTTGATTTACTCTTGTGATATCTTGTTGTATTTAAAAACGATTATGTTCCTCTAGAATCTGCAAATTATTCATTTATGGAAAAAAAATTATTCAAAGCGAAGATAGAAAAGCAAATCTTCTATTTTTTTTTTTTTTTTTTTTTTTTTTTTTTTGAACAACGAAAAGCAAATCTTCTTTTTAATCAGCTAAACAAACGATTTTCTTTAGTAGTTTAGGATAGTACAAGGAAAAGAAAAAGAGAAAATAATAGAAATCCAAATTCCATTTATCATCATCACCTTTACATAGTCTAAATCTTTTTCTTAAAAAACCAATACCTATTCCCCATACACATCATCATAAGAATAGAAGAAACAAAGAATAGATAAAACCTTCCTAAACATTTACACAGAAGCTATATATATGCGTCTATATAACAATAATTAACAACAAAGAAATATTGAATAAATTACACACATAGACGCAGATAACCAATTATATAAACATTAATACGAACGACGATGATGATGACGACCACTCCTCCTCCTCCTCCTCCTCATGACTGTAAAGAGGCAACGAGAAGAGCAGAGCCAATGCTAGAACCATCTTCCATGGCTTTAACGACGACGTATTGACTCACTTCTTCTCCTAATATCTCAACGAGCGCTTCTTCCATGTATTCTCTAAACATGGTGTAATTCATGTACAAACCTCCTTCCACTGCAACAACTGTTCTTTTCTGCATTTGGATTTCGTTCCTGCTTCTCCCGCTCGTGATTCCTCCGCTTCCATCTCGACCTATCTTCTTCAAGATTCCGGCAATTCCCGCTGCTGCTAGCCTCCCCGCTCTTCGTGTCACCACGTCGCATACTTTTACCACTAGTTTTCTCACCTTCAATGGTACTTCTGATACCTGTTTTGTTCATTTTACATGCAAGTGACGCTTCTTCAAGTTCTATATAACATTTTCAACCTTCAAGTAGCAAGTTCAATAATAGTGAGATTTTAACTTACCCCTAAGTCTTTCAAGATTCTTGCTACTTCTTGTAACTCGGGTGTGTCATCTTCATGCATAACTGAGACTGAATTTGTTCTGAGAGATTGGATATACACGATTAGTTGTTTCGATAATGCAGAAAAAAAACACCACGTTACTAATTAGATAGTTGATGCAGAAGATCAAAGTGTGTCCATGTTCATTGAGAAGTTGATGCAGAAGATACATAACGTGAGATCAAGCATTTATTTAGAATAAGAACCAGCCTTCCAGCAAGAGATAAAGAAGATATGTACCTTAGAACGTAAGGCTCAGATAACACAGACGAGGAGGGTCCAAAGATATCAGATTCTTGTGACATGCGAAGAATTACTCTACGAACAATGTCACCCAGGTACATTCCTGAGATCATCTTCTCAAATCCCTATATAAGAAAAACCCAAAAGATATTAGATCTCACTGCTTGTTCTTCACCTGATAATAACTTATGATGCAATACAAAACGGGGAAAAGATGGAAGTTAGGCAAAGATTACCATATCGTTGGAATTTGAACTCTCTGCGTCCAAGTCAATGTCATATGAAGTTCTAGGCAGATGTGAGGACCAAAAATTTCCCCACTCCATATTGACCACCTGAAACATAAGAAAGAATGAATCGTTTGCATTTATTTCTCTGGGATCTAAGCATGACAGCTGGTTTCTCGGAATGGAGAATGAGATGACTCTTAGTACCATGCTTCCAGAAGTTGTAAGCAGACCCTGACACTTGATTATGGCGTCGGTTCGTTCCAAGTAGCATGCATTACTACCTGTTCCAAATACAACTGCAACAACCGTGTCTGGATCATGATAATATCCAAGTGACAAGGCTCCAACAGTATCATTTACCTGCTCACAAGAAGAAACTTCATTCAGAACCAGGCATCATTTCCTGAGATTTTCTGACAGATACTTAGATGACTTTTCTTAAAAGGAAATGAGTCTGTTACAGTGACAGAGAACTTACAAGAGCCGCAACATGCATATCAAGGCCTCTTCTGTTCAGCGCTCCTTGTAGACATTCAGCTATGTCTTTCCCAACCTAAGATAATAAAGTTTGCATGTTATATGACAAAATAACTTTGAATTGTCATATGTTCAACTCTCACCAAATACCAAGAGATGGATAACATTGTCGCCAAATCATAACACAGCTAATGGTTAAGGTCGAGGTCATCCAATCCTATTAGCTCGGGAGTGCTTTCGAGAGATATCAGATAATGTTTTGATAGTAGAAAAAGTGATTCTATCAAATTAGTATGGGTTGTAAAAAGGAAATAATACAACCTTAGAACTATTCTAAAGAGTAGCAAACAATATCTGAAAGAAGAGCCACTGGTTGCAGAGAATCTAAGAAGTAATGTAAGCATCATTTTACTAACCATTTCACTAATCTCAAAACCTTTGGTCCATTTGATTAGAACTCCTGAAGATATAGAAGTATGCTTGACTGGGAACGAAAACGTAAATGCAAGTTCCCTTTTAACACCTTGTGAATTAGACCCATTTCCTTCTTTTTCGATAAACCTTTCCAAGGAAAAGGCGAGAAAATTGAAAAGAACCTGAAATCATGTGAACAAAAGAACAGACACTGCATTAAGCAATCTGCATTATATATAACACACAAGGATATAAAAAGCGCACTAGTCACCTCGCTGGTGCTATTCATCAAATGCGAAGGTATGGGGTGTCGTTCAACATCTTGAACGTCTAGATAAGACCTTTGGCCACCCAGATGAACCCTTAAAATCCTAAAATATGTGCCTCCAAGGTGAAGTGCATAATAAGTTCCTTTCTCCGTCCTGAAATAAAAGCAGTCAGTGCAAAACCTAAACACAACTGCAATGATTCAATGTAGTAAATACATGAAAAAACAGACTTGTTGTGACAATTGCGAATCTACAAGCCAGTTATAAACTCAGCAAGTACAAACCAAAACACTTTTAAATACATCTTCCCAGTTGCACTGAGTTACACTATCCGATGAAAACAAGATATATATTGTGGAAGCTTCGTCAATGAATTTCTTCTTAGGAACATAGAAAGAGATCCCCATGCAACAATAAATGGAGAATCCAATGGCTACGATATGAAGAAACTAGTACATTTTCCTTGAGCAGTAGCAATCTAGTGGATAGGAACAAGATACCAAAGTAAAGGTAAGAAATAAGAGAAAATAAAAGGAGAACCCCTTCAAGCTTTTATAACATACGTAAACTTCACATAAAAAAAAAAAAAAAAAAAGAACAGAATCAAAGGATCTGTCCCTGCAAAATGGTACCCACTGAAACTTCTTTAATTCCTTGGCTCCAAATAAAGCTAATCACAGGTTCACCTTTTAGAGCCACCACGACCAGGAATGAGCTCGTTACTCACATCTTAGAACTAGAAATCGTACTTTATGAATCAAGCAACAAAGCATTCGATTTTTACAAAAAAAATTAGCAAGCTCAAGGGACATGGATCATGCAATGTGGAGAAAAGAAATTAACCTGAGATCGCCAAATCGTAATGAATCAGAAAGCAAACATGATTACGAACATAGAAAAAGGATCATCTTCACACATTACTCTATCGAGGAAAAACAGATATGAAGAAATCCCTAATTAGACACCATCAGAGAAATCATACCCATTGGGCAAATCGTCGACGAAAGTGAGCAGCATTTTAAGCTTGGAGCCTCCTTCGGAAGCCAATCCAGCGTGCATCTCCACCGCCATAGCGTCCACCACTTGCCTCAACCTCCCCACCGGAGTGTCACAAGCGTCCTCCAGCTCCTTCAAAATCTCCACCACGGTCCTCCATTTCCTCCGACTCTTCATTCTCCTTCCCACCATCACAGCCGCCACAGAACAAGCCGCCACAACCGCAGCCGCCGCAAACGCAACGGCGACCTTCCCCATCACAACACCACCCGAACAGAACAAAACAATACACAATCCCTTCTCTCTCTCTCTCTCCCTCTCGGAAGTCAGACCTAAGACGGCCCCTACTCCAATAAAGAGTTGAGCAGTGAATACCGCCGATCAGAAAACCCCAAATGAATCTGTTTCACCATCATCATCAACTTTCTTTTCTTCTCTCTCGACCTTCTATTGCAGCCTTTTCCGCAGACAAAACCGCCTTTCTCGCTCAGCTGTCACTTATGTACCCGTAAACTAACTGCCTCGATTCGATGGTGGTTCCCCTCGATAATCTCCGGCGATGTTCAAAACGATTCAAACTCGAGTTTGTTACCGGCGGTGATACTGACGATAAATATGGGGAGAGAGAGAGAGAGAGAGAGAAAGAGAGAGAGAGATTTATGGATTTCGGCAGAGACAAAAGCGGAAGGAGAGAGAAGGGGCTGGAAAGCGAAGTGATGAATATATATATACACATATATATTCGCGTAATTACATTATACCCTCTCGTCTTTTTGGATGTCGACGGTTTCGTTTTTTTTTCCCCAATTATTTTCCCATTATTTATATCGCAAAATTCCATTTAAATTGCTCAACTACAAAACATTTGTACTTTTTCTAGACCTGTTAATACTTTGGTAGTTTATAAATATTTTTTATTCAAAAAATTTAAGAAAACTATTTACTACCGTTCGAATTTTATTTTAATAATCTCTAATTAGATCAAATTTTTTAAAAAATATGTGAATATGTGAATGGCAAAATAGTTTCTTTCTAAGCTCTATTTTTCCCCTAAATTTTATATAACTTTTTAGTTAACTTACAGTCACGGAATTGATATTTGGGATCAAAACCGTGCGGCCTTAGCCTTTCTTTGCCTCGGCAAATAGACTAAGCAGCCTCTCTCTCTCTCTAAAAACCCAACCCTTTGAGAAGAACTAGAAAGAAAAACGGGAAAGTGTTGTAATGCTTCTCTTATTCAAGGAATGAGTGAGTGATTACAAATGAGGCATCCTACCTCTATTTATACAAAAACACCTCCAAAATGGATGGTGAGGATCAACTTGATCTAATGGCCCAAATTTAAAGAAACTAAGTGGGAAACAAAGTGGGGAACAAAGTGGGAAACATGGTGGCTGCTTTTAGGGAGTGGATGAATGAGTGGGCGGACTTTAGTGAGTGGGGGACTGAGTGGGCGGATTTCGGGGGCCATCCGTCCCGAAACCTCTCGTGGTTCGGCCCGTGCGATGCGGAAATGTTCGGGAAATGATCGGGCCGTGACATTCTCCCCCACCTAATTCGGCAACGCCCTCGTTGCCGTGAATGCCTTGAGCTGGTCCGCGAATTGCCAAAGCTCGCTCTCCGCCTCCCATGTTGCCTCTGATACGGGTTGTCCTTTCCACTTAATGAGGAAGTGTGTACTTCGTGGGACGCCGCGTTTCCGAACCACCTTTGACTCGAGAACTTCTTCAACCTCTTTGTCATAGGACTTGGTTACTATCGGTGGTGCTCGAGTTGATTGGCCCCGGTTCTGGTCCGTATCATCTCCATGGTATGACTTGAGCATGCTCACGTGTAAGACCGGGTGTATCTTCAAGGTTGGTGGAAGATCCAACTTGTATGAAACTTTGCCCACCTTGGCAATGACTTCGAAAGGCCCTTCATATTTTCGGATTAGTCCCTTGTGTATGCTCCGAAATGCCTTGAATTGTTGGGGAAGGAGTTTCACAAGTACTTGGTCTCCAACGGTGAACTCCAACGATCGCCTCTTCTTGTCGGCCCATTTCTTCATCCGTTTGCGGGATTTCTCCAAACAAACCCGCGCAAGGTCTGCATGATCTTCCCATGTTTGGACCATTTTAACCGCTCCGGGGCTTTGGGACTCGACAATCGGTGTAGCCAAGGTATGGGGAGTTGTCGGTTGTTGTCCTGTCGTGAGTTCGAAGGCACTCTTGCCAGTTGCCTCACTTCGCTGCAGGTTGTAAGAGAACTGAGCAATGTCCAGCAACTTAGCCCAGTCTCGTTGATTAGCACTAACAAAGTGCCGGAGGTAACATTCTAGCAACGAGTTCACCCTTTCGGTCTGCCCATCCGTCTGTGGGTGAAAGCTTGTTGAGAAGCTTAGTCCTGTCCCGAGATTCTTAAATAACTCAGTCCAGAGTTTCCCAGTAAAACGGGGATCTCTATCGCTCACGATGTTCCTCGGTAGCCCCCATAGTTTGACCACGTTTTTGAAGAAGGCCCTAGCCGCTTCTTCGGCCGTGCAGTCCTTTGGACAGGCTATGAATGTCCCATACTTAGAGAATCGATCGACAATCACCAAAATGGACCCGAACCCTTCGGATTTTTGGTAAAGCACTGACCCGAGTCCCAAGGCCGGCTTGGTATGGGTAATGGCTCTAACATCCCCGCAGGTCTTTTGGTCTCCGTCTTGTCTTGCTGGCACACAAGGCAAGTCTTTACATAGAGTTCCACGGTATCCCTCATCCGTGGCCAGAAGTAGGTCATTTCTATAAGCGTCAGGGTTCGCTTTTGCCCAGGATGTCCCTCCTATGGGGTGTCGTGGCACTCGCGGATAATGTCTCGTTGCAAGCTCCCCCATTTTGGCACGAACAGACGTCTTACGGTCGTGTACAAGAGCTTGTTCTCTACCTAAAATCGAGAAGTCTTGCCCTCCTCTGCCAACTTCATTAACTGTTTGACAGTGGTATCGTGATTCAATCCCTCCTGGATCCGAGTCACGATTGTTCCCTCGGCTTGACTTATCGCCGCAAGTTCTGCTTTCCGGCTTAGAGCATCCGCAACAACATTGGCCTTCCCTGGCTTATACTCCAAGGTATAATCAAACTCGGCCAAGAAGTCTTGCCATCGGGCCTGCTTCGGCGATAGCTTCTTCTGAGTCTGGAAGTAACTTGTTGTCACATTGTCCGTCTTGACTTGTAATGGGGCCCCTAGGAGATAGTGTCGCCAAACCCGTAAACAATGAACCACCGCTGTCATCTCCTTCTCTTGGACGGTGTAGCGTTTCTCGGTGTCATTTAGTTTGCGGCTTTCGAATGCTATAGGATGCCCCTCCTGCATTAGAACTCCACCAATAGCAAATTCGGAAGCGTCGGATTGTACCTCAAATGGGAGATTAAAGTTGGGTATGGCAAGGACCGGCTCTTGGCTTACTGCTGTTTTAAGCCCTTCAAACGCCCCCTTGCACTGATCCGACCATTCCCATTTCTTCTCCTTCTTCAGAAGATCGGTCAATGGTGCAGCTTTCTTCGAGTATCCCTCGATGAACCGTCGGTAATAGTTAATGAGTCCAAGAAAAGACCGTAACTCTGTTACTTTGGTTGGTCTTTCCCACTCGGTGATGGCCGTCACCTTGGCATTGTCCATCATTATCTTTCCCCGCCCGATAACATGTCCTAGGAAGTGTACCTCCTCTGTCGCAAAGGTGCACTTCTCCCTTTTCACGAATAGCTTGTTATCGCGGAGGATTTGGAAGACGGTTTGCAAATGTCCCACATGCTCTTCCATTGAGTTGGAGTAGATGACAATGTCGTCAAGGTAGGCTACGACGAACTGGTCCAAGTATGGTTGGAATATCTGGTTCATGAGGGTGCAGAACGTAGCTGGAGCGTTCGTAAGACCGAAAGGCATCACTAGCCACTCAAACGAGCCATACCGGGTTATGCACGCTGTTTTGGGCTCATCTCCTTCGGCTATTCGAACCTGATAGTAGCCCTTTTGGAGATCCATCTTGGTGTACACCTTTGCTCCACCAAGTCGGTCGAACAAATCTGCTATCAAAGGGATCGGATATCGATTTTTGACAGTTACCTTGTTGAGTGCTCGGTAGTCCACACACATCCGTAAAGAGCCATCTTGCTTCTTTTGGAATAGTACCGGCGCGCCATAAGGAGCTTTTGACGGTCTGAGCATCCCCGTTGAAAGTAATTCGTCGAGTTGTTTCCGAAGTTCGGCTAGTTCGGAGGGAGCCATGCGGTATGGTGCCATTGCTGGTGGTTTGGCTCCCACTTCTAACTCAATCTCGTGGTCTACCCCTCTCCTCGGTGGTAACTCGTTGGGTAGCTTGGGTGGCATCATGTCCTTGTTCTGCTCAAGGACTGTCTCGATCATGGGAGAAGTGATACTTCCCTTTCCTATCCCGTCGTCCGTCTTCAGGAAGGCAAGGTATGTTATCTCCCCCTTCTTGACTCCCCGGGTTAATTGCATTGCCGTGAGCTGCTTAACACCATCCTTGCTCGGTGCCTCCACGGTTGGAATCATACAAGGGGATCCTTTCTCGAGTATACAGACCGTGCTAAGGGCGGGCATGGGGATAGCCGAGACTTGCCTCTGAAAGTCCAACCCAAGCACGACCTTAAAGTCATCCATTTGTGCCACCGAGAAGTTTACTGGACCCTTCCATGCTCCCAAGCTGAGTACAACATCCTTGGCGATTCCGCATAGTGGTTTGGCTTTGGCATTTACTGACTTGAGCCAACCCTCGCCCTTGGTCCATGTGAGACCGAGTCTCCTTGCCTCGTCATCGGACATGAAGTTGTGGGTTGCGCCTGTGTCTACCATTGCCCGGGTGGTGTGTCCATTGATGATGACTTCAACATACATCAACCCCTTGTTCATCACCTTGGACACCGGATTAGTCTTCAGGGCGTTGAGCAGTTGAAGAGATCCCATCATCCCGCTCTCATCCTCTTGAGCTTCGGTATCTTTTTGCTCAAGGAGAGCCGACAAGGAACCCAGCTTTGGGCACTCCCTTGCTGGATGCGGCCCCTTGCACACATAACATCCGCTTCTCGGAACAAAAGTACGTTTCTTCGCCTCATACTCGTCACGCCCCGAACTCTTCACATAGTTCCGAGTGTAAGACGGTGTTGCCTGGTCTCGTCTCTCCCCCTCAGGCCGTGGAGCCACCCTCTCTCTTCTCCTGAAATTCTCGGTCTGGTTTTGGACCTGGAAGTCGGAAAGAGATTCGGCCGCAGCAATGGCTTCGTCCACAGAGTTTACACCTCTTCGCTGCAACTCTTGTTTTGCCCCTCCATGGAGCCCATCCACAAAGTGGAATAACAGGTCTTGCTCGGACAGATTCGGAATCTGCAATGAGAGTGTGGTGAAATCTTTGACATAGTCTCGGATCTTACCCCTTTGCCGGAGTTCTCTCAACTTCCTCCGTGCCTCATAGACCACGTTCTCTGGATAGAACTGCCGCTTGAGTTCCGTCTTGAATTCATCCCACGTAGCCATCTGACATGTGCCCCGCTCAATGTCACCATGACGCCTTCGCCACCATAGCATGGCCGTATCCGTGAGATAAGAAGTGGCTGCCTTGATTTTTGTCAATTCATTGGTAAGACCAAGGTTGTCAAAGTATTGCTCCATATGCCACAAGAAGTTCTCAACTTCCTTGGCATCCCTTGAGCCATCAAACCGTGATGGTCTCGGAAAATCCACCTTTCCCGAGCCAGAGTTGTTGGTACCCCCGTTGGCAACTGCCTTTTTGCACAACATGAGATCTTCTTGCATCGCCTCGATGCTCACCTTCAACGATTGGACTGCTCCCATCAATGTATCCTCCAACTTGATGAATCGTGCTTCGATTCCACCAAAGTCATTCTTGACATCCGCAACTTAGCTGAACAGTGTGTTCTCGAGTTCGGATGTCGAGTGTTCGACTCGCTCGAGTCGTTCATTCATATCGGTCATGGCTCCGCTCAAAGCCCCAACTTCGTCTCTGACCCTGCTCCTGTCTCGAGCCTTGCTTTTGTCGCGCTGCTTCCTTGGAACGTTTGCATCAAAAGCCTCTGAGTCGAGAACCTCGTCGCCATTGTTACCCTTGATAACATTCTCGTTATCGGACATCGTTCAGCCTCTGAACGAACCTTCGCTCTGATACCACGTGTCACGGGATTGATATTTGGGATCAAAACCGTGCGGCCTTAGCCTCTCTTTGCCTCGGCAAATAGACTAAGCAACCTCTCTCTCTCTCTGAAAACCCAACCCTTTGAGAAGAACTAGAAAGAAAAACGGGAAAGTGTTGTAATGCTTCTCTTATTCAAGGAATGAGTGAGTGATTACAAATGAGGCATCCTACCTCTATTTATACAAAAACACCTCCAAAATGGATGGTGAAGATCAACTTGATCTAATGGCCCAAATTTAAAGAAACTAAGTGGGAAACAAAGTGGGGAATAAAGTGGGAAATATGGTGGCTGCTTTTAGGGAGTGGATGAATGAGTGGGCGGACTTTAGTGAGTGGGGGACTGAGTGGGCGGATTTCGGGGACCATCCGTCCCGAAACCCCTCGTGGTTCGGCCCGTACGATGCGGAAATGTTCGGGAAATGATCGGGCCGTGACATTATGCTTCTTTATCAACCTAATTATCTTTCAAAAAAGGAATTTCAAGTTTAATCAATTAGTGAAATGATTATTGTTGATGTTCTTATTTTCGTTGTTCCCAAAAAAAAAACTTCTTATTTTCGTATCAAAAGTTAATAACATACGACCGCTAAAAAAAACATGTGGATTGCCATTTTGCCCTCTATTTTCTACAATATTACCGTCGTGCCCAGTCTTCTCTCTCTTTTTCTTTAATCGCACTTTAGGGTGAGTTACAAATAGGGAAATACCAAACGTAACTACTTACATTTAAATTCCCTATCATTAAATTATTTTAAAATAAAATAAAGTAAAAGAGTAATTGCCTGTTTGACCTTTGACCGGTCGATTTATTAAGACTCTCCTGGTAGTCTCCTTTGAATAAAAATTCAACGGCGTGCTCTTTTTGCCGTTGGGAATCTCTAATGACCAATTATTATAATTCGAAAAGTTCTAACCATCAAATAGTTTATTAGCAAATACTAACATACAGTTCATGAGCAAATTATTGATAATGATGAGTCGTGGCTAAATCTAGTCCAATACCCAGTAATGTGCAGGGGCCGAGTTGTAATATTCACCTTTTCTTCTCCTTTTTGTAGCGTGCCCTACATTAAGCCAACTTGGCAATATTATGTGATTTTTCGCATTGGCATTATTATTTTCTGCCAGCCATTATTGCATTTTCATTATTTATTCGAATTACTTAATTCACATATAACGGTTGATCTTAGTTGTAAACTAAGCGGCGGAAGCATTCTAACGTAAATAAAAAGTTTTAGAAAATGATGACCAAACCCAACCCAAAAGTGTAAATTAATTAAATGCTCTGTTAGATACTCTACAAAATTAGCAGGGATTAAAATAGTTTTTCATTTTACATTTAGATCATAAAATTAGTCTATTGCTAAATTTAATTTTAAATGAAAGGAATATGTCAATTTTTCAATTCAATATTCATTTTTTAACCATAATTTTTTAGATCTTAGCTAATAATTAATGAAAAATTCTGCAGGAGTAAAAACTAAAAAGTCTGTAAAAAGTAAAAACAAATAAATTATTATATAAATTTTCTGCAATTATCAATAGTATCGAATGTCCTTTGGTGTATGAATGTGGCGAACAGCCGCATAAAAGCTGGCAATTTTAATTTTACATTATAGTCAGTTTTTTTTTATCAATTTTGTTTTTCGTAAGGCAAAAAATGTTTTTATTGTTGGGAAATTAAAAATATCTAAAATGGTGAGGGACAAACAGCGTCAGAGCCCATGAAAACGCACGTTGCCATTTAACAAGAAAAAAAAAAAAAGGGAGAAGAAGAAGAAGAAGAAAAAGTAGAGAAAAAAATCGCTCTTCCCCAGTTTGACAGCTCACTGCCACTCAACAGTAGGACCCACAGGTTTCTTTATATTTACCATTTTGACCCTTCGTTGGGGTCTACTTCGTCTCCTCTCTAAAAACCCTAGAGGTTCTCCGCGTTTTGGTCTCGGATTTCGAACGTGATATAGTGGTCACGTGACATGACACGTCACATGCTTACCCTTCGCTGACGCAACGCTTTCTCTCCTTTCTCCGGATCCGGGGCGTTTTGTATACTTTTTTTTTCTTTTAATCATCTAATTTAATTGCTCATTTAAGTTTACGTGATTGCATTTATTTTGTATGAGTGTATACAAAATGTTTCGATTTAGCTATTTATGCCTTATTTTGTCTTGATGTAGGCAAGTTTAGGATTAAAAAAACAATTAAACAAAGAAATGAGAAAATGAAATATCTACTATAATCTATTTCTTCTTTTAGACCCACCCATTTACAAGGCCCAATAATTTATCAACGTGGCCCATAAAAGCCCAAATATTTTAGTGGCTCGTAAAGGGGGTATTACTATTTTTCCCGTTGAAATTCCGACACGTCATCAAGCATCATGTAGTTGCCACGTCATCTCCGTCGATAAAACTGTTAAAAGAGATGAGAGGCGAGAGTGAGGGAGAAAGATAGAGAGAAATGGCGCGAGCTTTGCTGCTGCATCCGTCGTATAGAGCGACGGTACGAGCATCTGCTTCGAGCGAAACGCGATACGACGGCGTTCCGGAGGTTAATCTCTCGGATCCTACCCGGAACTATCGGGTCTTGGTGTTGGGTGGAACGGGTCGGGTCGGCGGGTCTACTGCTATTGCTCTTTCTAAGCTATGTCCCAAGCTAAGGATCGTCGTCGCTGGACGGAACAGGTTAGGGATTTCTAATTTGTTGAAATTCATTGGTACCTAATTTTCTATGTGCTGCTTAACTCTGATGAATCCTCTGTGCGCAGAGAGAAAGGTGAAGCAATGGTGGCTAAATTGGGCGAGAATTCTGAGTTTTCTCAAGTAGACATCAATGACTCGAAGATGCTTGAGACGAGTTTAAGAGGTTTGTTTCGCTTCACCAAAGAAATATCAGTGTTATGTATATGCTTGAATTTCGATATGAATTCGGACAAACTGGACTAGATTTTAGCTATTAATAGAGGGATTTGAGGATTGAATTTACACTGCTAATGAATTTAGACAAGTTCAGGGTTTATCTGGGGGTTATGGATTTGGCTTTTTGAAGTTTGTTCTTTGAGTACTCACCGTGTGAACTGTGTGATTCCAGACGTTGATCTTGTAGTCCATGCTGCTGGACCTTTTCAGCAAGCTCCTCGATGCACTGTTCTTGAAGCTGCTATAAAGACCAAGGTGAGGATAAGGTAAAAACATTTTCTATGTCACCGAATCTTACCTTGTCTGTATGAATGAGTTAAGAAGAATCTTGGGAGATGAAACTTACAGAGGTGTTTTTTTGGTTCATATCTGAAACAGACTGCTTATATCGATGTTTGCGACGACACAAGCTACGCTTTCCGAGCTAAATCTCTTAAGGCAGAGGCAGTTGCTGCGAATATCCCGGCGATAACGACAGCTGGGATATATCCAGGAGTTAGCAATGGTGTTAAATCTGAGCACAAGTCCCTCTTGCTTTTATGCTTGACATAGTTTCATTGATGCAAGTATTTTAACAGCTTGTTTTAACTTTCTCAATAGTGATGGCGGCAGAAATGGTCGCCGCAGCAAGAATTGAAGACAAGGGGAAGCCGGAGAAACTGAGGTAACACAAAGAACTTTGTTAAATGTTTATGATCGGAAGTGCAGCAATACTTCTCATATTGCAACTATACCTTTTTTATATTCTAGTCTAATCAGACTTTTTTCTCGTCTCACAACGTCATATCAGGTTCTCCTATTACACAGCAGGCACTGGCGGTGCAGGTCCTACGATATTAGCGACGAGTTTTCTACTTCTAGGTGAGGAAGTTACTGCATATAAAGAAGGTACGTGTTACAGGACTTTAAGCTCTTAGAAATTGAAAAAACATACATTTCTTTCAGCAATTTCCTTAGCCTTGTATTGTGGGACTTGATCAGGAGAGAAGGTGAAACTAAGACCCTACAGCGGAATGATAAACGTGGATTTCGGAAAAGGCATCCGGAAAAGAGACGTTTATCTTTTGTAAGTCCCTCACTCCATATCAAAAGCTAGCTCCATTGACATCTCGGGAATATGTTTGCTTAGAATTTGTTTTGCAGGAATTTGCCAGAAGTAAGATCAACTCATGAAGTTCTTGGAGTGCCAACTGTCAGTGCTCGATTCGGAACCGCTCCTTTCATCTGGAACTGGGGAATGGAGATCATGACAAAACTCTTACCACCGGTATCATGCTCAGACCTTTCCTGAATCAATGGTCCCATGATCCAGGACGATAATCATATCTTCATGTAATCAAATTGCAATGCTTGTCTTGCTTTCTCTAGGAGGTCCTTAGAGACAGAATCAAAGTCCAACAAATGGTAGATCTGTTCGACCCTGTCGTTAGAGCCATGGATGGTTTTTCTGGAGAGCGTGTCTCGATGAGGGTAGGGAAAAACAGAGAACTGCAAAATAATTTTCAGTAGTTTATTCCGGTTACTCACTCGTTGTTTCTCATCTTAACCTCTTTCGCAAGGTTGATTTGGAGTGCTCGGATGGACGAACCACAGTTGGGTTGTATAGTCATAAAAAACTATCCGTGTGAGTCTCCTTAACATCCTTATATTTGCATATACATATATACAATTATGTATGTACACAACACACGCGGTAAGCGCCTACATAGAGCTATCTATAAGTACGGAAATATCTTGGGTTTACAGAGCCGTTGGTGTTTCAACCTCCGCTTTTGTTCTAGCAATGCTTGAAGGAAGCACACAACCAGGGGTTTGGTTTCCAGAAGAGGTGTCTCTCTGTATATATATTCACAAAACGATCTTATGGTTTGTTTGTTTACATTGAAGTATGATGTTTTGATGCAGCCTCAAGGGATCGCAGTTGAGGCAAGGGAAGCTCTTCTTAGACGTGCATCACAAGGAACGTTCAATTTCATACTTAACAAGTGAGCCATCTTTATCTTATTCTTTATTCATTCTTTATCCCCTTTACTTTATTTTCGTTCAATAATGTAGCTTTTGCGTTTGTTTTGATTTAAAGGCCACCCTGGATGGTTGAAACTGTCCCGAAGGAGGTGATTTTAGGGATATACGTATGAGTTCGACGAAGAGAAAAAAAGAGATAATCATCAATCAATTCATTACTTTGTAAACCAATTTGCTTCTGAGGTCTTATACTAAGTACAGATTGACAGCTTCATCAGAAGATATAAAGAAAAAAACTTCAAAAAATTACTTTGAGAACACAATCGTTAAAACATCCTTAAATTCAATCAATGAAGAGTATAATTTACAGGTGAAATGAAGAGTGAAGATCCAGCAAGCTGATTTCTCGTATTTATGTTCAATAAAGTCCCAACATTCTAAGTTCCATTACGTGACTCTGGTCAAGCTCAGGAACATTCATGCAGTCTCGGTCTTCCACTATATACTCCTGTCGACACAGAAACACAATGATGTATAATCAGAAAACCGATCAATAAATAAACAAAGAACAGAGAAGCTGCAAGAAACCGGACCTTTGTGAGTTCTTGTTTGGCAAGAACATGGTAATGCCGCTCATTGATCCTTTGGCCACATATAATGGCAATGAAGAACCCATAAAGTAGCCCTACCAAGATAATGGCCAAAACTGCAAACATGAAACATGAAACATGAAACAGACCATCATACACTATTTGGATACTGCTCAAAGATGGTCTTGATCTATAGAAAGCGAGAAGTGGTGTTACCAGCTAATGTGTAGAATCCATAAGGATGTTCCTCATAACCAAACATTTCACGTAGTTCTTCCCCGTAGAACTTGTAAACTAGTAATCCCAAGAAGGCTACAACCTGTTGATACATGAAGATTTTGTTCATCAATATAAACGCATTGACTTAGCATCACAGACCAATCCACATTCGTAAAAGGAATCTCCTGTTTCGGATTACGAATGCAACAAGAAACCACGTATTTGGTCACAGTTTAGAAACGGTTTCGCAATTATAACTATGGATTTGCGCTCATCAGAGTGTGGATGGACGAAAATGAGAGTCAAGAAGCTGGTAACATCGTAGAAGAAAGCGCAAAAACACTAAATTCTAATAAGGAAATTAAGGCATGTACCATCTGGACAGTAATGAAGATGAATGCATGATCTCTAGCAACCAGCAGCTGAAACCTCAATCTCAACCACCATCTATCAGGAGGCACGTTGGCTCGGAGTTTGAAGACAGCTCTACACTCTGTACAATGCGAAAATGCAAAACCTTCCTGAAACATATTGCAGACACAGAGAGAGAAAAAAAAAACAGTTTCAGCACATCCAAATCAAAGTAAAACACTTCATAAGCTTCAAAGATAAGGCCAACAAAGAACAAACTTTCAAGCGACGAAACATGAAACCACCATTATTACCTTGGTCGAGCGCCAATTATCGAGACAAGATCTGTGCACGTATTTTTGAGTTCCTTTACAATTGCACGGACCAATCAGATCTTCCCCTGCGGATCATAGAACAAACAGAGTCGTCTCATTTCTCAACATATGGCAATTATTGTATCCTCACTCGCTTAAGATGATGAAAGCCTTATTATACCTCCAACATCAAGGCAAATTCGACATTGTGGTTGATCTCCAGCAACGAGATGTGTAGTTTCATCATCACTCTCAGCTATTTCTGAAACCTCTCCTTCCTCCACAAAACGATCCCCTCTCTCCGCAGCTACGATTTCGTCCGAGGATGTAGATTCGTCGAGTAAGATCTGTTCCTTCCGATCATCATCACTAGTCACTAATTGCATCTCTTGAACATACTAAAAGATCTGGAAATGGAAAAACCTGTGAACACCCCCCGAATCCAGACGAAAGATTAAGGATTAAATCAACCCAATTTCGAGAAATATCATCAGAAAATAAAAAAATCCAGTATTGAAACTTTGATATAGGGGGCTTACCCGAATTCAACCAATTCTCGAGGATTTTCTTCCAAGCCAAGCATTGCTTGTAGTTCGCTCAGGGTTTGCGACTAAGAATTTGGTAGACTATAGCTGCGATTCAGAGTGATGGATTTGTTTGTCTCGATTCATCACTGTGTGTTGAATACAGAGACGAAGATCTTTGAGTTTCGAGAGAGGAGGAGAAGCAAAGGAGATTTGATTGGGATCGGAAAAACGACGGCAAGAAAAGTCTGAGGGCAAAAGTGGAATTTTAGAAAACATGGGGGATCACGTGACGACACGTGGAATCCTTTTTAACAATTTTTTCCATTCCAGTACTCTCAGTGGGGTGGACCTGTGAAGTTCATCGTCTCTCCATCGTTAACTTCGCAGAGTCGTTGGGTCAACACAGATCAGAAATCAGGCTTTTCGCCGAGAGAGAAAGAGAGCGAGAGAGAAGAAGAAGAAGATGGCGGAGACTGTGCATCCTCCGATCGTGACTTACGCATCGATGCTATCGCTTCTCGCTTTCTGTCCGCCTTTCGTCATTCTCCTGTAAGCTCATCCTTTTCTTTTCTAGCTCTCAGATCGGCTCGCACAATTTTTTTCATCTCCTTAATTCATAGCCGATATCTTCAAATCGTTTTCCATTAAGTAGCAATCGTAAGAATCTTCGATCAGAAAAAGCGATTCAATGATATTTGAACATTTCGTTCTGGTAAATGTGAGTATGGTAGTTGTAAGGTCACATACAGATACGGTTATGGGCTTCGTTATTCATCGACTGATATTGTGATTTTCCATATTAAGCAACGATGGTAGATTTGAAGCTGCAAATTTCACGTATATTTATTTGTTGGGTCCATACATTTTAATTTTGTTTGCTAGTAATAAAATTTATGGGGAATTGTGGCCACTATGATTATTATTGCTGTTCATATCTCAACCAACTCACGCTTCACTATGATCCCGATTTGTAGAGTTTAGTGTGAGTGCAGTATACCCCTTGAAGCATAATATTTGTTGATGAACTTTAGCTAGTTCGATCATAATTATCCAGGGACTATCATTTTCAGTGATTTTTTAAAGTAAATTTCAAACTAGTTTCATTTCTTTATAATGCAGATGGTACACAATGGTTCATCAGGATGGTTCTGTTATTCAGACCTGTGGCTTCTTGTGGCAGAATGGAGTTCAAGGGCTTATCAGCATATGGCCAAGACCCACTTTGATCGCTTGGAAGATAATATTTTGCTATGGAGCATTTGAGGCCGCTCTTCAGCTGCTTCTTCCTGGTAAAAGAGTTGAGGGCCCGATTTCTCCAACGGGAAACCGACCAGTTTACAAGGTATTGAAACTGGCCTTACATGATTTCAGTTAGCCTTTTGTGCTGGAATTTGATGCAAACAAACAACTGAGCGGTTCTTTTCTTGCAGGCTAATGGTTTGGCTGCCTATTTTGTGACACTAGCCACCTATCTTGGTCTTTGGTGGTAAGCAATGTTTATTTCTTTTGTTTGGATTGAGTTTTAGACAATCTTTTTAAGTTTAGACAATCTATGCTTACATATCTTTAGTTTGGTTTAAGTATTTCACTTATATGAGTTGACTTCTTTTTGCTATCCAGGTTTGGGATATTCAACCCTGCTATTGTCTATGATCACTTGGGTGAAATATTTTCGGCACTAATATTCGGAAGCCTCGTATTTTGTGTTTTGTTATACATAAAAGTAAGTGTCTATGCCATGAATGATGTGTTTCTTTTCTTCATTGTCTCTACTACTGTAGAATTTAGCTTTTATTGTTCTAAAACTTGTCTTTTTTGTCTTGTACAAGGGTCACGTTGCACCTTCATCAAGTGATTCTGGTTCATGTGGTAACCTGATTATTGACTTCTATTGGGTGAGTTATTTCTGCTGATCAGATTTTTCATTCTTCTGAAATTACTGATTGGGTTGGGTTAACTTAAGGAACTCACGTCTTGCCATTGTTAGCCATCTCCTCATGGATTTCTTGCCTCTTTGTTAGACATGGATGTCAAGCTTTCGTAAAGTTCCGCTGTTAGTGGACCTGTAAATGTCAGTGTCTTCTTAGCGGCATTTATTCATGTAATTGACTAAACACGAGAACTAGTTTGGTGTGAATATGGTCTTAAATTTCAGTAAGGTGAAGGACAAGAATAAAGTATCAAATAGTTAGTATAAGAATCGTAGATGAAATCTTCTCTCACTCTTTGCGTCCAGCTTATCATTAACACAATCCAATTTGTGGCAATATTCTCACTGTATTCTTTGCGTCGTACTTTGCAGGGCATGGAGTTGTACCCTCGAATTGGTAAGAACTTTGACATCAAAGTTTTTACAAATTGCAGATTTGGTATGATGTCTTGGGCAGTTCTTGCAGTCACATACTGCATTAAACAGGTAATTTCTAGATAGATTTCCACACTCTTACTTAGGACACAACCTGAAGGTTTCTTTGAGTTCTTATTTGATCAGATAGCCTTACATCTTCCAATTTGTGGTCCCTATACTTTTTCATTACCAGTATGAAATAAATGGGAGAGTATCTGATTCAATGCTGGTGAACACCATACTGATGCTGGTCTATGTCACAAAATTTTTCTGGTGGGAAGCTGGTTACTGGAACACCATGGACATCGCACATGACCGAGGTTTGTTTCTGGTACTTTTATCAAAATTTTGTGACATACACCAGCATTTCTTTGTGGGTTCTGTTTATATGGCTAATGCAGCATCATATGATTCAGATTATTATTTCCAGCTTTAACAGACTCAAAGCTAACTTTTTCTATGCTTTATATTTTGTGATTTTCAGCTGGCTTCTATATTTGCTGGGGTTGTCTGGTGTGGGTGCCTTCTATTTATACCTCTCCAGGCATGTACCTTGTGAACCACCCCGTCGAACTTGGAACTCAGGTGCAAAAAATTTATTTTTTTTTTTTTATTTTTTTGTATTTTTTTTTTTTTAATTTCCTTTTTTTTTTTATTTATTTTAAAACCTTAAAGATACCATTTTCATGGGAAAGAAAAAAATTAGAACGGTTAAGCTAAATGTGACAATCCCAGAATCTGGGTTTCTTAAAGTATTCAAATTCTAGAAATTGCACTACAATAGAAATTACTGGGCATCTTCCATTACAATAGAAGCAAGGGAGTTAAAATAGAATGTTTAAATCGTTGCATAATATAGCTCATGATTCTAGTTGTTCATGAAAACACTATGATGGTACAATAGTTGGGACATTTATGCCTATCTTTGTCACTTAGACTTCACCAATCTCCATCCTTGGTTTGCAGTTGGCAATATACATTCTGGTGGCGGGAGTTCTTTGCATTTACATAAACTATGACTGCGATAGACAAAGGCAAGAGTTCAGGAGGACAAATGGGAAATGCTCGGTCTGGGGCAGAGCCCCTTCAAAGGTGCGTGTGATCATAATAATACTCTTGGTGGAGTTAGCTTATTCCATTTCGAGTATAAAGCCTTCCGATGTGTATGAACAATTTTTTGTTCTCTTGGCCTGTGGCAGATTGTGGCTACGTATACGACAACAGGTGGGGAAACTAAAACCAGTCTTCTCTTAACCTCTGGATGGTGAGTTTAATCTAATTTAATGCTATTACAACAATCAACTTAGAAGTTAGACGTTGTTATATTGATCAATGACATTGACCGTGCAGGTGGGGATTGGCTCGTCATTTTCATTATGTTCCTGAGATCTTAAGTGCTTTCTTCTGGACCGTACCGGCTCTCTTCAATGACGTAAATTCTTTCTCCATATGTTTGCTATATTATAAGCTTTTGTTGCAAGTGAGACACATAAAAATAATAATATGATGTCACTTTTTGTTTCAACCAGTTCTTGCCATACTTCTACGTCATATTCCTCACCATTCTTCTCTTTGATCGAGCCAAGAGAGACGATGACCGATGCCGATCAAAGTACGCCCTCAAATCTGATTGCTTATTTTTTTATTTCATATAAATGTTTATTACACTTTATCTTTGTTCTTACGTTGATTTCTGGTTTATTTTATTTATTGTGGTAAGGTATGGGAAATATTGGAAGCTGTATTGCGAGAAAGTGCGATACAGGATCATTCCTGGAATTTATTGAATAGTATCAAAAGCCCTTCTTCTCTTCTCTCCTCTGTTTCGTTAATTCCTGGAATCACCATCCAATGGCAAAAATGTGACTTTTTTTTTTGCTGTTTTGTAAGCTACACGTTTAAATTTTCGAGCTATGGGTTTCTCTAGATTATTTACGTTTAGCTTGCCGTATTATTATTACTATATTTTGATCGTACCGTTTTCCAAAGCAAAAAAAAAAAAAAAAAAAAGTTCAAATTCATGACTAAATTTACTTTTAGCTATACCAATTCAATTGTATAAGAAGCTAATTCTACCGATTATATGATTTTGACAACAGTGACCAAGATTTTGTTATTTCAATCACAGATCTCACCGCCTATACCTATACTATTTATTATCAAGTTGACTCAGCTGATTTAGATTTGATTGGTATTATTATTATACAGGATGTCACGATTCTAGTAGTAATGACACAGTTTCACAAAATCGTGATTTATGTTTGGATATTATATGAGTTCATTAAAAAAGAATTATCATTCTCTAATTCTCTAAGTCAGTTATATAACCTCCAAGTTATATTAAATTTCCTACTACAAATTCTACTATTACGTAATGCATATTTTTTTCATTTTATACTATTTTACTATTCCTCAGATCAGGTCTCAATAGTAAAAATGTTTTCTCATTCTTTTCTAGAGAATCTTTGGGTCAATGGTCTTTAGTTTAAAATGTGATTATGTTCTCACACAGTAAAAACAAATAGAGAAAGAAATAGGAGAAAAAGACAAAAGGTGAGCATTTAAAAGAAGAAAAGGACAAATGAAAAGTTATGAAAAGACAATGAACATTTAAAGAAGACAGCCAAATCCCACACCCAAGCCTCAGCCTCATCTCCATTTTATAATTTATTTCACAAAATTATAGTATTTCTTTAGTATTTTTAACAAGACAACAAAAACAAAAGAGATGGTTTTTGGGTTATGTTTTGTCTTTGTTAGGGCGTGTTTGGACGCTTCCGTCTTCTCAGAATCATATTTTACCAAAACAGCTTTTTCCTTTAAACATTTAAATAGACTTTTTATTATAAAAAATAGTCATGATTCCAAATCCACCTCATGTAAAGACAAAAACCCATAAAAGTGGATGTTCCAATCTCGAATACAGACATATATGTTGTATCGGTGTATGTATATATAATCAGATAATTCCAGAATGTATAATGACAAATGGGTTCATTGAACTTCTTGCCTCATATTTCTCATTTTTTATCTTTTCTAGTTTCTCTAAGATAGGGAAATTAATTTCAATTCAAGAAAGTTACAGGTGAAAACCCTTGTTCAAAAAAAAAAAAAAAAAAAAAGTTACAGGTGAAACTTCTTTTGTAACATTGACTGTAATGGATACTTGTGATAGCAAATTAGTCGGTGCAGAATTAGCTACAAGTATAGTTTAACGATGGGATTGAAAATTTGACCAATTTTAATTAATTCCTTAAAACGAAGGAAGAGAGATTTGAAAGAGGAAAAGAAAAGACAAAGAGGAAGAAGACAAAACCGACTATCACGCATTGTCTGGTACGTAGAGCCAAAAGGAACAATGCCTCTGTTTTAGTGTTTTCTAGTTTCAATCCTTTCCCCAAAATACAAAAATCCACACACACACACACACAAAACGCTCTATACTCACAAGATAACCACCAGAGACTTCTTATTTCTTCTTACACATAGATAGAGAGATAGAGATAACCAAACAGACAACAAAAAAAAAAAAAAAAAACTTAAAACATTTTCTTCAAAACTCATGTGTGTTTTTCTTTCCATTGATGCAAAATCCAGTAAGTTTTTCATTTGTTCTGGTTAACTTCGTGGTTATTGTTCTTTGATCATTTGCTAGTTTTTGTTTCTTTCCTGTTCTTGCTTTATAAAGAGACTTGCTTTCTTTTCTTTATCAAATTCAGACAGATTCAATCAGCTTTTGTGTTTCTTCTTCTGTCTTCGAATCATTTACTAATAGAATATCTATTTGCAGATTTCCAAATTCTGTACTTTCTGCATCAAAAAATAATTTTTAACCCTAGTTCCTCTGTTCTTTAACTATTTTCTCCCTTTTGTTAATCTGCAGATTCTCTGGATCTTTAAAGAAATTCCGAATCTTGGGTTTCGTTCTTCTCGTTGCGAGTCTCTCAAAGTTTCAATTTTTCCTTACAAAGGATTAAACTTTTCCGTCTTTCCTGCTTAGTATATCAGAATCAAGCTTTGTTCTAGATTCTCGCTTTGGCCTTCAATGGTGGTGGCTATGTTTCAAGAAGATAATGGAACATCCTCTGTAGCTTCATCACCTCTTCAAGTCTTCTCAACGATGTCACTCACAAGACCAACTCTCCTCGCTTCTTCTTCACCGTTCCACTGTCTCAAAGACCTCAAACCAGAGGAGCGTGGTCTCTACTTGATCCACCTCTTGCTAACTTGCGCCAACCACGTGGCGTCAGGTAGCCTCCAAAACGCAAACGCAGCACTCGAGCAGCTCTCTCACCTCGCTTCCCCTGACGGCGACACGATGCAGCGAATCGCTGCTTACTTCACCGAAGCGCTCGCTAACAGAATCCTCAAGTCATGGCCTGGTCTCTACAAGGCTCTTAACGCCACTCAGACAAGGACCAACAATGTCTCCGAGGAGATTCATGTCAGGAGATTGTTCTTTGATATGTTCCCTATACTCAAAGTGTCTTTCTTGCTCACCAATCGAGCTATAATCGAGGCAATGGAAGGAGAGAAGATGGTTCATGTGATTGATCTCGATGCTTCTGAGCCGGCTCAATGGCTTGCTTTGATACAAGCTTTCAACTCTAGGCCTGAAGGTCCACCGCATTTGAGAATCACTGGTGTTCATCACCAGAAGGAAGTGCTTGATCAAATGGCTCATAGGCTCATTGAGGAAGCAGAGAAACTCGATATCCCGTTTCAGTTTAATCCCGTTCTGAGCACGTTAGAGTGTTTAAATGTTGAGCAGTTGCGCGTTAAGACAGGAGAGGCCTTAGCCGTCAGCTCGGTTCTTCAATTGCATAACTTCTTGGCCTCGGATGATGATTTCATGAGAAAGAACTGCGGTTTACGGTTTCAGAACAATCCTAATGGGATTGACTTGCAGAGAGTTCTAACGATGAGCCATGGCTCTGCAGGCGAGGCACCTGAGAATGATATGTGCAACAACAATGGGTATAGCCCGAGCGGTGACTCGGCTTCATCTTTGCCTCTCCCTAATTCGGGAAGGATCGATAGATTCCTCAATGCAATTTGGGGTTTGTCCCCAAAGATCATGGTGGTCACTGAGCAAGACTCAGACCACAACGGCTCCACACTGATGGAGAGACTATTAGAGTCACTCTACACCTACGCAGCTTTGTTTGATTGCTTGGAAACAAAGGTTCCAAGAACGTCTCAAGATAGAATCAAAGTGGAGAAGATGCATTTTGGAGAGGAGATCAAGAACATCATAGCCTGCGAGGGATCTGAGAGAAGAGAAAGACATGAGAAGCTCGAGAAATGGAGCCAGAGGATCGAATTGGCTGGTTTTGGGAACGTTCCTCTTAGCTATTATGCCATGTTGCAGGCTAGGAGGTTGCTTCAAGGCTACGGTTTTGATGGGTATAGGATCAAAGAAGAGAGCGGGTGCGCAGTTATTTGCTGGCAAGATCGACCTCTGTACTCGGTATCAGCTTGGAGGTGCAGGAAGTGAAAGAAGATGAATGATATAAACACTTGTGTGTTCTCTTTTGTTTATGAGCAGAGTCCCTTTCTTTTGTATACATAGGGACACAATCTTAGATGTTTTGTGATTGTAACTTTCTGTCTCTTTATGCTATTTTGGCAAATGCTTCTACTGCCTCTGCATATAATGGCTTTTCAGTTTTCAGCAGTGTATTGTTTGTTAGTTCATTAGGTTCGGTCTGGTTTATACCAAACCGAATTCAGATCGATCTGAAGATAACTCAATTTATGGTCGGTTCAAGTTCTTCGATAGTGTCCACTTCAATTAACAGAAAGTCCATGGCTTTGATTATGAATGTATATACTAATTATTTCATGATCTCACACATCCTAACTGTTGCAGAGACCAAAATTCGACTTTCTTTCAGCACATGATTTTGTCATTTGTGTATGTAAATAACTATGTTGGTGTATGTATATTTAGATTACAATGAGGACACATGCACTCTCCAAAGAGAGCCTGGTGTATATGCTATGAAAAGACATAAGTTATTTACATATTTGCTCATTTCAAATCTGTGTGAACCTGAAGAACACAAAAAACGCAGCTCAAGATTTCTCCATGATCAAAATTCTGGAAGTAAGTGAAACTTGGTCAACCGGAGATTTAGAAAAGGCTAAATCGAGTTCTCTACACCCTGAATAGATATTTGAGATCATCTACTGTTAGTCGAGTTGCAGAGCTTCTTCCACCATGATCTTCACCAAAGGCAGAAGCAACCATTTCCCTTTTCTTTTCCTGAATAATAAGAATAACCGCAGAGCCAGAACTGAGAAACTGAGGGGGAAACAAGTACAGCTACAAGGAAATATAGAGATGGATCTTAAGGCATATACCTGGAGAGCCAATATTCTATCCTCGACAGTATCTTTTATCGTCATACGAGTTACAGTAACTGCTCGAGTTTGTCCAATACGATGTGCTCGATCAATAGCTTGATCTTCGGTAGTTGGATTCCACCAAAGATCAAGAAGAATGACATGACATGCAGCAACCATATTCAGCCCAAGGTTTCCAGCTTTCAAAGACATTATCATCACTCTTACCTGTTTAAGAAACCTTGCACTGTTTAGAGAGTTTCAGGATAAAAAGAGGGAAGTATCACAAAGTTCCACATTTTCTGAAAATTGTGGAAGGAGAGAGATAATTTTGAAGATATGCACATGACTTACATCTGGATCGTTGCTGAATTCTTTCACAGCTCTGTCTCTCGCTAATAGACTCATTGTACCATCTAATCTTCTGAATTCTATATTGTTTTCAATTAGAGACTGCTCGAGTAAGTCGAGCATACCAGTCCACTGAGAAAAGATAATCGTTTTAATTGGCTCTCTGTTTGAAGGAGTTGAGCGCGGACTCGTCTGCTCTACAATGGTAACATCATCGTCGTCATCTGGCTGCCAGGAAGAAGAGATTCGACCGTGCTGCGTTGAGTTGGGACTGCCTTGGTTAGAAAGCGACTGCAGAATATCTAAGACAGTTTTGATTTTTGATGAGCTAAACTCCCCATTCTGAAAAAATGCTTTATCAGGACCTTTATCATGTGAAGAACTACAACCCATATCATCAGCGACGCATCTTCTAAGGGTAGACTCAGAGAAAACAACATCATGCGCAAGCTGATCTCTGCAGCTAGGGCACGTGTTCTCATCGCCTGTGATATAATCTGATACACACTGATAGCAGAATATATGGCCACACAAAGTAACTACAGGGTCTTCTGGTGGATCCTGCAAAAAGACAAGAAAACAGAATACATGGGTCAAGTAAATCAGAACTAGAAGATGGTGAGAGACACTATTTCTATAACTAAATTGTTATTATGCACTTACGCTGCAGACGCAGCAGATGGGAGATGATTCTAAGCGGTTGAGCAAGCTAATTTTCACCTCCGTGTGAAGTCTTTGAGCAGCTTTTTCTGATTCTTTTCCAACTGAATCTGAGTTATATCCTTTAACAAGTTGGGGGTGGTCACAAGCTTGGCGTAATCGCAAAAGCATGAGAAGAATGTTTGCATAGTTTTGATTCAAAGTTCCTGCAGCAGCATATTCCTGAAGAGAAAGAATTATCATTTTAACAACTTGACAGGAACCACTACAAAACATTTTCTTCCATGAAAACTCTCCATAACCACGAATTAATATTTATATATCACATCGAGTTGATAGTTACTGCATAAGTATCTTATCTTCCAAAAAAGTACAGATTACAACTATAAACCAAGGATGAACTGATAGTTTGGAGAAAGCGCAGAAAGAGAACCTTGAACTGAGACACTGAAGCGGATTCAAGCTTCATGTAGAAAGACCGCTCCTCTGCCGAAAAGTCCACCTTGCTCAAATTGACTGTCTTTGATGGTAGATTAATTATAGGCTGACCATCAAGCAATGTTCCTAGATAGTAGATCAGACGATAAATTTTAACAGAAACTCGCAACAGCAGCACAGCTATGCAAGAAGATAAAATGACATGAAATCTATCATATAAAAGAAAATATCAGAGCAAAATGAAACGAAAAATGAACAAACTGAGAATTATAGTTATATCTTTAGAAAACTTGACCTATGTACAACCTTCGGGTGACAGCTTGACTAGACTCGCAACTATTTTCATTATACAGTATGAAAGAGACAAGCAGATATCATCAGAAAGTCTATGACACGCTGTTCTGAAGTCAAGCCCATCACCAATCCAACCATTTAAAACATTAATGAGACAGTCCAAGTACCTTTGGTACGGCGCAGCATTATAGCTCTTAAAACAGCTTGAAGCTTCTTGTAACCATGTAGGGAATTTCTGGAAATTGGACCCTTAATTGTGTTTTGGAATGACTTGTACACGGCATAAGGATCATATTTCAGAAACCTGAAATAACTATATAAATCAACTATGGTATTCTGTATCGGTGTTCCAGACAAACACCACCTCCTTTTGGCTCGAAGACCGCAACATGCTCTTGCCACCTGGGTTCTGTGATTCTTAATTGTCTGAGCTTCATCTAGTACAACTCTAAACCACCCAACTCTTGCTAGAGTACCACAGTCAGGGTCAGATGAAGAGTCGTCAGCGTTTTTCTTACCTCTTTTCTTACTTTTCTTAGTAGCACCCAATTCATTTTTGCGCTTCTTATTGGTGGAGAAGCCTGAGGCGAGACCGTATTTTTCGGCATTTCTTTCATCATTCTCATCGTCATCCTTCAGGGGTTGCTTTGGAACTTCATTCGAAACAATCGCGTAAGTTGTCATAACCACATCATATTTTGCTAGTTCTTTAGGATCTTTGGTCCTGTTACCACCGTGGTAGATTAAAACAGAGAGTTTGGCTTCATCAGTAACCTTGTCATCAAGCTCTCTTGCCCACTGCCGCACAACACTTGCTGGACAAACAATTAAAGTGCCAGCAGCTGGTCTTTTCCCATTGAATCTCCGCGTTGAAGTGCTCGCTTCTTCATCCTTGGCTTTCTTTATGCCTGAAATGCCATTCACGCCATTACCATTTGAAGCCTTAGACTCTGGTTTCTCAAATGCATTTCCTGACTCATCATCCGCATCCAGATCCAGTGCTTCAGCAACTTGATTGCTTATATTCTCAGAATTTAGTTTTGCCTCGTGCATTTGCTTTAGGATAAGAGCAATAGTCGAGACTGTCTTACCAAGGCCCTGCACAGTAAACCGAATGGAAATTGAGGGAAACATAGTATAAATTTAGCAGAAAAGAATTACACGATTAAAAGTAACCTGATCATCAGCTAATATCCCTCCCAGACAGGGCGCACTTCTAGTTTCCTTCTGAAACATCCATGCCAATGCAATTTTCTGAGAAACAGCAACAGTGTTTAGGTGTTTAGTACACAACACAATTCCAACAGATACTGAAAGATGAACTAAAACACGAATACCTGATGCTTCATAAGGGGAACTGAAAGAAGACCGGGAGGTAAATCGATCTCGGACTTTGGTTGATTCAGATCCTGCAGGAAATATGTATACTTGATTATCACAATTTTTAGCATTTACTCATATCAGGGAAATTATGCGGAAACACCAAACTCTTAAGTTGGAAATAATAACCTTGATGAACCGTATGAAACAAGAGATGAATGCTACAAAAGTGAAGATGTTCCTATTACTTACCGATTCTCAAAAGGGAAGAAAACCAAACACACACAGACTAAAACTGAGTGAGTCACCAAGCATGTTACTCTGTCTCAAGCATCGTTGAGAATTTGAGACATCCGAATCCTAGAAAAACAATTCTTTCATCTCTGACATATAACTAACCAGAAGGGAACTAGCCTATTCAATGCGTTCATTCCTCCAATTCACTACCACTGACCACAAAGCTGGTGAAAGAGACAAGTGCATTGCAAACAAAGACGAGAATTGCACACAAGTAAAAAGTTGAGATAACGATAAAAACCTGTAGTGCAGCCTGATAGATGAGCCTCTCGTCATTCTCCGAACTCCGATCTTCGCCTATGCCATTCCTGTGCATTGGATCACTTGAACCGTTAAAATGAGAAGTAGAAGCAGCCGTTCCATGAGCCACGGATGGAGGTAGGATCCGAGCGCCATTGATCACATGCCCCATGCCTATCCCATCATGTGCTCCACCATAACGATCACCAATGTTACCCTTGTTGGCTGCAGCTGGATTACCATAATCCCCACGAAAGCGACTCGCATTCCCGTTACTTGTACCGCCATCAGGTCTCAAAGGCAAAGGCATAGGAGGTCGAGTAACAGCTGGAGGAAGTATCCTTTTAACAGCTTGTTGAGATGAAAGTTTCTCATAATCGGCATTGGGAGTTCTTGAACTTCCGATGTGCCCACTTCCGGCAAAATGTGGGTGGTGAGGTCTCAGCGCAGAGAGATCCCTTCTATGAGAGCCTGCTATATCAAAACAAAAACACAGCACCAAGATCATCAATAATTCCACAAAGCTACCTAATTGAACAAATAACAATTGATAGGTCGGAAGAAATGTTAAACCTTGAGCTAAGCGTGGAGTAGGAAGAGGAGGCCTGGTTCTAGTTTCTTGTATCTCAACATCACTATCTGAACTTATGTCAATAGCGGAATCCATCGCAAGACTCCTCTCGTCAGAAGAATCGAGAGGTCAAGATTCTAAATCAAAATAAACAACCGTAATCACCAAAAAAAAAGTTGCATACTTTGCGGTAGCTTTGAGAAAATCGAAAATAAACAATCATAATCACCAGAGAATTTCGAGTGGGCGGTAGCTTTGAAACAGTGTAAATGTTTGGTGAATTTGGCAGTGGACGATCATCGAGACTCCTCGCGTGAATCAACAACTTCCAATTGGAGATTTTTTCAGGGACCCAGAAAAGCAATCCGAAGAACAGAACAACAGCATGCAATGGCGGGATAATATAATCAAACCCCGAAATTCGATATGCGAAACCCTAAGAACAAGACGAAAGAAGAAAACGGTAATCCGAAAACGAGAATTGGGAGGCGTGAATCTGTGAGCAGAGAAGAAGCCAAATGGAGAAAAAGAGTGTTAAAGCCAATTGTTTCATATCATAGGGTTTTCCAGTTGACCCAAGAAGAGAGAAATCAAACAGACACAACGGCGCCGTTTTGAACGGAGAGAAACTGTGAATCGTATATATATAGATACGCTCGAGTCTCGGATCATCATTTTTTTAATTAATATATTTCGACACAATTTTAAAACGAGCAAAATCTCAAATAGTTAGATACTTTGACTTTGACGTTTAGCAAAAAAAAAAAAAAAGTAAAAAAACGAAAAACAATTTAAGACGGAAATAATATTAGTCACCGTCGTCGGCTCAACAAGAAAGCTCTCAGCACATGTTGTTAATTGGCCTTTAATGAAATGGACGACCAAAAAAAAAAAAATTAATGCTTATTGGTTTAGAATTTGCGGAGTTTAATTACTCTCTTTCTTTTGATTTAATTGTCGTTCTAAACTTATTTTTTTGTATTAATTAAGAGGTAAAACAGTGAAATTAATTGTTTTTTTAATCCGTGTGAAATCACCAAATTAAATAAAAACATAGGAAGTTTGTTACTCTAAAAAAAAAAGAGACTATTTTTTTTCTTAAATTTCTACAGCTAATTAACCCATTAACCCATTAAATAACTAAAAAACAAAACCTCCTCGGCTTTATATTCTTTTGGAGTGAGGAATAAGAGTCTCAACTATTATCTCTGAGGAGTGAGGAAGGAACAAAAAAATATATATGTGACATCCAAAAAAATAACCGAATGCTGAGGCTTTAACTAATTGTGAAGACTATTATATAGGATTAAACCGAGTGTAACAACACCGAAACCAAACTTGTAAGTTGTAATCCTTCTTCACATGATCCACCTGGTTATTCAACAAGGGTAATGTTTAATACACCAATCATTATGGAAAGCACTAATGAAAATGTAATAAAACATGAAAACGTATGTTTCAACTCCAATGGAACAAAGGGAAGAAGCAGTTATAAGGACCTGTCGAAGAATGTACGTAGTCTTACCCAACACTAGCTGTAACATCTCTCCTCGACTTTACATTGTACATGAAATCTGTTGCAAGTGAGACCTCTGGCTTAATGGACAAAAAAACAAAAATGTGTGATGATTTTAGCTTGTCATCTACTCTAAAAGGGTATATAAAGATGAATTAAGATGAGACCGGAATGTTTACCTTTTGAACATAATTTATGATAGCCATACCAGTGGAAGCAACTTGACCAGATGTAACCTGTTGATAATATATAACATTTTAAAAGAAAAATGGTTAAGTACTTGTGACCAAAAGAACAAAAAAATTTGGTTAAGTACTTGTGAGTTTCACAAATTCTGACTAAGAAAGAAGAAAACTATTTACCATTTTATCAGTCTCGTAACGAGCTACATAACCAACACCCGACATTCGATGCTCACCAGTCCAAAAAGCCTCACCGCCCATAGATAGCTTGGGTGTCACATGCTTCAAGACAAAAAAAAATGATTAGTCAGTGAATAATAAAAGAGTTTTCTAGGAGTATGTCGTAATTAGCAAAAGATTATCTAATACAAGCAGGTTAAGTAATTTTTTACCTATATATAGTTTTAGCTGCGAAAAGTTCACCGCTTCCAATCCTTTTTAAACCAAATTACCTCTCAAGTAAACTGTTCAGTGTCATAAATCGATGTTTTCGTTTGTTTTTTGTTATTTTTGGTTTGACTTTTTTTTGATAAAATTATGATCGGAAAATGATCGGGCCTATGGGCCATAATTTGCATCGGGGATGGACATGGTTTACGTTTTTTCCCCGTCAAACTCTTAGGTTCTTACCATTAAAAAAACAATAGAAATGAAAAAGAAAAAGAACGAAAGGAACAAAATTATAGGAATGAGTGGGAATGAAATACATAAAAAGGAAATAAATAAACATCTTTTATTCCTTCCCAAATTTGATAATGAATGCTTTTGTTCTATAATTCTTTTTAGAAATTAGAATAAGTAATGAGAAGGAATGGTTGGAAAATATTTTAGTTATAAATGGTAAAAAAATTAAGAAATGAAGAGAAATTCACTATTCCTCATTATTTCTTTGGTTACAATATTTGCAGTCTATTTTTATTCACAAAGATACTAGAAAAAAGGAGTAAAACTTCTATAAAAATAGTTACATAGCATTTTTGGATAAAAATGAATAATTTACAAAATGTAAACTTAAGAAAAAAAAAGAAATTGATAATCACAATAAGTAAAATGTAAACTCTGAGAATATTCCATAATGTATTACGGGTTTCCTATATCTAAATGTAAGTTCGTTATAAGATTATAAAAAAATTTTGTAAACTTTGACAAAGATGTTTAAAATATTTGTTAGTAAGATGACAAAAAAAAAAAAATTCTTAGAAGGAAAATTACTACATAGTAACAATAGAAAAAAAGGAAAAAAAGAAAGATGATGAAATCTATATATAAACATATATATATATATATAAACATATATATATATATATATATATGTGTGAATGAGCTTTATTTCTTTTTTTTTTTGCTAAAAATGAGCTTTATTTCTCAATTAATTTCATTATCATCTTTCAGACCTGAAAAATATTCACATAGTTAGAATATGGCTCAAGAAATCAATACACGATTGGGTTTAACTCCATATGATCCATGGGTTCTAAAAAGATATTGACAAGTACTGATACTAGTGTTGGTGGTAGTTGCCGCCAAGCGAATTTGAAAACTTTATAATTCCGGAGATGGAAGATGATATGGTCCAGCAAATTGGATCGGGAGTTGAAGTGAAGATTCATATTATAGAGGAAGGTCCTGAAGCTCCTGATTACACAGTAAAGTTGGTTTAGTGGCTCATACAGGTTTACGGCTGGATGGAGCATTATCGCTGGAGCAAAAGGTTACGTAGAAGGCAATCAAATTGGACTCTTGTGGGATAAGAACAGTAAAATATTCTTGTTCCACCATATTAAAAAATATATTAAAAGCCATTAAAAGAGCTTTTCTAATATTTATGTAGGGGTTTTAATTTACTAGAATATTTTTTATTTTAATGTGGGTTTTTTCTTTTATGCGGGTTTTATTAATCTTATCTATTAATAATAACAATCTGAATAAATGCCACTTGCATTTCAATAAGTGGCGTTTTTTCAAAATTGTTATTTGTGTTTTTTATGAATTGTAATTTCAATCCAATAAATATTATTTGTGATTGCGCCTTTTAACTTATGAAAAATTGCTTCTTTTCACTTATTATTTGTGCTCTTTTTGCTTATTTTTTGCTTATTTTTTTGCTTATTTTTTTGCTTTATTTTGTTTATTTTTATAGAAATATGAATAGATAAATATTATTTCCATTAAATTATGTATAAGATAGTCATTTGAAAAAGGTTAAGTAAGTTCATATCAATGAGAGAATATTACATGTAAAAATTTAATCATTGTTAAAAGTAAAAAATGGTTTCATCAATTTATTGTTGATGTTTATATATCGTTAGAACCATATTGTCTCTAATAGATAAGATCAAATCAAACAATAAGAGTCCATATATATAATAATGATGTTATTATTGGAGTTGATATATATGTATAAACTACAAATAAATTTTAAAGATAAAAATATTCATTAAAAACGAGTTTCCGCGCGAACGAACAGGTTCAATACCTAGTCACTAATAATAATTAAATGATTTTTTTAAATTTTTTTAAAGTTTTAGTGTAGTATTCTCTGTTCTTTTTGTTTACACAATTGAAGAAGATTCACAAATACATAGAAATTTGATGGAATGTCAAGTTACCAGACTCGTCGTTCGATCCCGACCAACTCGAGGGTTCAGTCTTCTGGGATGAAGATTGATGCAATGGATTATGTTTCTTCTTCTTCTGTTTCATCTTCTTCTTATGTTTCATCTTCTTCGGATTCGGAACATCTTTTGCTAAAAAAAAAAAAGGGATTCGGAACATCTAACTTTACTCATGCTCCGATGCTCGGCTTAAAAAGCTGCTCTATACTTCAAGTTGTAGTCTCTAGCTAATAATGATTACTATTGCTTAATGTTGTTGTTGCAACAATTATTCCCTTAAAATAAAACATTTATTACCGTTCCTTTTGGCCTAATTATTGTACGTAGTTAATACATGTGGTTCCACGGGAAAGGTGCTCCAACTACACCGTTGATCACTATCGCAATGACCAAGCTAGTGGCTGAAGTTTTGGAGAAGAACAGTTTACCCGGCCGGTGCCATTTTTACGGCCATGTGTGGTGGTGCTGCTGAAATCGGTGAAGCAATAGCCAAAGACTATTTTTTTCAGTTAATCCCATTAATTAAATAACGAAAAAATTAAAACATCCTCGGCTTTTATTCTTTTTGGAGTATACACAGATCCGGCCCTGACATTTGAAAGGCCACAAGCCCAAATTGAAAAAAGGACTGGTTTGCTTTATTAAAAAATGTTTTAAACACAACTGGGTTCAAACTCACGCCTGGTAAGGCAAATGGGAATTACTAACCACTAGACTATGAACATTTTTTACGAAAAAATGGGGCCGAAAATTTATATATAAAGCGAGGGCCGCAAGCATGGGCTTGACCTGCTTGAGCTCAGGGCCGGGGGCTGAGTATACACACACATAAAGAAGAGTCTCACTCCATAAACTATTATCTCTAAGGAAGGAAACAAGATATATAAATCTAACATCCAAAAAAAAAAATAACAGAATGTTGAAGCTGAAATCGCATGAGGCTTTAACTTATTGCGAAGAGAATCATAGGATTAACCGAGTGTCAAACCGAAACCAAACTTGTAATCCTTCTTCACATGATCCAGCTGCGATTTTAATAAACGTAATCATTAGGGAAAGCACTAATAAAAATTGTAATAAAACACGAAATAAGTAATTATATATTTACCTCTGCAGATAGAAGAAACTGGAGTCCAACATTACCAGAAATTGGCAATTGTTCTTCGAGGTAAGCAGAGGTAACACCATTAGAGTCGATTTTTCCTCTTAGCCGACACTAAAACCAAACACCATTAGACTTTGCTTATTGTTTCTAACTCCAACTAATGGAACAAAGGAAAGAAAACAGTTAAGTACCTGTCGAAGAATGTAGTCATACCCAACACTAGCCATAACATCTCTCGACTTTACATTGTACATGAAATCTGTTGCAAGTGAGACCTGACGATGGACAAAAAAAAAGTGTGATGATTTCAACAGCTTATCATCTACTTATCTAAAAGGGTATGTATATATAATGATCGATGAATTAAGATGAGACCCTGAATGTTTACCTTCTCTGAAACTTTATGAACATAGTTCATCATAGCCATACCAGTGGAAGCAACTTGTCCAGATGCAACCTGTTGATAATATATTATTTACATTTAAAAAGACAAAGAAAAAAAAAGGAGGAGAAGTTGTGATGAGTTTCACAATTCCTGACTAAGAAAAAAGAAGAATGTTTTACCATTTTATCAGTCACGTAACGAGCTCCATAACCAACACCAGACATCCGATGCTCACCAGTCCAGAAAACCTCACCACCCATAGATAGGTTTGGTGTCACATGCTTCAAGAAAAATTGATTATTAATTCAGTGAGTAATAAAAGAGTTTCTATGTCGTCCTAGTTAACAAAACATGATCTAACTATTTTGTACCTGAATATAGTTAGCTGCGAAAAATTCTCCGCTTCCAAACTGAAGCTTGGTTCTGTAGTCTGAACCCTATAAAAACAAAATATGTAAAAACAAAATCAAAAGTTGCATCATTCACAGAGATAACATATTTAATACAGAAAACTTTCAATCACACGAGAACACGCCACGCGATTTATCTTTTTCATTTGTCAACTGGCAAAGAAACACACACACAGAGAATGTTTATGGAGCTATACTATATACCAAAGAGACAGACACTATATCTTACGTACGGTTGCGACATTGTTTTTACCTGACCATTAACATTTATGGTCAAATTATCAGTCACATCGCACTTGACTCTCGCATTTAGTATACCATCCGTCATGATCCTTCCGACAAGCATCAACTGTATACAAGTTTTGTCAATGTTGTTATTAGCTTCTTGATTGATGACAAAAAAAAAAAAGTAGTATATAGTACCATACATGATTAACAACAAGATACCTTTGGGTCAATAAAATTTGCACCAAATTCATAATTAGCAGTTGGAATTTTGATTATTTCAGATGATTGAGTAGGAACTTCTGTTGGCCCCATCGATACTCTGTTTGACATATCAATACACATTTAAATAAGAATGAATGATGTTTCATTTTAAAAAAAAAAAAAAAAAAACTTAGATTAACAAAAGCTCAAGAGTACTTATGACTGAGAAAAAACTTCTGGTTCATGATCTTGTTAAAATCGAAGCGAAAACCCTCAAATAGTTCTGGATTTAAACACACTGCAAAGTGAAATCAAACTAGTCAGAAAAAATCCAAGAATGTGTTTACACACACATACCAACCACCTAATGTTAAAATACTTCTAACACCACAGCAAAATCAACCCAAATCAAAAATGTGAATAGCTAGCCATTAACAAGAAAACAACTCAAATATAATAATAGGTTAAGTTAATTCATCATAAAAAATATAAAAAAGGTTATAGATTCCACAATCCTAAAAGTGCTATAATTTGTTGAATCACAAACATAAAAGATGACAAGAAACCAGAGAAACCCAAGACAGAGACAGATTGTGATCACAGAATGTAAGTGGAATAAAGACATCCAAATTAAACACAGGGAACTCAGATATGAAACAGTTGATGATAGCTAGTGAAGGAGTGTGTATGTGTCGAATACTGAACTCGTAGCTTCACAGTGGATTTCATCGAAGGGAAGAGGGCAAGGGAGGTTTGAGTAATCCACTTTCTCGTCAACTCTGGTCTTTTGCGCCGTCGAGCTCGGTGGTGCAAGGCCCGCCATCGCTAAAGAACTTTTTTGTCCGATAAAGAGAGAGAGAAAAAAGGGTTTACGAAAACCGAAACTGAAATCGAAAGCGAAAGAAGGCGAAGAATCAGAAACAGAGGGTTTATGGTATTTGATCTGCGTGTGCGTCAAGGCTTTTTTTGTTTTTTTTTTTTTTTTAATTTCGTTAGATTCGGATTTTTTGTAATTTCAATTTCTATTTCTTTTGGTTCGGTTCGATGTGGATTAAAAATTATATATAAAACTATTGTAAACTTTAATGTTATTTGTATGATTAAAAACATTAAAAAATTCAATTGATCGAGCAGATTACATATATTGATGTTCGCTGTTTTAATAAGATAATCAGCGCAAACAAACGACGATCATAAACCAAAAGTTAGGAAAAAGATAACGTTTGTTTAGACGAAATCAGAAACAACTTTGTTTTTCCAAATTGTAGTATCTAAGCCAAAACAAAGCTTATGATTAATTTAACCCAAAGCAGTTATAATACCAACGGTGGGTTTTCGAACTTGACACCGAAACCAAACTTGTAATCCTTCTTCATATGATCCACCTGGTTTTAAACCAAATCAAAATCAATTATCGAAACCGCAAAGATGATTAAGTTCATTTTTTATTTATTTACCTCTGCGGATAGAATACAACGGAGTCCAGCAGCAATAGGCAATTGTTCTTCGAGGTGAGCAGAGGTTGTTCCATTTGAGTCAACCTTTCCTCTTAGACGACACTAAAACCAAACCAAAATTTTCAACAACTCTTTTTTTTTTTGTTTCATCTCCAATGGAACAAATGAAATAAGCAATCAAGTATACCTCTCGAAGAACGTAGTCATACCCAACACTAGCTGTAGCATCTCTCGACATTGCATCGTACGTGAAATCTGCTGCAACTGAGACCTGATGATCATGGACCAAAAAAAAGTGTGATGATTTTTTTAACAACTTATCATCTACTTTAAAAGATGGATTAAGATGAGACCGGAATGTTTACCTTATCTGAAACCTTATGAACATAGTTCATCATAGCCACGCCAGTGGAAGAAACTTGCCCAGAGGCAACCTGTTCATTTTATTAAAGTTAGCTTCAAGATTGTAAACCAATGTAGAAGAAGATTTTTATGTTGTATTGTGTGTTTATGCTGAGAAATAAGTAGAAGAATAGTTTTTACCATTTTATCAGTCTCGTATCTAGCCGCAGAAACAACACCTGACGTCGGTTGCTGACCAGTCTAGGAAAAATTGTTTTGCATTATTCAATGTTGTCTATATATTTTAAATTTTGTCAAATTGATCAAGTTGATAAAATATCTTTTATATACAACACTACTAATCTTTTTTTTACCATTTTATTAGTCTGACCAATATAGAAAACCTCGCCACCTAATGATAGTTTGGGTGTGACATGCTGCAAATAAAAGAATATATATATATATATATATATATATATATATATATATATTAATCAGTGAAAATCAAGATTTTGTAACTAACAAAAGATTATGTAATGCTGACAAATAATAAAGAAAGATTATCCAGTAATAAAGGGAAAAGCTATTACTATAATCTTAATCACGAAATTTAAAATGGTAAAAAGCATAAGTTCACCTGAATATAGCTAGCTCTATAAAGAGAACCGCTGCCAAGTTGAAGCAGAGTTCTGTAGTCTGACCCCTACAAAGATATAAACCCGTGATTGTCAAAACTAAATAAAGTTAGAAGAAACGATATATTACAGTTAATAGTTATAGATAGAAAGACAGATAATTCATCACCTTGTAATGAAAGTTGAACACGCCTTGGGACCTATCTTGTTCATTTGTCAGCTGGAAGAGAAGAAGAAACAAATATGGTTACTTACACATAGAAAGAGATTATTAGGGAAGAAACAACAATTTTTGTTTACCTGAGCATTAGTCTTTATGGTAAGAGTATCCGTCAAATTGCAGTTCACTGTCGCATTGAGTGTACCATCCGTCATGACCTTTCCGATAAGCAGCAACTGTGTACAAGAGTTTGTCAATGTTATCATATCTTGTTGACGACAAATCATTATAGTGACATAGATACATCAATAAAGGACATACCTTTGGGTCAGTGAAATTTGCACCAAACTCGTAACCGGAAGTTGGAATTTTGATTATTTCAGATGATGGAGTTTGACCAGGAAAGCGAAGCTCTGTTGGTCCCATCGATAAGCTGTTTGAAACATCGATTACACACATGCTTAGTTTTGCTTGAGAACGTAAACAAATGTCACAAGTATACTTAACTTTTAACCAATTTTTTAGTACCTATGAGTGAGAGAGAACTTATGGTTCATCTTATTGTTCAAGTCGAAGCGGAAACCCTCAAATAGCTCTGGCTTCAAAGACACTGCAAAGGTGAAATCAAACCACACATACCAAAATGTGATTAAACATTAACAAGAAACAAGTTCAGATTCACAAACTTTTTTAGGTTTTCCAATTTTTTGTCGAGTCGCAAACATAAAAACTAGTCTTAAATCTCTAACACGGACATCAAAATTCCAACTTTATAACACCAATGCACTCCTGCAAGACTCGTTTCTGTTCCGATTGTTGGTTCAAACGCAGAGAGTAAAAGACACAAAAAATCAGTGAAACCCAAGACAGACAAGACAGATCGTAGAATGACGAAGATATGAAACAGTTAAAGGTAGTGAAAGGGGATTGTCGAGTACTGAACTCGTAGCTTCACGGTGGATTTCATCATAGGGAAGAGGGCAAGGGAGGTTTGAGTAATCCACTTTCTCGTCGAGTTTGGTCTTTTGCGCCGTCGAGCTCGGTGGTGAAAGACCCGCCATCGCTGCTGTTTCCGCCGAAGAAGGAAGCTTTTTTCTTCGATAAAGGCAGAAAATTTGAAGAAGAAATGGAAACAGAAGCGAAGACGACGAAGAATCAGACACAGAGGGTTTATGGTAATGACCTGCGTGTGCGCCAAGGGTTTTTGTGATCCTGTCCAATACTGGTATGACCCGGATCTGATGTTTCCTTTCCTTTTCAAAACGGGTCGGACCCTGTCCGGTCTCAATTAAATAATTGCAGTGGCTCGGCATTTATTTTTTTCAAGTTTCGTTTAGATTCGGATTTTTGGGAATTTATAAAATCGAGTTTATTTAGATTTAGATTTTTTTTTAGCTCGGTTCGATGTGGATTGAAAAAAAAAACATTAAAGAAAAGATTAATTCAATTGATTGACCACTGACACCACCAGAGAGTACAATGCAAGCTTTTTTATTCGCTCTTTTAACTAAGTCTTTTGCGACGTCGGAGAAACAAAAACAAATGTCTAAGAAGAAAGACCAAAAGTACAAAAGAAGGAATCAATTACAAAACCTAAACTGTGTAAAGACTTTGTCCTCTTAAAAAGTCAGTAACGAAGCAACGACTTAAGAAGATCAATCGATCATGAAGCAGAGATCTAGAGATTTGAGGACTCACCCGGAAGCGGGAATCAAGTCCAAAACTTTCATCATGAATGCAAACGTAAATGCATCTTCTTGAAGCTTCTCGAATCTACACGTCAGAATCAAACAGCATAGAAATATGGGGTCAATCAAATACCAAAACCCAAACCTTGGTTTAGTCCAGTATAAATGTAGAAAATTGAGACAAAAGGGCTTAGATTCGTACCTCCCAGATTTTGAGAAATGCCCAGCGCCAAGCTCACATTTGAACAAAAGTAAGTTGTTGTCAGTCTTCATTTCTCTCAGCTTCGCCACGAACTTGGCAGGTTCAGAGTACATGACTCTTGGATCTGTTGGACAGAAACAGTTACAAACGTCTTTCGATCATAAAGGTCATTAAATAACGTTTTTAGCCAAATTGTATCTAGACAAGATAGTGCTTACCATTTAACCCAGCAGTTACAAGAACATTTGGATAATTCTGCGCCGTAACCTGTTTTTTTATTTTGGAATAATATGCATCATCACTGAGAACTTCCATATTATGTATTGCAGATAATATATCAAAAGAAGCCATCAAACTCACATTGTCGACAGGAGAATATGACTTCATGTAGAAGTAAAATTCTTCCTTTCTAGGGTCACCCCACTCCTACAATGACAGAAGCCAAAAAAACAAAAATAACAAAAATTTAAGAAACCCTTTTTCCAGATGAATTAACAAAAGATAAAAAAAAAAAACATTATCAAACCAAATCAAATGATAGCAAGAAGGAAATCTATCTATCCTTATGCATATTCTAGTTCCATATCTTGACAATTCAACTATAAACACATGCAGATGATGTACTTTGTAAAAGTAACAAAAATATGCAATTCCATGTTGCTATTGAACAAGCATTGAACCCACCTCCCATTCTGATGTCGTAAGCGGAATAGTTGGGTCCAGCATTGTTGTCAAAACATCTACAAAAGGCACTCCAGCGATAACCACCTTGAACAAGTCAGGCCTCATATTAAGAACAGCTCCCATCAGCAATCCACCAGCACTTCTTCCTTCCACACACAGTTTTTCCTTCGAGCAGTACTTAAGTTCTATTAAATGCTCGGCACAAGCAATAAAATCAGTGAATGTGTTTTTCTTCTTCAACAGCTTTCCATTCTCGTACCACTGTCTCCCCATTTCACCACCCCCACGAACATGAGCAATTACGTAGATAAAACCACGATCTAACAGTGATAACCTTGATGCCTTGAAATATGGATCCACGGAGATCTGTAAAGATGAGTGTTTCATAGCTTAGCACGATAGAAGTAAATGGACTGAGGATATGAGGACCATAAAAGCTTCAGCTAAAAATACCTCATAGGAACCATATCCATAAAGAAGCAAAGGATCAGACCCATCGAGCTTTGCAAGTTTTTTGTTATAAACAATTGACATTGGAATTTCAGTTCCGTCTGACGCAGTAACCCATTTCCTTTCTGTAACATAATTTAATGCATCAAAACCTCCTAATACCTGAACAAAATACAGCAGGGTGTCATAAAGATCAAGCAATGACAATGTCCAAGGAGCAGGCACCATATATACCATTTTTTTTTTGTAAAAGCAAAGCAACAGCCAAAACAATACACAGAAAATTTCATATTTTTTTTATGTGAATACGACTCATTACCATTTAATGAATACGCTTATGCATTACAAAGCGCATAGGAAATTGATCCAAAGTGAGAGAGTTTGAAAAAATAAGTAGTTAACTTACTGTGTCAATCTTCTTGACAACGGAAGTGCCACTATCCATGTCATAGTCATACACAGACGGAGGTGTTTTCATCGAGCTATAGCAGAACCTCAAAACTCTGGATGAAAACTCAGAGTCTGTTGAGTCAACTGAATAGACCGGGTCAACAAAGCTAACACTACGACCACCTGGGAGACCTTTCAGTGGCTGTCCCTCAGCAGGAAGCCTATGAACTGTTATCTTCTGCAGTCCCTGTTCACGCTCGAATACTGCAAGGTGGTCTCGAAAAAGCTGAATTTCCTGAATCTTTACACTGTCCATATCAAGCACATAGGATAAGTATTTAGCTATAGGATACAAGAGGCCCTTGAAACTAAATGCATCATAAAACTGAATTAGCAATTGGAAAACAACCCAGCCATGCATGCGGTTTAAGACAAAGAACATAAATGAGATCAAAGGTGGTTGGACATCATTAGAATTTTGGATAGGCACACTGACAATGGCAAACAGATTCTAACAAAGATGTTTACCTTTCTCTATGTGGAATCAGAACAGTTGTCTTAGATGTGTCATCAACAGAGCAGGCAACCACTTCTGAGTTGTAAAATTCAGTGCTCCTTCTCTGGATGAAAAAGTGGTTGCCTCGATGACTGACTGATGTATCAATGCCATCTACACGAGGTGTCAGCACCCTGAGACCATCCTGAGGTTTGGACACATCAAGCGAGAAGACAAATCTTGTAGTTTTGCTTTCAGATGCAACAAATATATACTTATGGCTCTCAGAGGCGTGAAGATCAAGAGAAAACATATCATCCTTCTCATGGTAAAGGCATACATCACTGCATTGCTCTGTCCCCAACTTATGTAACCAAACCTGTCACAAAGAATATATGAAAATGATAACATCAAATATCGAACTTAGTAAAAACTCAAAACCATTGCATCTAAGAGATGTACAATGTCATAATTTCGAAAGAAACTGTAATGTCCTAAACTAAATGGTATATGACGCAAAAGGAAATCCTTGCCTCCAATACAATACACTAAGATACTAGGGTGGGAAGAAATTGAAAGTTCAAAGGTAAACCTTGTCAGGTCGCAGGATTTCGTCCATAGTAATGTAGACCAAAGCATCATTACCAGCCCACTCGAGATCGCAAGTCACTCCTTTTAGCGGTTGCCCCACTGGTTTCAGGGCCTCGGAGTCAATGACATTAACTGCATATATTTCATCACCTTTTGTGTCCTCTGCATACGCCACCAACTTATGATCGGGACTGTTCTGAAGACAGAATTATAAGAAAGAAACATCATGTTAACGAAGAGAAAGGAACTTTCTGAGAGGAGATCAGAATCTATTCCTAGCAAAGTTCCCACAGTCTAACCTTGAAGGCACCAATTCTGTAGTAGTCATGCACTTGGGCCTTGATATTCTCATCCAATATTATATGCTCAGGAGGAGCATCTGGACCAGTTGGCATAGTATCATGCACAGAAGGCTCAGCTTTGTTGTCAGTGATCAAACGCCTACAGTACTGTGCATATTCCTTTCCTTGAAGATTTTTCTTATAATAGTAGTAAGGACCCTTGCGTAGAGGTGCGGATATATCATCTTCTTTGATCCTTCCTCTTATTTCAGCAAACAGTTGATTCTCAAATTGCTTAGTCCCTGAAATATTTTCCATCCAATTATCACAACAGCTTCCATAATCAACAATTCACTTAATCTCCAAATACGAAAAACCCTAATCCCTAAAAAAACCTCACTCACCAGACATGACGGAATCAGTGTAGTCGTTTTCTTCACGGAGATAAGAAAGCATGTCGGGATTGCAACGAGAATCGTCACGGAGCCAGTAGTAGTTGTCAACCCTAACGTCGCCAAACATCTCCATCACATGCTCCACTTTCTTCGCCACAGGAGGGGATCTCGATTCCGCCATGTCTCCCGATGCTGTCAACTGCAATGATGCAGCTCCGGTTTCAGAGAAGGAGGAGGAGGAAGAAGAACTCAGCCGTAGGACACAGCGGCGGCGAGGGACAAGAGGAACGAGGCAAGAGAGAGGAGCACCGAAGTGGAGAAGACGACGATGAGGTGCGAGAAAGTGGGAGCCAAGAGAAACGACTCCAAGCCTTACTATCATTTACAGGTTTAGTGTTTATCTAGTTAGCGCAAGACTCGCGAAGAGTTGTTGTTAATAGATACGATCAGTTAAATCCCGGTTTAGATGCCCCCAAACCGGTCTTTTCTTGAATCGGTTACTCAAAATTCCAAAATTCAAACTCATTCATCACTTTGTGCTTGATTATTGAACAACCCAAACGATTCGAAAACAATGCTGTTTGTTATATTACGTCGTTCGTGAATTATTGAACTTGAAAATGTTGGCTTGGTGAATTCTTCCACCCTGAGATAACCCAAACGTAACCGAACCGTACTAAACCGAACAAAACAAGATGGGATGATAAAAATTTCCTAAAATTGGTCTTACATACAGAAGAAAGATAAAGCAAACGAAAAAAGCACGTACAGTAACAACGTCCAGAGTCTTCTAGATCAAGTTAATAAGTGCATCAAAACCACTAAAATTGCCAAAGTGACATTCACTTTCACAAGGAAAATGTTTCCAAAAGAAGAAAAACAAAACAATGGAAGTGTAAACAACATCAGAAGATATACCTTGAAAGAAAATAAAGCCAATGGCAATGGCGCTAACTTCATCAGAACAATAGAGGAGACTAATAATGTAGGATCATCATTATTCATCATAGGAAATAAGGGACACCTGTCCTTGGCCCTCTCATTTGATTGTTCTCTTCTGTCTCCGTGAAGAACTTCACTTCCCTTTCCTGGTAACAAAAGCATATTTCAACAAACCATAACCGTGAGTGAGGACTAGATCAGATCCTAAATACTTGCCAGAAACAGGTCTGTAGAAGAACACAAAGAGCACGATCGATATGGGCATATAGATTCTACAGCACCAACTAGATCATTTATCATAGATATACTCTAGTTATTATATAAACGGCAAAAACATAGTTCCAACTCTATCTCACAAGAGCTACTTGAAATAGAATCCTACCTTTGTTTAGTAGTTACATATGAAACATATAGAAGTAAAAATGATGTCAAACACGAGATTGTGGCATATCAGTAGGAAAAGAGGAAACAAATGACTCACCATGTTGTCATTGAAACTCAATATAGAAGCCACATTCCCACAGCGATAGCAGTAATTAGGTGCAGACCACACCTTTACACAAAAAATAAAGAGAAGCAACATCACCAAGCAGATTATTATACTTCAAGTTAGCCAGAATGGATCGTACGACGCAGCACACTTACAGTTACAAGGCCTTTATCTTGGAACATGTACTTGAGACCTTCTTGTACAAGCTGGTGAGCGCGACATACTAGATCAAGGTTGTTTATATGGTTAAACTGCACAAGAAGCAAACCAAAAGATCAAGGAAGTGAAGCTGGTTTCTTTCTTACACAGCTTATTCAAATTTTAACAACAAAAATACATACCTCAGTGGTAACCCTGGACCCGAAAAGCCAACCAGCTCCACGTGGACTGACAGCCCATGTTTCAATTTCTTCAGGATCGCTCCACATAAGATCACAGAAAGGTCCTTCATGCGGGATTTCGCAATTCCGCTCTATCAGTCTTATCTAGAGGACACAATACGATCTAGAGTGAGTGAATGAGATTTAATCAATCATGAATAACAACACTAGCAGGGTGAAAACAAAAACAATAAAACAGAACATTTTAACCTGGTCAATTGTCCGTACGTCAGGTGAAAGGCCACCATGAACACATAAAACCTACATCAAGGATGCAGTACTTTTTAATATAGTATACAGATAACTTATGTTCATCTAGAATGCCAAAGATACTCAGGAAAATACTTACCGTGCCATCTATAATAGCTGAAAGTGTAAGATAGTCAAAAACATCCGTGCAATATCTCCACGCATTAGCATTACCATACTTCCTTTGGCATTCATCATAGAAACCATACACCTAGCAAATATAAAATTGGAATGATAATTTAGTACAATGACATTATTAAAAAGTGAGCCTGCAGGGACACAAAATACAAACCAGGTGCAACATGAGAGCTAAACAAGAACAGTTTAAATGAAACAGAAAGCAGGAAGAAAGTAAACAAACACCATCACTTGATATTTTATCGTGGATCTCTTGGATTGTTTATGTACCAAATTCTCAAGACTTGTCACGATGTAAGAATATTTTGATCATAGTACCAGCAGATTTTGGAATACACATTTAATTTGCAACAGGAGAGACACTCCCCGGCATAATCATATCGAAAATTACCAGAAGTGCGTTGAAATACAACAAAATATCATTAAAATCTTCTTCCATGAACTTTGACAGAGGATGTTAACAATTATGAGATATGGTGTAGGAATAGAGAAACATCAAGATCTAAAGAAGAAAATAGCTTGAACTTTTCGAAAATAGCTTTCCCGTACACAATTCACAGAAATGCTTATCTACTAGGAACTGCGTAAAGAGCATTGCAGCAAGAGGCATCAGTCAAACAGAATAACGCATACCTGAGTTAGCTGTCTGCTTTCATGATTTCCACGCAAAAGTGTGATATGGGCTGGATATCTACACATTGAAATACAAGAGAGATCGGTTTTAAGCTCAATGGAGCAATGTGTATGACAGCTTAAAGAGAATTCTCAAGAGAACTACGGTATACAGTGAAACAGAAAGCATGAGCGATGGCATATGGACAACTACTTACTACAAAGAACAACGAAGCATGATCAATGGCATATGGAAAGCATAATTTCTGAAATTTTTCAATGCATACCTTGCTTTAAGAAGCAAAAGAATAGTGAAAACTTCAAGACTGTTGTAACCTCTATCAACGAAATCCCCCTGTGAAAGGCACCGCAGCAAATTAAACTATGTGTACATATTGATTGATGAGTCAAACGAGACGACGCCCAAAGAAGAAAAAAAAAGCCTATACCATAAATATGTAATTTGTCTCGGGAACATGGCCTCCGGTCTGGAAAAGCTTCATTAGATCATGAAACTGGCCATGGATATCACCACAGACGGTGACTGGACTGTTGACAGGTTGTACATTTGATTCCTCAATGAGAATTTCTTTCACCTGTAAACAGTATAAAACGTATCAGAACATCTTGTGACAACCAACGCATCTCGGCAAATCTCTGTCACGAAAATCCACCGCTGAGAAACGAAAAGAAGAAGAAGAAGGCTGTAACGGGTTTACACAGTAAGACTTTTATAAGAAACGCCCCTCAAATAACAGTTTGCAAGCGCGTGCCCTTGTGCATCCGTTAGCGAATTAAATTGGCTACAGAAGAGCTATAAGTTATCCCTAAGTCCCTAGAATTTATAACTCTATTGCAAGTTGATTGGGCTCATCTCCGTAACTACACCATGTCAATAAAATCCTAATCTTGGAAACAAAACAAAGAGAGAAAAACCCTAATTCCATAAACCAAAATGACAAAGGAAACAATAAGGCGTAGAGACCAGATTCGAAGTAAAGTTCCACAAAGATAGGAGAGCAGAGCAAGCCAAAGCCTCAATCGAGAAGGCGGAGAATTGGGGTTTGTAGATGCAAGCAAAAGAAACGAAGGAGAAGAGGAAGAAGAAGGGCGTACGTATTCGCAGAGAAGCTGGAGCTCGTCTTCGGAGAGGTGTTGGCCATCTTTAACCTTGGAAATCCATTGATCCAAATCCATGGCGCCTTTAACCCTCCCTTTCTCTCTCTCTATGTAAGTAGAAATTCCTCCTGTTTCGTCGATTTCAATGGCGACTTTCGACGATCTTTGGTGGAGAATTGAAGCGAAGATAGATCTAGCAGAGCATTGCTCCCTCCGCTTCGTTAGGGTTACGTAAGAGGAAAGAAGGAGAGAGAGAGAGAGAGAGAGAGAGAGGCAGGAAGGGGACAGAAGGAACCAAAACAATCTCGACCCAAACCCAATTTGGTCTTCCCCATCTTCAAACTCGATCCGTCCATATATTATTAATTACATTAAACATCATTTTTGGCAACACATTAAAAACGTCATTTTTATTTTTTTCATCTTATTACAAAAAAAGTCATTAAAATTACTACTACGAGGATTAATCAATTTATAGGAAAACTTTTTGAATAATTATTTTGTCTAAAATGAAAACTTGGAGGTTTTTTTATATCTATAATTTGATGAAAAAAATTAACTTAGTATTAAAAAAAAGTTTCAAATAAATATTTCAACTTGGCTATTTTACTATTGTTAGGGTCAGTATGGGACGTGATCCAGCAGCATTTTCATTCTTGTCATTCTCAGTAATTGCTTGCAGCTGTTGATACACGGCCTTACGGTTTCAAGACTGTTGTTCTATGCAAATTGCCATTGATTTTGCATACAAAACAGTATTTGCTTCTGAGTCTATATATATAAAATTACCTTTTCTATCTTCTCCTTTCGCCACATCAGCAGCCACCTCATCCCTCACATCATCAATTATTTTTTATTTTTGTTTTAAAATTCACAACCTAACATTTATATTCAACTATAATGTTAGAAAGCAATAAATAAACTGAATTATAATTTTCGAAACAGAAAAAAAATTAACAAACAGTTATAAAACGTAATCTATATATATAAAATTACCTTTTCTCTCTTCTCCTTCCGCCACATCAGCAGCCACCTCATCCCTCACATCATCAATTATTTTTTATTTTTGTTTTAAAATTCACAACCTAACATTTATATTCAACTATAATGTTAAAAAGCAATAAATAAACTGAATTATAATTTTCGAAACAGAAAACAAATTAACAAACAGTTATAAAACGTTATAAAAAAAAAATAAACAATCAACAAAAAATATGAGAAAATAAATAAACAAAAACCAAAAATATATATTAGTCATGAGCATCTCAGAATTCATGATGATAATTTATGGATGAGACAGAATTAGATAATTTGGTAGAAGAAAAACAACTCCATAAGAGAATCTAATAAACAAAATCATTGAAAAATAAATAAATTAAAAACAAGGATATATGTTAGTCTTGGACATTTCGGGTTTCATAACGGTAATTTATGGATATGGGACGGGAATTGATCAATTTGGAAGAGGAAAAACAATGATCTCTAAGAGAATCCGATACAAATAGAACGGAAAATTGAGGTAACAAAGCGGGTTCGAGAAATTTTATTATCTAAAATCTCTTCCCAAACTCTGAATAATTTGGGTAAAGGTCAATTTTATGACATATGTTTTGAGAAAATTCGGGAAAGTCCGAGAAATTTTGGAAAATGATATATATTTTTTAAATTTAAAATTTGTAAACGGGTCATCCGGATTTCGTCACCTAAGCGTCCTACTAAGCATTCAAATCATCAATTACTTTTTATTTAAATCTTTTAAAACACAACTAACACTTCGACTGAGCTATAATCTTAGAAAACAATAAATATACAGAATTATACTTATAAAAACAGAAAAAGTAAATTACCAAACATTAACAGACAGGTATGAAGCGCTATTAGAAAATAAATAAATTACAAAACATGGAAAAATAAATAAACCAAAAAAAAGATATACGTTAGCCATGACATTTCAAGAGCCATGACATTTCAAGGAAAAACAATTCTCTAAGGGAATTCGGTAAATAACTGGAAGAGAATATTCATAAATGGGACGAGTTTGGAAAAATTCTCTTCACAAACTCTCAATAATTTGGGTAATGATCAACTTGGAGACATATTTTGTGAAAATTCTAGAAAGTTCGAAAAATTTTAGAAAATAATATATAATTTAAAAATATTAAATTTTTAAACGGGTAATTGAGGTAATTTACCTCATATTATTTTCTTTTATGTACATGTTTGAATAAAATAATGATTTCAAATGGATAATATTTGAACGGAATTGGAAATAAGACAGTAAATTTGAAACGGATACGGATAAGATAGGAAAACCCATCTCAAAAAGCTATACGATACAACAAATACAATACATAAAAATGGATAAAAATAAGTGACACATCGGCGCGTAGCGCGGTTTACCAACTAGTCTTAAATATACAACAGGAAACAAGGAAGCTAATTACTCCTATTTCAAAGAAAGAATTACTATTGGGTTTCTTCTCTTAGTAACAGTTACAAATAGTGCAAGAAAATATGATCGTGATTAATTTAGATGCTTAGACCACACATTAGTCTTCACCATCATTCCCCCAAATCAGGGGGAGAATCTTAGGAATTAGTTGATTTTTATATCTAGAATAGAATCATGATGATTTATATTTCCAAGTATTGCAGCATTGGCCACAAACAACCGAAAAAGAAAACTCAAGGAACATGAAATAGAGAGAGAGAGAGAGTTGTTTTATTTTGGTTTGACTGAGACAAAATGATTGGAAAATGATTGGGCCTATGGGCCATAATTTGCATCGGGGATGGTCTGCGTTTTCTCCCGTCAAACTCTTTACTTTTGCGAGTTCTTACTACTAGTCTCTGTTCTTGGAAGATGTGGCCTCTTTCTGCATCTGTTTCAGTGAGACGAGAGGTTGAAAACAGAGGGTTGTCATGCCATATTGATTAATAGTCCAGGTTGATGAATTAGGGGATGAGCAGGTTAGCTTATGATGTGTATGTCGTTAAAGTTAGAGTTCCAGTGTAGGTATGTCTGGCAAAAGTGATGATTTAGTAGCTTCATTGCAAAACATGATATGAAATTTATTGTTTTTGCTCAGAAGTAGCGGTCTTGAATGTGTGTTAGCTAGAGCTTACTGGTTTTTTATGATGATACTTTGTGATTCCAGGATTCTTCAAAGGGATATATGGTAGCATTCGCTGGTGCAAAATACGCTGCAAGATCAGTTCCAATTATGGTTGCAGACAACAGTCACGTCGTGACAAGCTTCACCCTTGTAAGTGGATAAGCTCAAATCAGTCTAGGTTTTCACCTTATAACTCTCTCTACACCTATGTAATCTTTATTTGTGCTATATCATCTTGGTTAAATTCCAGGTTCTTGAGTTCCAGAAAGGCAGGCTTGAGAACCTGTTCTGGAAGAAAGACGGATGCTCCAAATGCTCTGGAGATTCGAAATTCGTGTGCCTCAACAAAGAAGAATGCGCAATCAAAACCCAAAACTGCAAGAACCAAGGAGGACAAGTAGATTGCAGCTTGGGGATCCAGTTGGCGTTTTCAGGCACTGATAAGCACTACACCGCCATGAATTCGTGGTATGAGGTTGCAAATCTGAAGCAGTACTCGCTTTATGGCCTCTACTCTAATCTTAAGGACTCACTAAGCAGCCAATTCAAAAACATCTTCTGATTAGTTTCTTTCACCTTTGTCTNTATTTTTGGTATGTTTTAAATTATTTAATTGTGTTTGGTAATTGGAGTTAAAGTAATCTAAATTGTTAATATTTAGAAATAAATATATTTATAAATAAAGATATCAGAGTTAAATGAAAGAAACATAAAAAACCAAAATCAATTACATATTTAACAAATGACTAATCTAACTTTAATAATTAGATTCAAACAAAAAAAACAAGATTCTTAATTTAACTTTAGGGTTCCTCTTTTAATAGAATAGATATGCATTCTATTACTGTAGCCAAGATTTTTAATTATAGATTTTAATTTGTTTATACATTAAAAATATGATGTGTTAATCCAATCACACAATACTAATAACTAGGTGTTAAACCTTGTGCGGGGTTCAGTTTATTTTCTTTTTTGATAACATTGGTTTATTTAGAGGTTAAAAATCTGGTTTTATAATCTGTTTTTATTTGAAACAAAATTATTATCTTTGTAAGTAAACACACAATTTTTATGAGCAAGATATGTTGTTTATATCTTGTTTTCTTATATTTTTTTTATATTATCTGATAACAACTCACATGTTAAGTTTTATTCCTACCAAAATAATTAAAAATCCCAGAAAATTAAAAAAAAAGGTAGAAACTTTACCATTTGCAATACAGCAATTCGATTTTTTTTGTAAATATTATAATGTAATGAAACATTTTCTTACAGCATAAACATGCTAATTATGTCTGTCACCCCATGGATTATTTTGAAATAGATTCGTTAAATGTAATTGTTTGCCTTATTCCTTCGATTTATTTGTTTTTTATTTGTTCTCTTTTGAGCCTTTACGATGTGAATCTATTTTGGAAGAGAGCTTAACACGACAATTTTAATGAAATGATATAGCTTGCTACATTATTAGAATGTTGATGTTTGTGTTTCCTCCTTGTCTTTTTTGGTTAGCAATTTGCTTCATGTGGCTTGTTTGATGTGCACATTAGAGCCACTGGTGATGTTCAAATTGATGATCATCACACAAATAAAGATAGCTCTTCACACCAACGTAGACAACCTCAAAGCTTTTAAAACACTTCTATACATGTAAGAAGAAAGGAAAGTTGGATCGTAACGAAACAATCCATTATCCTCTAAGGACTTTTCAGAAATTATTTATAGTGAAAAGCTTTCATGGATTTTTTCAATTACTTGAGCGACCAAAGCATTTAGTGACAATGTGTTGTAGCTATATTCTTGTTCTTTTTCATTATCTTTATACCTCTGACTTATTCTTGTTTTTTTCGGTCTTTTTTTTCTTTTCTTCTCTCTTCTTCTTTATTTTCTTCATTTTTTTCCAATATCTTTCTCTTCCGGTTTTTTCTCGTCTTTTGTATTGTATGAATTTCTCATAATCATTTATTTCGAAAGAAAAGAACAAAAAAATTGCATGAAATGTATACATTAAAGAAAATTTTTGTTTTTGTATCCCTAACATGCTTCTCCTATTGCCTTTCCTTTTGTTTTAGTTTATGTACACCGGTCCCTCGATTCTTCGGAACCACTTTTTCAAATTAACTGTATCTTATTCTTCTTATATTTCCGATTCGTTATTATATCTTTTTGTGGATTTCTTATTTGTCGTATTTCAAAAATACAAACTTAGTTTAATGAGAGTAAAAAAAATTCTCACTATACTAAAATACATAAAACTCAAACACTCAAAATCATATTCTTCACATATCTAGTAAAAACAAAGAATTTTTCTTTTCTCGTTTTTTTTCTTCTCATTGTCGCGCTTATTCTCTTTTGATTTCTTTTCTTTGTTATTGTTTTCAACGCTTTTGTTTTTGTCCCCTATTGTCTTAGTTGTTGTTGTTCTCTTTCTCTTTCACACACATATACCGAATTTGACTCGATAAAAAACAAAATCATCTGAAGTTCCAATCACTTCTTGTATCCCTACTTATAAACTCAATCAGGGAGTCTGGTGCATTGCACTCAACCTCAGTTGAGGCGTATGATCTCATTGATTCAGGCCTCTGAAAAGGTCTTTAAGGGTAGAGAAACACATCATTGATATTAATCCCTGATGGACTTCTCTAAAGAGCTCTTCCTTGAAGCTCCCATTTTAACCCGTTTCACTTCCTCAAGAAACACTTATATGCTATTTTTTATACTTCCTTCCATGGTCGTCCCCGGCAAAGTAGTTAACAATCTTCGTAATCATACACTCTCTCCGACTAAACAACCTTCCAACGACAATTCTTGTTGGAGCTGATCTGCATGATTTTAAGTTAAAAGCCCGACCAAAGCTTCAACATCCTGTGAAAAAGACACACTCTCGCTTCCCAAGACACGCATCTGATTCAATGATTATTGAAAGAAAATTCGTTGTGACGTATCACATATCTCTTTTTCGTGGATGTTTGTGTGTGCGTCCACCATCTGGAGTCTAGAGCATCTAAGCTTTTTGCAAAATAATTCAAATAAATTTAGAAAGCCAGCGACTAAGATATCTAAGTTTTATATTTCACATATTGGTTTCTTCGGACTCACAATTCAAACATTTGAAAAAGGCGGAACCAAAAACTCTCTTTACTTCTTTCATAGACTTTTGGTACTTTAAAATGTTCTCTGTTTCACTTTCCTCAACTATTTAACCAAAAACACGGATTTCAAAGCTGCATCACTCCTCAAGAATACAAAGAACCTTCTGTAATCTAATACATATTCAAAAGGTAGTTCAATGTCATCGCTTACAATCAACGGAACACATAAACTCGCAATGGAATCACCGGCTCAAGATGTATGCAACTTGTTTGGACTATTATCTCTTGATTGTGTTCCTTGTTTGATCAGAACACATTCTCAAATAGTTTGAAAAGCAAATCTCGGACTTTACCTCCTTGTTAAACACACAACAAAGCACATTAGGACATATACTATCAAAAATCAAAATTCGCTTTATTGGTCGTGGAAAAGCTGCCATTTATAATTTTATAAAAAAAAAACAAAAATTTAATAAATAAAAAGGTTAAAAATGTTGCTCAAGTCAATGGCAAACCTTGAGGAATCATCTTAGGGACATTATTTGATTGATTCAGGGATATTGATAAACCTATGTTTCGGCAGCTCAAACTCATGACAGATCTTCACGATTTTGTCCTCCATTGTAGAACATTTCGAAGTAACAGTCCTAAGATTTCAAATTATCTTAATTCACCTCAGGATTAAGACATACGAAAGTGTGATGTAAATACCAATAAGTAATGATAAATATTTGGGGAGAGAATGACTTACAATGAGCGATTCTCTTAGAGGAAGAAGACGGCCATCCGCTTAACCCAGACCCAGTCTAAATAGTTGGGGGTTTGGCTCTCCGCCAACTACAAAAAATAAAGCAGAAGGTAACTAATCACTTCAACTTTATTTTAAAAAAAAATTGCTCACACAATTATTTGTAAATAAAGGAATTAGGATTTGTCCTATTACAGGAGACCCCAGAAACATACAGAGATTCTGTAAATAAAGAAGCAAAATTATAATATTTTCACCATTTTGGTTTCCACCATGCGTTACTTTCATAACGTCTAAATCTCTTCTTGCAGTTCATCATCGATTCAAAAAAAAACTGTACACAATAAGATAAACGATCATGTTACTTTTCCGACAAAAAAAAACTATTTTACCACTACAAGTAACCAACCATATGCAATCATCATCAGAAGACAAAGATTGTTTTAGGGAAAAAGAAAAATCAGTGGTTCGTCATTGGTGACGATGTGTCATATTCATAATTATCACCTGTTTTCACAAATTTTCCTTTCACTATTTTTCTCGTGTCAGCTCTCGCTTTGCGAGATGCATATTAAATTTGTTTCCTAAAACTAAAATTGAAACAATTAAACTTGAATACAATTCATGAATTCTGTTCTCTAACAATTTTAAACTGAAAAAAAAAAAAAACATACGTCCACTTTAGTTTCTTCACTTTGTATCTCAACTTAGCTTGATTCCTTGCTTGTGGAAAACTAACTTCAAGATTCGATTCCCATGGTCAATCCCTCAATATAAACCCTGGAGACATCCTACAATTCTGATAATCCGCTGCACTTGTTTCTTATTTCTTGTTCACTTTCTCCTGCTTCCTCGAGAATACAAGCATGGTGTGCTTCATCTTCTTCTTTCCTGAATTTTATTTGTTGTTGTTGTCCTCCTTTAATTTAGTGAATTTAGCTTGTATGTGTTTCTCCTATCTTGATCACATGTTACTACAAAACCACACAACATGGCAAGAGTGAATGGTTAGTTGCAGAAGATTTTTATAGAGATTTTGATATTTTTCGAAGCATGAAACTAAAACAGAAGGCGAACCTTAATGTAAAAAAAGGTATTGAAGAAATAACACTTTGAATTAGTTTTGAGGATATCTAAGAGAATGATGACTATAAACATAACAAATTAAAACATCAATGTAAAACTGGAAAATGCAACAAAGAGTATGAAAATTTGATGAAAAAGAAAACAGATGTAAAAATAGATAACAGATTTGATTCTTTTGTATTGTTTTGATGTATTCTCAAATCTCACCTATTCATTCGACATCCTCTGCACAAACTAATATACTATTCACTCAATCAATCCTAAAACAATCCATAACATGTGTGTAAAAAAAAAATAGAAGAACTCCTGCAAGTTCGGAACTGAGTAACGAAGTCCTCAAGACTCTCCACCCAAATCAAAACAGAGCAAAGACATTCAAAGAAAATGAATACCTGACTTCGAGATGAATAGAAACTTTTACAAAGAACCAATTTACATAACAACAAACTTAGCCAAGTTAAGAATAGATCACCATTAATCGCAGTCTTAGTTGTCTGTTGATACAGTTGCCATCCTCAAGCCATGGATGATTCGCCAAAACATGAATCAATAGCAGAGAAAAACTGTATCTCACTCGGATATCCTAAACGAAATCTCCATATGTATCCCATTAATCCTCTGCAAAAAAGCTATCCCAAATCCCTAAGAAATTATCAAACCAAAACTCTTTTCATTCTCTCCTCCTCTTATGTCATATCTCGGAATATTCCAATGTTGATCGACACAAAGCTGCTTTTTTAGCCTCATCGTTTGAAGAGACTGATATTGAACGACATAGAGCCATTGTTTCTAAAACAACATCCCATGTTGAAGAAGCTCTCAGTAATAGACGATTACGGTTGAGTCTTGCGGCCAAAGAAATTTAGGGTTTTCTAAAAAACAATGTTCAATAATTATAAGGTTTAAATTGTGAGGGGTTAGGGTTTTTATTAGTTAGATTTGTTTTGGCCGCATTAAAAATTTATGTTTAGCCAAAAATAATAACACAATCTAAGATTATTAACGGCAATTAGATTAAAATTAGTTTAGAAAAATAATTAGGGTTTTTCATTAAGGGTAGTTAGGTAATATTTAGTGAGATTGAATGAGAGAGCTCCATTCACCAAAATCACTTCGCAAATATAGATATAGATATTCTGAGTTAAATCAAAAAGATTTTGGTTGATTTACCTCGACATCATGGTAAATCAAAATGACAAAATAAAATGTTAGGTCCACAAATCCAAAAACAAACAAACACACCACCATAAATTAAAAATCAAAAACACAAACACAGTTTCAAAGAAATTCATACCAAACTTAAAATACAATACCAATACGAAGAGCCTAGAAATGATGATTGTTATTAAATCCAGGCCAATCCCTATTGATATCAAACAACGTCGCATTAGCAGTACTTTCCTCGGCGGTTGCTTCATCCAGTGATGGCTTTTGACGAAGACCATCGTTGGTTGTCATAACGTTGTTAATCCTGTGAAACTGCGAACCATTAATGTTAATGTTGCTTTGTTCCTCGCGGCTCATGAAATCAAAAAGGCATTGCCTTGTTTGACTCATGGCCATGATTCGACTATTGTTCATATCATGATGATGCTTTAGTGGTTGAGAGATTGACCCAACCATACCATGGAAAGTCGTCACTCGAGGTGGACCAAGCGGTTGCATTTCCAGATTAGAGTTCCCGCTGCTGCTGCTTCCTTGATATGGATGATAACTTCTTTGGTACGGAAGATAACATCTAGGATTTGGATTTTGGTTGTAAGATGCCATTTCCATCCCGATTTGATGGTGAATTTGAGGGTTAGGCGGTTCGAAAGATGGAAAATCCCATCGATCCATCAAGTAATGACTATGATTCTCCTTTAAAGTATTAATGTTAATGATCCTTTGCGTTCCTTCATCAGTCATCCTAGCCATCTCATCATTCTGACCGCCTCCTACCATGAAAATGTCCTTCGTGGTGGTCTCCTCGGATTGCGCCTCAAATGGATTCACCGGTGGTTCGAGAAGAGGAGGATGCTGGATGAAATCTAGTACCCTCCTCAAATGCATGATCTTATCATTTGAGAAAAATAGCAATCCATATATATCATTCAGGTTAAGATCATCAATTCTACGATCACCACCTAGTTGCACCATTAGCTGATCTATCTCATACTCATTGTTCTTCTTCTGAGTTCTCCTCAATTGGTCATGAACCTTCTTTGTCTTCTCCTTCAGGTATGACTCGACATTCATCTCTTTCTTCTTCTGCTCGAACTCCGACAAGGCAAAGAAGTCGTCTAGGAGGTCACGAGCCACCTCAACAGATGGCCACACCATTGGCTCAGCTTCGTTAGGGCTGACGATGATCAGACAAGCCTTTACATCACACAATATTGTTAGTTCTCTTACCTTTTTCACGAGTCTTAACCTTCTTTTCTTCAAAATTGTTACTCTTGAATTATCATTCGCCACCACCGCAAGTTTAACCTTTTTTCCTGTCATGATCACTCTTTGATTTTGATTTCTCTTTTTGAGTTTTATTTTTTGATAAGTGTATAAGAAAATATATTGTACTTACATGTTTATTTAAATAGGATAAGAAGCAAATTAATCAATTTAAAATTGTTGAAAAGCGTAATAAATAACACACCAAAATAATTTTTATAATTATTTAAATTTTGTCATTTAATCAATTTAAAATTTGACTGAGTATTTATTTTTAATATTTAGTCAACTTCAAATTTTGGATGAAAATTTACGTTCACTCAAAAAAATTATTAATAAAAAATATATTTTTCGAATCAAATATGATAGAAATGATAAAAGTTAATGTTGATAACGCATCATATAGCTTTTGGGGAAAGAATGTAATATTTTTTTAAACTTTGAAAGTCAATACTAAGATATAACTAACATGCCAAAATTTTAAATTGACTAAATTTTTCAAAATAATAAGTAACATACCTAATTTTTAAATTAATAAAACAGTATATATACATATAATATAAATATTGACTTTGAATTGATAAAATTTCAATTTATTACCTAAATGCATTGTTAATATTGATTTTTATTATTGCTATCATGTTGGACTTTGAACATATGTTTTTTGCATTTATAGTTTTCTTTGAATTGTTATTAAATTCCATTTTAAAAACTTATTATTCAGGTGAAATATCATAACATTTTTTGAAAATTATATCCACTTTTTTATCAATAAAGTTTTTGTCAAAAAAAATAATGATTAAACTATAAACGTTTCTAATTTGTTTTGTGTAGTGATCAAGGAGTTGTGAGTACGAAAATCACACATTATTTCAACTGATAAAAATTGGTTAAATTTTTTTTTTGTAATAAGTAACCCGTATACTTCTTTTCCAGAAAAATATCTAATAGACTGCCATGATGGATTGACAAATTGTATTTAACATTTTTTTGTTTTTAATATAATTTTGGTTAGAAATTTATCATTGTTATACCAAGACAGTATGCAAAAACAATAAATTATTTTGTGGAACACTGAAAATATATATAACATTTAAGATCTATTTTTATATGGTGAAATTCTATCGTATATATAAGTTAATTAATGAGAATAACAAATTAAATTTCAGCAACAAAAAGAAATTAATTAAAAGACAATTGTTTTTTTTTGTTTAGGAAACAAATAAAAAACGTATGGATTTGACGTTCATATATATATATATATATTTTCGGACTCATACTAGAAAAGGTGAGATTTGGCTAGCTAGCTAAACTAAAAAGTCTCGCTGTTTTAAAAAATAAAGAGATAAATAAAAAATAATATAGCTCATATTTTTGATAGCTAATAATATTCTGAGCTTTATCAAAGAAAACTCGGTTGAATTAGCTCCCCAAAATAATCACTAGCTAGTTGGAAAATCAAAATGGCAAGTTAAAAGTTTTTAAAACAAACAAACATACAAACACAGTTCCAAAAGATTCAAACAAAATTTGAACACAATTAATACTAACTTTTCTTTTGTCAAACCAACACAATATTAACTAAAAGTCTAGAAATGATGATCTAACAGTTGCTATCGATGGTGGTGGCATCATCATTACCTTCTCTATAGTTTTTTAAATCGATGGTGGTGGCTCTTGACGGAGACCATCGTTGTTCGTCACCATGTTGCTGCTCCAGTGAAATTCCGAATATCCATTGTTAATGTCCTTCCTCTTTCACTCTGAGCTCACGGCTCATGAAATTAAAAGAGTATTCCCTTAATTGACTCATAGCCATTGTTGGATTTTCGTTCATATCATGAAGTTGTAATGGTCGAGAGACTGGCCCAACAAAACCATTGAAGCTCATCACTGGGATACCAATTGGCTCCATCTCCAAATTAGAGTTTTCGTTGCTACCGCTTCCTTAGTACGGATGATAACTTAGAGGGTTTGAATTTTCGTTGCAAGCTGCCATTTCTACCCCAATTTTCTGGTGGATTTGAGAGTTAGGCGGTTTGGAAGATGCCAAAAACCATTGATCCATCAAGTAATGACTTTGATTCTCTCTTACAGTACCAATGCTAAACCTTTTCGCTGTTTCATCATTGTTCCTAGCTCCCTCGTCTTGACCGAATATTTTCATGAAAACATCGTTCTTCGTGGTCCTAAGTTCCTCGGTTTGCGCCTTAAATGGATGCATCGGTGGATCACTAAGAGGAGGATGTTGCATGGAATCTAGCCTCTTCCTAAAATGCATAATCTTATCCTTTGAAAAAGATAGCAATCTATAGATCTCACTCAAGTAAAGATCAGCAATTCTTCGACCACGACGTAGTTGCATCATCTGCTGATCAATCACATATTCCATGTTCTTCTTACGACTCTTCTCCAATTGCTCATGAACCTTCTTTATCTTCTCCTTGAGATATGACTCGAGAGTCATCTCTTTCTTCTTCTTCTCTATGTCCGGTAAGGCAAAGAAATTGTCTTGGAGACCACGAGCCGCCTCAACAGATGGCCACACCATTGGTTCGGCCTCATTAGAGCTGAATATGATCATACATGCCTTTACATCACACAATACGGTTAGTTCTCTGACCTTTTTCATTAACCCTAACCATCTTTTTTCAAACTTATTGTTCTTGATTTTTCATTCACCACCCATGCAAGTTTTACCCTTTTTCTTGTCATGATCACTCTTTGATTTTGATCTCTTTTTTAAAAAAAATTATTTTTGTTGTGCGTGTGAAGAAAAAGTACTGCACTTGAGGATTTATTAAGCAGAGTTGAAACAAAGAGATAATTAAGATGGATGAACGGTAAAGATGTAACGTTGAATACTATTTGTATGAAATCTTTTGTCACGGAAATAGTCTAATTCGATTGATTACGAATTCCGATTTGATCTCCGATTGTTCACTTATTCTAATTACCGATTTGTATGAGTTATGTAAAGCATAAACAAGACACAGCAATTTGTTTACCCAGTTCCCTTTCGGTACGTCTGGGGAGGGATCCAAACCCTCAAGCTTGCACTATGTCAAAGATTAACAAGGATTGTTTCTCTTTCTTTTACAGATTACTAGCCACACTTACGTAAGACAACACGACGAAGCTAAAGAAGCTGAATCGAGCTACCTACGAAGCTATAACCTGAGACAAGGGCTTGGAAGATGCCGAAGTAACCGGAGATGATTACACCAAAGAGAATCTAGGTTAATCTCTTCTCTCTATCTCCTCTGTTTCTGTTTTTCGGATGATTACAAACATACTTTGTCTTCTTCCTTTTATATCCACCAAGATGGGCCTAGAACATTTGACTGTGGCCCATAATACTCTTGACAATATACTTGTGCAACTTAAGCCCATTATGAGTTTGACCCAAGACCAATATAGCTCACAATCTCCACCTTGGTCGACTTGTCACTCATATCACCGACACGCTCAACAATGGCGCATCTGTTATTGGATTCCTCAATCCGGCGAACTTCGACTCAACCGCCGAACGACACCGCAGCCAGCTTCACCGATGGCCACCGTCGAATCGCAAGAAGAAACCTGATTTCCTTCGAATCTCATCTTATCTAATTCGCAAATCTCAAGCTTTTACCGAAGCTTATCTCCTCTTTTTTCACCACTTTTCAGCTCAAGAGGATACAATTAAATGGAAACCCATATTAGGTCTGTGAGAGGTAACCATTTAAAACCCACGCTTCTGCTTGATCTCAATTTCTATTCTTCCTTACTTAACCGGATGCATGAAGAATAACTTTGTTTGTCGATTTCAATTTCCTTGAAGAACTGACACCGCTCTTCTTTTCTGTCTATGATGCGAGATGGTCAATCGACGGGAGCATCTCGCTCATCTTCGACCTTGGATCAGGAGATGACCTTGAGCGTGACAAGGCACTGCTCAAAGCATTTGCCAGGTACGCTCTTAGTTAGGAAATCTGCTGGGTTTAGGCTAGTGTGAATCTTCTGTAGGTTGATAGATCCATCATTCACTAGATCCCTGATGAAATGATACTTAGTATCGATGTGTTTAGTCCTGTCATGATGAACTGCGTTCTTTGCTAGACATATTGCACTTTGTGAGTCGCAATGTAGATCAAAACACTCTGTCTTAAACCCCAATTCACCACAAATACCCGTAAGCCAGATTCCTTCCTTTGCTGCTTCTGTGAGAGCTATATACTCAGCCTCTGTCGTTGATAAAGCGACCACTGGCTGAAGTTGTGCTCTCCAGCTCACTGTATTCCCTCCAACCTTGAATACATATGCTGATACTGATCTTCGCCTATCTAGATCAGTGGCATAGTCTGAGTCACTAAACCCAACTATATCAAATTTCTCTTGTTTGGTGAATGTTAAACCAATATCCAAAGCCCCTGAAATATATTTCAAAATCCATCTGACTGCTGCCCAATGCGTTCTCCCTGGTTCTGCCATGAACCTGCTAACAAGACAAATAGCAAAACCCAAATCTGGTCGAGACCCAATCATTGCGTACATCAGACTGCCAACAGCACTAGCGTATGGCACCTTGTCCATATATTCTGCTTCTGATAACACCTCTGTTTCAGTGAGTCTCTTTAGTTTAAACTGAGAACTCGTAGGTGTTACTACTGGCTTAGCTCCTTCCATGTTGAATGTCTTCAGAACTTGTCTCAAATATTTTTCCTGAGATAGTTTTATAACTCCTTTCTTTCTGTCTCTGATGATGTCCATTCCTAGGATCCTTGTCGCAGGACCAAGGTCCTTCATTTCGAATTCCTTCATGAGATTTTCCTTTAGTTTCTGAATTCTCTTAAGATCCTTGGCTGCAACCAACATATCATCAACGTAGAGCAAAAGGTATACTCTATCCTCAATTTTTGTTCCTTTGAAGTACACACATGTATCACGTTGGCTCTGTGTGAAACCTTGAGCCTTCATGAATTCATCAAACCGGTGATTCCACTGTCTAGGCGATTGCTTCAGACCATACAGCGATTTCTTTAGCAGACACACCTCTGATTCCTTTCCCTTTTCTATGAATCCTTCTGGTTGATTCATATAGATTTCTTCATCTAACGTCCCATGAAGAAATGCAGTTTTAACGTCTAGCTGTTCCAATTCCAGATCAAAGTTAACCACTATGGATAACAGTATCCTAATAGAGACGTGCTTGACCACTGGAGAAAAGATTTCATTGTAGTCTACTCCTTCAATTTGAGTGAATCCCTTAGCTACCAAACGAGCCTTGAACCGAGGTAACTCTACTCCTGGAATTCCTTCTTTATATTTGAATATCCATTTGCATCCTACAATCTTCTTCTTGTTAGGCTTAGAAACGATTTTCCAAGTACCATTCTTGTACAGAGAGTCCATCTCTTCTTTCATAGCCTGTTTCCACTCCTTCCAGTATTTGCTTCTCATAGCTTCAGCTACTGTCCTTGGCTCCTCTATTTCAATGTCCTGAGCACATGACAATGCGTAAGCTACATAGTCTCCACTTGTGAATATGGCTGGCTTCTTTTTAATTCGTGTTTCTCTATCCCTAGCCAAGATATATTCATCGAGAGTTTCTGATTCATCATTAACCTTACGTGATTCCTGTTCATGTTGCACAAACGATTCAGGTTCCAACTCTTCTTCTGACTCTGAACTGTCTTCATCAGATGAAACTCCACCTGACCCTGACACCATTTCTCCTAACCCAGAAGCTGCTCCACCAGACCTGATATTACTCTTTGTCTGACCATACTCGAAGGTAACTGTTTTTCCCTTCTTGTTCTTTGAAGCCTTTTCTTGAGTCTTGTCTTTGAACACTAGTTCTTCGTGGAATACCACATTTCTGCTCGTTGTACATTTCCCTTCTTCAGGAATCCAGACCCTGTAGCCCTTAACTCCTTGAGGATACCCCATGAAGTAGCCTTTAACTGCTCTAGGACTTACTTTGTCTTGTTTAACATGAACATAAGCCACACTGCCAAACCTTCTCAAATGATTTAAACTGATCTTACCCCCAAACCATAGCTCCTCTGGAATTCCGAACTCTAACGCTGACGTTGGAGATCTGTTAATCAAGTACACGGCTGTAGAAGCAGCTTCAGCCCAAAACTGCTTACCAAATCCTGTCTCTGCCAACATGCATCTTACTTTGTTCATGATGGTGAGATTCATTCTTTCAGAGACCCCATTCGGCTGTGGAGTATAGGAACACGTCTTGTGCCTTTTGATACCTGACGTCTTACACAGATTGTCAAACTGATTGTTGCAAAATTCCAGCCCATTGTCTGTTCGTAGACACTTCACTTTCTTCTCTGTCTGAGTTTCCACTAACTGTTTCCACTCTTTAAAACTCTGGAAGGCTTCATCTTTAGTTCTCAGAAATCTGATCCAAACCTTTCTCGAGTAATCATCGATGAAAGTGATGAAATATTTGCATCCTGAAAGACTCTCTTCCATTCCTGGTGAACCCCATAGGTCCGAATGGATGTATTCCAATACCTCCTTAGACGTGTGCTTGCCCTTTTGGAAACTTTGTTTCTGAGATTTTCCCAAAACACACTCTTCGCAGAAATCAAGTGTGTGAACCTCCTTGTTGTCTAGGTAACCACCTTTGACTAGGACATTCATACACTTCAAACTCATGTGACCTAACCTTGAATGCCATCGTTTTGTTGTGTCAACATTTGGCCTTGCTACAGCTGCCACTCCTCTTTCAACAGATCCCACCATATAGTACAAACCATCTTTGTACTCTCCTGAGATGACTTTCTTCCCATCTTTGTAGAAGTTTACCATAAAGTCTTCTCCCTGATACTTGCAGCCATTTTTCTCTAACTGCCCATAAGATATCAAGTTTCTGCCCATTGTTGGCATGTACCTGACTTCAGTCAATACCACAGCGGATCCGTCTGGATTCACAATCTTCAGCTTACCGATACCTTTGACCTCACTGAATGTGTTATTTCCCATCAATACTTTGCCTCCATTGACTTCTTTAAAATCAAACAAAGCTCCTTTATCTGGTGTGATGTGGAAAGTACACCCTGAATCCATAACCCACTCGTTTGCTGGATTTTGAACACTGGCCGTTAGAACCATGGGCTCTTTGTCCTGAGCGATATTTGCTGTATATGGCTTCTTCTCTGGACAGTCCCTTTTGAAATGTCCTTCTTTACCGCAAATCCAACATTCCCTGGCCTTGCCTTGGCCTTTCTGTTTAGGCTTTGCTTTGTCCTTACCCTTCCCTTTTCCTTTAGAGTTAGATTCATACTTCTTCTCAGATTTTCCTTTGGCAACATACAGCCCTTCTGCTTCGCTTTTGGACTTTCCTAAAAGCCCTCCTTCTCGAAGTTCAGTTTCTTTTGCTGTTGCCGAGGTAACAACTTCTTCTAGACTTAGTGGTTCATCACGTTTCCCATACTTTAAAGTATGTACCAAAGGAGCGTATGCTTTTGGTAATCCAGATAGCACTTGTACCGCCTGATCTTCGTCTGTTACCACGATATCAAGACTTTCTAAGTCATCTACCAATTTCAGGAACACATCCATATTTTCTTCAATGCTCTTGTGTTCTTCCATCTTGAAACTGGCAAAACGTTGCCTTAAGTAAACCCGATTAGGTAGAATCTTTTTCTGATACTCTCTTTCAAGGGCTTTCCATACATCTGAGGCTGTAGGTTCTTTCATTACTTTTCTAAGAACCATATTTGTGAGACTCGAACATATCAGGTTCTTTGCTCTCACGTCCCTTTCCCTCTTGGCTTCCTCAGACATAACAGCTTCAGGCTTTATTTCAGGAAGTACAATTCCTATTCCTTTGCCTTTTGTAGGAGTAGTTCCAGTGACTTCTTGTAGAATATTACCGAGGCCTTGCAGCTCAAGTTGCATTAGCATCTTGAACTTCCACATACCGAAATCACTTTTCCCATCAAACTTCTCCATTTCAAATTTCTGAACTGGATCCATACCTTCTTGTAACACAGTCTTTGACCAGAGCTGAGCACAAGAAACCACACCGATAACAGACTTGAAAGACTCTAACACCGAGATCTTTCACGTAGCAGACACTTCTCCCACAAACCCTTGAACCTTGACGATAACCACACAGCTCAAAATCTCAGAATAAAACCACAATCTGACCATATCCTGCAACACACAGACTTGGATGCTTGACCGCACTCCCTTACTGCTAACCCGTTGCTCTGATATCATTTGTCACGGAAATAGTCTAATTCGATTGATTACGAATTCCGATTTGATCTCCGATTGTTCACTTATTCTAATTACCGATTTGTATGAGTTATGTAAAGCATAAACAAGACACAGCAATTTGTTTACCCAGTTCCCTTTCGGTACGTCTGGGGAGGGATCCAAACCCTCAAGCTTGCACTATGTCAAAGATTAACAAGGATTGTCTCTCTTTCTTTTACAGATTACTAGCCACACTTACGCAAGACAACACGACGAAGCTAAAGAAGCTGAATCGAGCTACCTACGAAGCTATAACCTGAGACAAGGGCTTGGAAGATGCCGAAGTAACCGGAGATGATTACACCAAAGAGAATCTAGGTTAATCTCTTCTCTCTATCTCCTCTGTTTCTGTTTTTCGGATGATTACAAACAGACTTCGTCTTCTTCCTTTTATATCTACCAAGATGGGCCTAGAACATTTGACTGTGCCCCATAATACTCTTGACAATATACTTGTGCAACTTAAGCCCATTATGAGTTTGACCCAAGACCAATATAGCTCACATCTTTGAATAGTATTGAACATTTATTGTCGTATTTAAGATAAAACTGAACCGATTTCGATCTAAAACAGAAACGAAGTTTTTAATTCAAAAACTGAAAATGATACACTAATTTGGTTAAAATAGTTATTTTTTAGATATCAAAAAGAACCTAATCGATTTTAAACTAAATTGAAACTTGTTTTCGTAAATAAAGAAAAACAATCTGCTTAAGAATTGAGAGAGAATTGAATTCCAAGCCAAAAGCGCACGAAGCTACCAACATGTTAACGTTGAAATATCTATTTGGTTGTGTTGTTCCATGGAATTGAATTCTTTGAACATGTATAATGAATTCCTGTCCAAATATATGGGAGAAATAATATGAATTTGTGGTCGTATAATAGTAGTCAACACGCTGAATTTATGATTTAATTCATAGTTCTATCATTATTTAATGCTTATAATTTTATTGACCATATCATTTCTATTTGTGCATCATAATAATTTGTCGGTTTGACAGTTTGTTTTGGAAACTACTTGTTGACTATAATCACATGCTATATCGTACTCACACCATTCCACGTGAACTAAGGGATTACGAATTTTAAAAGATTTAGTGGTTTTAAAAAAATATTATATTACTGAATTAATGATTTTTAAATATTTTAGCAAATCCTATGTTATTCAATTAATTATTTCTAAAAAGTAAATTAAATCTTCTGTTATGAGAAATATTTTAAGTAATGGATTTTAAAAGATTTGTAATGATTTTAAGATGTTTTGATAGAGTTTCCTAGTTAAAAATATAAAATTTCAAATCTCATGGTTTTAGGTGGGATTTGATATAACTTCAATAACAAATCATAACAACTTCCATAATTCAACCAAATCATATAAAAACTCATTAAAACTCAAATCATTCCAAATCACTTCAAATGTTAAGTTGAAGATAAATGAAAAATAAAAATATTTTGATATACTACTAAAGTCGATTTTTGGATTTTTGGATTAATGCCATTTTTCATGTTCTTATTAATTTTAGATATTGTCGATTTAGATATTTTCATATACGATACTTATTTTAAAAGATTCCTTTTATAAAAAAAATAAAGGGAATAGTATATTTATTTTGGCATTTTCTTTATTTCTCACATATCCCAATAGATTTAAATTAACTAGATTGCACTTTAACTCTCTATTTCAACTTCATTTATAAAGCCTGCAAATGTAATATTTTTTCCCTCACTGACCCAAAAAATAAATTAAAAAGGAAAAAAACAAATCAAAGAATGATCACGACAAGAAAAAAAGAGAGGTAAAACTTGCATTAGAAATGAATGAAAACTCAATAACAAAAAGTTTGATGAAAGAAAGGTTAAGGCCAGTGAAAAAGGTAAGATAGCTAACCATATTGTGTGATGTAAAAGGTTTGTATGATAATATTGATCCCTAGCGAGACTAAGCCAATAGTGTACCCATTTGTTGGGGTGCTCTAGATTCAAACCTCATTTAAGATATAAAAAAAAAAATTAACTCTTAATAATGTATCTAATAGCTAATTTTAGGTATTTTAAAAGATTATGGGCCTAAGATTCGAAACACGATTTTCAAAAAAAAAACTAAGACATCTTAGTTGACTTCATAATTTAATATAATAATAAAAATATTTTATGTATACACATATATAATATGGTAAAAAACTTATAAGAAAATAAAATAAAAAGTTATTTTCATTATGCTTCGATAGGGAAATACCCAAATTCCATATTGTAAAATAATTTCAGTTCTATAGTTTTGGAAGAAAGCATAAATTTTAACAAATGGAAAATATTTTTTAAAACTCAATTATGTGGTTTTAAAAAAACTTTTGATTTGATATAAATAGTTCAATATTATAAAACTTCTATAGAAAACACAATTTAATTTGTCTTATGGGCTTTGGCTTCAGGCTATTGGGCTATTGTTTGAAATATCAAATAATTGCCGTCACTCAATGCACTAGAGATCAACCTGCGCGTTGCGCGGTTTTATTTAATTTACATTTGTATATTATAATTTCATATATTTATATTACTATTATGTTTATCTTTATTTTATATTTGGTTTTATTTTGTTTTTGTTTTTATTTTAGATGTTGTTTTAATTTTTTTATTATCCTAAAATATGTACACATATTATTATGCAGTTCTTTTCTTAACATAAATTGTGATGTGTTAATTGTTAAAAAAATTGTCTCCTATACTTATATGTTGTTGTAAGTATATATGTCTCCCCATCTATATATTCAAATTTTGTTTTATGTTCATTTTTTCTAGCGAGATCAAAAAGTTGAATTCACCATCAAATCTAGTCTGAAAATTTTGGGACAAGTTTCTCATTTCGTCCCGTACCCATCCCGAATTTTTCATATATTCTCAATACCGTTCAAAATAACTATATGTTTGGGATCACTTATTATATAGTTAATTCAATTTTTATGAGCACGCCTATTATTATATAAATAATTTAATTTTTAGGAATAAAATTATTATAATTATTAATTCACCATCTACATATTATTTTAAATAAAAAATTTTGTAACAAAAATGAAATCTATACTATTAAAGATGATCCGGCAGAGGATGTGGTTAAGCGTCGTTCGGTTGGTCATTTTAAGTTCATCGCTTGGATGGAATGCAACAAGAAATATGAGTGTGCTAGGGATCTAACGTATGCGGAACTCCCTTCGAAGTTTAGTTGGATTGGGCCTTCCCGAATGTGAAAGCCAAGGGTACGATCGCACTTCTCCCTGGGCAGAATAGCGTACGTCCCTATCTTCGAAAACTAAATAAATTGGTATTTATGAGTTGGTTAACTATCAATAGATATTGTTTACGCTCTTCTTAATGTTATCTATACTATATTGTTTCTGCATGTATTTTTTCTTCGTTACTTGGATGTTATAACTTTGATTCGTTTATTCAGTCATAATATTGTGTCCTTCGTTCAAATTCTTGCATGTATCTTTTTATTTTTGGTCAACATTTTTGCATGTATTTACAAATTGTTATTACATTACAAAGTATATCGTTATTGGGTTTGCTAAATAGTTGGTTCATTCGATCATAAGTTCAAATTTCTAGCATTATTTTTTTTAAAATGTTTACAGTTTGTTTATTACAACTTCCATTAGAAAATTTTAAATTGGTTTTGAGGTCAACATTATCATAATATATGTGTTTAACATCATTGAACTCAAGTAGTCCACGCAAATGCGCGGGCCCATCACTAGTAGCATTATGATTTTTTTTGTAAAGAATTTATAGTTATTGTGTGTTTTTTAGAATAAGTATGTTTTTAATTTTTAAATTAATTTGTGAAAGCCCAAAAATATATTTACCCAAAATATATAAAAGCCCATTAAAAAATAAAAAATTGCTGATGTTTGGCTAAAAGATTCCTTTTATAAAAAAAAGTTAGATGGAAAGAGGTTTGGCTAATTATATATATGATTTTTGAGGCAATGGAATTATTAACTATTTTTATTTAGAAATAGACTAGTAAAAACAAAAAAAATTAAAACTTCTACAAAAATCTTTACATAGCATTTTTTGAACAAGAAAAAATGAATAATTTACAAAATCTAATCTTAAGGAAAAAACGAAATTGATGATCACAATAAATAAAATGTTAACTTTAAGAATATTCCATAATGCATTACGGTTTTCCTATATTTAAATGTAAGTTTCTTATAAGATTATAAAAAAAATTGTAAAATTTGACAAAAATGTTTGTAAGATGACCCAAAAAAAAATTCTTAAAAGGAAAATCTATTAATAATAACAATCTGAATAAATGTCAATTGCATTTCAATAAATTGTGTCTTTTCAAAATTATTATTTGTGTTTTTTTATGAATTCTAATTTTAATCAAATAAATGTTATTTATGGTTGCGTCTTTTCAATTATCAAACATTGCTTCTTTTCATTTATGTCTTTTGAAGATTACTTATATTGTTCAAAACCACATAAAAAGGTCATTTGATAGTTATTCATACTATAATGGTGTATAAAAAAAGTATGTTATCTAGATGGTTTGCTCTAAATAAAGAAGAAGAAAAAGTAGAAAATCCAACATATGATCGTTTTTCAACAAAATATGTATGGAACAAAAGTTTAAAAACTTAAAAAAAAAGAGTTAAGATTACAAATCAGCTTGGGAAAATATATAATATTTACCCTTCTTATGGTGAATTATATTATCTTCGAACATTAATCAATTATTTTTAAAGAAACAAGTTTTTTGAAGATATTTTTGCATATTATTGTAAAATTCAGTGTATTTTTGAAGATACATCTACAACAAGTGGTTTAATAGAGAGTGATAATGAATGCTATGCAACAATGAAAGAAGCTTCTTTTTGGGACTACACCAAATTAGTTGTGTAATTTGTTTATCATATTAGTAAGTTATTGTGATATTACAAAGCCATTACGATTATGGAGTACATTTTGGGAATATGTTAACGAAGAAATAGTTTCCCAGGAATGCAAGTTATGTAATTTTACCGGCATGTCTATAATATACTTGTTGTTCCAAAAGAATCGAGCAAACATAATTTGCATAATATCAAAAATAATTGCAGCCAAAAATGCAAGAGTTCTAAAGAACGTGAAATGGATACATATGAAGTTAGTACGTGTGCTGGTCCAGGAGTTTATTGGCAGCCATATCGGCATCAACGAAACCTGAGTGGATGGAGAAGAAAGACGTGTTGGTACTAGTGCTGGAATTACTAAAGTACTCATCAATTGGAGTAAAAATAAGTTGCATCTTTTCAATATTGTTTTTATTTTTATTTTTTTATCTTTTCAATATTGTTATTTGTGTTTCTATGAAACCAAACTTTAATCCAATAAATGCTTATTATGGTTACATCTTTTCATCATAACTGTTATTAGAGTATGTGTCTTTTTATTATACATTATATGTCTCTTCGTTTATAACCGCTTATTTTATGAAAAGTTGTATCGTTTAATACTCATGTCCTTTCAACTCTATAAAAAAATACAAAAATTCTAAGGATCTTCATTAATTTTTTTTTTAGATGCATGTTTAGCTAAAAAGTTTATTAAACTAAAATGAGGAGTGACATGAAATAATAAAAAAAAATATTACTTATTAATTGAGCAGCCAGTTTTTATTGTTAAATATGTTTATATAAATTTTCTATTTCCATTTTTAAGGTATATTTTTTTTACTTATTAACTATAGTATTCATTATGTAAGTTTCGAATAATATAAAAATATTTTGGAAAAAAATTGTTTTATTTTTGTGCTTGTGAATTATAAATTTTAACTATACAATCTTAGAAAATTTATCGGATGATCATATTTTTTTATCTTCATTTTTTTTAATACACTTTCACTTATAACCATTTTTCATAAATTTTATAACATTTTTTGGAAACCTGTGTGCTTTTTTACAGTTATAATCATAATAATTTTTTGGAGCTGATATATATGTATAAATTATAAATAAATTTTAGAGATAAAAAATATTTATTAAAAATGAGTTTCCGCGCGAAAGCGCGGATTCTATACCTAGTTACTACATAATAACAATAGAAAAAAAGGAAAAAAAAAAGATGATCAAAATCTATATCTTATATAATAAAGTAAGGTTTTTTTCAGAAGAGCTTTGATATGCTGCCACGTGGTATTTCAGAATTTGACATGTGTCATGCTTTTATTATACATACTAGATTTTTAATCCGCGCTATGCGCGGATCTATGTTAATAATTTGGTTTATTTTGGATTAATAAATTAGCAAACTCATAAAGGATTTACAGAAATGATCTTTTATAAAATAAATTGTATATAAAATACGATGTGTTGTTTTTTCCTATTGTATTTGTTTATAAGATAATAAAATTTGTTAATTAAAAAAATAATAAATCAATAAATGTTTACCCAATTACATAGCTAATTTATTTTAAATACTAATATGTTTTATCAATACGTTTGAATTATATGTTATGTGTGTATAAATATGAATATACAAAAATTGTTTGACATTTAAAAAAAAACTTAAGCTTTTTTAATAGATACTTATATTGAATCTTTTCAACATATTTTCTTTTTTGTTTTGTTAAAAATCGGATAACGCCGACAATATAAAAAACATTGGTCTTTTAGTTCCTAATATGCATATTTAGATTTTTTACAATTGTATTTGTGACAATTGACGAAATGATTGAGATTTCGTGAACAACGAAAAGCTGATATTGCTTTGTTAGGAAGTTACAATGATTATGTAAGGCAATATTTTGCTTCTCCATTTGATCTTCCACAAGTTTTATATTATACTGTAGTCACTTTGTTTCATATTATAAATAGTTTTACAAATATATTTTTGTTTCAAAATATAAGTTGCTTTAATTTTCTTTACAACTTTTACTTTTATTGACGTGTAACCAATTACATTCTACAACTTTTTATGATTTTTTGAAATATATTTAACATATTTATTAAATAATTATTTTTAAACAAAAAGTAATCTTCTTAATTTTACCAAAACCACTTATATTATGAAAATAGGGAGTATCATTCTATATTTGTATCATTCATATGAGTTTTATTTGTAACATGTTATTAGATGATTTTTTTTCAAAGTTTTATGAAGGTATGTAGTCTTCAAATAATTTATCATTGTACTAACTTATACTTTCTCTATATTTTTTTCTTCTTCTTCTCCACTTCTCATGTTTTTCTCTTTCTTTTCGTCATTGTTTTTGTCATTCGTCTTCTTAATTTTTTATTTTTGATTTTTATTAGTCTTTGTCTACATTTTCTTTTTCGTCTTTTCCGACTTTTTCCTTATCGTCTTATTCTCTTTTCTCTTCTTTATCTTTAACTTTTTTCTCATCGTTTTTATTTTTTATCGGCTTTGTCTTTGTCTTCTTTTTCTTCTTCTAATTGGCGAATAAAAAGAAAGAGAAACTGTGAATGTTAAGTATAATCATAACAAATTTTCTTTACCTATTTCCTAATGTTTAATCTAAAATTATACTATCCCTTCAGAATAGCTTAAACCTTTATTTTTAATAACATCTCTATAAATGTATCTTTCCATTTTTAATGTATATTTATTTTAAATTTAAAAATTATATCTATTTAGAAATTTAAAATTCAAGTAACTTGAAAAATATTAAATGGCAACTTCCTTGAGACCATAAGATTTTTTTCAATATAACATGCTTGTATTTTTGACACATTATTTAAATAACAAATTAGAAATTTTGAAAATATCTTAATCTCTGAATTGTTTTTTTTAGTTGCTAAAACAAAGAAAAAAATAAAAATAAACATTTGTGCTAGTGAGCGATACATTGTTTCTTCATAAGCTTTGTTTAAATATTTAGAGTAACAATCACCAACAATGGTGATAAGATACCTACAACCAATGTCGTTTCCTCTGACCATCTCACCAATCTCTCTGACCAAATATTAATATATTTTTAAGACATAATTTTTATTTTATATTGTTAAATATTATTTTCATATTTTCTACTCTTAATATTGATTTCCATTTAATTTTGACATATACTATTTATTGTTGGTATTAACGTTTTCTTAAGATTTAATATCTTTTTTATTTTTTGTAAGTTAATTTTTTATGTTAATTTTCTAAAATTTTGCATAGAGTCCCAAAGATTTTGATCAAGAAATAATGAAAAAAAGTTTCAGTAGTACATATAAAGCCACTAAACATGGTCAGCAAGACTATCATAGATCATACTTGTAATCTTTCTATATATGTTCAACTTCTAAAAATATACGCAATATTATTCTGAAAATTCACAAATACACTACTTCGAGATACTTAATAAATGGTATATCATACGTGGATTCATCCATCTATGGTCATTCACCAGAATTGCAAAGAAAACAAACGAATCATAATTTTTATCAAACATTAATGGGTTGTATAACTCTTTCATCAACACCATTCGTACTTCACAATCTTCAAGAATATATTCCAGAACTAAAACAATTGTTAAACCTCATTCAGAAGTTATTAACCCTAATAACAGTGGTTTGACAAGCAAAACACAAAAATCAAAACTATGAACCTAAAGTGGATGTAGCTTATTGCGACAAAAATGCAAATCTAATCTCTTAAAAAGTCTAGACGAAAAAATAAGATCTTTTTTTAAATTAGGCTTTTGCTATTAATTTCTGTTGTATTTTGAAAAATATGATTTTGATATTTAAAAAAATAATAAAGAAAATACTGACATTTGTAATATACAATAGCGCGGATTAACACTATTAAATATGATTTTGATATTTAAAATAATAATAAAAAATACTGACATTTTTAATATATACTTAGCCTAAGTATCAAGTTAAATTCATTTTTGATTTTTTTAATTAAGTATTTTACCTTAATTTTCATTTTATTTTGTGAAATACGATTTTCATATTTTGTATATTCTTAATATTGATTTCTATTTAATTTTAACACATACTATTTTTTGTAGGTATTAATATTTTTTAAGACATGTTAGTTAGTTTTTTATGTTAATTCTCCAAAATTTAGTATAGATATTAAGTTAATTTAATTTTTTGATGATTTTTGATTTTTAATTAATTTTTTAACCCTAAATTTCATTTTATATTGTTAAAATCGATTTTTATATTTTTATTTTAATATTGATTTCTATTTTCTTAATATTGACATATACTATTTATTGTTGGTATTAACATTTCCTTAAGATTTACCATCCTTTTTATTTTTTTTGTTAGTTAGTTTTTATGTTAATTTTCTAAAATTTAGCTTAGATATTAAGTTATGTTCCATTTTTTGGTCTGTTTTTTTTTATTTTCATTTTATTTTTTGAAATATGATTTTCATATTTTTTTTATTCTTAATATTGATTTCTATCTAGTTTTAGCATATACTATTTTTTGTAGGTATTAATATATTTTTAAGACATAATTTTTATTTTATATTATTAAATATTATTTTCATATTTTCTACTCTTAATATTGATTTCCATTTTATTTTGACATATACTAGTTATTTTTGGTATTAACGCTTTCTTAAGATTTAATATCTTTTTTATTTTGTGTAAGTTAGTTTTTATGTTAATTTTCTAAAATTTTGCATAGATATCAAGTTATTTTCCTTTTTTTGCTCTGTTTTTTGTTTTTTTAAATTTAAGATCATATTTATTATTTTATGTTTAATAATATGATGATTTGGACCAATAAAAATTGTTAATCATATTTAACATTTTTGTGTTTAATGAAAACGCTGATTTGGACCAATGATATCGAGTTTCTTCGTCCTATGTGGACGCTCTCAATGGCATAATGCATCAACTTTTATATATTTTTTTAAATTATACTTTTGCTATTTATTTCTTTTGTATTTTGAAAAATATGATTTTGATATATAAAAAATTAATAAAAATATACTGACATTTATAATATACAATAGCGCGGATTAACACTATTAAATATGATTTTTATATTTAAAAAAATAATAAAAAATACTGACATTTTTAATATATACTTAGCCTAGATATCAAGTTAAATTCATTTTTTTATTTTTTAATTAGGTATTTTACTTTAATTTTCATTTTATTTTGTGAAATACGATTTTCATATTTTTTATATTCTTAATATTGATTTCTATTTAATTTTAACATATACTATTTTTTGTAGGTATTAATATTTTTTAAGACATAATTTCCTATTTATTTTTGTAATTTAGTTTTTTATGTTAATTCTCCAAAATATAGTATAGATATTAAGTTAATTTAATTTTTTGATTATTTTTGATTTTTAATTAATTTTGTAACCCTAAATTTCATTTTATATTGTTAAAATCGATTTTTATATTTTTATTTTAATATTGATTTCTATTTTCTTTATATTGACATATACTATTTATTGTTGGTATTAACATTTCCTTAAGATTTGCCATCCTTTTTATTTTTTTGTTAGTTAGTTTTTATGTTAATTTTCTAAAATTTAGCTTAGATATTAAGTTATGTTCCATTTTTTGGTCTGTTTTTTGTTTATTTTCATTTTATTTTGTGAAATACGATTTTCATATTTTTTTATTTTTTATATTGATTTCTATCTAGTTTTAGCATATACTATTTTTTGTAGGTATTAATATATTTTTAAGACATAATTTTTATTTTATATTGTTAAATATTATTTTCATATTTTCTACTCTTAATATTGATTTCCATTTAATTTTGACATATACTATTTATTGTTGGTATTAACGTTTTCTTAAGATTTAATATCTTTTTTATTTTTTTGTAAGTTAGTTTTTTATGTTAATTTTCTAAAATTTTGCATAGATATCAAGTTATTTTCTTTTTTTGGTCTGTTTTTTGTTTTTTAAATTGAAGATCATATTTATTATTTTATGTCTAATAATATGATGATTTAGACCAATAAAAATTGTTAATCATATTTAACATTTTTGTGTTTAATGAAAACGCTGATTTGGACCAATGATATCGAGTTTTTTCGTCCTATGTGGATGCCCTCAATGGCATAATGCATCAACTTTTATATAGTATAGATTTACATTTGAAAGAAATATGTATAATTTGAAGTCACAAATTCCACCCCAAATGTATTTCAAATTGGTTATACTACGAAACAATATGTTCTTATTGTCGAAGAGAAATAATTTGATATTTTATATGCTTACGATGAATAAAAAAAATTCTCATCCACTATAGATATTATTATTCCACCAATCTTTCAATACAAAATTAAAAAACTACATGATATTCACAAATTAGAAATTAATAATTACCGACAAACTTTTACAAAAAATACTATAAAATAAATTATAAAATTAAAACATTTAAACTATCACAAATCCGCACAACGGACCTTCTCCTAGTATAAACATAAGTGAATGAGCTTTATTTTTCAATCAATATCGTTTTCTCTTTTCACAGTTCAGAAAATATTCACATAGCTAAAATATGGATACACAATTGAGGTTACCTCCATATGATCCATGGGTTGTGAAAAAGATTTTAACAAATTCTGTGACTATTTATGGTTCTTCTCTTCATCTACCTACAAACGAATTTGTAGGCTCTATAATACCGCAGATGGAAGTTGCAACTTGAAGTGGGAAACGAGGTTGAAGTGAAAATCCATATTATAGAGGAAGGTCCTGGAGCTGCTGATTACACAGTAACGCTGGTCTGCCGCGATGGGGTATACATGTTTACGAGAGGATGGAGCGATATCGTTATAGCAATTATGATTAATAATAATTAAATGAAAGAGCTTTTCTAACATTTATTTATTTATTTAGGGGTTTTAATTTACTAGAATATTTTTTATTTTTATGTGGGGTTTTATTTTTATGTGGGTTTTATGAATCTAATTATGATTAATAATAATTAAATGAATTTTTTTTTTAATTTTAAATTTTAGTGTAGTATTCACTTTTCTTTTTGTTTACACAATTGAAGATTCACAAAAAAAAAATAGAAATTTGTTGGAATCATCATTGACGCAAAATCTTATTTCTCGAATGTCAAGTTAACCGACTGGTCTCTCTCAAACTAAACTTGATATAAATTTGATCGAATCATTGAGTTAGGTTGAGAGCTCTCTGAGCTTCTCGCTCGGTCCATATGATTGCGTGCATTACAAGAAAGAAGAATGTGTTGGAACCTTCCGTTACAACCGGAGGATATCGCGTAAAGTCGCCTAGGAGATGTTTTGTTCTGGAACATTCACATGTATCCTTGAGAGTTGATCACATCCAAATTCAATGACACACATAGACGCGAGTGATCGAACCACTAGCTAACAAAGCCAACATTGTAGCTACACCAGAGCCGAGTGAATATTTAGCAAAAGTCAGAGACCGTCTTACCAAGACCCTGCACAGTAAACAAAATGGAATTTGAGGGAAACGCAGTAAGACTTTAGCAGAAAAGAATTACGATTAAAAGTAACCTGAATCAGGGCGCACTTCTAGTTTCCTTGTGAAACATCCATGCCAATGCAATTTTCTGAGAAACAACAACACGTGTTTAGTACATGATGCAGCATCATAATACCTTCACCTACAAGCAACTGATTTCTTTTTGAAATATTTCCTTTTCTTTCTTTGATTTTCTTTTCTTAGATTTTCTATTTTTAAGAGATTTACGTTATTTTAAACCGTCTCTAAAGACCTATATAAGGAGTTGTAAGTTGGCTTTAATATGCAGTTTTGGAAAGATAATAAACTAGAGTTTTCTCTAAAGCCTTGTGTTGATTCGATTATGTCATCAATTCAAGAGCCTTGTGTTGATTTGATTAAGTTCATCAACCCAAGAAGTCAGGTCTCTAGAGATTTATCATAAATCCCTAGATTGAGCTGAATTACCAAACCCTACGCTGCGCCAGGTTGGTATCAGAGCTTTGCTACGCTCCTCGAAATTTTTCCTTTCAACATGGCGAGACCTCGTCGAGTACCTGTTCGAACTGAAGCAGAAATCACCCGTGATGCAATCGCTGAACTTCAAGCCCAGATGCAAACCATCACCGCCGCCCTTCAAAACCTCAACGCTCAGCGCAACGCCCCACCCCCTCCTGCTGATCACCCCGCCGACGTTCAAGCTGACGAAACCGATGGGGAAGACGATGGAGATAGGAACCTGTTCGCTGGAAATCCTTTTGCTCCTCTTCGTAATGACCGCGAACTTGCTCGTGATGCTGGTCCAGGAATTGATGCAAATTTCCACTGGGAAACTGGATTTAAAACAGAGATTCCGGAATTTCATGGCAATTCCTCGGCAGAGGAACTTCTCGATTGGATCGTCACTGTTGAAGAAATCCTCGAATTCAAAAGAGCACCAATGGACCGTTGTGTTCCTGTTCTCACGATGCGATTTCGCAACCGAGCTGCCGCCTGGTGGTTACAATTGAAGTCCACTCGAGCTCGTCTAGGGAAGCCTAAAATCATGTCATGGGAGAAGTTGAAGTCGAAGCTCAAGAAAACATTCTTACCGTATAATTACGATCAGATCATGTTCCAGCGTCTTCATCACATACGCCAAGGTACACGTTTTGTGGCGGAGTACTCGACTGAATTTTTCTTGCTGCTTACTCGCGTTGACATTCAAGATTCCGAACGTCAACTAGTTGCTCGATTCACTGCCGGTCTTCGTCAACAAATCCAGCACACTATCAACCTGTTTAATCCACTAACCTTATCAGAAGCTCATCAACAATCACTCACCATTGAATCTCAAACAAAAAGCAATTACTCGTGGTCTGCCTCTCGTACTATCTGACCTGTTCAGTAACAACAGTCTACAAATCCATCCGATGATTCGCTTCCGCAACAAGCTGAAACTTCCCTCGTACCTTTTGTGGATAAGACAACAACTCGACCATCGTCATTGCGATGTTTTGCTTGTGGTGAGGTCGGACATCGTCAAGCCAATTGTCCAAAAAGAAATCGTAGGGGACTGCTTCTTGATGCCGCTGGCAACGATATAGAGGTCATCTACGATGAAGAAATTACATAAACTCTTGATGAAACAGAGGACCTTGTTGCAGACACCGGTCCTTGTTTGATGATGCGACGTTTTTGCCTTGCTCCACGCCATATTGATGACAATCCACAACGTCATAATCTGTTCCACTCGAAGTGTACCATTGCAGGCAAGGTTTGCAAGTTTATTATTGACTCGGGAAGTAGTGAAAATGTGGTGGCAGAGAACGTTGTCTACAAACTTAATCTGACAATGGAACTTCATCCGTATCCATATAAACTCGCATGGTTAGACAAGAAGACAGATTTGACCATTACTCGGCGTGCTCTCATATTTTATTCAGTTGGTGGCACATTCCGAGATCAAATTTATTGTGATGTAGCACCGATGGACGCTTGTCATCTTCTCTTAGGACGCCCGTGGTTATTTGATCATCGAGTACAACACGATGGTTATCACAATACCTATAGCTTCCGTTTCAACGATAAAAACTTCACACTGCAACCCTCGTTGCCTGAGAAACAGAGTTTACCTTCCTCACCGGTCCTCATTCTCCAACGCAAACCATTTGAGCAAGAGATGCGTGAAGAGGGACGTGTTCTGATCCTGTTAAACTCTCCAGTAAACACGTCTTTCCCTCAAATCCCGGATAGCTTTAAAGGCTTGTTGACCAAGTTTCAGGACGTCTTCCCCGACGAGTTACCAACGGGCCTTCCTCCTTTACGAGATATTCAACACCGCATTGATCTAGTTCCAGATGCTATCCTACCTAATCGAGCTCATTACCGTATGAGTCCAAGTGAGCATGAAGAACTGCGACGTCAAGTTGAGGATCTCGTAGCGAAAGGATACTTGCGCGAGAGCTTGTGTCCATGTGCAGTTCCAGCTTTGCTCATACCAAAAAAAGATGGATCATGGAGAATGTGTGTCGATAGTCGTGCTATAAATAAGATTACGGTCCGCTATAGGTTTCCAATACCGCGTCTTGATGATCTATTAGACCAAATTGGTGCTGCAACAACCTTTTCTAAGCTTGATCTTCGCAGTGGATACCATTAGATACGTATTCAACCAGGTGACGAGTGGAAGACAGCATTCAAAACCAGAGAAGGGCTTTTTGAATGGCTTGTTATGCCTTTCGGGCTTTCCAATGCACCTAGTACCTTCATGCGGGTTATGAATCAGTCTCTTCGGCCGTTTATCGGTAAATTTGTGGTTGTATACTTTGATGATATTCTGATATTCAGTAAGTCGTTAGCAGAGCATCTAGAACACCTGGAAGCCGTTCTTCTTATCCTTCGTCGTGATCAATTCTATGCTACGATGAAGAAGTGTGAGTTCGGCTCTCCTAAAGTCCACTTTCTCGGGTACATTGTTTTCGCATAAGGACTCGCCGTCGATCCTAGTAAAGTGGATGCAATTAAAACATGGCCAACTCCGTCTACATTGTCTGAGACACGAAGCTTTCATGGTCTAGCATCTTTTTATCGAAGATTTGTGCCACAGTTTAGCAGTTTAATGGCGTCTATCACAGATTGTATTCGTCGGGATGGTGTCTTTACGTGGACTCCTGACGCAGCCACCGCATTTGAGATCATCAAATCAAAGTTGATTTCAGCTCCTATACTAGCTCTCCCAGATTTTACCCAGGTCTTTGAGCTCCATTGTGATGCTTCTAAGTTGGGCATCGATGCTGTCTTGAGTCAGCGTAACCGGCCTATTGCCTTCTTCAGTGAAAAGCTGGCAGGAGCTCGTTTGCGTTATAGTACTTATGATGTGGAATTTTATGTCGTGGTTCAAGCAATCAAACACTGGAGACATTATCTTTTTCATAAAGAATTCGTTCTCTATACAGATCACGATGCGCTAAAACACTTGAGTAGTCAAGATAAGGTCTCGGCTCGTCATGCCGCGTGGGTGTCTTATTTACAACAGTTTACTTTTGTTATCAAGCACACGTCGGGTATCTCCAATCGAGTTGCAGACGCTCTAAGCCGTCGCCGTTCCTTGCTGGGTGTTCTTCATGTTTCAGTTCCCGGATTTGCATCTTTTTCTGACTTATACGAGTCTGATGAATATTTTGGTCGGATTCTTCTTGATATTCAGAATGGCATATCGCGTGACTTCACTCTCCATGATGGGTTTATATTCCGTGGCGACCGTCTCTGTGTTCCGGATTGCACCCTCCGTCTCCAACTTATCGCTGAAACACATAATGAGGGTCATATAGGACGTGACAGAACATTGCATTTGATCTCTGCGTCATATTTCTGGCCGGCCCTCAGACGCGATGTTGAGCGTTTTGTTGAGAGGTGCACGACCTGTCAAACGTCGAAAGGACATGCCACAAATGCTGGTCTCTACATGCCGTTACCTATACCAACGCAACCATGGTCTGACATCAGTATGGATTTCATTATGGGTCTTCCTCGTACACAAAAAGGGTTTGATTCAATTTTTGTTATCGTGGATCGATTCTCAAAGATGGCGCACTTTGTTCCCTGCAAAAAAACGACAGATGCAGTTCAAGTCGCAACACTCTTCTTCCGTGAGGTTTATAGACTTCATGGCTTACCTACTTCTATTGTCTCAGACCGTGATTCTCGGTTCTTAGGACACTTTTGGCGGTCCTTATGGAAGCAGCTCGGCACTAGTCTTGACATGAGTTCGGCGTATCATCCTCAAATGGACGGTCAGACAGAGGTGACTAATAGATCATTGGGAAACTTGCTTCGTTGCCTTGTGGGTGATTCTATTAAAACTTGGGATTCGAAGCTACCTCAGGCGGAGTTTGCTCATAATCATTCACTTAATCGAAGTTCAGGGTTCAGTCCGTTTCAGGTTGTGTATGGTCTTCTTCCCCGTGGCCCTTTGGATTTAACTACTCTTCCCGACCGTACGCGTCTTCATGGTGTGGCTGATGATTTTCTCGACAACATTCACAAGATTCATACGCAGGTTATTACCAATCTCGAGTCGTCCTCGTCAAAATACAAAGCTGCGACTGATTCTCGGCGCCGTCGTGTCATTTTCAACGAAGGTGATTTTGTTTGGGCATTTCTCACAAAAGATTGAATGCCTGCTCATGCTTACAACAAACTCAAGGCAAAGAAGATAGGTCCTCTCAAGGTGTTGGAGCGAATAAATGATAATGCATATCGTTTACAACTTCCAGCAAACATCAACACCTCAGATGTCTTTAATGTTCGCTATCTCTCGCGTTTTGTTCCTCCGGACCCAGCTCCAGATTCGAGGTCGAATCCTTCTAACCCCGGTGGACCTGATGCAGCATCATAATACCTTCACCTTCAAGCAACTGATTTCCTTTTGAAATATTTCCTTTTCTTTCTTTGATTTCCTTTTCTTAGATTTTCTATTTTTAAGAGATTTAGGTTATTTTAAACCGTCTCTAAAGACCTATATAAGGAGTTGTAAGTTGGCTTTAATATGCAGTTTTGGAAAGATAATAAACTAAAGTTTTCTCTAAAGCCTTGTGTTGATTCGATTCTGTCATCAATTCAAGAGCCTTGTGTTGATTTGATTAAGTTTATCAACCCAAGAAGTCAGATCTCTAGAGATTTATCCTAAATCCCTAGATTGAGCTGAATTAGCAAACCCTACGCTGCGCCAGTACACAAGACCATTCTGAACTAAAAAAATACCGGATGCTTCATAAGGGGAACTGAAAGAAGACCGGGAGGTAAATCGATCTCGGACCAGCATTGGCAGTTCAAGTGTTGTGTCTTTCCTTAGTCACTATATTTACAAACTGGGAGAAAGAGGTAAAAACCATTTTTAACCGTTGGGTTCAGCTATGACAAACTGGGATCGAAACTGTGCCCTAATGTGAGTCTGTTTTCTTCTTTTGTACGAAATAGGCAAAGAAAGCAACAAACAGAGTCGGGTCTTCCGATGACAAAGATGGTAACGTCGAATGAATAAAATGACTAATGAGTATTTTGGTCTTTGTTGATTCACTTGCGCTTTTTAATTTTCGTGTTTGTTTATCGACTCGCTCTACCTAATTTCCAATGAAGATCTATCAAAACTACTTGAGAATGTTTTTTTTTTTTTTTCTGGAATGTTTCAATTTCAAACACCGTCGTCTACGAATATAATAGTATTTTCTAGTGTCATCCCGGGTCTTAGAAAAAAACATTTCTAATACTACAACACTGATCCACGGGAGCTTTGACAAATAGATATTAAATAAATACATGTTTAATAATAATAAAAAAAATATTTACTGAATTTGCCTGTATATGTGGATGGAAATGAGAAACAAAACTCTTTTGTCCCATTGAGCCTTGTAACTTCTCAGAAACAAAACAAAAACCTCAGATAACATAAAACGTGTTAAAAAGAAGAAGAGAAAAGAGACGTGCCTCTCAAGAGACCATTACTAATACCTAGTACTCTTCAACCTCCCCCACCACTTCAGCTTCACCTTCTCCACTGAACCACCTGTTTCTTCATTCCCAAGTTTGCTTAGTATCAGTTTCGTTTCCCTTAGTCTCCCTCCATAATCCTTCTTCCATGTCTCAAACATCTGTTTCAGTCTTCTTAGCTCCCTCTCCGGATTCAAGTTTGCTTCCACCTGACCAGATTTCACTTCCATCAAGAACTTTGTGTCATCACCAAACACCTGAGCTCTTTGTCCGAACTCTTCTGCTAACCGGCTTATCACGCTTAAACCCACACCTACACTTCTTGTCCTGCCATGGCTCCTGAAATCGCCACTTCCTGATAAATCCGTTGCATCGCTAGCGTTCACCGACGCGTCCGAGTTTCTCGCTGAGTCCTCGACCTCTAGGCTTTTCTTTGCGATGGAAAGACTGGATTGCAAAGACCTCATTTGCTTTTGCCAAATTTCTTCCATGGATTTCATCTTCGTTTCATATTCAGACCACCGGTTATCGTACTGCTGGAGTCTTTGTCGGAGAATATCGTTCTCCTCTTCTTTCTCACGAAGAGCAGCTTCGCTTTTCAGAACCCTGCGCTGAAGTTCGGAAAGTACTGATGCCTTCACTAGCACCTCGTCTGACTCATTTCTCTGTGAAAAGAATCAGTTTATGAGTCAAGCAATGTTCATCTTTAGTCAGATGCAAGAAAATAATGTTAAATTTGTAAGGACCTTGGTGCCTCCAGATTTTAGCCAACCAATATCCCCAGCGCATCTTCTAACCAGCTCGCCACGAATTGCTGCAAGAACAATAAACATTTCAGTAAATTCTTGAAGCTTTTGATTTCGAATACGTCATGGCATTTCAAGGTTTGTTACTTTGTTTCAGTCATGTTATTTGATTAACCCTTTTACCTGATTGAATTACAACAGATGCATCAACCGTAGCTTTATACTGTCTCTTAGCAATGCTTCTTTTAACATGGCTTTGTATATCAGCAGAAGCTCGATGCCTCCGTAGTAACTCCGCGTATTCCGTTCTTACCTTTTCTCCACGAACAACTGAAACAAAAGGCATGTATAAAGAAGCCGTCGCTCAATCTAATCTGAAGACATTTTTACTATAACGAGATAACAGATACAAATCAATGTGAAAAGGGGCAATACATGACTGAAGAACAGTAACTCCTCTTTTAAGCCCTTTTAGACGACAGCGTGCTTGATGCCCTCTAAAATAGCTTTGGAGACGTAAAATGCCATGAAGAGTGCGATTCCTTGTATCTTCAAGGACCCCAATCTGTAATGGTGAAGCGAAAATGAAGTAAGTCTATCATTTCTGGCACCTTCTAGAGAAAGTCAAGACATCAGACGACTAGCTATAGCCATAGTACCTGGCCTGTTCTGAAAAACAATTTTGTGTAGCCGACTTGATACATCTCTGGCAAGATATTGAATTGATGAAGAATTGCAACCGACACACTTAAAGGATCTTTTGCTGCAATGCTCTCTAGCAGAAGAAAACCATACCTATAGTATGACAAGAAATACAACATGAACGACCATTCAACATTATTGCAACGAAAGAAGAGAGGGCTTGCAAAACCATGAAACTGCCATTACTGAATACTGATGGAGTTGTTACCTTCGGGCAAATTTCTGATGAGACATTCTCGTAGGAAATCCAGACCGGGAAATTCGAACCACCTCTAAGACACCACAACATCTAAGCTGCTGTAAGACAAGCCCTTGCTCATACAACCCGGGAGACTGAACATTGTTTGGCTTTATGCAGCGAATGAAATGTGGGGTAGTGTTCCCTAGCCGTTGCATCAATTGGAAAAGTTGACTCTGCAAAAAATATCCAGGCATGGTCATTAATCAGAGATTATAAGATGATGAGATATTTCCTCCTAAAGTAAGCAGAAGTTACTTGGATAAGAAAGGGGCATCTAATGTTAATGAGATGAAGACCGCAATGAGAAAATCACAACAAGCTCGACAAGCTTTGAAAGTTGAAGAGCAGAAATAGAAGCAAGCTGTGTTTAAGGCAAAAGTGCCCTACCTTAAACTTAGTTGCTACACTCAGTCGCTGGGAATCAGCTCCACCTGCTTTGTATAAAGGACCAACAACAGGTTTGTCAGAGTGAATGAGCATACTAGAAGCAAACGCTTGGGGAAGGTGGCAAGAGCAAGATGACAAAAGTTGAATAGAATCCGAATGCAGCAAATCCCGGTTCTTCTCTAGAAATCCAGTCGTCTCATATGTAACCTGAATTGGAAAAGAAAGTCAAGATTAAAATCACTGACGAAGACTAGGTTCCTGTTTCAGTTTAGATTTCTAAAACCTCAAAAATGGCGCCACTGAGTTTGCTAAAGCTATTACCTCTCCAGCATAGTGGGCTACCGTGAAACCCTTTCCTCGATCACCTCTAAAACAGGAATTAGCATTCAGATGTTCCTTAAGTTTGTTGGCAAGTGTCAAATCTGTGCCATTCGGAAATGTGGATTCCTCATCCAGAAGTGAGAGCAGACCTAATGGTTTCTGCACGGAAGTGATACTTACTTGTCTTAGAACTTGGAAGACAGACTTTGGAGTAAATAATAAATATGTTCCAACACAACATATCTACATAATTGCTATGCAGCTTGATGATGGGAAGTAATCGCCAAAATGTTAATGTATCATACTGAGTACAGATAGTAGCATATGATGGTAGCTGGCTCTAGATGAGATTACTTATCACATTACCTTTTCAAAGAGACTGAGACAATTTTGGTTGTCCTCAAAATCAACCCTTGTCCAGTCAATGCCATCCTGGATATATTCCTGGAAGAGCAGACAGAAATATTAAGCCAGCAGAACTCAATAGATTGTCGGTCATGTGAATGCTCTGCCTATATATACTACGAGAACCCATAGCAGAAAGAGAAAACTTTACCTCTTGCTCCAGCTTGAATAGATGACGATTAAAGTGTTGCTGCAATCTCTCATTTGCATAATTTATACAGAACTGCTCAAAACTATTCTTCTGCAACATGTATAATAGTTATTCAGAAAACCAAATTCACATTGGTACAAAATGTAAAGCAGAAGATGCATACATGAAACCATTTTTCTGTAAAATCTATCCCCCAATTTTTTCTCATCATGCAATGTGGATACAACCACAAGTTGAGCTTTTAGAAAGATAAGGCCAGAAATCCTCTATAGAGAAAATATGTGAAATAGTTCCTACGCGTATATTACCAAGCTTCTGATGGCAGTTTCATCCTAAGCGATCCTTAAATGTATTTCACTATCTGAATGAGTTCCCCCAGGTCCTCACTAATATTTCTCAAAAAGCTTCCAAGGTTTTCATGATTTATTAATGTTCAACTTTGATCTGAATATCTAGCGTGCAGATAGCTTATGTAAGTTAGTACAGGCAAAAGCAAAGAGAGACTAAAAAGAAGCATACATTGAATGATTCAAAGCCATAGATATCAAGAATGCTGATGGATCTGCCAGTTCTTCTCTTTCCCACCGCAAGAGATTTGTTTATCTGTTCAACCAGCCAGTCAAATAGGCAGGCATAGATTGACTTTGCTAAAGCATCTCTTGCGTCAATGGCCTGAAAGCAAATCAGAAAGAATTTCAGCACAAGGAAAATAAAGAAAAAGTCATTATCTAAGAAATACTCGGGTACTGCAAGGCTTGATGCCAAATAAATAAGAAGCATAGATCATGATTACAGAGTGGAAAACCAACTCTACTCAGAATACAATTACGCACAAAAAAGTTAAATGCAAGCGATTCTTTGTAAAAGTCCTACCTGCGATAGTGTTAGCTTCTGTACAATAGTATCATTTCCGACTCTCATATTACGCTTCGATAGAGCTAGCTGAAGCTCATTGATACTGCACCCAATCAATTTAGCAACAGTTGACAAACCTGAAAGAAAAAGAAAAACAAATACAAATGCAGCACTTAAGTTAGCCACAAATACTAAGCAGCAAACATGAAATAACCAAAACCCTTCTCCAAGAGAATGAAACAAGAAAAAAAAATATATAGATGTGACATTTCGCAAACAATATACAGAAAATCAGAATAAAAAAGAGCAACTATCCGTATTTAAGACTGAAGCGCCTTACTTTCATCTGGTTCAGGTTCAACGTGATTTTCATTGTCAATAATGTTGAAAGAAACATTTCCCAGCCATAATACCGCTGCAAGCATTGCAAATACACTTTCTTGATCGTCTTTACTAACGTGCACAATATCTAAAGCTTCCTGCAGTTTTCAATCAAAAAATCGAATTTATAAATGTCTGAAATATACAGAGAAGGGAAAAAATAAATTTTTGACTGTATATGATGATGGAGTTTACCTTTACGGCGTGAAAACGCTCTGCGTCATCAACTCCTTTTATTGAATAGCAATTGCTCTGTCTCAAGTATTTATACTCTTTGGCGCTTGTCAAATTTAGCTTCTCTGAATTAACAATGAGTGGAATAAAAAGTCTGATATGCAATATAGTTCAATATCTGTAGAGTTATAAATCACGAAAAAAAGACTTGCAAGGAAGGCAACCGAAGAATTATGTTTAAGAGTTGCTATAAGCTCTTGTTAAGATTGAAACTTTCAAATCATACCTCTAAGCGTAGGTGAAGCCCCAGCACAAAGTTGATAAAATATATGATATGACCTTTCTCCTTCCGCACATTGAACCACTCTAGACTATTAAAATGGTGTCAGAATAAAAAGAAAGCATGCCAGAGTTACCAAACCATATTTCAACATGAAAGAATTCGAAGCAGCGAATGTAATATAAATGAACTTACCTTCTCTAGTAAAACTGCAAAATTGGGAAAAAATGCTAAATCAGCATTTGTAGAGGAAAAGTAACAAACAATGTGAAGCAGCAACTACAAGGTGTGTATGCTTACATGTTTGAATTTTAGCACCGGAAATCTTTCCCGTTTCACTAAAATGAATCTCTATCAGCTTCCCCTGTCAAATTTGACATCAAAGAAATATTATGAGACAAACAAAACCCCCAAAGCTTTCAAAGACACAGTGTAAAAGAAAAAGGGTATGCAGAAGGCATAATGGGGACTGGGGGGCTTACGAAACGACTAGAGTTATCGTTTCTCAACGTTTTTGCATTTCCAAATGCTTCCAAGATGGGATTAGTCTTTAGTATCTCATATTCGATCCCACTTCCACCTCCAAGAGCAGCCAAGTATTGCATTGCTATCTTTGCTGTCTCAGTTTTCCCTGCTCCACTCTCTCCACTGGATAAAATGAAATCTTTGTGATGAGAAAACACTTCAAAACGCACCAAGATTTACCACAGAGACATAGAAGTGTGCAAAAATATTAATACTCCACGAGCGAATATAGACTCTCTTAAAAAAGATAAGGAGGGAATTTTTGACTAACCTGATAATGATAGATTGGTTAACTTCATCTGGAATGGACACCGAAAAAGATTAGAATGAGATAATAGAGTGCAATACCTCAAACAATTAGCAGATTAAGAAACATAATCCCACCTCGTATCATTTCACGGATTGCTGTATCTGCAATAGCATAGACATGAGGGCTCTCATTTGATCTATTCCTGTATGCTGCAATGTTTCGATTCCCGTATAAAGGAACCTCCTTGAAGGGATTCACAGCCACCAGAACAGGCCCTGCTTTTGTCTAGCACCGTAATAGGAAAACTCAGAAAAGCAATGATAAACGCTGTAACATGACACACAAAAGAACTGTATTAGCACAAACGGCTTACATATATCATGTCCTGGTTGTACCTATACTCAAGGTTGTACAACACTGCTGGCTCATTTAAGTAACTCAGTTGCATGAGATCGTCTACTCCATCGAGAATATCAGGATTCGCAGGTACTAGGGTCTCTGACATGACTTTAATAACCTGTTAAATCAAGTGTAGCAACAGATTCCGATCAAAAACTTGAAATAACAATCAACATCTACTTCAGGGAATTAAAAAAAAATTCAAACTTACTTTCCCCTCGGGCAGTTTAATAACAGACTCTTCTCCTGAAGTTGACAATACCTTCCCCAGCTCCCAGTTGCCGTTTGGAAGTTGGACCCAAAATTGCAACACCTGTAAATTGATTTTTTTAAAAAATTTAATTCCCTTTACCTAAGAAAAGGAATGTATAGGAACCTTAATGATACCTTTTTGCGAGCATATGCACTTGTGTCGCTCCACCTGCGATCATCACTCCGAGGCAAGGGCACAGTAGGATCTACATCACCTATTGAAGACCGTTCTCCATTTGAAATGCTTCGTACGCTATACGGTGAATCCTCATTACCACTATCCATTCCCACAACAGGATTTTCAATTCCATTGACTCCATTCTTTAAGTGACCATTTCGTGGAATAATCAAATCGGTCACACAAACACTTGAGCCAGTGGAATTCTCAAGGGGATCAGAGATTGGTGAACCAAGAAATCTGTAATCTGCCGGCATTGATTTGAGTGACTGAACAAATGGCGTTACCTTCTGAGACATTTTCCTGTAAGAGAGAGAGAGAGAGAGAGCTGTTCAGTACAGAAGAGATGAGACCAGAAAGACAAAGAACTTATTGTTTCCAACAAGCTTTTTGAGGAAGACATAGACCAAAGCTTATTAAGGAACAATAGAGGGGGACCATACTTTAAGACATAGACTAAAGTGCACTTTCAATGTCCAGTCGCTATTATAGAGTTCCACAATCGAAAAAGAAGAGATTCTAAGATTAGGCAATCTATGAAATCCTCTGAGGTGAAAATGCAGACACCTTTCTGGTTCCCCATTTTTCTAAATGAAGTAAAAGCAATGCGAGATCCAACGGATTCTCACCAAAGATCACACTAAAACAAACAAATCCAAGGCTTCTTCTTAGACAGACTATCAAAACTTTGATCTGATCTAAACACAAACCAAATTTAGACTGAATTCTGAGTCATGTCATAGAATTTGTAAAAGGAAAAGAACAAGTAGTGAGAAGACCGTTTCCACAAATAAGAAAAGATACAGATTTTTTTTTTTTTTCTAGATTTCACAAGAAACGATCAATACTAAAAGATTGGAATTTTGAAATTGATTCGATCTAGCTCATATATTTACCTTTTTAAAACTAGAAACCCAAAAGGAGAAAAGCCGCCAGTCAGCAACCACTTTAATGGAGAAGCTTCAGATTCGCAGAAATTTGAATTCCCCGACGAGATCGATCTCGAACATACGCACAAATATCCTCGCTTTCTAAATAGATTTTCGTGATTCTGAATGAAAACAATAAGGAATGAAGAATATAGAGAAGAAAAATGTCGTGGAAGTAAAAAGGAGAAAGGAAAGATATATATATAACACTTGGGGTTTAACAGTAACAATGGTGAGTGAGAAAATTTGAGAGAAAATTTGGAGAGAAATTAGGAAAAAGAAGAAGAAGAAGAAGAAGATGCAACTTTTTCTCTTCTTAGTAAAACTGTTTTCTTTCCTTTCTTTTCTTTACTTTCGATTTATATTATTTTCGGCAATTTTGATCTTAATTAGTCATTCCGACAATTTTGAATGTCTTTTTGGCCACCAACAGTGGAATTTTCAGCACATCACATGGTCAAAATCCCGGTTTTGCCCTTGATATTTTTCTTAACCGATGCTTAAGTTTTTCAAATTATGTGATCATAATGTTTAATGACGATATTTTCCTCATTAAATGTTTTTTAAAATTATGATTAAACAAGACTGTGTTAATTCGAATTTTTAAAAACTTCTTATCTTACCAATGATTAGATACACGTTATTGGGAACTATAGGAATTGTATATTTAAGTTTTACCCGTTCAAATTCAAGAGAATTTCACGTTTTTAGCATATAATATCCAATAGATTATGAATTTCAACAGCAAATTTAAGGGGTAGAACTAAAATAAATAATATAAGCATATCAAGTAAAAATAAATTATTTAGAATTGGTCCATGTTTCGATCGCATCCCCGTTTTATGTAGTCAACCATATATAATATATATAACATTACAACCTGAGAATATCTTAGCTTATATTCGTTTCAATGTGACTAAATAAAAACGTCGGCCTTATTTTTCAACAAGAATAATAATTGGTAGTTAGCTAGTATGCCGAAATAACAAACTTTTTTTGTGTGTGCCAAAATATTATTATGATCATGATAAAGAGTGATGTTTGTTTTAGTACGTTCTAGGACAACCTTGACATTTTCAGTTTGCGTTTAATCCCGTCTCCAATCCAAATTATATTATGAAGGTCAATTAAAGATTTTGGTTAGCTACTAACGATTTTTATGGTGGGGTTAAAATCACTGAAACCAACAACATAAATAAAAGTTTTGATTCGTAGTTACCGATCAACCCCAAAATTATTAATTTTAAATTACTGAAGAAAAACCAGTCTTAAAAATTTATTACAGAACAACAACCATATATGGTAAATACTTTGACAGCAAATACAGTACATATGAAAAAATATTGCAACTTTTAATCTCTCACTTTTGTAATGTAAATATATATTAAACTCCCTAAAAATAAAAGGAAGAAGTTTATGATGATACGTACAAGAGATTTAAGTGAAATCTCACTAAATGCAATATACAGATCCCTTACAGGTATTAACAAATGAATTTGTCTGCTGTAGGGCTTTCCTTCACGTTCTCTTCCAATCCAAGCAAAAAGACTTTCGCTTGTCACTGCGCAGAAACAAAACCAACAACATTGGGTTTAGCTTTATGACATAGAACAAAACATGAAGCAACTAATCACCATCTTATGCAATCAATCCCACGAGCAAGGACTAGATATGTTGTGATGGCCTTAACCGGGTCACTCCAGCCAGCTAGTCCTATAAAGGCCGGTTGAAAATGGACCTGATCCTTCGAAGCTCAGATAAAGTTTTCTGGTCCTAAGGGCCAACCGCAGTTAACAGTCACAATCCAACATAATAGACCGAGCTTAATCACCATTGCTACCATTTTACATGCCATCGATGAGTACTAATTAGAGCAAGAAAATATGCTCAAATAAATTATATATTCAGCATCAAAATTAAAAACAGAGGCAAACAAGAAGTGTTTATTCGACAAGTTAATGAGAAAATCACACGCCAAATCTAGAGCAAAAACGAAATCTTGCAATATAAAAATGGCAAGCAAAAACAAGAAACTCAAAACATAGTAACACATTACTACAATGAACATCTTCCCTTTCTAGGCCTAGGCTTCAACATCACCCAAACATAATGGCATGCATCATATATATTGAATCAGATTATAAAAAAAAAAACACGACTCTCGAGACATCCAAGACTTATGCATCACAACTAGGAGCAAGCACGACAATGATATAGCTTTAACCTACAATCTTACCATACCTAGGGAACATTTAGGTCAAGTTACAACATTCGATCGCCATCGAACTAATGAATATAGCACATATATGACACACATCCAAACAGATAACTAAATTGCAAACCGAAATTTCCAACTATTAGCTGCAACAACTCGAGCATACCTTTTCCATATATAACTAAACACATTAACAAAACTCTTCTAACCACACTCTACTTGAGACACCAAGAAGTGAACCACTATGCACACAGACATCACACATGAAATATCAGATTTTTATGAAAGTCGGAACCAAGATTAGCGGGTTTGAGAGTCACAAACCTCAATCCAATTCGTCTTGCCTAGTATCCATATCAGATCCACTGCCAGATTCCGAATTCTCATCCTGACTTCTTAACCGCCATGGAAATATAGTATAACTCCTCCCTCTCGGCGTCTGTTGACTCTCAACCGAACCCTGCCCATCTCTGCTCGTCTGGCCTCCACGAGCCCTGTTCTCGTAGTCAGCGTCGTCCGTGGGCAACTCGTGCCTACAAACAGGGCACGAGTTGTGCAGCTGCAGCCATGGGAGCAAGCAATCATGATGGTAGACGTGCTTGCAAGGCATCTGCTTAGCATCGATCCCTTCTTCGAAATCATCCATACAAACTGCGCATTGATTCGTCTCCGATTGCAACGTGTCCTTCGTCACTTTCACAGTTGGTAGAGCATCGATGGCGGACTTCGAAGCCGGAGGAGTTCCGTACCGATTCGGATCATCTTCAGCTAGTTGTTGAATCAGATCCTCGAGACCACGCCCAAAGAAGTAATCCCCGTGATTCCCTGGTAACGGGTTGGATGGATCCGAGAGTTGGTTCTCGAACAGGAACTGTACGTTTAGGCCGCTCGATTGCAGCTGCTGGAGATGGTTATGGATAAATCTAATCGGATCGAAAGCATCAGGCTGCTGCTGATTGGATTGCCCCAGGAAACTCGGATTCGTGAAGTCCATGACTGGGATGAAGGGGAAGCGGGTTGAGACTGGATCCGACATCGGGAAGATCAGATTGGGGCTTGGATTATGGTTAGGTTCCGTGAATTCTTCGAGGAAGCCTTCGTTGCAAAGAGGGCAGAACGGATCAGCGGAGGAGGAAATCGAGATTGTGATGGTTTGATTGCATTGGTGACAGAAGAACATCTTTTCCGCCTCCACGACGGATGATTCGATTGTATGCCCGCCGGAAGACATGACGGTAGGCGGTAGCTGCGAATCTCAGAAACGCTTGAAGACGAGAAAATGGGTACAGAGGAGAGAGAGAGACGATGATTCAGCGAAACTTGATTTGTGTCGCCTCGTTGAGTCGGAGACTCCGGCGAGGACTTTTTAAGTTATGGGCTTTAAGCCCGGCCCAATTCTGGATTAAGTTTTAGCAATTAAGATGTTTTATTGGTTGCTTTCTCATAGTATGGGGCTAAAATGAAAGAATCGAAACGTAGTGGACCTTAGAAAAAAAGTCATCACCAAGCCTTCTTCGTTCCTATGGCCACACAATCGTTTTTATAATGTATCAAGTGAATGAACATCGTCCTCTGACTCAACAGAGGAATTGGAGGAGGAGGAAGACGCCATGGATGCTATCGTCTCCAGTTCTACGATGCTTATCCGATCATACCACACTCCGGTCCCTTCACTTTCTTCAGCCTCCGCCGTATCCGTCAAACGTCTGAGCTCAGCCCAGGTCGCATACTTCGCGGCTAACAACCACATACTTTCGTTCAGTTCCGGTGGTAAACGAACCAGGAAACTCTTAACTAGAGCTTCTACCTCGGCGATAAGATGCGGAGGAATCAAAGAGATCGGAGAGAGTGAGTTTTCGAGTACGGTTCTGGAATCGGACCGGCCGGTTCTGGTGGAGTTCGTCGCTACTTGGTGCGGTCCCTGCAAATTGATCTATCCCGCTATGGAATCCTTAGCCCAGGTTCCGTATACCGATTCGTTCTTTTCTGTTTTCTGTGTTGATGATCATGGAATCCGTATATTTGTTCATCAATTCCGCTGTAGATAGCGAGAGATTTTGAGCTTGAAGTTGAATGAGATCGATTGATTTGAAATGAGATATCTAGCGCATGATTTGATGACAGAAACTATTGTAGAATCATATACCATTAGCTCTCTATCACTACTGAAAATGTCAGCAAGTGCGAAGAAAATTTGAAGAAATATTCAGTAAAATGCCGAATTTGATTTCCTTATGTGTTGTTGTTGCCTTTTAAAGCTTAAAAATGTTTCCCTTTTCCAGGAATATGGTGACAGATTGACGATTGTAAAGATTGATCACGACGCTAATCCCAAGTTGATAACAGAGTTCAAGGTTTATGGTTTACCGCATTTCATCCTCTTCAAGGACGGGAAGGAAGTCCCAGGTAGCAGAAGGGAAGGTGCTATTACAAAGGCCAAGCTTAAGGACCACATTGATGGACTCTTGAGCACAATATCTGTTGCTTAATCGTCTCTCTCTCTCTGTCTCCACCGGTATTCCTCGGTCTCAACTCTCAACACACTGTTTGTAATCTAAACAAAATCTCTCGTTCAATCATATAATTTCTCATCACCCGTTTCTTATCGAATGTGTAAATCTAGCAACAATTTTTACTAATAGAAAAGACTTGTGCTCTTCTCAGAATCAAACAAGCATCATAGGGAAATATGTATATCTAGGCTTCTTTGCTTATATACTTGGCTTATTTTTCTCTACTTTGTTGCTTCAGCATCCGTCTTTTTTTTGTTTATTTAGGTTTTCATCATTGCAGTATTGTGCCTGGTGAACTCGTTTCTGGCATTTTTTTTTTTGGCACCTAATTTCATTTGGCAGTTAAAGGAATAGAAAAACAAACGCAACTGGATGCAAAGTTGGATTTATTGGAATGAATCAGGTAAAAGAATTCAACATTAAAGACTTTTTTTTTTTGACATTTTCCAATCTTCTTCTCCTCCTCTCGGCCGCAGACTCTCACATCTTGTTGGCTTATTCCCTTGAAAAAGCAACCAAATACCAGCGGCTAAGCAAAACCAATGCCTAGACTTTGAAACCTTAACTTTCTTGGCTTTTAAACCTCCTTGACATAGCTCTCTTCACCTCCTCCGATGACAGCATCTTCTGGGATGTAACGTTTCCAGAACGGATGCTGCTTCCACACTCTTCCCATCTCTTCAATAGGAACCCCTTTCGTCTCCGGCAACAAGAAGTAAATGAAGACGGTCATGATCGCAACCATTCCTCCAAAGAAGTAGAAGAGGCCAAACTTCATGTGGCAAAGCATCGTGAGGAAGAATTGTCCGATGAGGAAAGTGAAGAACATGTTGACGGAAACGTTGATGGCTTGTCCCGCTGGTCTGATTTCCAACGGACAGATCTCACTTGGTACTAACCATCCCAATGGACCCCATGACCATGCAAATCCTGCAACATATAAACATATGAAAGCTAGGATCCAGTCCGCTGTTGCAGGCGTCAAGGTCCCTGATCCTGTGGTTCCAAACTTCATACCGATCAAGGTACCAACAACGATCTACAAAATGGCGTATCAAAACAATGTATGTTAAGGTACGCAATCATCATTTCACATGCATTCGTAAGCTCATAAACTAGCATTACCGAGGCGACAGAGGAATAAACTAATTTACCTGGCAAACGATCATCTGGATACCACCTTCAAGGAAGAGGATCCTTCTTCCGTATCTGTCAACCGCATAGATGGAGACAAGGGTAGAGACAACATTCACCACTCCCGTAATAACCGCAGAGATGAGCGAGGCATCATCCCCGAAACCGAGAGTTTTAAAGAGAACAGGAGCGTAGAACATGATCACATTGATACCAGTGAGCTGTTGAAAGAAAGGAATCGCAGAACAGAAAGCAAGCGCGGGTCTGTATTTGGCCTCTTGGAAGATGTTCTTCCATGGATTCTCCACTTTTTTAGCAGCTTCACAAGCATCACAAAGATCCTGAAACTCCTCGTCGACATTATCAGCTCCACGAATCTTCTGCAACATCTCTCTCGCTTGTTCATACTTGCCTCTCTCGAGCATCGAGTTCGGTGTATCGGGCAAGACAAAGGATCCGATAACCATTACAACTGCCGGAACAGCAGCTAGACCTAAAGACACTCTCCATCCGTTCCTAGCCATTTTAGATGTTCCATAGTTGATAAGGTTAGCAATCAGAATTCCGATAGTAATCGCCATTTGAAATCCGATGTTGAGTGCTCCTCGGATCTTGGCGGGAGCCATCTCCGAGAGGTACACCGGAGTAGACTGTAGTAGAAAAGGAAAGATGACAATGACCGGAAGATCAGCCATACAAAAGCCAAACTAAAGCCGAAAAAAAAACAAAACTGAACCAAACTGAAAAAAAATCCAATGATCGGATCTAAACCACATGTTGACTCACCTGATTAGCGAACCCAACACCGACTCCAAGCAACAATCTACCGATGATGAGCATTGCGACGCTCGTGGCGAAAGCGTTGAATAGAGCACCGATGAGGAAAGCAAGACCTCCAATAAACATGGAGATTTTGCGTCCGTACTTCCTTGTGACAGCTGAAGCAGCAAAGGAAGACGCGAGAGCCGCGAGGTAGAGTGAGGAAGTGAACAATTGGAGCATTTGGTTGTCGAACTTGCAGTAAGCAGTCTCGCGCCTAGCATTGTGCATTTGCCTATCCACCTCAGGGAAAAACTTGCTCAGAAACTCCTCCATTGATGTCACTCCTCCTGAAACCACATTACATTATTACCTTGAAACTCTAGATTGGTCAAAAAAAAATCAAACCGAAGCTGAGAAGAACCAAAAACCGAATTGAAAACAAATCATTTTTCATATATAATAAAAAAACTTGCATGTCGGAAGCGAACTAAAACTAAAAAGACCGAATGTGTTCCACTCGGAGAAAAGAAGTAGAGGAATGTAGAATTTACAGACCTGAGATTCCAAGGTCGTAACCGAAGAGGAGACCTCCCATGGCGGCCACGACACATGTGATGATGACAAAAGTGGTGACTCCGCCTTCATAGCTTCCTCCACCACCACCATCTGATGATACAAAGGCTCCTCCAGCCATTCTTTATTCTTCACTTATTAGTTCTCTGTTTTTATTGATAATTATTGCCTTTTGCTTTGTTATTCAAACAAAAACTTGAGAGCTGTTGATAACTTGAGAGCTTGTGTGCTTCTTAAATATAAGAATTTTCGTGATCTATTATTAGGAACGGATTGTGTTGTGAGCTGTTAGAGATTTATCTTGGCTTGCGAATAGGGGAAGTGGTTTTGGTTTTTTTAATTATGTTCTTTAAACCCAGTTTTAGTGGAGACTTGACTGCCTGTTTTTAGAATGTTTTTTTTTTTTTTTTTATTACAGACAATTTCCGCTCTCATTTCTTTAATTTTCTTTTATTACATAAGACTGTGTAAGAGATTAGAAAAAAACTGTCTCTAGCCCTAAAATAGAAACTTGTAATAACAAAATGATAATTGCATTTGACTGTGATAACTGATAATTAATTCGATTTAGGTGTTGAAGTCTATTTTGAGGTTGCATATACCAAAAAAAGGTCGATTTGGAATTGGAGAGTATTTACAATTAGTTTGGTTACGACTTATAATTGGTTAATTGATTCACGTCATTTTTCGTCCTGAGAGACAACATTGAAGTACATGTCTGAATATTGAAGAAACAGACAACACTGAAACAGTGAAACGTGTCTTGGGATTGAAGAAACCTAAATGTAGTGAATGGTTGTTTCTTTTGTGTGAAGTATATGAGAGAAAATGACACTTGATTGTGCGTGTGAGAGAGGAGAGAGAAATCCTTCCCAAAGTTTCTCACTTCTGATTTCTTGCACATAAAGATCTCTGAGATTCTCTAGACAAAAGCTTGAGGGAACTTCTTGAATAGCTGTTCCATTTAGATAGAGCTCTCAGATGTTTCTTGAAATATCAGGAAAAGTACGCAACCGTGAGCATCCAGTGAGATCGAAACACCATAGAGATTCAAGTTTGATTCCGGTTGGAAGAATCTCCAGCTTTATGCAATTCTTCATATATGTACATTCTCTCCATTTTATTAAGGTTTTGGATAGAGGAACGACGAACTCAATGGGGAAAATTTTTTTTAAGCCCTTTAATTATTTTTTTTTGTTTTCTATATAAAATGTTTAAAAATTAAAAGTTCATAATATATAAGATCTATGAAATTTTTGATTATGAAAATAAAAAGTATATATCTTCAAATATATATATATATATTTCCTATAAAACATTGATTTTATATTTTTAGAAAAACATATATTTGAAAATAAATAAGAAGTGGACCCCTTAATCTTGAAACACGGAACAGGGGCGTGGGGCAATCACACTTATTGTCCCTCCCTCTAAGCCGGCACTGCGACGAACCTCCACTAAACTAAAGCAATTGCTTAAATCAAGTATCTCAAGATTGGTCGCCATTGAAAGATCTGAAATTTCTCTCAAGTTTTCATATCCTTTCAAATCCATATTAATGAGGCATGCCAACGACTGAACACACAGAGCAAAGTAAAAAATGAGTTATACACTATCACTATTAAAATAGGAACACTTACCCCTATTCTTTTCCACAACTTCTCGAGCTTGCTCTCCCGCAATTCGAGACTAACAAGATTTTTATGACAAAATTTAGAAGGCATACATCTCATTGGGTATTTGTCCCAACTCAAAAATCTAAGCTTAGGAGGCAAATAGTCAAAACCTTATGGAAGATGCAATCTGGTTTCTTTTTCCGACATCAATCCCTTTGTGTAGATTTTTAGGAAAAAGAGATTACGCATCCTTTCGAAAGTTTTCTCATGTACAAATACCTCGTCAATCTTATCCATATCCAATGTTATACCTAATACCTTTCTAGTACCCTGAAAAGTGAAACATTATATCACCGATAAGAAAGAGACAAAATCATAATCTTATTGAGTGAGTTATGAAAGGATAACGAGATATGAGTTATGAAAGGATCACGAGAAAACTGACATTGCACAAGATTTTTGCAATTTGTAATTTTCAAGCGCTCTAGTTTAATGAGATTCCTAATATAGGAAGGAAGCTCCACCAAATTATATGGATGAGAGACTTATCGACTAGATTTTTAATCCCGATATTAACATCCAAGTCATTATCTGCTAAAAGCAACTTGATGTTATCGACTGTCTCAAAATTGAAGAGACATGCGATGTGACGAAATATCGCTTTATCATCTTTACTATATAATCCATCGTAGCTGACTCTTAATGCTTTCTCAATTTTCTCATCCAAACTTTTTTGAAGCCTAGACAACATATCAATCCAATCACCTTTGTTCATCCCCCGCATATACGAACCTAGAACGTTAAGACCCAAAGGAAGATATCCAGCACGCTCTGGAGCTTCAGGAGCAAGCTCCTCAAAACCTTTAGGTGGAAAATTTTGCCTAAAAGCAGATTGACAAAACATCTCAAGAGCAAGCTTTGCAGATGGGACACCCACCTCGTAAATAAGATCAATCCCATGTGCCCTTAACTTATGCTGATCATTTGTAACCGCAATGATTCTGCTCCACACCCAAACCATTGAGTTTGACCAGCCAAGACATCTAGCAACATCTGGTTATCTAAATCGTCGATAAAGATAAGAACTTTCATGCACTTTAGTCTTTCTCTTACCGCACCTAAATGATCTATCTTCATGTCCTTTTTGTTTGAATGTTTGGATAATCCTTGGAATCGATGTTTATTAAATTAGTGTATCTTTTTCGTTTTGCTTATTTTTTGCTTTTATTTTGCTTTTGTTTTGTTTATTTTTATAGAGATAATAATAGATAAATATTATTTTCATTGAATTATGTATAAAGTAGCCATTTGAAAAAAGGTTTAAGAGAGTTCATATCAATGAGAAAATATTATATGTAAAAATTCAATCATTGCTAAAAGTGAAAAATTGTTTCATAAATTATTGATGTTTATATATCGTTAGAATCATATTGTCTCTAATAGATAAGATCAAATCAAACAACAATAAGAATTCATATATAATAATAATGATGTTGTTATTGTAGTTAATATATATGTATAAAATACAAATAAATTTTAAAGATAAAAATATTCATTAAAAACGAGTTTCCGCACGAACGTGCGGATTCAATACCTAGTTATAATAGTAATAATATTGTTTTCTTTTTATAAAGTTAGATGTAGTTAATTATTTTTTTTAATTAAATTTTAGAGAGTCGATATTTATGCTCAACAATTTTGTTTTGTATCCCCTATATATTAATTGAGAAACATTCTCACAGACCTTTTTATTTACAATGGTGCCATTTTGCTGATGTGTCAGCACCACATTCATTCTGACATATCATTTAATGAAATTAATTAATAGTAATAAAATTATTATAAATAAAAAAATACTAATTTCGTTTTTGCGGGGTTGAACTTGAGATATCAAAGACAACACAATAAGCACACAACCACTTTCACAAAGACATTTTATATGTTTCCCAATCAGTTTCTTTTAGATATCTATAAATTACATTAGATATTAAATTTATTTAAATTAAATTTTATCCAAAAAATATCGAAATGTCTTTTTTGGACATGACATTAAATACGAGCCATTAATTGTAATTTTAACAAATAAAGAAAAACTGATATATTGTTTGTCCACCAAGTTATTGAGTATAATCCGAATTTTCTTTAAAAAACACTAAAATAAATGACACTCATTAATAAGACATATCCTTTTTATGATTATCGAAAATTACATACTGCTTACCTAATTTAAATAATTCTAATTTTCTTACCAAGTAAATATTTGAAAATCTAATTAAGGAGAAACCCTAATTCTCGACTACTATATAAGACGTTCTCGAATTACATTCATCATCATATTTTCAACATAACAATTTATGTTATAAAAAACTGAATTAAAATATTTTACTATAGTTTAATTTTTCAATTATAAAAAACATAATAATAAATAAATTCAACTTCACTTAAACAAAACTAAATATTATTTTATTAATCTCGTTGATTAATAAGAATTTAATGAAAATTTGATATTAAAATATTTAGAAATTATTATATTTTAAATTCAAATTCAATTACCCGAAAAAATATAAATATCTCACCCCGCACAGGGCGCGGATTATCACCTAGTAGTAATATGGTTATCCTGATTTTTTGGATCAAATTAAAACAGATTATTGAAGCAAACTTAATGAATATTTTGTCTAGTGTTTGATAAAATGTATCAAATTATCAATGTAAGAAAACACACTAGAAAAAAAAACACAAATTAAAACAGATTATTTTCTCGTGCCTGCAAATTTGATTTTTAGTTATTTCTTCAAGCATATTTGAAATTTAAGAGGATTTTCTCGTCGGACCAAAAAAAAAAATATCAAAGGAAAAAAAACAAAAATCAAATTGCAAATAACCACCAAACAATTGAGTTTACCCTTATGAAAATCTGGCTGCCCCCGAAACCTTTTATTCGCGAGATCTCTCTCTCACTCCGACTGCAAACCCTAATCCGGCGAACTCTCCGTCGCCGCTTGATCCTCATCGCTGGTTAGATTCTCTCTCGCTCTTATCGTTTTTTTCTTATTTTGTCCCTCTCTCGCTACGATGCGTTCCGCCATGCTGGATCGAAAATGGCATCTCTTCTTTTTGTTTAACTGGCTTTTGAGAGCTAAAATTTTTGGGGTTTGACTGTCTCGATGTTATTTCTTCGGGCTTTAATGTTGATCTAGCCCTAGTGGCTCGTGTCGTTGACTGCGAGGTATAGGAAATGGCGTCACGCGTTTACTCGCTTATATGTTTCTTATCGATCTCCGTCTTGAATGTTTGTTAATATGATTATAACGCTTCTCAATGAGGTTTCAGTGTTGATAGTCTACATCTGTGTCTGTATGTATGATTACGATGAACAAATCGTTGTGAATTATATATCCGTGTTTATGATGAAGAATTGAAGTGAACTCTTGTGCTTTATCGTTTACAGATTCGTGACGGTTTTGTTTTGATGAAATTGGATTAAGATGGCTGGATATTCAACGAAAGGAGCTCCTACAAATGGATCAGTCTACGTTTCCAATCTCCCATTAGGAACTGACGAGAATATGTTGGCTGAATATTTTGGGACCATTGGGTTACTAAAGGTATGGTATTGGCCAGGTACTAATTGTTTGCTTCTGTTTGACGTCATTGCAATTTTCTATTCACTTGATTTCGAGTTTCTTATATTTGTCCTACATGTTTTTTTAGAGAGACAAACGAACTGGTACTCCCAAGGTTTGGCTGTACCGAGACAAGGAGACTGATGAGCCCAAGGGAGATGCTACTGTCACCTATGAGGACCCGCATGCTGCTTTGGCTGCTGTCGAATGGTTCAACAACAAAGATTTCCATGGAAGCACCATTGGAGTTTTTATGGCCGAGTCCAAGAATAAAAATGTAGTAGACTCGGTTGAGTTTGATGGATTCGATGGAGGTCCCAAGGAAACAAATGGAGGTGCTGGAAGGGGAAGAGGCCAGACTGATTCTTCCGCCGCAAAGCCATGGCAACAAGAGGGTGACTGGATGTGCCCAAATACAAGGTCTGTGATGTGATATCGGTGAGGAGCTTCATCTAGCTCTTGTTTCCGTTGAATTTGGAGTTTTAAATTTCCATAGTTTTTAGCACTAGTGTCACATACTCTTCCTGTTGGCAGTTGTACAAATGTGAATTTTGCGTTCCGTGGTGTGTGCAACCGCTGTGGAACGGCCAGACCAGCTGGTGCTTCTGGTGGCAGCATGGGGGCTGGTGGTCGTGGTAGGGGTCGAGGTGGAGGTGCTGATGGTGGGCCACCGGGCAAGCAGCCTAGCGCTTCTACTGGTCTTTTTGGTCCAAATGATTGGTCTTGTCCAATGTAAGCATTAGGTCTACTATTCTTTTTAATTATTCTGAAGGTAACATCAGGTTCGAGATAATACTTGGTCCAGTATCATAGGATAATGAGTGTTTGGTGCTTGAGTAAAACACATTGCTATAGTCAGGTAAGAAAAAGAGAACATTCAGATGGCGTATGGTGGTGTTAATTTGATTAAATTCTTTTGATGTATGGAAAGGTAGTCATACACTGTAGTTTATGGGTTCATTCTTTTTGTTAGTTTTTCCTTATGTCCTCAGCAGAGTCTGATCTAGATAAATAAATATAATTGTCATTTGCATCTTACAGTTGGCCTGTCAGAGTCGTTCACGGTACTCAGTTGTAATGCATTTATACGTTTTGTGAAGATAAGTTGATAAAAATTGTACGTCAATGTTTTTGATGATGTCACTTGACTCTTCCCGGTTGTAAAAGTAATGGCCCACTCTGCTGTGTGACTTAAACTGGCCCTAAGAATGTCTGGAGGCACCTGGCACCTGGCACCATGTCTTTTCTCTTTTTCTGAATGTTGGTTCTAATTTTGTATATTGCCTTCAAATGGTGTTACACTGAAAAAATGGAATGTGAGGCATGGATAGGTTGTAGCTTTTAGCTGGCATCCTGATTTCGTTTGTTTCTTTGGAGGAGCTTATTTTTGTGTGAATAGGCTGTGCTCGGTTTTCTTTGTCATAGACAAAAAGTAACTGTATGTTTTAACTAAATGGAAGTTTGTGCTTTGTGTTTTCTACTACCTTATATAAGAAGAGGCTGCTCAGCGTGAAATGCATAATGCTTGTTTGGTTGTGGATATATATGCTTTGGCTTCAGTGTCTGGTGTCATAAACTTTTGTTATTAATTGAACCATACAAAAGCAACTTCTTACTTTTGTTCTAACTCACTAATTTTCAGGTGTGGCAATGTTAACTGGGCTAAGCGTTTAAAATGTAATATCTGCAACACTAATAAACCTGGTCAGAATGAAGGTGGTGTGAGGTACGACTCATTGAAAAATTGTGCTGTATCGTTCTCTTGATTTTATTTTCCAGTATTCTAGCGGAGTATTTGATTTATGAATGGTTTGACAGTGAATTTAGTAGAGATTATAGACGCCTATTTTAATACTCTACTTCATTTTGAAGGAATGCCTTCTTTTGCAGAGTGTATTGTATGAAAAAGTTGTAGTTGTATCCAGATGTTTTTTTTTTAGAATGTCTCAGAGTAGTAACATATTCTTCTAGCCACATTAAAATTGCATTCAGAAACCTAACTAAAAGGTTTTAGCTTGACTTGCCGGTGATCTCTGAAAATGTAGTGCTTATCCATTTTTTTTTCTAAATAGGGGAGGTCGTGGTGGTGGTTACAAGGAGTTGGATGAACAAGAATTAGAGGAAACAAAGAGACGCAGGCGTGAGGCTGAAGAAGTAATAATATATGCTTTCGCTGAAGAGTTATTTGTTATTTTTTTTTTTTGGAGCAATTCTTCTCAGGTTTTTGGTATATACCATTTAACAGTTATATTTCATAAAAAATTCCAGGATGATGGTGAAATGTATGATGAGTTTGGCAATCTAAAGAAGAAGTACCGTGTTAAAACACACCAAGCTGATACCAGACCTGCTGTTGCAGCTGGTCGTGCTGGGTGGGAAGTCGAGGAATTAGGTAAATTTCTGTTAAATTTGAAGTCATATAAACTATTTCTATGCAATTATCAAGAAGGTTGAGCTTAAGAACAGAACCTCTCCGCTACGATAGAAATTTATTTAAGGTTGAGCTTAAAAGATTTGCTGCTGCTGCGTTCCACAAAAATAGTCATGATCCAGTGTGTTTATTTGGATTTGGTGTTCATAATTTTTTTTATCAATGTGGCAGGTGTTGATAGAGATGGAAGAGAGAGAAGCAGAGACAGGCAAAGAGACCGTGGTGACAAGCATAGAGATCATCATCACTACGATAAGGATAGACGTCGAAGCAGAAGCAGAAGCCGAGAGAGGGAAAGAGGCAAGGAGCGTGACTATGACTATGACCATGATCGGGACAGAGACCGAGACAGAGACAGAGACTACGGTCGTGGAAGCAGGTACCGTAACTGAGAGATTGCTCAAAAGTGTTAGGGTTTCATTAGTCTCTCATCTTTTCCAATGTTTTATCGACTTAATTTCCACAATGGTGACATCCCAATGTTTCATTAGTCTCTCATCTTTTCCAATGTTTTATCGACTTAATTTCCACAATGGTGACATCCCAATGTTTCACATTAGTATTGACGGTAAGAATATGGTCACCGATGTTATTTGCAAATTTAAATGCGTATTAGTTTTGTCTTTTTGTGTTATTTTTAGTTGTCTCTTTGGTTCTTCTTTTGTGTGATTTTTCTTAATGTCTTTTTTTTTTTTTTTTTTTTTGCTTGTTCATTGCCAATCATTTCATCACTGTATTATTCAAATGGAAAGAATTAAAAAGATCGAACATGACGATTTTTGTGGATAATACATTCTCAATTCTAAAATAGGATAAGAAAAAAAAAAGGGCTTTTGTATTTTGCGGGGACGGGAAGGTATATTTTAGTGTCATGTCATTGTCAAATACATATGGTCGCATTTGGAAATACGATGATAAAAGCTCGTAGTGGACTCGCACATATCACAGAAAATAACATTTTAGTATAGACCCCACACATTCACATGCATTGACAAGGAATTTTTAATACAATCATAGAACATGGAAATACCAAAATAATTGTAAAAGAAGTAATAAAAAAGAAAAGAAAAGTAACGAAAGTAAATAAAATGTTAAAGTTAATATTTGATATACATCGAGTTGTGTAATGTATGATCTAGTCATCATCACAATTCACTAGATATATTTTCCTACACATCATCTTCTCTTTGTTGCTGAGTATACAGTGAGTACATACGTAGTTCTGTAATATCAAATCCTTGATGATTTCATCATTACGTAATTGAGTTGCGAGAACTTTTGAATATATGTCTTAATCTGAACTGAATTATTTTTGGCTATAACATTCTTTTTTTTTAGTGGTTCTGAAACAATCAAGAGTTTGTCTAAGAGCATCTCTAAAAGAAACCTCAAATCTTTAAATTTGAGGTTTTGGCCACTCCAAAAGAAACTTCAAATTGAACAGTGAAACTTCAAATTTGAGATTCCACTATTCAAAACCTCAAATTTGAGGTTCTATATTTTTATTTGCATTTTTAGTCCTTCTAATTAGTTATGTCATAAAAAATATCTTAATAGTTTTGTTTTTTTTATCATTTTAAACTTATAATTATATGTTTTATTAATATTTTATATATATGCTTATAAATTTAACTTTTACACTTAAAGTTAAATAAATAACTTAAAATGACAAAAATATTTATATAAAATAAATATAACATTCCATTCAAAATTAATATTACACAACAACAATATTACACTAAGCAAATTTAATACAGAAATAAAATTACATAAACACATAAATATTACACAAATTAAAATAATACAACAATACTAATATTCAGGTAAATTTGGGTTTGAACCTTCAGGACCACCAAAATATTGTCCATAAAAATTTGGTCCAACTGGAGGTTGTTGTTCTTGAGTTCTTTTTTGTATGATTCTTATATGATCTTAATTAATTGTAATCAATAGTAAAAAGTAAAATGCAAAAAATAATAATAATAAAATTATTTTTAAGGTTTTGCTTTTGGAGACAAGCAACTCCAAAAAGTATAGGACATTGAAGGCAACATGATATGGTAGCGTGGTGATGACTCTTATGATGTCAAATCAGTACGTTTAAAAAAAAACTCGAAGTAAATTTTATTGATATCATGATCTCATAAATGTCATATTAAATTTCACTTTTTGAAATATATGAGATTTGATTTTTTTTTTTCCAAGAACTAGAAGTTTTTGTTCGTGTTTCATTTTGAAAATCTGTACAATATCGTAGACTATGAATTTGAAATATTTGAAAATTTTGAATTGAACACAAACTGTATACTTTGCAGTTTGCAGAGAGAGAAAAAAACAAGAGTTTTTAGACAGTAGTTTATTATTACCATGAAAAATTGTGCAATTGGATAAGAAAATATTATTTTCTTTAAAGTCAATTATTCTCAACGAAACAGGAATCAAAATTCAATAGCATTCTTTTTAAAACAACAAAACAAGACAAACAAAAAACAATTATTTTATGGGAATTTGAGATAATTTGAAAATTTTTATGCGATTTTCTATAATTTGTTTTAAAATTATATACTAGCTCAACATAAACTCTCGTCTTGCATCCGACTAACTTTTCTTTAGTTATTTTGTTGGTATGTATTTATATTGGTGTAAATAAAGACAAATAAAACAATATATATCATCTACTCATTTCCATGTGGCCACTATAATTATTGCTCCATGAAATCACAGAAAAAAACAGAGGAAGAAAAAGAAAAAGCTCCCAACTTCCCGAGTCACAAGACTCATTAGGCTTCGTAGTTCGATGCAATGTCTCCTCTCCACGATCTTAAAATCAATATCAATGGCCAATACACATTCTTCCTCAATCAGGTAAAACTTCAAACCTGAAAATCGATTTAAAATTTCATAATCTTGATTCCGCTCTGTTCTTATTTATCTGTATGCTCTGTTTTAGGATGTGATTTCAAAGCACTGTGGAAGCTTGAGGAAGATGATGAAACAGAGCAAAAAGAAGAGAAACAAGAAAACGATATCTCCAGAGATCATCACTATCGAGATTGATGATTTTCCAGGTGGACCAGATGGGTTTGAGCTGGTTTCAAGATTCTGTTACAGCAACGGAGGAATCTCAATCGATGTCTCAAACGTCTCAACTTTGTACTGTTGCTCTGTTTTTTTAGGGATGACAGAGAAGTTATGTTTCTCTAATCTCTTGCTTCAGACAGAGAAGTTTCTTGAAGAAATGTTCTACGGGTCTTGGAACGACATCGTTCTGTGCCTCAAGAACTGCGAGCAAGTGTTCCTCCACGCAGATTCGTATGGCCTCGTCGATAAACTCATTTTCTCAGCTTTGACCAAAATCTCTCGGAATTCAGATGCGTTATCTTCTTCGACGTCTTCTTCCTTCGCCTCTTCTCTTTCACCTGAGATGGCCAAGAACACGCCGGAATCAGACAAAAGGTTTGTTCCTGGTACTGTTTCTTGCGGAAGAAGCAATGAGTGGTGGTTCGACGATATGTCGAATTTCTCCCCGCGGATCATCTTGAAGCTAATAAGGATCATTGGAGATTACAAAACCAACATAAAAAGCTTAACCCTAACCAGATTTCTTCTCCATTACCTCAAGACAAAACTCCAGACCAAATCAGAGCTTATGAGGAACAAGCTAGAGTATTCTGATCTAGCTGATACAGCGGTTAAAGGAGTGGTTTTGGCGGGGAAAGCCGCGTTTTCTTGCAGAAAACTCTTCTGGGTTCTTCGGGTCTTATCGAATTTTAGCCTCAGTAAAGGGTCAAACGCCGGTTTAGAAACCCTAATTGGAGAAATGCTGGATCAAGCAACACTTGATGATCTTCTGATATCTGCAGGAGCAGGAAGCAGAGAGAGTGGATTCTATAACGTGGATCTTGTTATAAGATTGCTAAAAGTGTTTGTGAAGAACAGAGTAGAAGAATCAAATATGAAGGAAATTGGGAAATTGATTGATAAGTATATGAGAGAGATATCTCCAGATCAGAATTTGAAATTATCCAAGTTCCTTGGAGTTGCAGAGAGTTTGCCAGATTCAGCTAGAGATTGCTTTGATGGCGTTTACAGAGCCATTGACATCTATCTACAGGTCAGCTTCTCTTTCTTGAATTTTTCTTTTTCTTTGATTAAGTTTTTCTTGAATTTCTTTACCAACTAATAATTGCTGGGGGAAAAAAAAAGTGTTTTCCTTTTAATACAAAGTGAGACAAAAACGAGAGAATAAGTTATTTTTTTATTTACAAAAAGATGACAAGTGCCAGATAGAGTTCAATACAATTTTCTATTAAATGCATTTTGGTTCTTATATTCATCAAGAGATGAAAACGACTCAAACTATTCTTTTATTCATCATAAAGATCTGAACGTATGAGATGATGTGTATAAACACATATATACCATTGTACACACCATTATATATATACTAAGATTTGGAGCCATCTTTAGATTCTTCTCTGTGTCTTGTTACTGCCGTGGGGTTCATGTCAGATTACCCACAACGCCACAATCTCTTCTGTATTTTTGTTCTTGTCTTGTCCTTTTTTTTATTACCACTAATAACACTATACTAAAAACTCAAAACTATAATTTTTTTATTACCACTAATAACACTATACTAAAAACTCAAAACTATAATTTTTTGGGTAAGGTCCTAAATATGCTATATCAATTGCCACTAAAAAAACTACGTATAAAAGATTATATAACAACTTATTCATATTTAATTTATGGAAGACAATTTGGATATATCCATTTTATTAAATTCTAAACAGGAAATTTAAAGAAACAATGATAATTAATCATTTTTTTCTTCTTCTAAAAACGTTTAAATCAAAATAAATATATTTTTAATAAAAGTTACAATTGTGACTTTGGGGTCCAAAGTTTGGAGATACACTACTTTCTAATCTACAGTGGAACTGATAGATGCCAGTCCTTTCTAACTTTTGTTCTTTCTTGTTGTTGTACAGTCTCATCCGAATCTAGCACCGGAAGATCGAACAAAGATATGTCGATGTCTCAATTACAAAAAACTTACACTGGAGACCTGCAAACAGCTCGCCAGAAACCCAAAGATCCCTCCAGATATCGCCGTACAGGCACTCAAGTCCAGATGTGACACTCAAGAACACAAAACTCCAGATGTGTAAGTTGTAAGCAAGAGTGTGTCTTGTAGTCGTAGACATTCATATGAGAAGAAGCCTTTACTGTTGCATCTCAAAGGCTTTGAGATATCAACAAAATTAGCCGAGGAGTTGAAGACTAAAGCAGGATATAATTGGAAATGGAAGGTTATGGGTAGTTTCAGAGAAGGGTTATGAGGTCAAATCTTCCGATTCGTATGGCAAATCTCATTTGCATCCCAACGTTGTCCAGAGTCTTGTACAAACCATTTAGATTCTCCGCGTTTTTTAGTATTCGAAAGCTATGAATTCGTGAAGCCTACCTACCTTTCACTCCTGACTTAGATCCAGCTATACATCCCGGTGACCATCTGTTGATCTTCATTTGCTTTCTCACACGAGCGATTTCATTCCAATTTCGAGAGCCAAGAGCGTGTATCTCCCGCGCTGTGACTCATGCAAGGCAGTAAGGGTAATCGAAAGTATCTCTTTGGGGCTCTTATGGGAAAACGCAAAGAGACGTTTCTCTTAATTTGTACGTTTGTTATATTTCAAACTCTAATCACGAGATACAAGAGATATGAGGTTAAGCTATTACGATATCTTGCCCACAATCCACAGCGCTTAGCCAAATATGGACTCGTCACGAAGGGTCCCTCATACCTCCGATCCCTTGGCAAAACCGAGACCCTTCCTTTGTTTTGTCCGTTACAATCTCAAGCGCACAGACAAAACGCTTGTGTTCACTAGAGAGCCACTCCAGTAAAGAAGACATCTCCTCCTCCACAACAAATCCTTTGAAATTCTCTGCGTTGCCTTCTTCTTCCTTGTTGAGGTGTTTTATCACCCGTTGAACTATTCTTCATCGCATACCTGTTGATACTGAGACCTTCCCATACGATCAGAGTGTCTCGACATCACCCGCTCTCCAAAGCTTTCAACGTGGATCGACACACTCACGAGCAACTTGTTTGAGAGAAACAAGTTTACAGTTGAAATCCCCTGTACCGGCAATTATCTGCACTTTTGTCCACGTGTTTGTCCCATACCTTCTCTCTTGGGAAGATCAACAGAGAGCTTGTGAGGCACCATCACCGCACAGGGTTCCAAAGATAGTTTCTCTCCCGTCAATTACAATAACACCAAGCATCAGACTCCGCCAACTTATTCACAACTTCTGTGTTGTCTCCCATTTTAAGCTACTTTCATTCAACAAAGTCAAAACTGTACACAGAGAAACAATTGAATAGAGAAGAGACGTAAAGATTGCATTTATATCCTAAATAAGAATGCTAAATCCCAACTATAACGGCTGTAAAAATCAGATTCTGATACAAATACAATACACATGATACAAATCACAAAACCTAATTTAAATAAAACCAAAACAAAATCCGAATAGAAAACTATCCCTACAATAAGATCATACGATCGACCAAGGGAACAAGAAAACTAAAACCCAGAAAGAAAGAAAAAAAAGAGAGAAAAAATATACCAAGATCGGAAAGTACGACGAAACTGAAGAAGAACTTCTAGAGATATTTGTATGTTCCTTCCTTCGAAGTACTGAGAAAGAAGTACGAGAAGCCGAGCAAGCTCATCTCGAAACAGCCTACGCCGAGGTAGATTAAAAGCAGGTTAATGAATTGTGTCTTGCTTGTGTTTTCTTAAGAAAAAATGTTTCTTATTTGTCTTGGGTATTCTTGTCTTCTTCTGTCCTTGTTTGAAATCGTATTGATATTAAGTGAAAATTTGCTTAGTTTGCCTAAAGAAAAAACTTGGGTCAGTTCAAGAATTTGTTCATCTAATCTAGATAACCAGGTTTGCCTGAAACTGAAAATAATCGATGCAAAAAGCAAAATTTGATTCGGTCTCGTTTTACGTTTTGGTTTGGAACGTTTTCTACATTTCTCTTTGTTTCTTATAACGTCTGTTGTTAACTTGTTATGTACAACTTTGTAATTCATAGTAGAACTAAATAATAGAATACATATGAGATTTGGTTACGGCATATAACAGTTTTACAGACCGGATTTGAATAGATAGGTTTGCAAGAAACCAAACCAGACTAAGACCAAAAGTAAATTTTGATCGGTCTTACATGAGGCGATCTCGGTTTTACTTCGGCTTAGATCGTTTGCGCATTTTCTAACGATTTTTCAACAAAACGTAGTAATAAGAAGATTAGAAAAGTAAAGAAACGGTATTTGTGACATAATAAATTTACAGAAACGTCTCTTTTTCTTAAGAATCACCGCCGACTTTGGCGACAATAACTGAAGCATATTGAGCAATGTTAGCCTCAGGGGACTGTATAAGCCTCGCGATGACCGGGAACAACTCCGATGCCTTCACGAACTGTCTGCAAATCTGATGGTTCGAACACATTTTGGCCAATGAGAACAGTGCGATCTTGAGCGGCGATTCACTTGCTGTCTCTTTCTTGCTTGGGTTCAGTGCAAGAGCNCATTTTATTAAATTCTAAACAGGAAATTTAAAGAAACAATGATAATTAATCATTTTTTTCTTCTTCTAAAAACGTTTAAATCAAAATAAATATATTTTTAATAAAAGTTACAATTGTGACTTTGGGGTCCAAAGTTTGGAGATACACTACTTTCTAATCTACAGTGGAACTGATAGATGCCAGTCCTTTCTAACTTTTGTTCTTTCTTGTTGTTGTACAGTCTCATCCGAATCTAGCACCGGAAGATCGAACAAAGATATGTCGATGTCTCAATTACAAAAAACTTACACTGGAGACCTGCAAACAGCTCGCCAGAAACCCAAAGATCCCTCCAGATATCGCCGTTCAGGCACTCAAGTCCAGATGTGACAATCAAGAACACAAAACTCCAGATGTGGAAGTTGTAAGCAAGAGTGTGTCTTGTAGTCGTAGACATTCATATGAGAAGAAGCCTTTACTGTTGCATCTCAAAGGCTTTGAGATATCAACAAAATTAGCCGAGGAGTTGAAGACTAAAGCAGGATATAATTGGAAATGGAAGGTTATGGGTAGTTTCAGAGAAGGGTTATGAGGTCAAATCTTCCGATTCGTATGGCAAATCTCATTTGCATCCCAACGTTGTCCAGAGTCTTGTACAAACCATTTAGATTCTCCGCGTTTTTTAGTATTCGAAAGCTATGAATTCGTGAAGCCTACCTACCTTTCACTCCTGACTTAGATCCAGCTATACATCCCGGTGACCATCTGTTGATCTTCATTTGCTTTCTCACACGAGCGATTTCATTCCAATTTCGAGAGCCAAGAGCGTGTATCTCCCGCGCTGTGACTCATGCAAGGCAGTAAGGGTAATCGAAAGTATCTCTTTGGGGCTCTTATGGGAAAACGCAAAGAGACGTTTCTCTTAATTTGTACGTTTGTTATATTTCAAACTCTAATCACGAGATACAAGAGATATGAGGTTAAGCTATTACGATATCTTGCCCACAATCCACAGCGCTTAGCCAAATATGGACTCGTCACGAAGGGTCCCTCATACCTCCGATCCCTTGGCAAAACCGAGACCCTTCCTTTGTTTTGTCCGTTACAATCTCAAGCGCACAGACAAAACGCTTGTGTTCACTAGAGAGCCACTCCAGTAAAGAAGACATCTCCTCCTCCACAACAAATCCTTTGAAATTCTCTGCGTTGCCTTCTTCTTCCTTGTTGAGGTGTTTTATCACCCGTTGAACTATTCTTCATCGCATACCTGTTGATACTGAGACCTTCCCATACGATCAGAGTGTCTCGACATCACCCGCTCTCCAAAGCTTTCAACGTGGATCGACACACTCACGAGCAACTTGTTTGAGAGAAACAAGTTTACAGTTGAAATCCCCTGTACCGGCAATTATCTGCACTTTTGTCCACGTGTTTGTCCCATACCTTCTCTCTTGGGAAGATCAACAGAGAGCTTGTGAGGCACCATCACCGCACAGGGTTCCAAAGATAGTTTCTCTCCCGTCAATTACAATAACACCAAGCATCAGACTCCGCCAACTTATTCACAACTTCTGTGTTGTCTCCCATTTTAAGCTACTTTCATTCAACAAAGTCAAAACTGTACACAGAGAAACAATTGAATAGAGAAGAGACGTAAAGATTGCATTTATATCCTAAATAAGAATGCTAAATCCCAACTATAACGGCTGTAAAAATCAGATTCTGATACAAATACAATACACATGATACAAATCACAAAACCTAATTTAAATAAAACCAAAACAAAATCCGAATAGAAAACTATCCCTACAATAAGATCATACGATCGACCAAGGGAACAAGAAAACTAAAACCCAGAAAGAAAGAAAAAAAAGAGAGAAAAAATATACCAAGATCGGAAAGTACGACGAAACTGAAGAAGAACTTCTAGAGATATTTGTATGTTCCTTCCTTCGAAGTACTGAGAAAGAAGTACGAGAAGCCGAGCAAGCTCATCTCGAAACAGCCTACGCCGAGGTAGATTAAAAGCAGGTTAATGAATTGTGTCTTGCTTGTGTTTTATTAAGAAAAAATGTTTCTTATTTGTCTTGGATAATTCTTGTGTGCTGTTTTTCTTGTCTTCTTCTGTCCTTGATTGAAATCGTATTGATATTAAGTGAAAATTTGCTTAGTTTGCATATAGAAAAAACTTGGGTCAGTTCAAGGATTTGCTCATCTGATTTAGATAACCAGAAATAATCGATGCAAAAAGCAAAATTTGATTCGGTCTCGTTTTACTTTGGAACGTTTTCTACATTTATCTTTGTTTCTTCTTATAACGTCTGTTGTTATGTACAACATTGTAATTCATAGTAGAAGTAAATAATAGAATACATATGAGATTGGTTACGGCATATAACAGTATTACAGACCGGATTTGAATAGGTAGGTTTGCAAGAAACCAAACCAGACTAAGACCAAAAGTAAATTTTGATCGGTCTTACATCAGGCGATCTCGGTTTACTTTGGCTTAGATCGTTTGCGCATTTTCTAAACGATTTTTCAACAAAACGTAATAAGAAAAAGTAAAGAGACGGTATTGTGACATAATAAATTTACAGAAACGTCTCTTTTTCTTAAGAATCACCGCCGACTTTGGCGACAATAACTGAAGCATATTGAGCAATGTTAGCCTCAGGGGACTGTATAAGCCTCGCGATGACCGGGAACAACTCCGATGCCTTCACGAACTGTCTGCAAATCTGATGGTTCGAACACATTTTGGCCAATGAGAACAGTGCGATCTTGAGCGGCGATTCACTTGCTGTCTCTTTCTTGCTTGGGTTCAGCGCAAGAGCTGAACAGTCCGCAACCAACCTCAGTAACGCCTGCATCACAAAATCCCGACAAAATAAGCGAAATCAGACACCAGTTTCATGTTTTTTGTTCCACTCTTGACTAAATCCATAGCCTGACGGAACTATATGAACAATCCTAAACCATGAACACGCCTGAACACGAAATCCTGACGAGACACCATATTATACACCATAGTTCTTGTTTTTGACCTAAAAAATCTCTGTGAACAACTTGATATCCGAAATGGGGACGGAAGCATTTAAATTTCGTGACTGATTTAAGCGTATGTAGATATTTAACCTGTAAAGCTCCTTTGGAGACTATATCTTCACAAAGCTTGTTGGAGTTTCGGACAAGGTTGCTCAATGCACCAGCAGCGTTTGCTTTTGTCTTGTCTTCTTCGGCTGAGGTCAAAACGTTTGCTAACTGCGTTATAGATCGTCTAAGTTCTTCGTACAGCTTGTCACTATGGTACGCAGCGTTCCCAATCTACAAAAATAACAAAATGAAAAAGGACCTCTTTCAAAACTGATCAATGTATTATGAAATTGAGATAACAGTTATCGGTTTGTTAATTTGTGATGATGTTTACAGCAAAGCAAGCGAATTTCTGTGTTCTTTTGTCAGGATCAGCGCATCGATCAATGAGGAGGCCGATGATTTGATGTTCCGCCTACACATAATAAACACGCAGACAAATGTAAGAAGGAACACTCTGTTCTGAAAACATAAGGCCCAAAGTCAAATCTCCGTACTGTTACTTACGAGAGAACTGTAGAAATATTCATTGTGTCTGCACATGTTGCCAAGAGCACTACAAGCTTTTGCGCGTATATTTGGGTCCGAATGAGTTAGAAATTCCTTTAACGGCTGCAAAATGGCAGCCTCGCCGATGTATCTATAGCAAGCCTACATGATTGACAATAGCCAACAAATTAGATAGCAGCGTTTACTTAACTATCCTATGTGTCTAAGCAAACAGAATGTATCATGTGTTTATTTTCGGTTTCATAAATTTAGAGAGCTTACCTTATCCATCCTCGATAGATCAGATATTATCATCAAAACATCAAGTATGACTTCTCTTGGATTTGACTGGTTGAGTAATTTTTTCATTCTGTTGGGATCCAACAGACCTTTGCTCAGGAGCTCTACGGCGAGACGTGGACGACCCACCATTTTGGCAAGAAAAGCAACAGGTCTTACTAAATCTTTTAAATCCAAGTGTTCCAAGCAACGAAGGATTAAACTCGGCACTCCCACCTGAAAATTTAATCCAAAAAATAAAGCGACATGTCATGGAGATATATTTAGTGCACATAATGACTAGCATTAAGAACCAGAGAGAATACTGGGTAGAGAATTGAAACCCAACTGCTAGTCACAATTACTATTGTCAAATGTTAAAGCAAATACTGATTGATGCCTGTCCTCCGTAGATATACTGGTCATGTGTGTCCAAACTTATGTTCTACTATGTGATTTCAGTTCATGAATCGTGAGACAGAAAGCCAGAGACTCCAATTGTCAGACAAACAGAAATATACATAAAGTCAAGGAAACAGAATCGAAGAACCAACCTCCAGAAGCACTTTTATGTATTTGTCCATATCCTCTTCTATAGCTTTGAGCAAATCTCTATCTTCCATGCACACTCTCACACCAGGAGAACCCATGTTGAGAATGAATCCACTATTCACAGAAGCGGTGGCAGATAAGGAACCTGGTTGACTTTGTAGAGCAACAAAAGGAAATGCTAGCAGATCAATTATCACATTTATTGTCTCTCTGACTCCATCTTTTCCTCCCCCAGGACCTCCCCAGTTCTTTACTAGCTTGATATGAGCATCAGACATTAAATAAGAAATCAGCTTCATGTTTTCAACCTTCACTAGAACTTGACGGAAAGTTAAAGTGCCGCCCGAAAGACAGTGGCATATAGACGAAACAGTCCATATAACGCCAATAGGGGACAAGCCAATCCGATTGGGTGTGTTCTTGATGTCATCTGGGGAAGCATTTAAAAGTCTGCCAGCTAACAGATTTATAAGAAGCAATGGTGTACCACTAGCAATAAGCTGCTGCACGGTTAAAGGTCCTCCCCACTTCAACCTGGATTCTAATAAACCAATACATCCATCCAGAAGTCCATGCCATTTGGTAAGATTACATCTAGCAGGATGAGATATGACATCACCTTCATTACTTGGCATAGGCCTAAGATGATAACAGAGCTTAGTAGCTCGAGGAATCAGAGGCACTGCCATCTCAGAGACAGAAGATTCAGCAGAAGATCCTTTTTCAAGAGAGAGAATAGATGCAAGAGCAAGCATAGCTGATGCAGAGTGATTCTGAAGGGAAGCTTCGATTTTATCATCTGAGGAAATATGATTGGCTATGGCAGAAAGACGATGTAGATGCTTCTTTGGAGAAGTTGTAAGCATTAACAGAGCAGAATTTCTCCCACTTAACTTCAAACATTGAGCAACTGTTGCCAACAGAAGGCATGAATGGAACACCAGATTGTGTAGTCTACCCTTGAAGTTATTTGCTTCTCCTGTTTGTTGGTCTTTGATTGATGATGTAGCATAGGAAAGTATAGAAAATATTTCTGAAACAACAGTACCATCCTCTCCGCCACTGACTACGGTAGTAATAGGCAGTGAACTGGGAAGACCACAAAGCACGCTAGGCATAAGTCCATTGTGAAGGCAGCATCTTGACAAGAGCTGAAGCATTACAGAACGAGTTTCCAGTTAAGTTTAAAGAGGGGAAAAAGAAACATCCTACAACTTTCTCAGATAACATAGCCAAAGAAAGAGAAGAGCATCACATAATCACCTGAATTGCAGAAATTAATGGAGCCTCCACTCGTTGGTGAAGGCAATGACTGACAGCAACTTGCACATGCTTTGATCGGAGATATGTTTTTGTCACTGTATCGACAAGTTTCTCAGATAAAGGACCCCACTCACAGTTCCTTTCGTCAAGCTGAGAGAGACGATGGTTCTGCAAAGCGTCTAGGGGAAATATGTAGACATTGTCCTTCTTGAAGAATGTTTCTGAAGTATCTATGAGAATCCATATTGCTCTACAAGCTTCACAGGCAGCTGCTAACATGTGTGAGGAGCCAGAAGCTAAACTTGACCCGGAAGAAGCCAAACAAAGACACAAATGATCAACTATGCGGGACATGTTAGCATGCTCCAAAATCTGTTTAGAAACAGAATCAGGAGTTGAAGACTTAAGATCTTCTGCAACTCGAGACAACATCGTTGTGATGCAAGAACAAGCCTCATATAAAATTCTACCAGTTCCCTCTTCTTCCCATCCAACAACCTATATAGACATAAAGTAATAAAAGTAAGTACAGGTGGTTTTATATCAAAAGAGACTTGTGACCCAAAAGGAAGGTCACCTGTACGAAGATTTCCACTACTTTGGTCCAGTGCCTGATGTAGGAACTATGTATGCTATTGCCTTCAATATGCCCAACCAAGTTTTTAGTGACCGAAAGACTCTGAGAAAGCAATAATTTAGCGTTACAAATCATTTAACTTTCTTTAATTTCTGATTGTGGAAAGCAAGCTGACTGTCAAATGATTTAAGAAATTTAATCAGACACATGCCACAGATTTTGGTCTAGAGAATTCACCTTTGGTATTATGTTGTTGAACTCAGATGATTTCATCCCAACAAGAGCGTCAGTAAAGTCTAGCAGTGCACATGTTAATTTCTCAATAAGTCCAACTGAAACTATGGCACGAGCTGCAACCAAATTCGAAATGATCCTGAGGGACTGAACAGAGCAAGCAAAATCTTTGTCCCTGCGCACCCATGAACAAAAATGTGAATATGCATGTATGGGAAAATATCACAATATTGCAACGATTCACTATAAGAGAGAAAAAGTAACAAGAACAGAAAGTTGCAACCCTGTTTTAGAGTATTTTACTTTAAACCCCATTTTCTGTTCCCGTTATTATAATCAAGTAGGAGCACAACCACCTATCTTTGAAAAAACTCCAAATTTTACCTTTTAGAATCTTGCGGGGATTTTGAACATCTTTCCAGTGACAGCAAAACAAGATCCAATGCTTTATCATCTTCACCTATAGCTTTTGCACCTTTAACAGTGCGGGATGTATTTTCCAATTTGTCTAATGTTGCATTACCTGAAACGGGAGAAACAACACAAGCATGAATGAGGATGATAAGTGAAGAGGGTCCTTTATGAAATAAGGCAAGAAATTAAGAAACTCCGAAGGCAGTTAAGGTTCTATTCGCAGATAGCAATATGTATATGGTTTTTCTGACACTAATCTTTAAGACATGCAGAGAGACAAAAGGAAAACTGGGTATATATTTGAAATATACAAAAAGTAAAATCCTTGAGTAGAGAAAATCCTTAGATCATGGGAATTGTGTTAAATCTAAGCAAACATCAAGAATAGCATGACACGATATAAAAAAATCAAGCTCTAGAAGTTGTAGACCTAGAAACCAATAGAGCGTACGGAATACATCCTTTGATGAAGAAGAAAATGCATTGGGCCATAACCAACAATGAGAGGATGATATCCAAATATATGTATGTTAGATTAATATGGAAGTAATCATCAGAAATAAATCTAAAGTTACGTATATATATACATGCATTCTTCCTTTCTGTATTTGTTTGATAAATCTTGATTCTCAAAAGTAAGAAGAAAGAAATTTACAAATAACATGTCCCATTACCTGAACTTTTAATCTCCTCTTGGGTTGGGAATCCGAGGAAATCCTCAGGAGATGGTGAATTTACTTTGACAGCACTCTTCATATCTGACTGATCGTTAGCTAGAATCCCTGGAGCAGAGGCGTTCTCAACCGGGGTCGCAGAGTCACAATTTTCTGTGTCATATTAACATTAGAAATTTAATAAATGAGAAAACAATTAAGAGAAAAACTAAGCACAGACTGAAGTTAATCAAACCATTTCTCTGTTCCCCTCCATTTCCTTTGAGTCTCCAAGCTGCTTTATGGTCAACTACTACAGTACGCATTTCCTGAATACGAGTTCAAAATGTTCTTAGTGATCTATTCTTCCAGCAGATTTTTCCAATTTCAAATCCTTTTCCATTAAACGAAAAAATAAAATTTCAACAAAGTGATTTGTACATAAGACACAAGCTGCAATGAATAAGTCATCAATTTTAGATTGTTACCCTGGCTTCAACTTCCTCTAGTGATTCTTTAACGAAGGGGTGCTCGAGAAGAGCGGGCCAGGTTAATCGACTTTGGGGCACCTGTTTTGCATTGTAATAGACAGACATTATAACACAGTCCAAGATAAATCTCAAACATATCAAATAAGTGATAGAAAAAAACAGCAAGGATCAAAATAGATACTTCACCTTATTGAGCAATCCTTTTAATAAGCTTCTAAAGTAAGGACTCATTTCATCAGGATATTTGACAGGATCCTGAAAGAATCATTACGTTGTTAGCTCAAACTTTTAGTATAGACTATGTACAAGAATATAAAATTATTTATATACCTTGACAATGTGACGAATGAGAGCATACACGGAATTATTGTAGAACGGAGGTTGACCTACATATAATTCATACCTGATGTATCACAAGAGATTAATTAGAACCATCTTAAGTGCTGTGAAATGTGTATAACACAAGAATGACAGAAAATTTTAAAATTATGAAAGATTAGCCATCACAATCATCGAATTAATATATGCAATAGCATTCATAAGAATATAAATGGAAGTAGGACAACTCAAATGAGTTTCTCCACCTACAATATAACACCAAGAGACCACAGGTCAGCAGTGTGATTGTATGGTTGTTCTCTCACAAGCTCTGGCGCCATGTACAGCGGAGTGCCTGAAATAAGATTTCATAGATGGAATATTACCCAGGCATGACTTATTTGAATTATTCATATCTTGATAAGCCTAAAGAAAATAAAGGTAATAACCTTTAATGGATCGCAAAACCACAGTGTTGGTGGACATAGCTCGAGCAAAACCAAAATCACATAGCTGAAAAAGCAAAGGATAAACAAGCAAATTTATGTTAAAGAGAATATTTGAAAAAGCACAGAATCATGCTGTATTGAGAAGTTTTTTTGTTTCTACTTATTATTAGCAAGTAAATGAGATTCATGGCTAGCCAGATCTTTTTCTAGCACTGTATATTTACAACTTAGCTTTTTTCTGAAACAATCACAGACTGAGAGTACCTGGTAGTCATAAGAAAATAACGGGATTAGAAGAAACGTATCTGTAATTTTACACCCATCATATTTCCCATCTTTAATAAGCAAAAAATAACAACAACAGGTGTGTGGGAAAGCATAGAAAGCAACATTTCACGCATAATTACTGGAAGAAGCAAAAGGAAGGTTACCTTAACGACAGACCCGGCACCGATAAGAATGTTTTGTGGCTTCATGTCACGGTGAATGATACGGTTTGAATGCAAGTAATGCAATGCTTTTACCTAGAATTTCGAGAAGTTTGAACATCGTGTTATCAATCATAAAATAAGGTAATCAGATATAGAAACAAGAGTCCTGTTAGCAAAACGTGTTACCAATTGCTTAGCGATTGCTTGAACTTGTTCTTCCGGAAGGCACTTGTCATCTTCAAGGATCTCAAACAATTCACCCTGTGAAATTAGGTGTTCAGTCATGTTCCATCATTTGACATATAGGTCCAACTACAGGTTTCATAAATCAGTTCTTTTAGATTCTACAATCAAGAAGGAGAAAAGTACTTGGGCAAACTCGGTGACGACACAGAACTCTCGTGCGTTTTCAAAGGAGTCGAGCATTTCAATAATATTCTCATGCTTGAGCTTCCGCAAAATCTGAAAACATACAAACAAGTGTTGTCAAATCCAATGATTCAAGCAGACATCACGTGATGTGAAGCATAGAAGTTTCTTACCTCGATTTCTTGTCTTAGACTATGTATATCCTTGTCACTCTTTCCTTGTTTCATGATGAACTTCATCGCCACCGTCTGATCAAAGGGCGATAGAATAATCAAATTAACATTGATTTGCTGAGTTAAGCAGTACAGATTAACGAACAAGATAACCCAACAATTTACCTGGCCGGTATACTTTCGTCTTCCTTTGTAAACCCTCCCAAAAGAGCCTTCACCAACGAGCTCTATCACATGATAATCCTCGACACCCATATCTGAGCACTTGCGTCTTTTGATCTGCCGCATAAAGCAACGTGTTAGCTTCTAACCCTATATAACGGCAATTAGACCCAATTTACCACAATTGAGATTCCAATCAAAAGCTTCAAAGGATTTCTAAAGTATTTTGCATTCCGATTTCTCGGTTAACATAAGCTACAGTAGCGAATCGACTAACGGGAAACATCAAATTAAGTTAGAAATGCAGATCCAAAATCTGATTGGTAAAACAAATCAGCCGAAGTTCGGGATAAAGAGATTTTACAACGGAGAAACCGGAGATACTAGAAAGTAAAGAGATAGAACCGTGGCTCGCGAAAATGCGTAGAGTAGATGAAGTGGTGGCCGACGGAGATGGCAGAACCGGGGTCGCTGCCGGTAAAGAACGGCGGAGGAAGTCTTCGGCGGTGAATCGATGTATAGGAAGAAGAGGGGAGAGATCCGTGGGAGCGATGTTTGGAGAGAGAGAGAGAGAGAGAGACTCTGTGTTTGGATATACTCGGAAACTTTCGAAATTCAAAAAGAGGGAAAAATCTTACTTCTCCCCTAGTGTGTGTGCTGCTCTCTCAAACTTTATAAAAGCCACAACCTCGCATTTTCCGGTTTATTTTTCTTTTAAACGGGAAAAATAAGAAAAAAGTTATTTCAAAACTTTGTTCCTAAAACGTTAAAATATCAAAGAAGACCTTCGATTTTACATTTGTGATATTTAATTCCTCTTAGTTTTCTCTTTAAAATATTGGGAAATTACTCAGATTAACGCTGATTTATCCGATTATTACTAGACTAACACCTAGAAAAGAAAACTTACTAGAATAACATATATTTTTGGCAAAAGACAAAATATCCAATGCTTTTTCTAATAATAACAATTATGCCATTATGAATAATTTTAAACTAAATAAAAAAATTTAGTTTTTACATCTGATTAATAACCCATAAACTGTAAAAAAACAAAATATTATTTCATCAGAAAACTGTAACCGTCGGGTGGGGAGAAGACAACGACGACGGCATCGGCGAAGCGAGTTCGGTCAAAACTGTAACTGTCGGGTGGGGAGACGAAAATCGAAGAACGCAGAGACGAATTAGAGTATGGAGATGTGAAATTCAGCGGAGGAAAAGGAAAAGAAGAAGATGAAGAAGAATTGGAAGAGGGATCTCGCGATTTCAGCAGAGAAGATTCAGAGAGTCCGATGAAAGAATAGACGTAGGAGAATCGGAATGAAAGAGAAGTGTTTTAGTATAGGAGAAGGTACGAGCAGTGGAGATTAGAGAGCTTGAGATGTCAGGATATTGGTAAAAGTGGAAGAAGAGTGAAAATATGGCTACGAAAAATAGGATTAGGGAGATATTAATTGGCCAACGTTTGAGATGCATGAAGTTGATGAGTAAGTGTTGCCGTTGTTGACATTGGAGGATCTCAAGGATATGGGGATCAATGCTTTTGGATCCGAAGGAAGATGTATTGTGCAATACCGAAGCTCGGGAGATAGTTTTCGTGGAGAAAAGTTTGATTGGTTTAAGAAGAGCACTTTTGAGCGGTGTATGTTTTGTTTTTGTGACAGCCATGGCAATGCAAGCAGCAATATCTGAAGCTTTCTTTCTCTTTCTATCTTTTGATGTTTTTGTTTGAATGTACCATTAGCCATAGTAGTGTTAGTAGTTGTAGTATTAGAGGGAGAAGAAGCAAGATTTTCTCTGTTTTTTTTTGGTGTCTTGTGGTTCTGAACTTATTGACCATTAATCCAAAACTAATACAAATCTGAAATATACACTATACAATTAAACTCTTGACAAATCCGCAAAAAGAGTCACATAGATGCGTAGCATCATCTTAAACAAGACTTAGGAAAGGTGGACGAACTCTGGGTTGGATTTTACTAAGAGAGTAAATGGCTCGAGCCATGAGAAATCAGATTTGTGAGTAAAGCCTCAAATGAGAGAGATATGGAATTAATACTTGACACTGCATTTGCTTGAGTTTTTCTTGGATGCATCTTTTATTTCAATGCTTCATTGCAACTTGATGTCATTTTTCGTCTCTTCTATCTTCTTTGGCCAGCAGTAGAGGTGTAGCGGGAAACCAACAACCACCAATGCCACCTGTTCAGAGTTTCAATGTTCCATGACAAGTTTTAATCGTGCGTTGAGAAAGATGGAATTTTTATGCAATTCTCCTTTTATCAACATTCTCTTGAGAAAGATGGGATTTTTGCTGAGTTGTAAAGCATTACTCCAAAACAATAGTTACACAAATCTGTTATATTATAACATTGCCATAAAAAAAAATTAGTGATTTCAAAAACACTCTCTCCTTTGCCGAAGAGAAGGGGAATCAAATCTGTTATATTACAACACTCTCTCCTTTGCTGAGCTTGTCGCCTTCGGATTTGACCCACGAGACGATTTTACCTTCGATCATCGTGGAGCTGAGAGCAGGCATGCAAATCTCGCAGATCTTCGCTCGGACGGGGACGATTCGGGGCTTGTTGGACCGGAAACTGGGAACGGAGGATCGGATTTTGGAGTGGAGAGATGTTGACGAAGGAAGGAAGGATGTGTGGAGAAGTGGAGACATTGATATATGCTTATATAGTAATTAATTTGGCAAAAGAAAAAAAGTTTTTCAATGATGACAGACTAATACTAAGTCTGTTATAATTGAAACATCAAAATATAATTCTGTTAACAGACAAAATAAGTCTGTCAAATAAATCTGTTATGAAAATAAGTATGTCAATTTAATCTATCACCAAAATAAGTCTGTTAATTTAATCTATCACGAAAATAAGTTTATGAATTTAATCTGTTCTGAAAATAAGTCTGTCAAGTTAATATGTCCCAAGAAATCAAATCTGTTAAAAATAAATAAAACTGTGGTTAAAAGACAATAAGTCTATGATAAAAATCTGGCATTCAAAATAAATCTGTCATGAGAAACAAAACTGTTGTTTCATACGATAGACTTATCGATACAAGTCTGTCATTGTAAGTAAGTTTATGACAGTTTTAATAAGTCTATGACAATCTTAATAAGTCTGTGAAAAAAAATGATATTCAAAACAAATCTGTGAATGAAATTAAGTCTGTTATCATTATTTTAACAGTTTTATTATGACAGACTTATTGTTTTTTTGCTGACGTAGAAAAAAATATAATGATATTTCTGTAATTACCTTTTTTGTTAACAAAGGTTTTAAGGATATTTTCGGTATGAAAATTTAGTAAATAATAAAAATAAAATAAGAGTTATTCTAGTAATAAACTGATTCATTTGTGTCATTTAAGTTTTTTTCCCTAAAATATTTGATTGGTGATGGTGACCATCATGAGCGTTTATGATTTTTGGGGGATTAGAGAGGAAATAACAAGTGGTTAAATATTATTTCTTTAACGAAAGCAAGACAAATGGTTAAATACTAATTTTTGTTAACAATAGTATTATGATATCAAATAAAATATTATCTTATACAACATTTTAACTATTTAAAAATAAAAATCTTAACAGGATGGTAAAAAGAACTTCAAATATTTTTATTTATGGTTCTGCAAACCGATGGATTACAACCACCTATTATGCAAACGATTTATTTCAACAATATCTCTCTCTTTCTTTTTTTTTGTTAGTACGAATAGGTTGCATCTCCTAGATGAAAGTTAAGTCCTCAAATTCAAACAATTTTCTAAGAAGATTTTCGATCTCATGTGTTTTGTATTTGTGTCTATATTAGATCTGATACAAGCGGCTCCAAATCTAAGTTCCTATTGTTAATAATTCTTGGTGGTCTCGGTTGCGTAACCCATGCATGGCTCCAACCATATTTTGAGAATAGACCAAATGAAATATGGTCCAATATATGATCCTCAACATTTTTATCACGTGATACGTTCTATTCTTAATCCTGTCAGTTTCATAATGAGAGCTTAATATTCACTGTTCACACTCTTGAGCATTTGAGAGAACCATGCCTTTAGCATGACCTGAAACACTATAAAACGGTCCCATCACTGTCTCCCACAACCCAACCAGCTTGTGTAGCAAGTAGCAACCATGTTACTGGTGAACGATCCATCAAAATTAGTATATTTCTTCCATCCTTGACGTGGTTTCCACGATTACATTAAAATTCGTATTTAAAATCACGAAAAAGATGTTAAATATAATTTTTCCAATTTATATACTACCGAGTGGTTGAAATATAGTGATCATATTACCTTGTTTTTAAGACTAGTGGGTTCCTGAACCTCCTCTTAAAAATATGATAATCTAAATTCAACTAACCTCATGGGGGAAAAAAAGTAAAAAACATACACTAGCGTTTTACTAATATAAATAATTCACATTCTACAAAAACACAAATTAAGACTATTAAGGTTTTTTTTTGTTAGACTGTTAAGTTATGCTTTGCAGTTTGAATGTTTCTACAAAATAAATTATACTTTGCGTGTTTCTACAAAATTATACAAGTGAGTCAGTGACGGAGAGAATATGTATACAATAATACAAATCTCAACTGATAGAATGTTACAGAATTACGAAATTATCAATAATGAAAAACATGTTTTTATGAAATTACACCTAATAGGTACATTCGGAAATCGTAAAAACCATTTCCGAAGGTCAACTTTTCAAATATGAGAATCATCATATTTATTTTAACAGAACAAAAGAACATAATTTTTTACTGTTTTCCCTTAAAATAATATATCTGCGAGAAAAGGAATCGGATTATATAATTTTAACGGCAGAAAATAGGACAGGAGGAGAGAGAAGGTGTCTATTTGGGTTTGAATGAGATTAGTGAAGGCCGCTTTTCTTCTGTTATCCTCAACCAAACCTCCGTCTAGGGTTTACTCTTCCCATTTCCGCCGCCCTTTTCTATCTCACTTACGCTTCTCTTCCTCTTCGTCGACGTCTTCCGTCGAAATCATGCCGGGTTCCGAACCATCGGAGATTCAGTGGCCGGCGAGGAGAGTCAGGGACACTTATTTCGATTTCTTCAAGGGGAAAGGTCACAAGTTCTGGCCATCAAGCCCCGTCGTTCCTCATAATGATCCTACTCTTCTCTTCGCTAACGCTGGTACGAAACTTCGATTGCCAATTATTGATTTGTTTCCCTTTCACCTGTTTTTCTTTTCTCCCGAAATTAGGAATTTGGCTTAGTTGATCTGTCACGAATTCAGATTTTATTGAGTTGGGTTCATCTTGCATCGGATGCTAGTTGTTATCGGTTTTGGTCAAAATTGATAAGACTTGTAGTGTGGTTAATACATACTCTGTCTCAAATATCATCCTGTGATGGATTCGTAGCTGTGTGGATTAATCTCTTGCAATCAGGCAACGAATAAAACCGAGTAACATTGAAACTTCTCTGTTTTTCAAGGAATGAACCAGTATAAGCCAATATTTTTGGGAACGGCTGACCCAAATACTGAGCTCAGCAAGCTAACTCGGGCTTGTAACACCCAGAAGTGTATCCGTGCTGGGGGAAAGCATAACGATCTCGACGACGTGGGCAAAGATACTTACCATCATACTTTCTTTGAAATGCTTGGTAATTGGTCGTTTGGAGATTATTTCAAGAAGGAAGCCATCGAATGGGCTTGGGAGCTCTTAACCAAGGTAATTACAACCACCGTCACCTTGTAAAGTGATGCTTCTCTTTCCATTAGGCTGTATATTTCACTGAGATACCATGCGACAGTATTTCGTTATTTTGTAATGCTATTCTTCTCTTTTCATTGGGTTGTATATTTTTATTGAGAGCTGATGAATACTGAATCGACCTCTCTGTTTTTCATGCCGCAGGTCTATGGGCTACCGACTGATCGGATTTACGCTACCTATTTTGGTGGTGATGAGAAAGCTGGCCTCCAGCCTGATAATGAGGCTAGAGATATATGGTTGAAGTTTCTTCCATCTGGACGTGTGCTGCCCTTTGGTTGCAAAGTATGTTTGCTTCATTACTCCCATAAAAAAAATGATTTGAAACCGAATAAAAATAAACAACATTTTATTTCAGCAAGGATGAATATTTTATCAAATTCAGGTGTTACTTAGTTGTTGGATCTTTAAAATATAATATGAATTTCGATGGATTTCATGTGTATTGAAGATAATATCATTTAATCTACCTAATTTTTTTGAAAATCACTACTTATTGATTCTTTCTCCCCTAAAGTTTCTTCAGAAGTAAATCAGTCGAGTTGCCTTTGCCTCTTGTATATATTGACACATCGCTTTGTCAATGAAAACTACATTAAACTTTAAGCTTGTATGCATTTTGGGGGTAGGAATACGTTATCAAGTTTTGGTAGTTGGCAGGCTTTAAAAACCATTGTTTATGATTTCCAGTCAAAAATTAAGGATTTTATAATGCGACCTTCTTTCATATAAATTTTGATGAAACTGCAGGACAACTTCTGGGAGATGGGAGACACAGGTCCGTGTGGACCTTGTACTGAGATACATTATGATCGTGTTGGTAACCGTGATGCTGCATCCTTAGTCAACAATGATGATCCGACATGTTTAGAAATATGGAATCTTGTCTTTATTCAGGTACAAACCTTTTTCTGTTTGTAATTTAGTTCCATTTTACTACTCTTTATCTAGGTATCGCGGTTGTTCATTTGATGATTTTATAGATCATGTACCGAAACTCTATATTACGCTGTTAGCTAGATTGTTCTTGCTTCTTTAGATTCGCTATTGTATTCTCATTTATTTCCTCTAATGGGCCATGTTTCGTATGTTTTCAAAATAGTTCAACAGAGAAAGTGATGGTTCACTAAAACCCCTGCCTGCTAAGCATGTTGATACCGGAATGGGTTTCGAGAGGTTGACTTCTGTTCTTCAGAACAAAATGAGCAATTATGATACAGATGTTTTCATGCCTATCTTTGATGACATCCAAAAGGTAATTTGTGAAACCTCCTGTTGACGGTTTCATGACATTCTGTTAATATATTGAGTTACTATTGTGTGGCTCCTCTTAGGATGATTTTGTGGCCTTATTTAGTACTGCCATCATTTTAGTTTATCTATTGTCAAATGGATTATGGGTCTTGGTGATTCTATATAGGATCGTCTTTGCCTATTTGATGGGAGGTTACAGTTATTCTCCTTTCATGTGACATTCTGCAATTGTTTTTAATATTTCTGATTTAGTGAATTTGGAGCATAATGATCAAGGCGTCATAGTATAGATATCTTGGAGATCATTTCCTTGTTAGCCATGTCACTTTTCACGTAGTTTTTTTCAGTGGGAGAATTAAAATAAAGAGTTCAGATTGGTCCTTTTCCCCTAATTGTTGTGAATCTTAAGTGGAGGTGCTGATGCTTTCACATTTTTAGGCCACGGGAGCTAAGCCATATTCTGGAAAAGTTGGTTTGGAAGATGTTGACAGAGTCGACATGGCATATAGAGTGGTTGCTGACCATATTAGAACTCTATCATTTGCTATTGCGGATGGCTCTCGCCCTGGTATGACCATGGTTTCTTGTCTCATATACATTGGTGATTATATAAAAACACATTTTCATGCAATCGTCGAACTATTTGATCATTATTCTGAGTTAATACTCTACATGTTCATGCAAACGTCGAACTATTTGATCATTTTTCTGAGTTAATACTCTACATGTTCAGCAAAACGTGTTTTGGTTCATTTATTCTAAATTGGACATCATTGGGGTGTGTTTTTTTCTTCCTCAATCATTTTGTTACGGTATTCACATAATGGTTATATTCTTTCTTGTAGGCTAACAAATACCATCTAATATACAATTTCATGCAGGTAATGAGGGTCGTGAGTATGTTCTGCGGCGTATACTTCGCCGAGCGGTTCGCTATGGAAAGGAGATCCTAAAAGCGGAGGAAGGGTTTTTCAACGGGTAGGAAATTACAGTTAATTGTCTTCGCATGTGTTGTCTGGATATGATTTATTGGAGGCTGGAACATGTTTAATTTTTATCTTGTATCTTTGTAAATGCAACATATTTTTGGATAAACATCTTAGCTCGATCTGTGTTTGACGCTAATCAGTTTGTGCGTTTCATCTGTAGTCTCGTCAGTTCTGTTATTCGGGTGATGGGCGATGTCTTTACAGAGTTGAAGGAACATGAGAAAAAGATCACGGAGATAATAAAAGAAGAGGAAGAAAGCTTTTGCAAGACCTTGGCGAAGGTGAGGGCTGGCACCTTTTACTTTTGTATATATTATTTCCAGTTTCACCATCATTCAGTTTTAGTGATGTTTGTTGGACATAATTTTCAGCATACCATTATCTATAGGGAGCCATTTTCTGAAAGATGAATTGGGTTGACCTGTTTGTCCTTTTATTGTCTTTGTTATATAGGTGAGTATAAGAACAGTTAGATTGATTATAATTTTTTACGGCAGGGAATTGAGAAATTTCGGAAGGCTGGACAGGCAGTTAAGGGGACTACACTGAGTGGAGATGTACGTGTCTAATGCTTTTTGTGTTGTATTTTAGATGTTGCGGTATTTCGAACACTCTGTAATGTTGGAATTTCCATCTCAACTTACTATCTTATCTTTGCAGGATGCTTTTGTCTTATGGGATACATATGGTTTCCCATTAGATTTGACTCAGGTACTTAGGTCATTCGAAATAGTTTCTGAAAGTTTTTATGTGTTATTTAGTTTTCATTCGAAACTTTTATTCTCGGGTTTCAGTTGATGGCTGAAGAAAGAGGGTTGCTGGTCGATGTTGATGGTTTCAACAAAGCCATGGATGAGGCGAGGGAAAGATCGAGAAGTGCCCAGAATAAGGTGTTTTAACCTTCTTTTTTTTTTTTTTACCGTCTTAAAGAGTCCTTGATGCCAAACTTACGTATGACTATGGACGAAGTTTGAATTTACGTTATCTATTAACTGACCTTCTAATGTCAATTTTTGGTAGCAAGCTGGTGGCGCCATTGTTATGGATGCTGATGCTACATCAACATTGCACAAGACTGGTGTTTTAGCAACAGATGATTCTTTTAAATACATTTGGTTCCAGGTTTGTCCTATTAACTTGCATGTTGCCCCTGAATCATTCTTATGTTGGCGTAGAAAGAAACAAGTTAAAGCGGCATAGAGTGGTAAATGGATTTGCTTCAAATAAGCCTTTATTGATCAATTATCCTGCCACATTTTGCTACAGGATCACGAGAGTGAAGTAAAGGCGATCTACACTGGCTCTGCTTTCCTGGAAAGTTCAGCTGCTGGCGATAACGTGGGACTAGTTTTGGCGTCTACAAGTTTCTATGCTGAGCAGGGTGGTCAGGTAATCCAATTTATTTGATATGTAACTGGTTTGCTGAGTATTTCTCATTTCTGATTATATGACTGGTGGCATGAAACTGCAGTCTTCATTATGTTCATCTTGGATATGTATATTCATATATGTAGACCTGACAGTAAGACCATGGATCATACCAGAACTGCATCGTGATTTTATGATCGGTTGGCAAATACCATGATATAGTTATCGTCGGTTTTGCAACCTAGATCTGAAGTCTGTTGACAGCTGCAGATATATTTTAGATTTCATATCCATGCATAAGGTCTAGCTTTTGATACACTTCCAATTTTGCAATCGAATTTCTGAAGTCTGTTGACAGCTGCATATATATTTTAGATTTCATATTCATGAATCATGCATAAGGTCTAGCTTTTGATACATTTCCTTATGTAATTAACATATAAAAATATGTGCCCCTAAGTCCCTAACATTTCGCTTGGCAATAGATTTTTGACACGGGACTTATTGAAGGCTCGTTTGGTACATTCAACGTATCCAATGTCCAAATATTTGGGGGATTTGTTCTCCATATTGGTTATCTCTCTAAAGAAACTGGAGAGGTATCTGTGGGGGATAAAGTGACTTGCAAGGTAACGCTCTGCATCATATGGTGTTTTTCTCATTCATCACATTTGGTACTATCTAAATCGTTTCCATTTCGTTTTCTCTACGTGTAGGTTGACTATGAGAGACGTAAACTCATCGCTCCTAATCATACTTGTACACATATGTTGAATTTTGCCCTGAAGGTATCCTTTTCCTATAACTTAAGTTACATACACTGTAATTTACTAATTTTTTTATTGGATCTCAAAAATGCATGTCCCATGAATTCAGGAAGTGCTCGGGGATCATATTGATCAGAAGGGATCAATAGTTCTTCCTGAAAAACTGCGATTTGATTTTTCCCACGGTACATTCTTTAATAACTCTTTTTTTTTATATTGATGTGGATGATCATTTTAAGTGTCTAATGAGTTCCATAATTTCGAGTAGGCAAGCCGGTTGATCCTGAAGATTTGAGAAAGATCGAATCCATAGTGAATAAACAGATCAAGGATGAATTGGATGTGTTTTCCAAGGAAGCAGTGCTTTCTGAAGCCAAGCGCATCAAAGGCCTAAGAGCAGTGTTTGGAGAAGTAAGCTGTCCATAAGTTCTCTTGCTATGCGTTTTTAGTTTGGTGTCTGTGAATTGTTGAAGGGTTCTCTTATTCTATTTAGGTCTACCCTGATCCTGTCAGAGTGGTGTCAATTGGGAGACGGGTCGAGGACCTCTTGGCTGATCCCGAGAACAATGAATGGTCATTGCTTTCTTCTGAGTTTTGTGGAGGTCGGTTTACATTGTCATTGGCTGTTGGGATCAGAGATTATTTTTTTGAATAGTATATTGAGTACAGTATATGGTTGTTTTTAAAATTGCAGGAACCCACATAGCAAATACCCGCGAAGCCAAAGCTTTTGCTCTTCTATCGGAGGAGGGAATTGCGAAAGGTATTCGTAGGGTAACTGCTGTGACAACCGAATGTGCTTTTGATGCATTGAATGTGGCGTCCTTACTTGAAAAAGAAGTTGAGGATGCATCCAAAGCGGAGGGGAGTGCCCTGGAAAAGGTTCTTTCTCTACTCTCTCATCCCTTGACAATCTAAAATCATATTACCTCTTATTCATGTAGAATTTAATGTGTTTATTTTTGCATCTTCATAGAAAGTTGCTGCTTTGAAAAGCCGGGTAGACGCAGCAGTTATCCCAGCAGCCAAAAAGGCAGATATAAGGGCCAAGATTGCTCTGCTTCAGGTAAGATTTACTTTCAGCTGTATACTGAGCAGTTTTGTTTGGTTAGAACTTGGCCTAGTTGCTGGTAAAAGAAGTATCAAAGTGGCAAATTTGATTTTTACATTGCAGAATGAAGTTAGGAAAGCTCAAAAGAAAATAGCGGAGCAAAACCTGAAGAAATCTGTCAAAGTAGCAACAGAGGCAGCGGAGTCTGCAGCATCAGAAGGGAAGACCTTTTGCATTATCCAGCTTGACGTGGGTCTTGATGCAGCAGCAGTGCGAGAAGCCGTCTCAAAAGTCATGGAAAAGAAGGTAATCCCTAACTTCTCAAAAGCATCACTTGTAGCCAGCTATCAATAGGAAGTAAAGAAGAATACATTTAAGCTTTTGTTGGTGAATGTTGCAGGGAATGTCGATAATGGTGTTCAGCACAGATGAAAGCACAAACAAGGCGGTCGTGTGTGCGGGAGTTCCAGACAAATCAGATCAGTTCAAGCAATTAGACGTCACTGAATGGCTGACAACTGCACTGGGTCCTCTAAAAGGGAGATGCGGGAAAGGGAAAAGTGGTCTCGCATCGGGACAGGTACACGAGTCGTTTTCTCTTTAGTCTCTCTCTAGATGGAATGGAATTTCCACCGCAAAGAGAGATCTCAATTCTTCAAACATGTTGTTCTGGTTTCAGGGAACGGATGCTTCCCAAGTGAATGCGGCTTTGGACCTGGCTGCATCGTTTGCATCAATGAAGCTCAACTGATTTGGTCGGGAGATTACATAATTTGTGTGGGCAGCAGAATGATAATCTCTACTTATTTGATTGACATCATTGTATACCGTTTTCTTACAACTTTTACGAATCTGTTAGTTTTCTCATTTCTTGTGATGGAATTTAAAGTGGTCTGGTTTTCCCCTTGTGATGCGAAACCGATTTTCGGTTTTGTGTTGGTTTTTATGTTTTATTATTTATGAAATAGAAACCGTATATCAAATTTTTTTTTCTTTTGGTTTGATATGGTTTCGGTTCGGATATTGGTTTCGATAAGCTTTGACCAGCTCTCCAAACAGAAATTACATATTGCAGAACTACGATGACTTGAGTTCAAACAAAAGAAGACAAAAACGACAGATCGACAAGATTTAACAGAATCAGGCGAATTAATGACCGAATAAATTTAGTAGAGATAATTATGGTTCATGAGCATTTATTGATACCTGTGCCAAAACTAACTTCGTATCATATTATACCAATAACCCAAAGCGGGTATCATATCTATGAAAATTGAAAATGCAAAAAAATTAAAAAAAATTGTTGGTTTTTGATCTTCAAAGAAACCAATATTTTGGTCTTTAACTAGAGTGATTTACACCTTGCAGTGTAATAAACTCCTTTAACTATGGCTAAAACCAGCTGTTATGGATGAGATAAACAAGTTCTTGAAAATGGTTAGAGGTAATTGTTGATCGTGAGCATTTACTGTTCGTAACGTGAATTCTGACACATATTAAAGAATGCATTATTTTGTATGATTGCAATTTTGTTTAACTCTAAACTAATAACAGATGGTGTGATTTATTTGCTTCATTCGTTTTGTTAACAGAGGAAAACTCCCCTACGGAACGAAGCAGTTCATGGAAGAGAGCTGCTTCAACTTTTAATAAAAGGATTCATTTGCTTCATAGTTGATTCTAAAAAAAAATAAAAAAAAATCCATGGAAGGAGGTAATATTTTTCCTCGTTCTAATCCCCCATGTCTTGTGTCTGATCCAGCAAACCCTCACAAGCTCTGCCGACGATCTGATCCTCCACTCTCCATCTGCTTCACCTGCAAAGGCCAAAAACACTTGAAGAAGAAAAGGTACTATTACTATTGTGCTACTTGTGATTTGGAATTTCACAGAGGTTGTCACTTTCATCCTCCTGAAATCAGACACCCTTTTCACCTCCTCCACCCTCTCACCCTCACCTCCTCAGACCCTGGTTTTGATATCCCTGGTATCGCTACTGGTTGGATATCGTATGACTCTGATTCAGAAGACTATTACTCCGGTCCACATAGAAAAAGAAACTATCCTTCATATGAAAATCGTCAAAAATGCAAATCTTGTCGGAAAAAGCTTAGCCACAAACAACCACTCTATCATTGTTCTATCTGCAATTTCAGCCTACACCTTTATTGTGCAAGGAATCCACCACCTCTCACTATTGAAAACCTAAAAAGCCATGACCACACTCTTACCCTCTTTCCTAGAAAAGTTCCTTTGCCTTGTGATGCTTGTGGCTTCTCTCTTGACGCTTTTAGAGATCATGTTTACTCATGTCTGCTTTGCAACTACATGGTCCATAGAAGATGCATCTACTTACCTCGTGTCATTAAGATCACCCGTCACCCACATCATCGTCTCTCTCATACTTCCTCCCTTGTTCCTTCTGGTGATGAGTTGTCATGCGGAGTTTGCCGCAAACCCGTAGACATCGATTAAGGGAATTACTCTTGCAATAAAGGATGTCCCTACGCTGTCCATTCGAAATGTGCAACAAAGAGATTAGTATGGGATGGGAAAGATCTTCAAGGAGTGCCCGAAGAAGAGGAACAAGTCCTTGAGCCATTTGTGAGGATCGATGAAGAGACTATTCAACATTTCAGTCATGACCATGACCATCACCATCTAAAGATTCAGGGGAATGACAACAAGGGCAACCATGAAAACAAGTTTTGCCAAGCTTGCGTCCTTCCGATAACAGTTTCAGATCGCTTCTATAGCTGTATCCAATGCGAGTTTGTTCTTCATGAAACATGTGCATCCCTGCCTCGCAGAAATCACCTCCCTATACACAAACACCCGCTCACCTTATTCCATCCATTCTCTTCGAATATTCCTCACGAGCTCGGAATTCAATATCCCATAAGCGGTTTCTTCAGTTGTGATGGTTGTCAGCGATGGAGTTGTGGCTTCATGTACAAATGCGTTGAAAAAGATTGTGATTTCGAACTAGATGCAAGATGCGCTTCGCTTCCTGATCCTTCAATCCATGGCTGCCATCCACATGATCACCCTCTCTTCTTCAACTTCACCACAGGTGAATGCATGGGATGCAAGTATAAATATGACCACCGTCGTAAGTACTTGGAGTGTATTAAATGCAACTCGTTTTTGTGTCTTCCATGTGCTACGTTGCCTTCCCTGCAGGCTCACTATAAGCATGATAAACATCCACTCACTCTTTGCTGCGGAGAAGAAGAGACAACCGATCTCCAATACTGGTGTGAGATCTGTGAAGGGGATTTAGATGCAACGGAGTGGTTCTACACATGTGACTCTTGCAGAGTCACTCTTCACATTACGTGTTTATTGGGAAAGGGTATGTACATGAATCCAAACCATATCATCAGCATGTATGATGGTATAAAAGTTGAAATCGCTCCCAACAGTGGTAACTCTCGGCCAGTGTGTGATAACTGTGGAGTTCGTTGCGAAGACACTTTGGTATACAAGTGGTTAGATAGAAATTTTTGTAGTTTGACTTGTTGCGAAGACATTTTATGATCACTAAAATACAAAAAAAAAAAAAAAAAATTGGAAGGAGCGGAGCAAATGATTAAGGATCATTTACATGTTCCATTAACACTTTCTGTACTTTTACTTTTATGTTTTGTGGTTTTAATGTATCTAATCCCGTTATCGGAAGGAGTGTTAAATTCAAAGTTCTGAGGTCTTGAGATGACGAACAAATAATCCTTCAAAGAATTGAAGAATCTTTAACTCTATTCTTTGACCAACTCTGTTCTCCCTGAAGAAATGAGACAGATAAATGGAAGTTTCAAACTTTCTAGCCATGTCGTCGGGTTTATAGCACATTTCTCCAATAAATACTAAAGATATAGACAATTTCCATTTTATTACTGGAAGGTTTCCAATGTACTTTCCACATTCTTAGGTTAGGCAATTCTCAATGCTCAAAATGAGTTTATAGACATAAATGAGGAAGATGTTCAACCTGAAACGAATGTGGAAGAGACAGAAGTGGAAGTAACAGAGCAAAGTGAAACTCAAGTCACTCAGCCAACTCAAGCTGCACAGCAAAACTTCTGCTGTTTGGAAAGATTTTGAGTTAATTGGGCTAGAAATAGATGGAAAAGAAAGGGCTATGTGTATTCATTGTGGTACAAAGTTAGTGACACCAAGTTAAGCACATGGAAGTTAATAGAACACATCATTTGAGTCTCTCATTTAGAGACGTGTGCAAAGATGCCTAAGAAGGGAGATAGGCCTGCTTATGATCAGAAGGTAGATCTTGAGATGACTAGTGAGATCATCATTTATCATGATCTACCATTCCGATATGTGGAGTATGAGAAGGTTAGAGCGAGAGATAAATATTTGAATCCAGATTACCAGTCTATTTGTAGACAAACTGCTGTAAATGATGTTCTTAAGAGATATGAAGTAGAAAAGGAAAAGCTGTAAGATGTACTTGCAAAACATCGGGTGTGTTTTACTTCATATTTATGGTTATCTTGCACCACTTTCATGGGATATATTTGTGTTACTGCACACTTCAAAAGCTATACTCAGTTAAAATTTTTTTTAGCAAAATGAGTCTCCGCAATCTTATAGTAGACCCCAAAAAAAAATGAACAAAGAGTGAAAATGAGTAAGATTTGGAATCAGACGTCCGTCGGATCTTCCCCTGGATCTTTGTAGACAAAAATGAACAAAGAGTGAAAATGAACAAATTTTTAGCAAAATGAGTCTCCACTATGTTGTAGCTAAGGTGACATTACCGAAAAAAGAAATTGAATCCGTTCTCACATAAGATAATATGATCCTTAGACCTTACTACTGTTTTGGCCTAAATACACAGTCTACGTTTTAAGAGAATCTGAAAGAAAATGAAATTAGACAGTCATGAAAAATCAAACCGTATATCAATTTTTTTTTTCTTTTGGTTTGATATGGTTTCGGTTTCGGATCACTTTACACGGAGACATTTCAAGACTTTACTTAGAGAAGATACTTAGATACCACCTTGAACTTGAAGTATGTGTTCTTCCGAATAAAGTTTTGATAGAAGAAATGAAGTCGAGGAAATGAACGAGTCTCTCGACGTTCAATAGAAGAAGTGAGAGATAGATATATGGAAGTTTCATCAAACTTTCTAATTCACAATATACGGTTTAGAGTTGGATCCCGCTTGGTGGGGTTTATGGGACATTTCTCCAATAAATATACTAGAGATATAGTCAATTTCTGTTTGATTAGTGGAAGATTTCCGATTTGTTTTTCTCTTGTATTTCACATGTAAATAAAATAAAAAAATACTAAAAAAATATAGAAAATTATAGGAGATATAGACAATTTCCGAGTTATTTTGTAAGATTTTCGATTTGTTTTTCTCTTGTATTCCACATGTAAATACAAAATACTAGAGATATAGAAAAATTATAAGAAATATAGACAATTTCCCATTTTGTTAGCGAAAGATTTTCTATTTGTTTGTATTTCACATGTCACAAAAAAAAACTATTTGAAATATAGAAAAATTACAAAAAAAAAAATATAGAAAAATTTCCATTTGGTTAACGGAAGATTTCCGATTTCCTCGGAGTTCCTCTTCTATTGTATTTCCTTAATTTCATTTTAGATGAAGCCTCATATACACGTATATATAATAAGAAGATTAAGCATCCAAGAAGAAAGCAAAAGTATACACGTTTTCTTCTTATACTTTCTACTTTAAAAAAAAAAAAAAAATCATCTCGCAAGATGATAGGAGGAGGCAACCAATTATTAGATAGTGCTATGATCATAACAAAAACTCTAACAAAGAGTGACATTGAATGGGGTATGATACTGCCGAAACAAGAAATTGAATCGGTTAAAACGAGGATGGATGAAGCTATGGCAAGCAAGTTGGAAGAAGGTCAACAAGTGCGTGTCCACGACATAGTGGAAGCCGATACATACACAGTTACCCTCAAGTGTGTGAACAACGAGAATAAACAGAAATACTGTTTCGGGGAGGGCTGGAGTACCATGAGGTGGTCGTTAGATCTCGAAGAAGGCCAAGAACTGAAGCTCTACTGGGATGCTGACGATAAGGAGTTCTATATTCTCAATTTCTCCTATAAGACCATTCCTCTCATGATTCCCGTGTAGCGTACGTGCATGCATGCATGTTCGCTTCCTTTTTCCGTTTTCTTACTATTTTAAGTTGCTTTATTATTATTATATTTAGGTTTTTTGGACTTCATATTCTTCTTCTAGTTAAGCGAGTTGTTTTTCTTTCTTTCTTATTTAATTGCAATACTTAATATATTGGGTTTTGTTTTTTTTTTTAATTTAATTGGAATATTTTGAATTTCAAGAAAACCTATATCGATCTTGTTTGGTTCATCACACCAAAGCACCGATCGATATTGGTGTGAAAGGAAATTAGATGCAACTGATGGAATATTATCTTTGATATGATGAATTTTACCTACTTTTTGATTGTTTTTTTAAGAAGATGATATGATCCCTAATTACTGTTTTGGCCTAATTATACAAAGTCTACGTACGTTTTAAGAGAATCTGGATGAAAACGAAATCAGACAGTCATGAAAACTCAAACTTTATGTTTTTTTTTTCTTTTTAAAAAGGGGCAAACTTTACCAAAATCATATCATCCAATTCCTTAAAGGTCACGATACTCAAAAACAACACAACACAACACAAGAAATCTTCACCACCGGAGAGACCAGCTTGTCTTTGAATGCTTTTGTCATGTTCCCAATAATCTCCACTTCTTGAAGATTCTTCCGTTCCTTCAGAAATCGACTTCAGTTTCTTACAAAACTTCAACTCCACGGAAACAAGACGCTTCATGGCACCGTCTTCTACAATCCACTCTTTTGGATTCTCTGAGCCAACATTATGAAGTGAAACCGCCTCACTCAGGATGCAAGACATTATGAAGTGAAACCGCCTCACTCAGGATGCAAGAAAGCCTCCTAATTAAACCTTTTGATCCGTTTTCCTTTCTTTGATTTTTGCCTAGGGAACATCCTCTGCATCATAAGCAGCTTCTCTAATGTTTGCTACCCAGCTACGTACCATCTCGATTTTATGCTGCTTCTCATCTGCATCTTTCAAGACGCACCTCAAACGCTTTTCAGTTCGTCTTGCAGCTGCTTCACCTGGTCCACCTATACCGAACAAGAACAACGGTTCTTCTAGGAGCAACTCCCCGAGCTTCTGCACTGTAACAGAAACAATAGCCTCTGCCATTTGCCTGTTCTTGATTCACAGCTGTGATTTTCTTAATCTCTGTACCTCCTCCACTATAAGAGTCAACTATGAACTATCATAGCACAAGCATCCAGGTCAACTCAATCATAACACTCAAATCCTTTCTGATTTCTTACCATCATGTGAACATAAATCAGCTACCAAACCACATCCACATATTCATCCATCACTTTTGTGGGGGACTTTCAAAATGTGATTAAACAGACGAGCTTACTGAGAAAAGCAGAATAAAACAAGTGTAACGCACGAAAACCATTAAAAAAACAATACGTGGCCAGACTGCCAGAGAATGCATATACAGAGGAATCTTATTTTATTTATAAATACGAACCGTACGTTGCTGATATGCAACACACCAAATTTTGATTTCTTAATTTGTTGACAGCCTAGAGTGAGAGATACTACAATTAACAGATAACTCTTATTATATAATCGTAGTCTTTTCAAATTGGTGTGTAATAAGAACATTTACTAACTGATGAGTATGAACAATATAATATGCCTCTTTATTTTTGTTTTCCCCAAGCCGAATGTATAGAGAAAACCAGCAGATATACAAAAACGTTCTTACATATTTGAACCTAAGAACTATTGTAGAGCTCGCACTTGTTTGTTCCAGCACAAGTCGTCGACATCACGTTCAACATGACTCAGGCAACGTTCAAATGCTTTCTTGAGAACGATGAAGAAAGGAGGGACCATAGGAAAAAAAAAAATTACCATATGAGCAGGCTCCACGATTGGGTACCACCAAATGGCACATTTCTCCAATAAATACTAGAGAGGAGATATAGACAATTTCTGTTTTATTAGTGGAAGATTTACTCCTTATTATTCTTTTGTTTTTGAACAAAAAAAAAAAAATATTCTTTTGTCTTTCACATGCATGTAAATAAAAGATACTAGAGATATAGAAAAAAATACAAGAAATACATTATAGACAATTTTCGTTTTATTGATGGAAACTTTTTGACTTATTTTTCTCTTGTATTTCACATGTAAATAAAAAAAATTACTAGAGATATAGAAAAATTAAGAGATATAGACAATTTCCGTTTTATTGATGGAAGATTTCTATTTTTTTCTCTTGTATTTTCACTTGAAAATAAAAAAATTACCAGAGATATATATAGAAAAATTACAAGAGATATAGAAAATTTCCATTTTATTGATGGACTTGTTTTTCTTTTGTATTTTCAATGTAAAAATTCACAATACTAGAAAAATTATAAGAGATATAGATAATTTCCCATTTTGTTAGCGGAAGATTTATGATTTTTTTTTCTTTTACATGTACAAAAAAAAAAAAAATTAGAGATATAGAAAAATTACAAAAAAAATATAGACAAATTTTCATTTGGAGTTCCTCTTCTATTGTATTTCCTTAATTTCTTCTTAGATTAAGCCTCATATACGTACGTATATACAATATGTTTGTATCCAAGAACAAAGAAAAGTATACACGTTTTCTTCTTCTTCTACATAAAAAAAAAAAAAAAAAAAAAAAAATTTCAGCAAGATGATAGTACCCGGCCAATTCTTAGATGGTGCTATGATCATAACAAAAACTCTAACAAAGACTGACGTAGAAGGTAATATGACATTACCGAAGCAAGAAATTGAATCCGTTCTCGCGAGGATTAATTCTGCTACGCCTGACATGTTGCTAAACGGTCATGAATGGATTACCGCTGAAAAGTTGCAAAACGGTCATGGAGTGATTGTCGAAGACATAATGGAAGGCGATGTATACAACGTTATCCTCAAGTGTAGTAACAACACTAAATATTACTTCGGGTAGGGTTGGAGTACGATGAAGTGGTCGTTAGATCTCGAAGAAGGCCAGCAACTGAAGCTCTACTGGCATGTCGAAGATAAGAGATTCTATGTCCTCAATTTTCTTTATAATATACTACCTCCTGTCTAGCTAGTGTGTAGCGCACATGTTCGCTTATACCTTCTCCTTTACATTTTTACTATTTTTTAAGCTGCTTTAGTTATGTTTTTGGATTTCATATTCTTCTTCTAGTTATCTTTTTTTTGATTCATCACACCATGCATGAGTAAAAGCACCAGTATTTGTGTGAAAGGAAATTAGATGCAACTGATATGATTTTAGGTACTTTGGATTGTTTTTGAAGAATTGGTTCAGAAGATGATAGGGTCCTTAATTAGTTTTTTGGCCTAACTGACATAGAATCTGAAAGAAAACGAAATCAGAGACAGTCATGAATAATCAAACTTAATGTTTTTTTTTTTTTAACCTAAAAGATCATCCAATTCCTTAAAGGTCACGATACTCCAAAACAACACAAGGCCGCACATGTGACATGTTGAATCTTATAGAAATCTTCACCACCAGAGACCAACTTGTCTTTGAATTGTCATGTTCCCAGTAATCTCCACTTCTTGTCGATTCTTCAGTTCCTTCAGAAACCGACTTCAGTTTATTACAAAACTTCAACTCCAGGGAAACAAGACGCTTCATGGCACCGTCTTCTACAATCCACTCTTCTAGATTCTCAAGCTGTGACAATGTCAAAGAATGCAGTTGAGGGAAACCATTTTTGGAACAACAAAGTTTGCTACCCACAAACGATCCTTCAAACAGCTGAAGAATTTTTAAGTTTGGAAGCTTCTCAAGAACCAGAAATGGGTCGTCCACTAATCCGCATTGCCACATACGCAAGGCACCGAGATCAGAGGAGAAGCGATGTTCTCCGGGAAACTTCTCTAGTCTAAGGAACAGTTCCAGCTCAGAGAGATTAGCAAAAGGCAGAAACCAACTGTGTTACATCAACTGGTGGAAGCATGTGTTCGCCGGGAACATTGATTGTTAAGCCACGGAGACGTTTCAAGACTTTACTTAGAGAAGATACCACCTCAAAGTCTGTGTTCTGCGAACAAATATTGATCGTCAATCTCCGGAGACTCGTCATTACTAGAAGATCCCTTGCATTGCATTGTCCAATGGGGAAGTCCCATAGTTGTTGCAGGTCTCTCAGAGTACTCAAGTCAAGCTTCGTTCTTGGATCAAGATCCGAAGGCAGACACAGATGTCTCAGCCGCCGCAGCTTCCATATCACGTTTGGAATATACAGTTTCCCCTTCACGAACAAGTCTAGAGTAATCATCAACTTTAAGTTTCCAATAGATGATGCAAGTTCCTTCACATTTGTCAATCTCAAACTCAAGTTTCTTAAATGAATGAGATCTCCTACATCATCTGGTAACTTCCTTCCCTCGATTTGAGCTTCCTCGAGATCGAGAACTCTAAGGAGTTTCATCTTTCTAAAGGAGACCTTACCCAGAAGTGCCCATTGACTTCCTTGATTTTTCATGAAATACACAAGGGATCTAGACTGAGGATTTATGTAGTTCACCTGAGAAAGTCTCTCGATCCGGTGTTCCTCCGCACCACCATGCAATTGTACAGAGATTCTGCGAGATGTATTGGTCAAAAGAGACGGGAAAGCCTCGGCTTCATCTTGTTGCCTTGAGTCAATAACTTGCACAAAGCTTTCTTGTTCTGCTTTCTGTAAACATACCTCCCTCATTAGGTCATGCATACGACATGTCATAACTTCCGAGGTTACAATGTCCCTGTTTCCAACCATCACAATTCTTCTCTTTACTAACTCTTCTAGGTAATCTTGCCCGATATCTTCTATTGTCGTCCCAGCTTCCACGTGTTTTACAGGCATAACCATTCCCTCTGCGATCCAGTAACTAACCAATGTTCCCACATGAACCTCATAATCTTCAGGATAGTGAGCAAAGTACAGGAAACACTGCTTTAAATGGGGAGGCAAGTCCTCATATCTCAAGGACAAAACATCTGCAACCATCATATTCTTACTTCCATTGCAACTACCTCCATTTGAAACATATGATTTGATGTTCTCTTGCACTCTTTGCCATTCGTTCAATGTATTTTTCATCGCCAAAAGTCCTCCTAGAACTGTTATAGCTAGAGGTAAACCCCCACACTTTATGGCCATCTGCTTCCCAATCTCCTTCAGTTTCTTGACCAACACTGGCTCTACAAAAAAAAAGGGTGGATTACTAAACTAACTTTTAAAAGTAGTGATTCGGCTAGTTTGATGCACATCTTTTTTTATTACCCAAATAACCTAGGGTATCGAAAATGCCCCTCAAGTCTTTGGTGAGAAAAATGGTATTTACGAGAATGCAATTACTTTTGGGTTGCCACGTAGGCTAGACGTTTGACGATAGACTTATTACGGTTGGTCAACGGACGAATGCTCAGCGTAGAATTTGGTAGACTTGTTAATGTAGATCCATAATAACGTGGCGGTAGACTTTTTCAGAGCAGTAGATTTGTTTTATGAATGGTAGATTTAATTGCAACGATGAAAGATTTATTTTTTTGTCTCTTCTATGACCGACATCCGTGGTAGATTTGTTTTTGAAACGGTAGATTTTTGTTTTAACGACGGTAGATTTACCGTTTACCTGGTAGAGTTATTTAATGAAGTGGCAGACTTATTAGGTCTCAACCGGGGAACGGTTGATTTATGCTTGGTGGAAGAGTTATTTCTTTGATGGTAGATTTGAGTGGTTGTGGTAGATTAATAAGACGTGGTGGTAGATTAACCTATATATGTAGTGATAGATTTGTTAGGTTTTTTAATTACTATAGTAACATCCATGGCCAGCGACTGTGAATCTATGTTATGGTAGACTTGTTTTTGAGTTGTACTTGGTGGAAGATATTTGACTTTGTGTTTATGTTATGGTAGACTTGTATTTGAGTTGCACTTGGTGGATGACGTTAGACTAAGTCTTTTCGAAAAATAAGGAATGGTATAGCATCCAACATACGTATGTTATGTTAAAATTGATGAAAGTCGTATGTTGAAGAGGTAAAAGCAACTTGTGATTACCATATGATAAGAGATTAAACCAATTCAATTACATCAGAAAATGAGAGGAACTTCATCCGACTACACCTTACTAGTACTTTGAGATAGCGCTCAATCTAAAACAAAGTAGTAAGTAGTACCTAACATGTTACATTAGAACTCAAATCTAAGCAGTTGGTACTGAATGTAAAGGTAGGACATCTCACAGCACATTAATCTGTGTTTGAAAAAGCACTTAGGAGGGAAATCTTCAGCGCCGAATACACTTGGCAACAAACCTCCACAGTCCCTCTGCATTGCCTTCTTGGTTGTAGCTACCTGTTCACCGAGTTCAACCATGTAAAGCATGCGTGATCTCCAGCCTTGAACTCGGTCCAACAGCTCCAATGCTCTTGGATATTGGCCATATGCGGTAGCGCAAATAGCCATCATCAATGTTGCTTGGTCTATCCCGGCTTTAGAAGCCTTGTTGAAAAAGCTGACAGAATTGTTGATGTCTTTGGCTATTGCTATTGTCCTCATCCCGTGGAGGTATAAAGCTTGAGGATTGCCAGATGACATAGCCAAGTTGAAGAACCGAGGATAAACATCGACTAAATTTGGGTCAGCAATGAAGTCTGACAGGTTTAGCGCTTGCATTACGGATGGGTCATTCAATATTGAGTTCAGTAGCTTTGACGCACAAGCTGCACGACATGCGTCCTTCGCAGAAAATCGTCCCACCCTTTGTAGAATCGATGGTAGTAGGTCTTTTATTTGTCGGAGTCCACTATTTTCTTCCATTCTCCGCTGAAAAACAGCGAGATGAGACAGATAAGTGAGCAATTGTTACAGAAGAAAAGTGGCATTTGTATATTATAAATCTACCACAACCGATGGTAGATCTACCATCAATATCCCCCCCCCCCCCGAACTTATATAGAAGACAGATAATTGAGAAAAAGTTATCAGTGACGACGGAAATCTCGAAATTCCCAACTCTAACAATCAACTTTGGAAATGGCGGCTACGCTCTCCGGAAAATCGTCTCTAGTTGGAGATTTTATGAAAAAGTTTGGAACTAGATCTAAAATTGAAGAAGACAACAAATGATAGGGATAACTTACTGAATCCTTGAAAACAAATCCGATAAAGTATGTAATTTCCGATCCGGTGTTGATGGTGGAACAAGGGCGGCCGACGAAACGTAGAGTTCCGGTTTCAGGCGGAAATGTCGAGAAGAGGAGGAGGAGGATGTGTGTAAAATATTAAATTTAATAATAATAAAAAAATATAATATATAAAAAATTGGCAACCACATATTCATTGTTGTACTTTAGGGTTGCCGTCTTTTTCTCCTCCCTCTTTTTTGACGTTCATCATCATCTTCTTCCTCAAGATCTTGTCAAATCCAATTTCTCCCACATAAATTTCTTGTCAAATTATTTTTCGCGTTTCATACAATTTTCGGATCCATTCGAGTGGTCTCTTTTCTTTTTTCACATTAGGGGGATGGAGCAAATAATATTGGTTTGTGGTGAATGGAGTTTCGAGAAAAATCGGTGGATCTTTGTCGTTGACAAGTCGAAGGGATGTAGAATATTACGGGTTGATGTAAAAACCTCTTATGTTGATTTTCTTCAAATGGTGTATGAAGATTTTGGTTTCGATCCTCGATATCAAGAAGTGCAGCTGAGCTATATGTTGTCTAAGCAACTTATGCAAAGATTACCCCAAGATACACCACCTGTATTTGTGGGAAACAATAGACAGTTGAGTGGGTATTTCGATCAATTGAAAGAAGATCCGGTTCGCTTGTGCATTCAGCTAAAAGAAAAAAACCTAGTCGACGGAAGTTCTTCAGCAGCAGAAGATCTCCGTCGTGTTGGGAAAAAGTCTTCAATAAGATCCGATTATGTTGAGGTTGAAGACGACGATGGAGACGAAGAATATCATATAGCAGAAGATGAAGAAGATGAAGAAGATGAAGAAGACGAAAATGACGACGATGTGGAAGAAGACGAAGATTTGAGTTCGAGATATGACGGGTGCGAAGATTCGGATGGTGCTAGTTCGGATGACGACGAATACGGGAGTAGTGGAAAATCAAGAGATGGAGGGAATTCTGATGTAGAAGATGAAGTGGTAATAAATCTACCACCAAAAAAAATGTCACATAATATCCCGGATGTCTTGAACCTGGAGCTTAGTTCACTAGATTTAGCCGTCGGCCAGACTTATGCGAAAAAAGAAGATTTGATGACGCGGTTGCAAATTCTTAGCGTTATACAAAAATTCGATTTTGACGTTGGATATTCAACCCCCACACTGTTGACCGTAAAGTGTTGGGTTCCAGGATGCAAATGGCGAGTGAGTGCTTCAACCGTAGGAGATGGTTGTGTACTCCACATTAAGACGTATGTCTGCACCCACACATGTTCGGTAACGGTCCGATCACTCCGTAACCGCCATGCAACTTACGAGATTCTAGGACGTTTGTATAAAGACTATGTAGGTGGTGTTGAACCCACTATCTTGCCAAACCATGTCGCAGATGCTCTGACTAAACGATTCGGAGTTAAGGTAAGAAGACAGTTTTTTAGGAGATTTATGAAGGGTGTAGTGGTAGATTTATGAAGACGTAGTGGTAGATTTATGAAGACGTAGTGGTAGATTTATGAAGACGTAGTGGTAGATTTATGAAGACGTAGTGGTAGATTTATGAAGATGTAGTGGTAGATTTATGAAGATGTAGTAGTAGATTTATGAAGATGTAGTGGTAGATTTTTCTGGTAGATTTATGTTTGAAGTTGTGGTAGATTTATGTAGGAAGTTGTGGTAGATTTATGTATAATTGATAACGCATCCCATCTATTAAGGACTTTATTTTTTACAGGTCGATTATTGGAAAGCACATCGGGCTTTACGATATGCACGTCAATTAGTTGGTGGCACTGCGGAAAGTGGCTATGAACAACTACCGGCGTACTTATATAAACTTAGGCAAGCTAATCCGGGGACACTTATAAAGCTTGATGTTGACGATGAAGATCTCAGTGCTGTATCATCAGTGAAAGAAGTTCTCAGTGCTGTATCATCAGTGAAAGAAGTTCTCCAAACAGCTGGTGTTAGAGTAAAACTTGATGACACAGAACAACAAACCGCTGGATGGAAGTTCAATTTCTGGGAGATGAAGGTTCGTTACTCTCTTGGGAAAAAACACTAGAATCGTTTTCTTGCATTTCATAATAGAGTTCATTCGTTTTGAAAACTTGGGTTTTGCAGGGAGTCCCTCTAAGGATTGAGATTGGTCCACGCGATGTAACCAGTAACTGTGTGGTTGTCTCGAGGAGGGATATACCAGGAAAGGCGGGAAAAGTATTTGGAATATCAATGGATCCATCAACATTAGTGGCATATGTAAAAGAGAAGCTTGATGAGATCCAATCGTCGCTTCTAGAAAAGGCGATATCATTCAGGGATAGGTACTTACCTTATTTTGTCCATAAGTTTTGTACGTACCGACTCTTCCTCACCACATTCTACGTCATTACAAACCCATACAAAAGACCACCGGTACTAGTTTAGTTTAGTTGTTACAACAATCAAATGGCGCTTATAAGTCTACCGCCATCACAAAAGACACAAGTTTTAGTAGTTCGTTCAAATTTCCTAAAAATCAGCATAAGTCTTGCGAAGTAGAAGTCTACCATAATATACAAAGACATAGACTACATACATCATCATAAATTGGCTGACCCTGTCTGAAATAGATACCTATCATCCGATGCACCTCTTGGGTTAGGATCAGATCTTTCGAAATGGTATTCTGCATCTGCTTCTTCCAATATCTCTGCTGCCAGTTTTAGACGAATACCTGCCATGTTACTATCTCTAAGCGGTTCCCAACCATGCTGAAGAGCTAAACACTCGCAATACTTCAATGTATACACCCCGCAGTCGCCAGTTTGTGTGTTGGGTGGAGCAGTTTTGACTCGGTAAGTGGTGTAGATTTGCGTACGCATTTTACCCCGTTTCTCAGGAGGTGCAATCTGCTTCATCAAGAGAGGAATCATCTTCGTGTATGGCTTAACTGACTCTTCTATGTAGGCGTCATTGTATAACCAACGAACAGAATCAAACACTCGAATCTTCCTCTTAGCAAAATCCACCTCAAGCGCCACCCAATGTCTGTTGTCCATGTTGTGGGCGATGTACAAGAAATCAACGTCCTCACCCCATTTCCTCGGTGGAAAAGGCGAATCATTTAAAATCCCTTTCGCAACATTGATATACGTCTCTGGGAAAATCCAATTCTCCTCGTCATGTAGATACTTTGTCGAGTAATCTCTACACCATATATATGAGAAGAAAGGGTTCAGAAATGCAACCCGTCCCTTCCGATACGGAGATGGAACTCGAAAAGACCTTGATCTGAGCATATCAAATCCAGAACTCATATGCTGAAACACGAAAGGGAACATAGATAAGTCTCACGATCATCCTACACATTAACCAAATAAGTCTACCATCAAACATTATCATCAAAAATTCTACCATCAAACATCACCTACAAAGTCTACCATCAACAACAAAAAGTCTGCCGTCACCTAAAAGTCTACCATCAACAACTAAAAAGTCTACTAAAGCAACTAAAAAGTCTACCATCAGCAACTAAAAAGTCTACCATCATCATCCAAATTCTACCAGCAACCATTGGTCAACTAGAAACTCATCAATACAAAAAGTCTACCGTCCATAAAATAAGTCTACCATCAATAACAAAGTCTACGATCTTCATCTAAAAAGTCTACCTTCATTAAGTAAAAAGTCTACTACCNCTAGAGTCTTGCTTTATGTCTGGAATTGATTTGGTAACCGTTTGATTTTTAGAAGTAGTTTTCGAAAATCTTGCCACTTAACATATATTTGTCTAGATAATCCGGTTTTAAGTTTTGATTTTGTAAAATTAGTACATCGGTTGTTTTATTGTTTAGGAGTCATCTAGTAGTAGTATAACCCTTCTGTGGGATTTGTAAAATTGTTTTCGTGTCTGTTTAAATACCGCAAGCAATTGTTTTTAGAATTCTTACCCAATTAAATCGAATTTTGCTTAGCTTCATAAATTTCTTGTATTCCTAGTATCTTTCACCCCAAGGTTGGATTGACATCCTGAAGTATTACAATGACTTGACTATGCTTTAGGTTTGATAATCTCTAAGAAAAAGCTAGTTATCATTCAGCTCCGACTTCATCACTTCGGCTGCTTCTCCAGAATACTCCAATAAGTTCCAAAACTCCTATTAAGCTCCAAATGCTCTCCATCCTGTAAAGACTCTAATAGGACTCTAAAAATAACAAAAGACTCTACAAAAACACTTATATCATGGTCCAAAAATGGGTAAAAACCATGATATATCAGTCGGTTCCCAAACGATATTGGCCCTTCGCGTTTGCAGATGCCGTGTATATGATAAATCGACTTCCTACTCCAGTACTCTCACTACAGTCGCCATTTCAGAAGCTGTTCCAGACACCACCCAACTACAGCAACTTCGAGTTTTTGGCTGCTCGTACTATCCTTGGCTTCGCCCCTATGCACGCCATAAACTTGATGATCGCTCACTACAATGTGTTTTTCTCGGATACTCGGCGACTCAAAGTGCCTATTTGTGTCTTTACATACCATCCAAACGCATCTATGCATCGCGACATGTGCAATTTGATGAGCACCGATTCCCATTTTCGTTTACCCAATCTGAGAATCTCTCTATAGATGAAGAACAACCGTCTTTCCTCCAAGCTCCTCTGCATTCAATAATTTTGGCCACCTCAACAGCTCTTTCGCCCCAATCTTCGTCTGCTCCCCCATGCTTAGACCTTCGCCGTGAATCCGTCTTGCCGGTTCCTGCCCCGTCGACAATCGCCTCCTCCTCTCAGGTATTACCTCTCGACCCTAATCCTAATTCTCTTCTTGCTCATTCTGAGCCCACTGCTCCAAATGAAAATGGGCCTCAACTCACGACCCAGTCAACCACTTCAAATGACCAAAATCCAAGCCCATTACAAACACAACCACCACCTCACCCACATGTCCAAATAACTACATCTCAAACTTCTTCACAAGCCCAACAAAATCAAGAAGCCCAAACAACCACGCAAAACAAAAATCCCTCATCGTCCTCTTCGATTCCGATGACACCTCCGCCAAACACAAAATCTCAAAAACCTCAGCCACCACCACACTTGATGTCCACTCGCGCCAAATATGGAATCAAAAAGTCCAACAAAAAGTATCTTCTCAACACTGTTATGTCTTCGTCTAATCCTGAACCACGAACTGCGCATCAAGCGTTACAAGATGTGAATTGGCGTAAAGCGGTAGAAGCAGAGTTCAATGCTCAGATTCTTCATCACTCGTGGGATTTTATCCCACCACCTTCAAAGGCAATCAACATTGTAGGATGCCGATGGGTCTTCACAACAAAATATCATCCCGATGGATCCGTAAGTAGACTTAAAGCTCGCCTCATCGCAAAGAGTTATAATCAACAAGCAGGTATTGATTATGCAGAAACTTTCAGTCCTGTCATCAAAACCACAACAATTCGAATAGTTCTTGATGTTGTTGTTACTCGATCATGGCCAATCCGTCAACTTGATGTCAACAACGCATTTCTTCAAGGCACATTAACAGAGGAAGTATACATGGCCCAACCACCAGGCTTCATTGATGCAGATCGTCCTCATCACGTCTGCAGACTCAGGAAGGCAATATATGGCCTTAAACAGGCACCTCGCGCCTGGTACCTGGAATTACGCAACTTCCTTCTCTCTGTCGGGTTCATCAATTCTATTGAAGACACGTCTCTTTTCATCCTCATGATTGGTTGCTTCATCGTCTATATGCTCATCTCTGTGGACGATATACTTGTAACTGGGAATGATCCTGCCTTAATCCAACAGACGCTTGATGCTCTTGCCACCCGGTTTTCTGTGAAAGATCATGAAGACTTGTCTTATTTTCTCGGGATTGAAGCTAAACGGGATTCCTCTAGTCTGCACCTATGTCAGCGCAAATACATATTAGATCTTCTTCCTCTCACAAACATGCTGACAGCAAAACCAGTCTCCACGCCCATGGCCACCTCACCAAAGCTCTCTTTATTCTCTAGCACGACTCTTTCAGATCCTACAGAATACCGGAGTATTGTTGGCAACCTCCAATACCTTGCTTTCACTCGCCCCGATGTTTCCTATGCGGTAAATAAACTCTCACAGTTTATGCATCAACCTACAGATGAATATTGGTAGGCTGCAAAACGGGTTTTGCGCTACTTAGCCAGAACACCAGATCATGGAATCTTTCTGCGCTCCAACAGTCCCATGACTCTACATGCGTACTATGATGCTGACTGGGCTGGAGATACAGATGATTTTGTATCCACCAACGCCTACATAGTCTACCTCGGCAACAATCCAATCTCATGGTCTTCCAAAAAGCAAAAAGGTGTGGCTAGGTCATCTATAGAAGTAGAATACAGATCTGTAGCCAACACTTCATCTGAACTTAATTGGATCTGCTCTCTCCTGGATGAACTTGGAATACAACTCCCCGCGACACCGGTCATCTATTGCGATAATGTAGGTGCAACTTACTTATGTGCAAACCCGGTGTTTCACTCCAGGATGAAGCACTTGGCCATCGATTACCATTTCATTCGGAATCAGGTATAAGCAGGAACTCTTCGTGTGGTTCACGTCTCCACAAAAGACCAACTGGCTGATACCCTCACCAAGCCCCTGACGCGCACAATTTTCAAAGGTTTCTCATCCAAGATTGGAGTCTCAAAATCTCCTCCATCTTGCGGGGGCATATTAAGGATCTGATCATATTAATGATTCATATCATTGATTGAATACATTACGGTTCTGTTTATGTATAGCGTATATTTGTTGTAATTAAAGCACCTATGATACTCTCTTTGTATATATTACTCTGCCTTGGTATTGAATAAGATATTACTTCTATAATTCTCTACAATAACAACATGGCTTTGAAGATAATACAAAAGAGAAATTTGGAGAAAAGAAAAAGAATGAGTTTGATCGTGATACTATATATTAAATGAATGATTGATATATTACTTCATTGTGGAGAACACATATTTAATTATACAAAGGCGAGGATGATTACAAAAGTAATTATAGGACTATAATTAGGCACGGCGTTAGGCATGGGCTGAGAGTGCAAATGCACTGGGTTCACATCATTTTTTAATTTTTTCTTTATTATTTTAGAGCCCTAAATTTTGAAGATTTTGTAAAATAGGGTTCAAATTAAGTAAATTTTTTGATTATAGCACATGGCCCAACTAAGTTTTGAGACGGGCCTCACTATAATGCAAATAAATACAAGGATTACAATGAGATAAATTACAGGGATTGTGATGAGATAATTAGGGATTAAATTATCAATACTTTTCCCTTAATAAACACAACATAAACAGTGACATAACTAGTTTTTTCATCATCTACATTTTCATTTTCTTTTAAGCACGATAAAATAGTTCACATACTTTTTACACCTTTTGAAATCAATTGGGTACTTGTCGAGCTTCTTAGCAAGTCGTTCGAATAGCTCATTGACCACACCGTCTCCAAAGTGTTGTTCTATAATCGTATTGAGAATGGCTCGAAACATGGAAATGATGAAGTCGCTGGTTAATGGCATATAATCCATAGGATGACTTATCTTCTCCATACTCTCGACAATAAAGTTTTCATTTTGCTCAATCTCTGCCTTGAATTCACTTAAATGCGGAATATATGTCGGCAAACTGAACAACTCGATCTTTTCCTTGCTTGTTATTCCCTACAAAAAAAAAAAAAAAAATCAAATCAAATTGCACCAATAAGTTCTAGAATTCATAGTTAGTCCTTTAACATTTTAGAAAAGATTAAGCATTAGAGCACAAAACATGGTCCATGTTTCGAAAACTTATAATATAAGAAAAAAGTGTGTTTTGGAATTATATGTCTTACCAGTTTAGCCATATCCATAAGGCAATCTCCAATCATATCGATCACAACACCTTGCCATGTTGAAGCCTTTGGGATACCATCGGGCAAGCATTGTCCTGATAGTATCATCAATCCGCCAGAGACAAGCTCTTCAGCTCTTGCCTGGAGAAAGTCTCCCATATCTTTCTTGAACTGGATCTGGTAAGCCTTAGTCACTTCTTCTACTAAATGATTACATTGGATATAGCGGTTATTCAATGCCGGAGTTATCTTGCCACATACATGTTGGGGAACTGTAGAAAGCCAGTGGAGCGTATAGGAAGTGTGACCGATATGGAGGCTATTTTTTGGTAATACTCTACCATGGAAGGAGCCTGGAACTCCGACTGATAAATATTCTTTTTTGGAAGAGACAGGTTGGGTTCTAAAAAGTGTGTTAAAATCATTGTTGGTGTGATCATTGAAACATATTTGGAACTCGAGAGGAGCACCAATATATGTATTGTTTTCTTTTAGGTGTTTTTGTTTCACCGTATCAATGATATTTTGGACAACTTCAAACGTGTTTGGTCCAATAGAACAACCAAAATCCGCAATTCTCAAGATGTTGGCATCAGAATTACGGTTTAGGAGTTCGAGATTGAATTTTTTTAAGATGGCTTGGCTTGTCTTTTCTTTAGTGCCATCTATCGCTCCTTTCTGTATTACAAAGGATATATTACCTTAGTTATGTTATATTATATAGCTATCAACGCTTTGTACCATATCATATATATAGAGAGAAATTTGGTATTTTATTGTACATACTTGATATGATGAATTGTGGATGTAACTGTGTGGACCATCACCACCGTTCATCGGAAATGATTGAGGAAGTGTTGGCATTTCTCTATGTTTTTCAACGACGTCCACAAGTTTTATCTCTCCGTATGTTTGTCGTCTTAATTTCACAATTAACACGTAAAGAAAAAAGATGTATATTAAAAATACGCATGCTTGGGAAAAAATAAAACTAAAAAAATAAAACTAGAGAGGGAGAGAGAGATAAAGAATAAAATAATGAAACTTATAATAATGACATGAAACTCGAACTAAAAGTACAAATCAAGAAACTTACCTGATGGTAGTACGAAACCCACCGATACCCACAATGCTGGAAATTGGTGAAGCTATAGCAATAGCTGGTGCATGAGCCAAAAAAACACTCAACATGGTATCTTAGCGGAGAGAGAGGACAAAGAAGTTAACTTAGAAAGAATTTTTTTTTTTTTTTTTGGTTGAGTTTTAAGAATTGGAAGAGAAGAAATTTATAAGGACCAAGGATGGAATGTGGTGGTTATAAAAAATTGGGGCTACTTTCCATAATCTAATATATATTACATTTTATAATATATAATTCTTCCATCAATAATTTTTGGGTGGAGCAATTTGTTTTAATATTTTCTTTCTCTGAAATAGTTGGTCTATTGTTAATTTGTTATTATTTTCAACAGCTGAGGTACATGTCCATGATTTTAGAATAATTAATGGGTTTAATTGTTCTGTTATTTGCCGATGTTAGGGGGTTAAAATACAATTTATAAAGTTTGGATGAATGTGTACGCGTTTTGGTCTAGCTAGGTGGTTTTTATATTATACAGTATCAAAAGTTCGATTTTTTTTGAATTATATGTTAAATTAATTAAAAAAAAAACTGTTTTTACATCATATGCTTCATCTGTTTGAATGTTTGAGATTTAAAAGAAAAAACCATATTTTGAAAATTTAACTTAGAAAACCAAACCAAGTTTGGAGGCCTCCTTCATATTTCCTATCCCCTAAGCTTCGGATGGAGCTTAGTTGGTTTCTTACTTGTTTATCGATGAAGGTGATGAGTATGGTTGAAGAATTCGGCGTATCTCCATGTCTTCTCCCATTACGTTCCCTCCAGATGTTGTTAACTGTCACCTGAAAGACGTAACGAGCAAGGAAACTCTGAAGTCGGTCTACGCGGTCGTCATTTATGTAGGTGACAATTGTTTGCCATTTCGTGGTGTAAAGATTTCCGAGAATGTTACGCGCGAGTTTGGCCCAGATTTCTGCTGAGTACCGATAGGAAAAGAAAAGATGATCTCTTGTCTCTATGGGAGCAGAACACAAAATACAGGTCGTATTGACATCCTCATTCCAACCAATCATACGGTCACCTGTCGGTAAACGATTGTGCATCGCAAGCCAAGCACAGAAAGAGTACTTTGGGGTCGCATGAGTGAACCAAATCCCCTTGTACCAGTTGACTTTGCTTGTGGTTGTCCGAATGTGGTTCCATGTATCCTTTGTTGAGAAAGATGTCTTGAATTTGTCTCCCGCACCTCGCCAATTTAGAATGTCCTCTTTCTCCAAAATCCTTCCCTGCGGTTGAGAGGCCAGCGCTACCTCTATATCATTTAAAAAGCCAACCCGGTGTCTACGTCTACGCCGAGTGGTCCACGTTTCTGCAACCGTAGCATTCCTTTTAATCCCCATATCAATTATACCTCTATCTCCAACAATATCCATGACACCCCAGATCCGACCACTTATCATACCAGAAAGAAGTCGTTTCTCCATTTCCCATATCCACTTTACTGAATTCTTTTACAATTGGTCTATACTTAAGAATTCTACGCCACATCCATGAGCCCTTATTTGCACTCTCTTTAGCAGTCCAGAGAGAATCTTGCTTGAGTAGATTCTGTTTGACCCACCTCACCCATAACGACTGATTTGATATAACTCTCCATATCAGTTTCAAACAAGAGACCTCATTCATTTTCTTAAGAGAACGCAGACCCAAACCTCCTTCAGATTTCGGTTTGCAGATATCTTCCCATGCTATCTTTGCTTTTCTCGGGTTTAGATCAGGACCAGACCAAAGGAAAGCTGAGCATAACTTTTCTATTTCCCGAATGCATTCTCGAGGGAGTCTGAATGCAGCCATCCAAAAGTTTGTAATACTCCATAACACTAAGCTTATTAGGCAGAGACGTCCCGCAAATGAGAGGAAACGCGATGTTCACGTACCAATCCGGCTTCGAATTTTCTCTACTAGTGGAAGATAGTCCCCCGCGTGCATACATTTTGTGAGTAATGGTAGCCCCAAATATCGAACTGGTAACTCCCCCAGTTCAAATGGGAACGTCGCGACCATCCCATGACGGATCCCATCCGATATTCCTGCAAGAAACATTGTCGACTTCTCCATACTGATCCGTAATCCTGATATTTTTGCAAACTCATCAAAAACTTGCACGATTCCTTCCACTGACCGCACCTTGCCATCCGTTAAAACCATTATGTTATCTTCGAAGCTGAGATGTGTTAAGCCTGTGTTTTTGCATCTCGGGTGATAGTCTACCGATCCAGAGCTTGCTGCTTTGTCAAGCGACTTTGATAACACATCCATACATATTACAAACAAGTACGGAGATAGAGAGCATCCCTGTCTCAGCCCTCTCGCACTTTGGAAATAGCCCGCTAGTTCACCGTTTACTTGAACTGAGAAGGATGCAGTAGTTATACAAAGGGAAATCCAATGTATAAATCTCTGCGGGAAATTCATAGCCGATAGAGCATTGATAATGAAAGGCCATTGCCCTGAGTCGAAGGCTTTTGAAATGTCAATTTTTATGGCACACCTCGCTGACACTGTATCTTGATGGTAATCTTTCACAAGTTCCGTTGCCAGCAGTAAATTTTCTATCAATAGACGATCTTTTACAAAAGCTGATTGGTTTGCAGCAACAAACTTTGGCAGTAGCACCTTCAATCTGTTTGCAATAATCTTAGATATCACTTTATAGATCACATTGCAACACGATAGGGGCCTGTAATCCTTCATCTCAGTTGCCTCTGTTTTCTTTGGGATGAGAGCAAGAATTGTAGAGTTCACACCTTTCGGCAAAAATCCCGTCGCAAAAAAAGATTGGACCGAGATAATAAACTCCGAGCCAATAACTTCCCAAGCTGATTTATAGAACTCCACCATGTATCCATCTAGTCCGGGGGATTTATCTTTAGGCATTAAGAATAAAACCTTCCAAATCTCCTCCGCCGAGACCTCTTGCGTTAGCATTTCATGCTCCTCCGTCGAGCATCTAAATGGTAACAGATCTTGAAGTTTTTCCACCGAGATTCCTTCAAATCCCTCTGGATTAAGTTGGAGAAATTCTCTAAAAAATCTCTCTGCCTCTTCCTTAATCTCTTCTCCTCTAGAGACCACATTTCCATCTGGGCATCTGATCTCTCGGATTGTGTTTTTTGCTTCTCTAGCAGTGATTGCTCTATGATATGTCTTATTATTCTTATCACCTATCTTTAGCCAGTGGAGCTTAGACCTTTGTTTCAAGAATTTTTCCTCCAGCCCTGAAACGGTGTCCCATCTCTTGTACGCCAAGCTTTCCTCCTCCATTGCTTGTGGCGATGGATTAGTAAGATTGACTTCTTGCTTTTCACATAGAACAATATACGCTCCCTTAGACTTTTTAATCAGATTTCCCATGTTCTCCTTGGCCAGATTACGAATAAGAGGCTTTAACTCCTTTAGCTTCTTTGAGAATCGATAAAGGGATGAAGTTTGACAGAATTTTTTTTTATGTTTCATTCCAGTATCACTCCACCATTGGCTTGAAATCTTCTAGTTCTGCAACCACATTAACAAATTTGAAAGGTTTGCGAGGGCGATCAAGTACCTGAGTAATGTGAATCCGACTTCGTAGATGATCAGAGCATCCACCAGCCTCGAAGACATTATACGCGTGGGTAAAATCTTGCCTCCATTTGTCATTTATCAAGACTCTGTCCAGCTTCTTTGAGATTAAACCTATGTCCCGCTTATTACACCAAGTGAAAAGCGGTCCATGATACGCCATATCCATGAGTGAACAATAATTCACCATATGTTGGAAATCCCTCATACCCGCTGTTACCGTTGGAACAGAATCAAAACTTGAATGCTCTTCCATCTCAAGAATTTCATTGAAATCTCCCAATAACATCCAAGGTTTATTTTGAAATATGGGTGAGTCCTGATGATTAACCAGGTCCTGCCATAATTCCTTTCTCTCTTCCATGAAGTTCGATGCGTAAATGAAAGAATAGAAGAACTCTTCTTCTCGATCCTCCAATTTCACCGAACAAGTTATCATCTGGCTACTCTTAAAAAAGGGAGTAAGCCGAATATTATTCCTCCAAACTACCCAAATACGACCAAGACGATTGTATTCGTAGTTCGTAAGAACAGACCAACCATTAAAACTCTTATTAGTGATTCTCCTACACTTCTCCTGCTTCACTCTCGTCTCAATCACACACCCAAACTGAAAATTTCCCTCATCCATCCACTTCTTTATCACGGAATGCTTTTCTGATTTATTTAAGCCCCGAACATTCCAGAAGAAGCCCGACATAAGATTATTTCTTGCGAAAGGTCCTCTTTTTACCCAAGACACCAAGAGGATTCTTGGTGGTTAAGGCAAAAGAATCTGAAATATATGTGTTGATTCCCTTTTTATTACGAGGTAGAGGTTTCCGCAATGTCGTCCCCCCCTGTGTTGGTAAAACTACATCCGCGATCATCCGCTGTACTTCATCATCCGTTTCGTGTGGTTTCTCTGTTTCCTCGTCACTCTCTGTTTCCAAAATTTCAGAAGAGTGTTCTTTTCCGTTCTCCCCCTTGTTCTCCTCCTTATCCTCCACCATTTCCCCCTCTTCTATCACATCATCTTCCCCGGAGTTTGCATTTAATATAGCAAATTTCGAAGGTGAACCCACTGATTTGGCTACGTCTACTTTTTTATCACCGAATCGACCCGCCTTATTAGGAGAGACCTTTGACCAACTGTCTTCCTCTTCCATATCCCTTACAGGCCTAGCCATCTCCTCCTCCGGAGTGGATGCCACTTGACTCGGGACAGGCTCATGTGCTACAATTGCTGCTGTTGGACTCTCAGCAATCTTTGTCAACAGATCCATGATTGCTTCAGGCTCCACATCTAACTGCTTTTCCCTTTCTATCTCCGCGTTTGGAATCTGTACTTTTTTAAAAACTTTGGTTGGGCTCTCAGCTTTCTTCCCTCCTTTTACAGAACATTCTTTTTCTAAGTGTCCCCACTTGGAACATTCTGTGCATTTTGGTGGTAACCAAGGGTAACCAAATTCCACTTCTGCGTCAATTCCCATTGCTGACTTAAACCGGTAAACTTTGGGTAATTCTTTCGTCATATTCACCTCAATAAAAACCTTTGGTTCTTCGAAATTTGTGCAGAGTTCTGTATCTGGATGTAACCGGACCGGCTTTCCCACCGAGCTAGCAATAAAATCTAGTCCATACCAGGAGAACATTCTATGAGGAACATTCTTCAAAGTGATCCACATTGGGATTATTTTGATCTCTGGTTCCTCCTCCTCTACTATTGGCGACCACTTAGAAACAATCATTGGAATATCTGCTATATTCCACATTCCCCTACGCAAAATCCGACTCCTTGTTTGCGCATCCCTTATTCTGAATTTCACCGCAAATACATCAACTCGTATTGATTTATCTCCCAAAGGCCAGATTTTATTGACAATCACATGTATTTTCGCGACATGAGGCGCTGGAGAGAGGAATCTTCCTTCCAAAAAATCCTCCCAAAGCGGAACTGAATTCTGAATGAGCGTATCCGGGATCTCCACAAAGGAAGCTCCATCAACAACTTTTACTTCGAAGACATGATTCGATAGAGACGGCCTATTTTTTACCACATTAGCCCATGTAGCTTTTTTTCCAACTGTGTATCCTGAGGTTGAGAATGGACATCCGAGCCAGCCGACAGTGGAGGAGGAGCCTCCTTTACCGGCGTCGACATCGTCTCCGTAGCCTTGCCTTCCGGCAGAATTTTGAAAACCCTAATCTCCTTTTTTGTTCGATTTTTAGAGAATGAAAAATTATAAAGATATATTGAAGGCAAGTTTACCAAAGATCATGGTCCTCTATGTTGAGGGTTCACCTGTTTATTGTTGAGCTTATTGCGCGTGAAACCATCTATCAGGGATTTTTGTACTGCTGAAGGAGTTATTCGTCGTGTTTCCAAGTGTTGTAATAAGTAATTAGATTCGCTCGTCTTGATGGAGATAATCATTTGTAATAGGATAATATATTAAAATTAGTATCTTCTAAATAATGTATCATACGATAAAAAAAGTTTGGATGAATAGTTTAGCTCATGCGTAATCTAAAATAGGATTATCACTTATCGGTATTTGATTAACCTAACTTTTGGTTCCTACGACTGGTTTTAGGGGTATATTGGATCGATTTTATAAAAGTTTTGGACAGCTCGAGAGCAAGCTCGACGAGAAAAGTCACTTGCTGCTTGGGTTCTTTGTTACCAACTTATCAGGTATGTAATACCTCAATTTCTAGAATAAGATAGTGCATAAAGATAGCTTAATTTTTTTTTATTTAGCTAACTATATCACTAAAATTTCGTAATGAATTCTGACAGAACTCCACAATTAAGCGTGTTTGGGCTATGAGAAATTATGCGTGTTTGGGCTGGAAGCAATATATATCATGCATGATGGATGACTTACCTAGAACTAGAAGATAATTTCACTACCATGTTAGTGAGGACAAAGCACATGAAAATATCTCATGGTGATCTATAGGGCCAACCGAATTAGTATGGGTCTTATAGACCGAGAGAGGACATGGAAACCCACAAATAGTGGTGGCGGAGCGTAACAAATAGTATTAAAACCATTTTATTGTAATATCCTGATTACTTGAAAAATAGTGGTGCATGAGAAGAGATTAAAAAAATTGATTTGACTACCACTATTACCTAAAATGCACTTATATTTTTCTGTAACAAATTGATTTAACAACAAAGTGTCTTACGAGAAATTCAAAAGGTCGCTAATCTTTTAGATTTTGGTTTTCAATCTTCAGTTGGATTGTGCTATAGCCTCTTTGCTGTCGCGAAATATACTTTCAAGCGTGAGCCATATAGTTCAAAAACAATATTGTTATAGCATCACCATCCAAATAAAAACAATAGACAATAAATAAATACAATAAAAAAAATCACATATTATGCTATCAAAATCATAAAACACTAAACAAAAAAGTAAAACAAAAAAAATATACAATCCTCGTATCATGGAACCATCTCCGTTTTAAATATATCCACGTGAATTTGCAAACATATGTCGCTTTTTACATAGGAAAAAGATAGTACAATCATCATTAACAAAAATTGATAAACTAATCTATTCTATTAAAATATATACACTTCACTAAATAACCTTTAGTCCTTGACAAAGATGGTGCAATTATTAGAAACAAAATATAAAATGCTGAGAAACTAGTTTTAGGTTTTTAGTAGATTAATCACATTTTTTTCTAATTATACTTTTAATACGCTAATTATATATAACAGAATCACTTTTTTAAAAACGTGAAAATGTAAAAATTTGATGAATATCAAAAATAATAAAAAAATAGCAAAATCAAGTTTTCAAAACAAATGGTATACCATTCATCACCAACGAGAATCACTTTTCAAAAACATAAAAAGCAAAGAAATATTATGAATAATCTTAACAAAAAAATGGTAGCCATTCATCCATCATACTTTCCGACTTCGATCAATGGTAGAAGCAGGTAATAATAGTACATAGCTACAAATTATTTCCTTTATTTTTGTTAACTTATATATATATATATATATATATATATATAAAGTTAAATCGTAATGATGCCATCACTTCTAATCATTTTCCAATCAAAAGGAAAAAAATTAGATCATTAAAGGGGGAAAAAAATATAATCTTCGTTATCAAAATGGTTAACATCGGCGTAGCGACGGCGACCAACAATCAGATCATTCTCCGCAACTACGTGAGTGGATTCCCTAAAGAATCCGACCTCTACATCGCCGCATCCACCGTCGACCTACGTGTACCCGCCGGGTCCATGGCGGTTCTAGTGAAGAATCTATACTTATCTTGCGATCCTCACAGCCGAACTCGCATGGGAAAGCCCGATCCCTTATCCCCTGCTTCGGTCGCTCACTCTTACATTATCGGCAAGGTATAAATGAAGATATAGTTTATAGTTTGCGCAATCTTTTAGATTGTTCTTCTGGTTAAATTGGGAATCTCTGGTGAAAGTTCGGTTTGGATTAACTCTTTCAACGTTTTGGAGTAAAACAATTTAGTTACTGGGACAAGTATTAGTGTGTATATACACGTGTCACTTGTGGATAAGAGAGTTAGTTAGTCGGTTAATTGTTTGTTACTCTCTTTAAGATGCGAGTGTGATTGTAAACTTTTTTTTGATTAAAATTAAAGTTAATTAGAAAATCATTTTAAAATTTAATCTCAGAAATGTTATGAGAAGATTGATCAAAAAAAAATATGTTATGAGAAGTAGCCAGTAGCTAGGGCCGTCTAAGGAATTCTGATTTAATACCTAAAAATAGTGTTAAAGACTTTTATTGTGTTTTGGTGAAGCCAATCTCTGGGTTTGGAGTGTCTAAAGCAATAGATTCTGGGCACCCAAATTACAAAACAGGAGATTTACTTTGGGGAAGAGTTGGATGGGAGGAGTACAGTGTTATTACTCCAACTCCTTCTTCACATTTCAAGATCCATCACACCAATGTTCCATTATCTTTCTACACTGGACTTCTTGGTATGTAATAGCTTAGTAGATGATTGTTTATACTTTGTTTTGATTCAAAACCTTCATTTTTTTTTCATAGGGGTTCAATACTTTACATAGAGGTGCCCATAATCTGTTTTGTTGTTAACAGGAATTCCCGGTCTTACCGCCTATGTTGGGTTTTACGAAATATGTTCTCCAAAGAAAGGAGAGACTGTTTTTGTATCAGCTGCGTCCGGTGCAGTAGGTCAACTTGTGGGACAGTTTGCAAAGTTGGTGGGATGCTATGTTGTTGGAAGCGCTAGCAGCAAAGAAAAGGTGTTTTTTTTTTCTCTTACTTAAAATAGTAATGAAATTCATATAAAGCGAGTGATTTATATCCACTTTTTACTTTCTTTGTTATAGGTTGAACTTCTCAAGACTAAGTTTGGGTATGATGACGCTTTCAATTACAATGACGGGCCGGATCTTAGTGCTACCCTAAAGAGGTCAGCAAATAAATATATTTGTACAGGTTTCTACTTTCTAGAGATGTGACTCAGTTGTTCGGTTCGGTTCGATTTTTCTTGGCTTTGAGTACGGGTGTTCAATCCAAGTTTCGGTTCGGTTTCAGATCAGTTTTTACGCTTTTTTTGTTTATAACTAATTATATCCAAGATAAAATCGAATATATTTTGGGTGGGTTAGTTCAGAATTGCTTTTCAAAAAAATTTTAGTCTAAATTGGTTTTTATTTTTAGTTCGGTTTTCAGTTTTTCGGTTAATAAAGTGAATCCATTTAAACGGTATTAAGATATGGTTCGGTTTTTGGATCGGATATTTTAGTTTAGTTTGGATCGGACCTCTTCAGTTAATCCGGATTGAACACTCCTAGCTTTGAGAAATGTATGCCGAGGCAGAACCAAATTGTTTTGGTTTGGTTGGGTTTGGTTTGCTTTTGGATAAAAAAAAATATTAATAAATAATTAACATTATATATAGTGCATATATATTTAATTTTATTTAACACTTTATTTTATTGATTTTCATTTGAAATGATAACAATATAGAAAAGATCTGGAATATATATTTAAATAAAGATATGAAATTCTTTGGTTTATTCATTTCGACTAACAAGTTCGATTTCGTAAGTAAATTCGGTTTGTGGATCAATCAGGTGTTTCCCGGAAGGCATAGATATATACTTTGAAAACGTCGGAGGCAAAATGTTAGATGCAGTGCTCCAAAACATGAGGGCACATGGCCGAATTGCAGCGTGTGGAATGATCTCACAGTACAATCTGGAGGAACCAGAAGTTGTACATAACATAGCCACCATTGTTTACAAACGGATCCGGATCCAAGGTTTTGCAGCTGTTGAATTCTTTGACAAATACTCCAACTTTTTGGATTTTGTGCTTCCGTATGTAAAAGAAGGAAAGATAACATACGTTGAGGATATAGCCCAAGGACTTGAGAATGGACCTTCTGCTTTGATTGGACTCTTCCACGGTAAGAACGTTGGGAAACAACTTGTTGAAGTTGCTCGCGAGTGAGATTGAATCAGCAAATGTGGTTATTACCGTTTGGTTTAGTTGTTGTCGGATATTAGAACCATATGTACAAGCCATGTCAATTTTTTGTTTGTTGGTATCAATATTGTTCAATCTGGTAAAACCGAACCGAACCGAACCAAATTGAAATAGAACAAGTGGTTAGAATATGGATATACTATATTAACCGTACGGATGTAATAATTTCAAAACCGTAGGATGCGGATATAGTTTGGATATAAACCGATTAAACCAAAAAAACCGATTAGTTTTAAAATATAATATAATAGTATATAGTATACACTAAGTATATGTAAATTATATAATCTCGAAAACCTAATGTTTAAACAAATCTTATTATTAAATAATATAAATAACCTACTGTTAAATTGTTGCTTGTTAAAAATAATTTTTCTATATTTTATATTTTTTATTGATTATGATTACTATTTTTTTTATTAAAAAAATCCATATTATACCAATCAAAGTTTTTCGTTTTTGGTTATAACCAAATAAACCAAAAACCGAAGGTATCAAAATCGAACCTAACCAAAATAGATATGGCATGAAAATGGTAACTATTTTTTACTAACCGAAAAACTGAAAAATAAAAAAAATCGAACGAAAACCTAACCGATATCCAGATTGCATAGTCCTAGGTATCATAACTAGGGCTGTTCAATTTGGTAAAACCGAACCGAAATAGAACATATAGTTGGATTTTGGATATACCATATTAACCGTACGTATGTAATAATTTTAAAATCGTAGGATTCATATATGATTTGAATATAAACCGATAAAATCAATAAAAAAAACGATTAGTTTAAATTATAATATTATAGTATATAGTATATATATACTAAGTATATATAAATTATGTAATCCCAAAAACCTAATGTCTAAACAAATTTTAATATAAAACAATATAATTAACCTAATGTTAAGTTGTTATATAAAAAACATAGATAAAACAATCTTCTCTTCTTTTTTTCCTAGAGACGGCCGTCAACTCAAAGGACTTTTTATCCTGTGGATGATGAATATGAGGGACTCGAACTTTGCTTCCATTTAAAATTTTAGTTTGATATTAGTTTAATTCTTTATTTGATGATGGTAAAAACATGTGATTTAGTAATTTTGTTCTTTTTTGTTTTTCTCATTTTTACGAATTTCTAATTTTATTGATTTTAAAATAAGACAAAATCTTTATTTTCTTTGATTTTAATTCTTTCTATGTTTTATATTCCTTTTTATTGATTATCATTTCTATTTCTATTTTTTTGCAAAAAACCAAAATCCCTATGATACTAAACAAAATTTTTGGTGTTGGATAAAAACCGAATAAACTAAAAACCAAAGGTATCCAAATCGAATCAAACCATAACATATATAGTTTTAGAATGGTAGTTGTTTTTTGCTAAGCAAAAAACCGAAAAAACCAAACCAAGACCGAAACGATATCCATATTAAACAGCCCTTATTCATAACTAATTGACCAATTGTTAAAAAATTACTAGATAAAAGCCCGCAAGTTTTAAGGATGTTGTTTGAGGGGAAAATGCTCATTTACATCAAATATTTAAAATTCACAATTTTATTTATAACTATTGTGTGTATAAACTAAATATTTAAGTTAATATTGATTTCATATTCAACGTTAACTAAAAAACGGAAACATTCGTGTTGACTTAATCTAAGTCCAATTTTGCAAATTCAATGCAAATTCGAAAAAAACTTAACAACTTTAGAGTTAAAGAATTAATCTGCAAAATTGCAAAACTTGGGGAGTTAAATAATCACTTTTCCTATTTGAATAATTAAATGATCATTTCCATACATCACGAAAGTTATCATTTGTAAAATACCATCAACTATTTTTTTAAACATATCATTTCCATTATATTATACATATCCAAAATATAATATATTTTTATAGAAATTGATGATGTTAATTTAAAATATATATACATAAATTATTAAGGTTTATTCATAACAACGGTAGAAATTGTCCTATGACACTAAGATCTGTTGAATTGGGAAAATAAATAAAAAATTCAAATGACCTATATACATCTTTAAACGTACGATGGCAAGATCCAATTAAAAGTAGTGAGTGCCTCTTTTCAAGCCTTCACTCATGCACAATAAAACAACCAATATTATTTTATTAATACCATAAAATAAAATAAAACATTCAATCGCTACAAAAAGTTATGATTAAGTTCTTATTCCCTATATATTAATTGAGAAATATTTTTAAAAAGTAACCTTAATTTGTATATTATTTACAACGGTGTCATTTTAGTGATGTGTCATCACCAGAATCATTCTCAGTAAACATACAAAATTGATTTATGTTACTAGATTAATTACATGTTCCGTTGCTCACATTAATTTGGTTAGACAATAGTTTATATCATTTATTTATACATAATTCAACATTTAATTTATGAAGATATTTTCTTTCTTTCTATTTCTTACCAAAAATATATCATACTAATTATTTTTTTAAACAAATATATTGTATGCCTTCTCTTATTTTTGTTTAAACTTAGTTTTGTAAAAACACAAATCATCACAACATCCATATAGTTTGTACATGTGTTATAATTCGAATTTTTTTAATCTGAATATAAATTACTCAAATGATTAATAAATATGAGTATGTTTTAAAAGTTCCACATTGGAAATAATAATGTGTAGATGGTTCAAAAATCATTATAAAAATAACATAAATGATAAAAAAAAATGTAAAAGAAAGAAGCTTGATTTAATAGGCATCCATATTGAAAAATATATTTTTTTTGTTTAATATGATTTTTTAATAGAACCATATAAATTAACCAAATAATATAAATATTTAAATTTCATAACAAGTTAAAAATATTATATCCAAAATTCGAAATATTAAAAATAGTTTAATATTTTAAAAACATATAATATTATAAATATTTTATTTTGATTAAAAAATTAAATTATTATTTTGTTACCATATTATATTTTAATTTAACCAATTTTTTATATTAAAATATATATTTTGGATAAAAAGCTAAGTATTTATAAATATTAACTCAGTTATATATTAGTTAAGATAATTGATCAATAATATTAAACTTAAAAATATATAATCTATATATATATCATATATGTATATTTAGTATTTAAAAAAATTAGAATAATTGTTTTTCATTTAATGATAATACTTTTACGATTATAGTCTTTACGGTTTAACCTAAATATGCAATTACATTTATATAAAAAAAAATTATTAAATTTGATTATAAAATCATAGAATCAACTTGTATTTTTATAATTTTAATAGTAAAACAAATCTTATTGTTACTCATACATATTATTAACATACATATAAAATTAATTAAATTATTGAATAAAAAAGTAAGGAGTTTATAAATATTGAGTTAGTTATATATAATTTTAGATAATTGATCAACAATATTAAACTTAAAAAATATATAATATATTTTTATATATCCTTTATGTATATTTAGTATGTTAAAATAAAATTTACAATAATTTCGTTTTCTTAAATGATGAGGTTTTTACACTGTAGTCTTTGTGGGTTAACCTAAATTTGCAATTACATTCGTATAAAAAACAATATTAAAATCGATTATAAAATCGTATAATCAAATTGCATTTTTTGAAATTTTAGTAGTAAAATAAATTTTATTGTTACTCATACATATTATTCACATATATATAAAACTGATTAAATTATTTTTATTTTAAATAATTTCAAAATCATCTGTAGTAAAATTATTTATAGATTTCTCATTATGCGCATAGCGCAGGTTATCACCTAGTATAGTTGTTTAAGATTGATTTGATTTTTTTCCCAAATTTAATTGTTTTAGTATTACTCCCTCTGTTTTACAAAGAGTGTCATTCTGACATTTTTCACACAAATTAAGAAAAACTTATAAATCTCTTTTATGCCCTTTATTAATACACTAAATCAGTTTCTCTCTCTAATAAATATTTTAAATTAGTAGGGATAAAACTGAGATTTAGTTTAAAAAATTGCATTGAAAACACAAAATGACACTCTTTGTGAAACAAAAATCAAGAGTCAAAATGACATTTTTTGTGAAACGGAGGGAGTACTAGACAATTTTTAAAGTTGTCATGAATAAATATTAAAAATGTATGTATATATTTTTTAAACTAACAACAATTTCTATTTTGAAATTATTTTTTTTTGAAAATGATCATTTAATGCCTCAAAGTTTGCAATTTTGCAATTTCTCCAACTTTTAAGTTGGCAATTTAATATCTCTAGTTTGTATTGACTTCAAAATTAGACTCAGCAAAAGTCAATGCTAACTTCTCTGTTTTTAGTTAACGTTGACTTTACTAATACCTAATTTACGAAGTCAAGTTTAACTAACTTGAAGATTTAAATTGCGTACTCAATAGTTGAGGAATAAATATGCAAATTACAAATATTTGAGTAATTAAATGAAGCTTTCCCTTTATTCGTGTGATATTATGTGCATAAAGGTTGAATTCGACATTGTTGTTCATTTTTTATCCAAAAATCAAACGTTCTTTCTCTAGTAATTATTACTCAATTAATATTGTGAGTGACAAATTATATACTTTTAAAAATAAATGAGTTGAAGATGTTACTTTAAAAACTACATAACCCACCTCCATGGAATGGGTTAGGGCTATAATTTAGATGTCTAAAAGCGGATTATCCTACTCCGTACAATGGTCTCAAATGAGTTTACCACCAAATGATTGAGGACCGACCTGCGAGCATGATAAATTGATGAAAATATTAATATTTATGTGTATATAAGAAAATTTGAAAAATATATTTTTACGATAATACTTTTTGAAAATGCCATTATTTGTGATTTATTTTTTAAAATACAATATTTTTTAAGATTTTATAAGATCATTTATAAAGCATGTTAGACAATGGTATACATTTATAAGGTTTTATCTCTTATAAGATAGTTATAGAAATGCAAAAACTATTGGAGTTTTTCATTAAAAAGAGTAGATTTGGAACAAAAGATATGACTAGTGTTCGTTGTGGGAGGAGCTCTCAAGATGACCTCGTAATTAAGGGTATTGATGCTTTGTGTTGAAAATCTACATGATGGTGTGGAAGGTCAGTCAGCAGGTTTCCTAGATGGGGGATAAGTTTCGCTGGAGATGAAAGGTTAGGAATTTGTGTGGTTTTTGGTTTGAGAAGAGAATTGTTGGTCACATATAGAAAGTTAAGACAAAAAATAGCTTAATATATAAATCAACTCCAACTAATATGAGATTTTTTGGAAAAGAACGCAAAACCAAATTCATATGAACTTTACCTCTTGAGCTCAAACGAACAATATTAGTGGAAATGTTGAATATAGACTTAAAAATCCTAACACTATATAGCAACATATATATATATATATATAACAAAGTACAGTCACATATTATTCTATCAAAATCATAAAACTAAATACACAATCCAAAGTACACGGCATAGACAACGCTATATCCACGTGAATTGGCGAACATATATCACTTTCTCATAGGACTAAGAGCCTGACTAGTTGAAATACAGCAGTTGCGGTTACGGTTGCAGAAGTTTGCGAAACCGGGCGATTGCTGTTAACAGCGTTATTAAGCGGTTTGTACGATTGGTACTGTTGTTGAAAATGGATGTGTTTGCGGAATACTTACAACTGGTTAACTTGCGGGTGCAATAGCGGTTAAACAAGAAATTAACAATATAAACATATCTTGTAACTATAAAAAACCATTAAAAACTATATTATTATAAAACAACTACAAAATTATTATTTAAATATAATTAATTATTAAAATGATAAAAATAGTATATGTATAATACTTACGTTTATTTCTTAATTTTCTTTTAGTTTAGATGAAAGTTATGATTTCAATAGAGAAATTGTTTTTTTTTGTTATGGAGAAATTAGATGAAAAGAATTTTAGTTGTTAAATATATATATACAGTAGTGATGAAGAGAAAATTTATCAAAATAATTAGAGTTTATTGATTTTATACAGATAAAATTATGAAAGATTGTTAATGAATATTCGTTAAAAAGTCAAAAAAATTTCTTTATTTGTAATTTTAATATTTTAATTTTAATTTTTATAAAAAAAATATTATATATATCTTGATTTTAAATAAAATTTATGTTTTTTTAATTTTTAATTTTTTTAATTATCCATCTGTAACTGCAAACGCTAGCTAGAATGAACTTTTGATTTTGAGGGACAAAAAACGGTACGAAACAATAAAAAGCATTTTGTGTGATTATTGCCAAACGTTAACAATCGCTACCACTCGCAAAAGTTGTGTTTGCGAATGTTAGCGCAAGAACCAATAAAGCCATGGTTCAATCGTCATTAAGGAAATAAATAAATTAGTGCTTATTTAAACCATGCCTATTTGACGACAAAAATGAAAAAGACCATATATATATATATTTTTTTTTTTATGGCACCTAAATAAATATATCACTAATGATAAAGATGGTGCAATCATTAACAAAAGTATTAAAACAAATAAATGCATATTTAAAGTAAACCTAATTATATATATATATATATATATGATACGACAAAGATGGTGCAATCATTAACAACAACAAAAAAAAAAGTCTATACCTACTTTTTTGGTTTTATTGTTAATATAGTCTACTTTTTTTTTTTGATCAACGTTAATATAGTCTACTTATATAGAGAAATTATAAAAGAAAAGTTTTTCTATTTTTCTCATGGCCTATATTAACAATCACATCTGCAATTGCTATATAATTTAGCATAAACAGTATTCTATATGTACATACAACAAATAATGTCAGGAAACATAAAGATGTATGGAAAATTTATGTTGTATTCCAAAGTGTATACAATAGAGAGTATTCATACGAGTATAACCCATAAGCTAAGTCCTAACGAATGGCAACTTACCGAATTAGACAGTACAATATTCTGTTCATAATATCTTAAATCATATATGAATATATATATATATGCATATCTTCAAATACTCCTTTTACATGTTGTCAAAAAAAAATAAAATAAAATAAAATAAAATAAAATATTCCTTTTAAATTTGAGTGTGGAGGTTGTAAACACCCGATTTTGTCAAGGGTCTAAGTGAGAATATCCACCAGTTGTGTCAGGGTTCAGACATGTATACTAGTAAAGTTTTGCGACTAAAACCGGTTTCAAAAAAAAAAAAAAAAAGTTTTGCGACTATGTTGTGAACTGATGTTTGTATTTGGAGCTTAACCCGGATAGTACAGGCAAAACAGGATTGGTACATAGGCATTTGGTTCACACACGCTACGCTAAAGTTCTCTTTTCTTGAATGGCTTGCTATCCAATATCACACCTATCAACTGGAGATCGAATCAATACATGGAGCTCGAGACAAAGCACTGATTGTATCTTGTGTAGAAACTTGGAAATAACGAAAAAACTATCATCTGCAACTATTCAGCAAAGGTATGGAGCAATCTCACACTTCAACTACTTAGAAATGAGTACTCCACGGACTGGAGTCAACTCATCTAGTTTCTCCACAACTCAAATCTCAATCAAATTACTCTGTTCATAATAAGGTATGTGTTAGTGCAGAGAACTCGCAAAACACGACAATTTACACCAAGGTTTGACAACGCGTTACAACCTTAGGTCTTAAGAATATTTTTGAATACAAATACAGTTAGTATCTAATTTAGAATTAAACGACTCTAAAAACCTCTTAGATCGACCCTAATCTATTCTTAAATCACTATAGGGTCCCCAAGATTAGTCATACTAATCTACACCCAGGACTCTCACTTTGTGATAACCTTTCACCATTTTCACTCAAAGGTGCCAAAAGGCTACAACTCTTGTCAAACTCATTCTCACGTCTAAAAGGGTGTTTTTTTTTGAACCAAGAGACAATATACTTAAAGGATTTCGTGTCTAACTCTCAAAGTTGCCATCCTAACAAGTTTTCTAAAGCTCAGAGGAAATATTCATTTTTATTGATCCTAATCAAACTAATACTTTCATATTCCATCAAGTCTTCCAAATAGCTTCAATCTTTCCTTTTTCTTGAGTTTTATCTCCAAATAATATATTAAAGGCATCTCCTTTGAATATATATACCTTTTGAATTTATACACTTTCCATAAATTTTTGCCTCATGTTGACACGTCTGATGCGTCTGATGCATCATATGTCTGATGGCTCCCAAAGTATGCATCTTCAGTATGTATTTCAAGCAACCTTATATCATGTTTGGCGTGAGAGAAATGGACGAAATCATGAAGAAGCCCCTATACCACCGTCTCGTGTAGTTAAACTCATCAACAAAAACATCCGCAATCTACTTAGTTCAATTCGTATCATGGGCGATCATACATATGAGGAGGGACTATACTTGTGGTTTGCCATAAGACCCACACAGTAAAGAATCGAATAACCTCTCAAAATCTGAGTTACATGTAATATATCTGTAGAAAACTATAAGAGAACATAAGCATTCATTGTAAAATGGTTTTTGAGTTTGAATAAATTTTCCACTAAAAACAAAATTTTGCGAATAATCTCATCTTGAATCAAAAGCAAATTGACTTCATTATGTTTAGTCCGATGGTGAAACACTTGATTCATGCAAAGATGAATCGCATACATGCTATAACAATGAACATGTATAAACGCGGAAAGGAAACACCGAGAGACAAGAGCAAACTCTGTAACCAAAGTATTTCACTAAATGTATCTGTGGGCTGCTTCCTCGTTGCAATATTTACACTCCTGAATAAACCATTCCGTGAGTGAGTGTCATGTGTCACAGGAGGTGCTCACCATGTTACAAAATGCCCCCTAATGTTTTTAATCAAAATTTGGGCGCCCACTTATACTAAATGTATTAGTGTTAGGAGGTAAGAGCACCCACATTGGTGGATATCTCACCCAATATCTCATAATATAATAAAGAAAAAAATTAAAAATAGGAGAGAGGGAGAGGTGAGGACCGCTCCTTGTTAGATACTTTTTAAATATGTGGCATTTTATTATTGGTTCAAATATTTTTATGATTTAAAAATTAATTTTTTTTGGTGAGATATTCTTAAAGAAATGTAACCAATGTGATGATGTTCTTATTGTATACACATAAATATATAGAATTTGATTGTCCATATATATTTTTCTTTGCATTTGAGAGAGAGAGAGAGAGAGAGAGAGAGAGAGAGAGAGAGAGAGAGAGAGAGAGAGAGAGAGAGAGAGAGAGAGAGAGAGAGAGAGAGAGAGAGAGATTCAGAAATGGAGCAAAAGCCAGAGAGGAGGAGAAGGGTCGTGTTGATTCCAGCTCCAGCCCAAGGACACATATCTCCGATGATGCAACTTGCGAGAGCCCTTCACGTAAAGGGTTTCTCCATTACACTTGCTCAGACCAAGTTCAATTACTTGAAGCCTTCAAAAGACTTAGCTGATTTTCAGTTTATCACCATCCCAGAGAGCTTACCAGCCTCGGATCTGAATGATCTTGGGCCAGCTTGGTTTCTTCTAAAACTCAATAAAGAGTGTGAAGTTAGCTTCAAGGAGTGTTTAGGTCAATTGTTGCTGCAACAACGAGGTATCAATGATGAAGAGGTCACATGTGTTATCCACGACGAGGTCATGTACTTCGCTGAAGCTGCAGCCAAAGAGTTTAAGCTTCCCAATGTTATTTTCAGTACCGAAAATGCAACGGCTTTTGCTTGCCGCTCTGCCATGTGCAAACTCTATGCCAAAGATGGTTTGGCTCCTCTCAAAGGTTGTCTTTATATCCTTGATTTTCCTGCTTTGCCGTTTGAGTTTACAATTTTTATTTTTATAAAATGTGAAATTTTGTTACAATCATGTCAAATTTTCGACATTTTTTTTATTAATTATAAACGCAAATTCCAAAGATATACATAATATTAATCATGACTCGTAGTATATGTTGATGATATGAATATCATCAAGATCTAAAAAATAAATACTGGATTTTTTTTTTTTTGACATCTACAAGAATTTGTCTTTATGATTTACAATTATTTATTTTTTATTTAAAATTGAGAATTTATTTTTGTTGTTGAAATTTTAAGATACCAGCGTGTAAATTAAATGTTTGAAATAACAACGGCCATAATTTTGCTTTCAATATTGGTTTTCACAGAAGGATGTGGGCGAGAAGAGGAGCTAGTGCCAGAGTTGCATCCCATGAGATACAAAGATCTACCAACTTCAGCATTTGCACCAGCAGAAGTCACAGTGGAAGTATTCAAGAATTGTTGTCATAAAGGGACAGCTTCCTCTATGATAATCAACACAGTAAGGTGTCTAGAGATTTCATCCTTGGAGTGGCTTCAACAAGAACTCGAAATTCCTGTATATCCTATAGGCCCTATTCACATGGTGGATTCAGCTCCTACTACAAGTCTACTAGAAGAGAATGAGAACTGTATAGAATGGCTGAACAAACAAAATCCAAGCTCAGTGATATACATAAGCCTAGGAAGCTTTACTTTGATGGAAACGAAAGAAGTGTTGGAAATGGCTTTAGGGTTGGTTAGTAGTAACCAACACTTTTTGTGGGTGATCCGACCTGGATCGATACTTGGTTCTGAATTATCTAATGAGGAGTTATTTAATAAGATGGAAATATCAGATAGAGGCTACATTGTGAAATGGGCCCCGCAGAAGCAAGTGCTTGCACATTCTGCGGTTGGAGCGTTTTGGAGTCATTGTGGATGGAACTCGACTCTAGAGAGCATGGGGGAAGGAGTTCCCATGATTTGTAGGCCTTTTACTAGTGATCAAAAAGTTAATGCAAGGTACTTGGAGTGTGTCTGGAGAGTTGGGGTTCAAGTAGAGGGTAAGCTAGAGAGAGGAGCGGTCGAGAGAGTTGTGAAGAGGTTAATGGTGGATGAAGAAGGAGAAGAGATGAAGGTAAGAGCTCTCAGCTTAAAAGAGAAACTCAAAGCCTCTGTTCTACCTGAAGGTTCTTCACACAATTCACTAGATGACTTCATCAGATTTCTATGAACTTTATATACAAATAATATATGTATCCAATCATTTCATTACTTCACTCTATGGTTTGTTTTTGCACAAATTAGACTGAAATACTAAAATAAAAGTTATGAACTTTTCATTACCGATATTTTATTACATAAAGCTGAACGCGTTTAACGTGAACATGACACATATGTTAATTATAACTCATCATATTGTAAAATGTGATTGTTAATTTATATTGTGACATGTATCAGTGTGAATTCTTATTGTTAGCTATTTATTTTTTTAGAAAGACAAAATAACAAAATAAAGGAATCTTAAACACATCCATGAATATTGGTTGGCCTTTGACGCGTGTTCTAGTTCGATCCAGTCGGTCTCCGAGTCTTTTTACTGAATCTCACTTGGTCCATGTATCAATTCCTCTCAGCCAAACCCTAAGTTGTCTTGATCCACCCACCAACGTCGTTACTTAGAGCATTTGCATCTATGGTCTCCATCTCCAATGATTTTTCAAATTTCATCTTTTTCTTCATTTTAAAGATAAAAATGAAAAAATTTGGTCCAATAGTGCTTCATTTTCATTTTTAAAATGAAAGAATGAATAGTTTTCTTTTAAATATGAAGGAATACTATTAATTTCTTCATTTTGAAGATAGACTTTTTCTTTGTAAAATGTGTCTTCAACTTTTGACATGTTTTTATTTTATACCCAAACAATATTATATAATCTTTTTTAATCCAATAAATTTTAAACTATGCATTTTTATTTTATTTAATTAATTTATAAATTAAAATATAATAATAATATATATTAAATAGAAATTACAACAATATAACCAACATAAAATTTGAAATACATAATTTGACCAAAAAATTGAAATACATAGTGAGTAGTAAAATCTAAGATAATTTTTTTTAACACAACATACACTTACATTATGTTATGTAATGTAATTTTATTAATATAATAAAGTTTAATTTTGATTAAATCATGATTTTGTTGAATAATGGTTAAAATTAAAATAAGTGAGTACAAAGTTGTGAAGTTGAAAAGTAAGAGTGTTGTTAATAATTAATGGTAAATGATGGAGAGGATTGTTTTCTTCATTTATGAAAGAACCTTATTTTTGAAAAAATAAATGAAGGTAACCATGAGACATTTACATAAAAAATCACTTTTTATGTTTTGATAACATAAAAATGCACTTTGAGCAACTAAAATACCTTTTCTTGCTTTTTGATATATATTTTACCGAAATTGCCCTTAATGAAGTGAGGAGTGAAACCAATAATTGTTTTGTACATAACAATGAAGATGGTCGTGGACGGTTTGGTGTGGATATAGTTAATTTATAGCTAATTTGTAAGAGATGAAGGTCGTGAACGGTTTCGTATGGATATAGCTGATTTATAGGAGATGAAGGTCGTGGACGGTTTGGTGTGGATATAGCTAATTACAGTGTTATTTAGATTAGATTTTGTCCATCCATCATGAGGGATCCGTAAAAAGGCATCCACGTGGTTCTTGAGTTGGCATAGGAGTACTCAATATGTTGTGACGTATTCTACATCCATCATACAATATCCATGTATGCATATCCATATGAGGTATCCATTCTGCTTACTAAAATTAGAAGTTTATCCATCAATTTGGCCATTTTCATTGAAAGTCATCTACATGAGAGTGAGATCACGATTTTTATTTGGGGAGATCATGGATGGGTAGACTTGGTAGACGCTCTATGAATGTAAATGCAAAAGATTCATATGTCTTTAAAGAGTGCATAATAAGGATGTCTGTTAGATTATATTGTGTTCATGTCTATCAATCCCGAGGGATCCATAAGAAAGACATCCACGTGGATCAGAACCAATTGGCTAATAGTAGTACTTTGATACTCCATCCACCTTTCCATCTCCATCTAAGCATATCCAAATGATGCTTTTCTTTATTTTCTTCCTTGAAGATTTCTCCGCCAACTGAAAATAAAAGAATTGAAAAGTGAAGTTGGGTAAAGGAATAAGAGAAGAGATTAGGAGAGAGAAGAGATGAAAAAATATGAGGAGAGAGAAGCGAGAGAAAAGATGAATAAGAAAATATATGAGGAGAGAGAAGCTAAAAATTGAAACGTAAAAGAATTGTGAGGAGAGAGAAGAGATGAAAAAAAGATAATAAAGGTGAAGTTGGGTAAATGAGAGGGCAAGAAAGACTTCTTACTCAATGAAAGTACCTATGTTGAAGGAAATGCTCTATTTTGTAATTAGACTTATGAAAAGTGCTCTATTTTGTAATTATCTTAGGTAACCATTCGAGATGTACTAAGGAATCTCTTAACAAATATTAAATAATAAATAATATTGCTATATTAGATAGAAATAACTTTTAATAATATAATAATAGATGTGTCTCTCAAAAAGTGAGAGACTCTCTCCAAAGACTTTCTCTCAACTTTTGAGAGACTCATTTATAATTATATATTTTTTTTTTTTTCTTATTTTTTGAGAGACTCTCTCAGATACCATTGATGCAGATGGTCTGAGTCATTCAACCAACCATCCGTAAATGACTAAGTTTTGGTTGAAGATGCCCTTTCCCGAACCCGGCTGCTGGAATTATCCTCTCGAACAATATGATTTGTCCTTTGAACCCATGGTCTGATTAACGGGTTTGTCCGCTTATGATCTCTTGATCGACCATGTTTCTTTTCCCCGCGGTCCAGCCCTACCTCCTTCTTTTTTGTCTCGATAGGTTTGCGATCTCTCTGTCATGATATGCTCAAATTTACCCTAGAGCTACTCTCTCAAATTAAGAGATCGATTGCAGTACTTAGGGATCGAATCCACATGGAATTAGATTATCACACAACATACTTTTAAATTCGAATTATACTAAGAGAGAATGTAATGTAATGTAATGCAAATAACTAATGAAAACAGCAGATGATTGATTAAGTTCTTAAAATCAGGAGACAAAACGCTAGCTATGGGAAATTCGCAGGTATGATTCCAAATTGCAGAATAGAAAAGTGTAAGGATATTTATTAAGAACCGTTCTCGAACTCGAAACACAATTGTAAAACCAATCAACTCTCGTTGCTAAAATTATCTATGCCTAAATTACAGAATTCAAAATCTCTTTGCAAATTCAAACAATTAAGACAAGCATTAATAACAGGTTCGATTGTTCACAAAATTCATAAATCAAATCTCTTTGCAGATAGTAATTTTGCTCATCTAAGATAAGGCCAAGTGATTTAATAATACTCTCGCATCTATTAAACAACCTATGATCAGATTCTAGGTCATGAAGTTAGAATAAGCGTTAAACACAAATCCAAATGAAGAACAAGCAGATTAATCCCAACAGTAATTCAATTCTAACAACTTATCATCATCCCTTGAATAACCCAAAACCTAACTAGCAAACTACTCAGACATGATCAATGAAACAAACATCAAGAATAGAATAGAAAGCATAAAAGAAATCAATAGAAAAAATAAGGGAGTTCCAAATCTCTCTGAAAGAGTCTGATTCTTCTCTCCAAAACTCTCTACAAATCTCTCTTTTTTTTTGTCTCTCTAGAAAATAAGATAATGGTCTAACAATGGCTCTGAAGCCCTTAAATATATGTTAAAACACGAATGAGGCACTTTTGTAAATAGGGAAAACTTCTGGGCAATTTTCTTTTCTTCAAAATCTTGTAAAACTGGCGAACAACTTCTAGAAAACACTGGTGTCGGTCGACACCAACTCTGCAATTTTGATTCTGACTTCATGCTTTCAGCAGCTTCTTCCACAATGCTCCAGAATGCTTCAATATCTTCAATTATGCTCCAAACATACATGAACCTGCAAAGACTCTAATAGGACTCTAAAACGACCAAAAGACTCTATAAATAAGACTTATATCATGGTCAAAAATCGGTAAAAACCATGATATATCAACTCCCCCGAACTTAACTTTTGCTTGCCCTCAAGCAAAACATACACTTAGAATGGAATCGAGGTTTGAAAACAGAAACAATCAGTTAACCTTAGGAATGCCACATTGAACCAACACTCTTGAATCCACATACTATAGAGCCAACATTAGGTAGTATTTCAGTGTACTTACCACAAGCTTAGCAATCTCCCAATTCAAGTCCAAACTTCTTAGAAAAAATCCAGATTTTCCACTGTTAACCCCTTAAATCAATTAAGCGTGCGGTCTCATCGAGGGATTATCGATCAAAGAACTTATAGACTCTTTCCCTTCCAAGCTTCTGAACACACAGACAGACTTTGCACAATCTCTCTTAATTTCTCTTCCCTTAGTCGATTTCTCCCTACTTTTCTAGGGTATCATTTTATTTTATTTTTAATGACTTTCTTTTCTTCTCATAGCTCAAAAACGGTGCTACTCATTAATTGTGTTTCTTGTGAGGAGACAGGTTCATGAGTATAAGCTCCCATCATAGTCCTTATCAGGGACTCAAGTTTTCGTTCTTAGACTTAGACTCTTTATTTTTCTAGGGAAGATCAAAGAGAGATCATGACAAACTTATCTTAAAAGTGCTGGAAGAGGAATCAGGTTCAATGTATTCCAAGCCCCAAGATGAGAAGTTGAAGTTCATTGTGGTGGAGTTAACAGCAAAGTTTCTAAACTCTCTAGAAATCTGAACTCTCCTTGTTAGACTAATCCACTTACAGCTTTTTACCTAGTAAAACCTGCGGCAGCGAATACCTTTCTGGTGGATCAGATGGTGGCAGCGAATACCTTTCAGAAGAATGTCTCCTCATCCATGGTGGTGTATAAGCAGTAGGTGCATGAGATCGACCAAGGAAGTGAGGAACAGCAGCAGGGTGGGATTTGAGTTTGGGTGGGACACTTCTTTTTCCTCCAGAATCATATAAAGAAACACCAAGCCCTCTACGAGAATCTCGTTGCTTGTAATAGTGTGAAGCAGCTTTTGAACCTTTTAAGTTCTTATTGATAAAATCAGGGGGTTTTGAATTGATTCCAGGAAGTGCATACCTTTGCTTTATTGGAGGTTTCTGGACTCTAAGATGTGGAGTCGTCTGTTTGACAACAGGTGATAAAATTGCAGCATTGAAAACAGCTTTTGGTTTGATATGCAGAGGGTGTCGATCGACACTAGGAGACCAAACCTGCAACTCGAATCTCTGCACCTTTTCTATATTTCAGCTATGCAATTCTTGCCTCCATCACAAAAACGTATTCCTCCATCAACTTGTCATTGATTAGAACCTCATCTTTGGGCCTAGTCCTGAAGAAATGATCAGACACTACGTTTCCACTCCAATCCTCTAGCTCAACAGCTTTCTCACAATTTCCAGCCAATGCCTCTTGAAAACCCAGCTTGTTCACTTGCTCATTAGTATCCAGCTCATCTCTAACGATCACAGCAATGTAAGAGACGTGTTTGGAGGTTCCACTAGTAGGGATAGTTTTGTAGAAAACTTCTTTGTCAACATTAGAGAAGAAGATTCTCTTATTAGGCATGTCTACCACTGCTCCCACTGTGGCCATGAATGGTCACCCAAGAATGAATGGCATGACAGAATTCTTGCTCACTTCCACACCCTGAAAATCAGTTGGTACTAGACAATTCCCCACTTTGATAAACAAGTCTGGAATTGTACCATATGGGACTGCGGTGCAAGAGTTTGCGAATGCAAGAGTCATATGTGGAGGGTGAATATCAGCAATTCCTAACCTCTCTGTAATGTCCTTTGACATGAGATTAACGCTAGCACCAGAATCACAGAGAGATTGTTCAAACTCAACTCCTCCAATGGAGCATGGAACAACAAACATCTCAGGGTCTTCAACCTTAAGCAGCTGCTTCATTGGTGGTGGTGTATCCCTCGCTTTGTGAAAGAGTTCTTCAATCTCTTCAAAACTCTCTTTGCAATTCTGAAAGAAGGCACACACATGATATCTCTCATAAGCTTCATCAAACGAGATTTCCTTAGGAATCCTTCCCACCCTCTTGTTGAAATCAGCAAGCTTCTCGGCACTAATGGGCGGCCTTAGGTGTTTGTGTAGAGGAGGATATAGAACCTTAGGCGTGTACACCCTTTCCTCGACAGTTTTGAAGCTTTAAAAGGGTCTTGCGAGGTCTGGGAAGGGTGTCAATCGACACCCAGCTGGTGTCGATCAACACTAGCTGTTGGTGTCGACGTTTTGGTGTCGACGCTGGTCGATTTTGGTCCGACAGAACTTGAATTCTCTAATTTTTCTAGTGGTGTCTATCGACACCCAACCATTGATGTTCAAATTAGATGAGCAATTTGAACATCTAATTTCTTGACATGAGTACTCATAGACTCGAATTTCCCATTCAGATCAGTGTACAAGGCATCAATCTTCCCATTGAAATTCACAGTCATCTTCTGTTGACCCTCCGAGATCAGTTCAAGCATGAACTTCATCTCATTATATTGTGCAAGAGGCTTCTGATAAGAAGAAGAACCATAAGTTCTTGTAAAGTTGTTGTTCTGAAAAGGCTTCTGGTAAGAGGAACCATATCCTTGTTGATTGTCAAATCTCTGACCTTGAAAACCAGCTCCATTGATGTAATTGACTTCTTCTTGCTCTGGTTCAAAAGTCTCCACTTCTGCAGCAAATTGGACTTGCTTTTTACCCACCAGAAGGCTATGCATTGAGTCTAGCTTAGCCTTCACTTCAACAATTAGATTCCCCATCCTGATTTCCAGCTTGCTTCTTCCTCTCAAAGTCTGCATTCTTGGTACTATTGATAGATGTCAAGTTCTCAATCAGAACATATGCATCTTCTGGATATCTGGTGTTAAAGTTTCCATTGCTGGCAGGATCTAATGCCATTTTATATTTCCAATCAATTCCTCTGAAGAAGATTCCCACTGAACTTCACTAAAACCATGGTGTGGACAGTCTCTCTGATATGCCATGAATCTTACCTAAGCAACCTTGAATGCCCCAGTAGGTCCTTGAGAAAATGTAGAAATCTTCATCCTTAAATCTTCAGACCTTGCATCATCATAGAAGTTGTTCAGAAAAGTGTTCTTGGTGTCCTCCCATGTGGCCAGTGATCCTGGTGGCAACTGCTTCAACCAGTAGGCTGCATCTCCTCCAAGAGAGTATAGAAAGAGTTTGCAGAAGAGAAAATAATTGGACACTCCATTGGCCTTAATGCTTGATGGAAAATTCTCAAATCTCTCAATGTGGTCCATGGGATATTCATGAGGAAGACCATGAAAAGGGTACTGAAACACCAGAGTGTAGAATGCAGGCTTCAACACAAAGTCATTCCTCTGAAAAGCAGGAGGGCAAATTGCAGCCCTGTTGGCATAGAACTGGTCATGTCTGATGTAGTCTCCCAAGGTGCGCATACGCTCAACCTGTCAGAGCCCCATCAGCATCCAGTCTCTGCCTTTGAGCATTGCGCATGTTCCCTTCAGCATCACGCAGCAGACCTGCGTCGTCTCAAATCAGCACAACAGGGTTGACCATCTTAGCTGTCTTATGTGCTTTTCTGTTGGTGCGCTCTAAATGTGCTAGCGCCTGGTTATCAAGTCGAACTAACTCTTGATCCTTATTGCTTCTGGTACTGCGATTAAGCATACACCTGAAACACAAGAAAATAGAGCATTTAGTAAAGAAAAACAAAAATTAAAAATAAATCTTACACAAATTTTTGAAAATTAGATATGTAGGTAACAATGAAATTCTCCGGCAACGGTGCCAAATTTTGATATGCTCAAATTTACCCTAGAGCTACTCTCTCAAATTAAGAGATTGATTGCAGTACTTACGGATCGAATCCACAGGGAATTATATTGTCACACAGCAGACTTTAAATTCGAATTATGCTAAGAGAGAATGTAATGTAATGTAATGCAAATAACTAATGAAAACAGCAGATGATTGATTAAGTTCTTAAAATCAGGAGACAAAACGTTAGGCTGTGGGAAATTCGCAGGTATGATTCCAAATTGCAGAATAGAAAAGTGTAAGGATATTTATTAAGAACCGTTCTCGAACTCGAAACACAATTGTAAAACCAATCAACTCTCGTTGCTAAGATTATCTATGCCTAAATTACAGAATTCAAAATCTCTTTGCAAATTCAAACAATTAAGACAAGCATTAATAACAGGTTCGATTGTTCACAAAATTCATAAATCAAATCTCTTTGCAAATAGTAATTTTGCTCATCTAAGATTAGGTCAGGTGATTTAATAATACTCTCGCATCTATTAAACAACCTATGATCAGATTCTAAGTCATGAAGGTAGAATAAGCGTTAAACACAAATTCAGATGAAGAACAAGCAGATTAATCCTAGCAGTAATTCAATTCTAACAACTTATCGTCAACCCTTGAATAACCCAAAACGTAACTAGCAAACTACTCAGACATGATCAATGAAACAAACATCATGAATAGAATAGAAAGCATAGAAGAAATCAATAGAAGAAATAAGGGAGTTCCAAATCTCTCTAAAGAAGTCTGATTCTTCTCTCTAAAACTCTCTACAAATCTCTCTCTTTTTGTCTCTCTAGAAAATAAGATAATGGTCTAACAATGGCTCTGAAACCCTTAAATATATGTTAAAATACGAATGGGGCACTTTTGTAAATAAGGAAAACTTCTGATCAATTTTCTTTTCTTCAAAATCTTGTAAAACTGGCGAACAACTTCTGGAAAACACTGGTGTCGATCGACACCAATGGTAGTGTCGGTCGACACCAACTCTGCAGTTTTGATTCTGACTTCATGCTTTCAGCAGCTTCTTCCACAATGCTCCATAATGCTTCAATATCTTCAATTATGCTCCAAACGTACCTGAACCTGCAAAGACTCTAATAGGATGATGGGGTCTAAATAGTCGTCCGAGATTGGAGGATTTCTTTGCGGACTCGTCGAGCTTTGAATTTGTAGGACCCTAAGCTGCAAGTGCACAACGTGCGTTGTAGTACTTAGGGTATCGATCCACAGGGAGGAGGTCAACTGCAAAACAGAAGAATCAGGGCAACCAAAGACGCAGGAAACTGGGGTTTTGGGGTAAGTGTCACGATTTTTGCAGAAAGTAAAGGAAGCAGTATCACGCCTTATATAGAAAAGGTTGTCAATCTCTTCTATAACCAACAGGAAAAGGAAAATAAACTTTAAGACTTGTAAAAAGGAAATCAGGTAAGCAGTGCAGGAAAAGTAAATATTGAAGTGCGTAAATCTCGATGTAAAAGCAGATGGGGCGAACACGTTGGGAATCTTCTCGGGAAATCTATGGGGTTCTAACTAGAAATCAAACACACAAAAGTTAAGCAAACGAGACTAGGCGATTTTCCCTAAACTGATTCACTGATTTTAACAACCTAACTCTATCAAGCAAGGTCGATCTGCGATCATCTATTTCGCAGGTATACTGTCGTATCCTGCGTCCTAGACGAACACGCAATAAGATCGGGACGATAAACATTCCTGCGTCCTAGACGAACACGCAATAAGATCGGGACGATAAACATTCAGACATCTTTTAAAGGATGCTCTCTACCCTATTTTGGTCTAGATCTGAGATTCAGGACATTCGTCGCTCTCAAGACCCTACGATCAGAATATAGTTCATGACGCTAGACTCATGCAATAAGAACGAATATGGTGAGACAGAAAACCCTAATCTTCGGCCTAAACAATCGGTTTAACAACAGTTAATGAAATTCCCCCATAGATCCCCTTAAAGAACACCCAATGAAAATAAACTACTCGGACATGAAAGAAGAAGTAGAAAACGTGATTGATGAATGCATAACTTGTATAAATCGATAAGAAAGAAAGAGGGCTCAAGAACAAATCAATCTCCCACAAAGAACAAGGTGAAGACCACGAATCAGGGATTCGCGGCCGCCAAAAGAATTATGTAACTAGGGTATTTCGTGAAGCCAAGTTCTCCTTCTTTAAAAACCTTAAACGACGAGTATATATAGGTCTTCAAGTGCCCTAGGTCGTGGATTAGGTCTTGGCTTGCATAAGGCGGCTGCAGGTTTAAGTTGGGCTTCAAATGGGCTCGGGAATCCGTGAGTGGCCTGGCCGCGCGAGCGACTGGCCGTGGCGCGGCCACTGGTCGTCTGGTTTGGCCGTGGCGCGGCTACTGGTCGTCTGGTTTGGCCGTGGCGCGGCCAGCTCGTCCTTCCGGGTGCTTGATGAACCTTCTTGCTTCTTCCATAACTTGAGATCCAACCATGAGATTGTTCTCAAACCACTTCGAAGTGAAAGACAGCTGATAAGGCTACTTTGTTTCCAAATACGAGCTTGATCTCGTGGTGGGAAAGCCTTCATTTGATGTTGAACTTTTGTCCTCGAGCACTGTTTCCGGAATTGTTCATTTTGCTCCAAAATATGCGTCTTTTGCTAAATTTACCTGAAAAGAGTCTTGAACAACCAAATACTCGAAATCTAGTGTTTATGCATTAAAACCTTAGTAAAATGCTTATTAAAGCACTCACTTATGATAGTAAAAATGGGTAAAATATGCATGTTATCAACTCCCCCAAACTTAAACTTTGTTTGTCCTCAAACAAAACAGAAATCTAAGTAAGGAAAAGAGGTTTGAAAACGTGGAAACTCACCAATACTTGGGAACTCGTCAAGTTGATATATCATGGTTTTTACCCGTTTTTAAGCCATGATATAAGTGTTTTTATAGAGTATTTTGCTAGTTTTGGAGTCTTTACAGGATGGAGAGCATTTGAAGCTAAATGGGAGATTATGGGACATTTTGGAGCATTTTGGAGAAGCAGCCGAAGTGATGAAGTCAAGAGGCTGGATTTACGAGTTGAGTGTCGATCGACACCAAAGAAGGTCGGCCAAGTTTCCCCAATTCCATCAGAAAAAGGAAATCACTCAAGTTCTGAAGAATTACAAGTCTGCCCCTGGACGAAAAATCCCCTTCTATAAATAGTTTTCAGGCATTGTTTAGCCAAAGACCTTATCATTATTTTCTGTTTTTGAGACTTAGAGAGAGATTGATCCTGAGCTTTTGGGGAGACAATTCTAACTCATCTGACCCAGATTTCAAACCCCTGTATCATTCTCTATTCTTTTATGCAATTTATTTCAGCCATGATTTGTGTTTGCATAATTATGTCTGAGTAGTTTTCTAGTTAGGTTAGGGTGATTTAGGGTTTGATGAAGAGTTTGTAGAATCATTAGAACTTTAGGGAAATCAATTGGATCTTCACCTTGATTTGAACTTAACTTGATTTTCTGAATTGATCACTTAGAAATCAAACCTTAGGTTATTTAATAGACGCGAGAGCATTATTAGTAACTAGATCTAATCATAGGTGAGCAAAATATCTATTCGCAAAGAGATTTGGTTTAGGTATTTTGTGAACAAATCGAACCTGTTCTTATTGCTTGTCTTAATTGTTTAAATTCGCAAAGAGATTTGAGATTTAGGAATCTAGGCATAGATAACTTCTGCAACGAGAGTTGATTGGTTTTAACTTAGTGATTCGAGTTCTAGACGGTTCTTAATAAATCCCTAATAAACTTAGATTCTGCATTCTTGGATTCAAACCTGATAATTATCCTTGCCTAGCGCCTTTGTCTCTGAACTTACATCGCCTTTTAAACTCGTTTACTTATTTCTGCATTGCTTTTAGTTTACTTAATATTATTCGCCTAGCATAATGTAAACCTAGAAACCATTAGTGTAGCATCTACTTCCCTGAGGATTCGATACCCCTTATACTTCAACTGCATTGCTGTGCACTTGCAGTAGTTGATTATTTGGGTAAAACCTGAGCCCTATCAAGTTTTTGGCGCCGTTTCCGGGGAAGTAATAGCTAGGTCTTACTTTTATTTTTGTTACTAATTTAGTTTTCTAACTTTTGTTTCAGGTGCATGCCTAGTACCAGAAGCAACAAGGAAGAGGGACTAATCGCACTGAATCAGGAACTAGGCCGTCTCGAACGTACGAACCGCAAATCTGCTCAAGCGTCGATCGACACCCTACCTTAGTGTCGACCGACACTGCTTGTATCGATCGACACCAGTCGCAGACCGAGATGGCAGAACCTGTGATCATGATACGCAACGAGGCAGGCGACTTTGTTGACCTACAATGCAACAAAAGGAACGCCCAAGGCCAGAGACTTGATGCGGCTGGCGCTGTCATCGTCTGCAAATCGCCCCTGCAGAAGCTGGACGTGGAAGAACACTAGGCGAGTACAACCGCCCAGACCAGTTCTATGCTAATAGAGTTGCGATCCGTCCTCCTGCATTTCAGAGGAATGACTTCGAGCTGAACCCTGCTTACTACACTTTAGTGGCTCAGCATCCCTTCCATGGTCTTCCTAATGAGCATCCCATGGACCACGTTGAGAGATTCGAGGACCTCGTATCAAGCATCAAAGCTAATGGAGTGACCTATGATTATCTCTTCTGCAAGCTTTTCCCTTATTCGCTTGCTGGAGATGCATCACACTGGCTGAAGCAACTGCCACCAGGATCTTTGACGACATGGGAAGATACAAAGAATGCATTCCTGTGCAATTTCTTTGATGAAGCGAGATCCGAGGAGTTGAGGATGAAGATCACTACATTCTCTCAAGGACCTACTGAAGCATTCAAGGCTTCGTCCTTGGGTGAGGTTCAGATCTTACTAGAGGGACTGCCCATATCACGGTTTTAGCAAAACACAGCTTATCAGTATCTTTTACCGAGGGATTGATTGGAGGTACCAGATGGTCTTAGACGCTGCGAGCAATGGCAACTTCAACACAAGGATTCCAGAAGACGCGATAGAGCTTATTGACAATTTGGCTTCTAGTAACAGCACCAAAAACGCAGACTTCAAAAGAAGACAAAGCGCAGGAGTAGCTGGAGGAAACCAAATCGCTGAAGTCAACAGGAAGCTAGACAACGTACACAATCTCTTGGTGGGGAAGAAGCAAGTCCACTTTGCCAATGAAGTAGAGTCATTCGAACCAAGTGAAGACTGTGAAGAAGAGGACGTGAACTACATCAACGGAGGTGGATTTCAAGGCCAACGTTATGGGAACCAGCAGGGAAACAGGAACTTCACTGGGAATTATCAGAAGAGTCCCTTCACAGAAAATCAAAACTCTTCTGGTTATACTCTGAAACCCCCATTTCAGAACAACAACTACACTAGGAGCTATGGAAATTCTTCATACCAGAAGCCTCCTCCTCAAGACAACAAAATGAAGGCAATGCTGGAGCAGATCTTGGAGGGACAGCAGAAGCTTACAGTGAATTTCAATGGCAAGATGGATTCACTGTACCAGGACCTGAATGCAAAGATTGAGAGCTTGAGTTCTCATATGAAGAAGCTGGATGTTCAAGTTGCTCAAACTGCAGAAGCTGTTAGCATGCAAGAGGGATTCCTTCCAGGGAAGACGGATACCAATCCAAAACGCCAAGTGAATGCTGTCACATTGAGGAGTGGGAAGAACCTTCAGCCTGTCCAGAAGAGAGGACTTAGCATTGAGGAATTTGAAGAGCTTGAAGATGTAGAAGATGCTGCGGACCCAGCGACGATCGACACTACTGTGTGTCGATCGACACCCGAGGAGATGAAAGACAAAGACGATCCTGAACCTGAACCAGAAGCGAAGGAAACACCTTCTACGACGAGTGTCGATCGACGCCCACCATGGACAGAACCAGATCGAGCTAAAACCAAGATTGTTGCTGGAGAAAGGATCTACAAACCGAAGATCCCTTTCCCCTTGGTGACAAAGAAGTCTAAGAAGGAGCTGCTGGACGCTAGATGCAAGGCTATCATGGACAGACTAGTGGTTGAAATCCCTTTGATGGTTGTCATTAGAACTACTCCAGTGATAAAGAGATACTTGAAGTGGATGATGACAAACAACATGGACATGGAGGAAAGCATAATGATGATATCAGAGCAAGTTAGTGCTGTCATTCAGAACAGGCTTCCAGAGAAACTCTCCGATCCGGGAAGCTTTGTTCTAGACTGCTCCATCTTTTCAGACAATTTTGGGAGATCTTTGTGTGACTTAGGATCAAGTGTCAACTGTCTCTCGATCAGATGCTTGAGAGATTGGTGAACCATCCATACTACTGTTTCTTGGATGGCTATTCAGGATTTTTCCAGATTCCAATCCATCCAGATGATCAGGAGAAGACCACTTTTACATGTCCTTATGGTACATTTGCATATCGCAGGATGCCATTTGGACTTTGTAATGCTCCTGCGACCTTCCAGAGGTGTATGATGACGATCTTCACGGACATGATTGAGAGGTTTATGGAGGTCTTTATGGATGACTTTTCTGTTTATGGATCATCCTTCAAAGAATGTCTGGACAACTTATGCGCAGTGTTGCAGCGATGTGAAGAGAAGCACTTGGTTCTGAACTGGGAAAAGTGTCACTTCATGGTCACAGATGGGATTGTACTTGGACACAAGGTTTCAGCAGAAGGCATTGCAGTGGATCGCGCCAAGATAGAGGTCATGACAACACTACAGGCACCAGATTCTGTGAAGTCAGTAAGGAGTTTTCTAGGACATGCTGGATTCTACAGAAGATTCATCAAAGATTTCAGCAAGATTGCAAGGCCACTCACTGCTCTTCTGTGCAAAGATGTGAAATTCGAGTTCACTGCAGAATGTCTTTCAGCCTTTGAACAGATAAAGCAAGCATTAGTGAGTGCTCCAATTGTGCAACCTCCGGACTGGGATTTACCTTTCGAGGTGATGTGTGACGCCAGTGATTTCGCAGTGGGCGCGGTATTAGGACAGAAGAAGGACAAGAAACTTCATGCCATCTATTATGCCAGCAGGACTTTGGATGATGCTCAGAAGAACTATGCAACTACAGAGAAGGAATTGTTAGCTGTGGTATTTGCCTTTGAGAAATTTCGGCAGTACCTTGTTGGCTCGAAGGTGATTGTTCACACTGACCATTCTGCATTGAAGTACTTGATGCAGAAGAAGGATGCAAAGCCAAGGTTGCTAAGATGGATTCTACTTCTTCAAGAGTTCGACATAGAGGTCAAAGACAAGAAAGGAGTTGAAAACGGAGTAGCTGATCATCTTTCAAGGATCAGAATTGAAGATGATGTGCCCATTGATGACTTTCTACCTGAGGAGAACATATATCTTATTGAGAGTCGCTTGAAAGGCATGATCTCGGACCAGATACGCTTAGTGTCGATCGACACTAGGGGAGTGTCGATCGACACCCCGTCCGAATCGAAGAACGACAACTCCTGTGCCCGAGTGTCGATCGACACCACCTGTGTCGATCGACACCCTACGCGTGCTTCAGTTCGCAAGCTCTTAGATGATGTGTTTCTGCAACCAATCTTTGCTGTTCAAGATACAACTCGACCATGGTATGCTGATATTGTGAACTACCTTGCTGCAGACATTGAGCCTAACCATCTCAAAGGATATGAGAAGAAGAAGTTCATGAGGGAACTTAGAAGGTACTATTGGGATGAGCCACACTTATATAAGCATTGTTCAGACAATGTTTACAGAAGATGCATTGCAGAGAATGAGGTTCGTGATGTCCTGTTCCATTGTCATGGTTCAGAGTATGCTGGACACTTTGCTACATTCAAGACGGTGTCCAAGGTTCTTCAAGCAGGCTTTTGGTGGCCTACTATGTTCAAGGATGCGCAGCTCTTCATCATGCAGTGTGATGTTTGTCAAAGAAGAGGAAAGATCAGTAAGCGGAATGAGATGCCACAGAACTTCATCCTTGAAGTTGAGGTCTTTGATTGTTGGGGTATTGACTTCATGGGTCCCTTTCCTCCATCATTCGGAATGCAATACATCTTGGTGGCTGTGGATTATGTCTCTAAGTGGGTGGAAGCAATCGCTTCTAAGACCAATGATGCTGCAGTAGTTCTCAAGATGTTCCAGACCATCATTTTTCCAAGATTCGGAGTGCCTCGGATTGTCATTAGTGATGGTGGATCTCACTTTATCAACAAGGTGTTCGACAAGCTGCTAAAGAAACATGGTGTTCAGCATCGCGTCGCGACTCCTTATCATCCCCAAACGAGTGGACAAGTGGAAGTCTCCAACAGGCAAATCAAGCAAATTCTGGAGAAGACAGTGGGAAAGACAAGGAAGGATTGGGCAACAAAGTTAGATGATGCACTTTGGGCCTACAGGACTGCATACAAAACGCCTTTGGGAACTACACCTTTCCAGCTGCTCTATGGCAAAGCTTGCCATCTTCCAGTTGAGTTGGAACACAAGGCACATTGGGCTATCAAAAAGATGAATTTCGACTTGAAACCTGCTGCAGAGAGACGCCTACTTCAGCTCCACGAATTGGATGAACTTCGTTATCATGCTTATGAGAACTCAAAGCTCTACAAAGAGAGAACTAAAGCATATCATGATAAGAAGATCATCTCCAGACAATTCGAGCCAAATGACCAGGTACTCCTATACAACTCTCGTTTACAATTGTTTCCTGGTAAATTGCATTCACGTTGGTCAGGTCCTTTCACCATCAAAGAGGTCAGACCATATGGCGCGATTGTCTTGACAAACTCCAAAGGAGAGGAGTTCACTGTGAATGGGCAGAGAGTGAAACACTATTGGGCCCAAGCCAAGATTCCAGAAGGACACATTGTGTCTCTGGATGATGCACCGTCCGCCTAAACGCATGAACAGTCAAGCTATTGACGTTAAACGAGCGCTGAGTGGGAGGCAACCCACTTTTAGGTACGTTTTTCTTTATATTTTGTCTTGGTTTTACTAATTATTTTGGCTTTTAGATAAAAAAAAAAAAAGAAGGGGAACGACCACGATTAGTGTCGATCGACACACATTGTGTCGATCGACACCAAGCAGGGACACGGGTAAGTTCTTCAAAACCCGAGACTTCTTCTTCATTCTCTTATTTTCAAAAACCGTTCGTTTGAGAGGATTTTTCCCCAAATCCGATTTTCCTCAAATCTAAACCGAATTGAGTGATTCTTTGCTCTAATCCGTGCGGATTTTAACCCTCTTGCACAATCTATCATCCATTTATTCGATCTACAAAGGTATGTTCTTCAAATCTCCCAATTTCATTTTCGGACCTAAGGTGAAATTTTTTGAATTCAGCCTTTTTAGCTTGATTTCTCTGTTGAATCATGTTTATTTAGGTTGTCTAACATGGTATAGATCATTACCCAACGGTTTTTCATCATCTAATTCACATAATTTGAAATTTTCGGAATTTTTGAAAATTGATGATGCATGTTGTGAATTGGGATTTTTCTTTGGGTTTTATGGTCTAGATTAGGTCGATTATTGCTATTGGGACTGATAGGATTGACGTTTGATGTTGAATGAAGTTGACATTGTGATTTTCGAGTCGGATTGGATTTTCCCGCATGGTGTCGATCGACACCATGTGGTGTCGATCGACACCCGACCCGAACTGACACTTTGTTCTTCATTTCTTAGAATGTGGATTTGATTTTGCTTTACTTTTCTTTTGCAGATGGCTCATGTGAGTAAGAGACCACGCCACACTGAGGCATCAGCCTCAGGGATTGCCAATGATGAGGCAATTCCGTCTCTTCCTCCATGGCCTAAGCCTGAAAAGGCAAAGGTTCGGGTTACACGACGTTGGGATGATTCACCAGCTAAGGAGGTGGCGAAGGACGCATGTATTTACAGAGATCTCAGCGAGACATGGGATGATTATGACACGCTGTTCTACAATGCGTGGTTGCGAGTTGAGATTGCTCCAACACGTTTTGCCTGCGAGAAGACGATGCAGGAGCTTGGCATCAAAGATGACATCTTGCATCATATGGAGAGAGTTGGGATGAGCACTATTGCGACGAGGCAGTACGATCTTTACCCAGACCTTATCCGCCAGTTCATTGCTACAGCCCGGGTCTGCTACTGGAATGAGATCAACAGGAATGCTCTGGAAGGCACATTGACCTTCCTAATCCGCGGGATCCGCTACCGCATTTCCCTTCCAGACCTCTGCGGGATCTATGGATTCGCAGACGAGCATGCCACTGGGGTCTCTCTTCAGACGCAGCTGCCTGATAACCAGGATTTCTGGTCGCACTTCGGGAATGGGAGGTATGACTCTAAGACCTCCACTCAGACAGACATTCGCCATCCTACCTTGCACTACTTGGTCCGTTTGTTTTCTACTACACTTCTGTGTAAGCATGAGTCAGGGAAGATGCGAGTGTCTGAGTTGGTTCTGCTTTATCGAGGGCTTTGGTCTGAGATTTATGAGGATACAGACGCGCCAGTTAGTGCGAACCTTGGTGCTATGTTTGCTCATCACTTGGCTTCTTTGAAGACCAAGCCTTTCAGTGGGACGAAGGCTAAGCCAGAGACTATAAGAAGTCTCCTCACTCCTATCTTCCAGCACTGCAGGATAGACACTTCCAGCTGCTCCATCATTACATCACGTGCCTTGGTCGATATGGAGTACTTGAAGAGGGCTCATTGGGTGACTGGCGAGAGGATGTGGGCATTCAGCGACGAGCAGAGAGTGCAGCGCTTGGTTAAGCTACCTGACAGAGACCTCACTCACATTACCAGCGATTCAGGACGCCTCACATTTCACCCCAGTCCGAGCAAGCTTAGGACTGCTCCCGTTGCCAGACGCAGAGGCATCTCATCCCGACCAGCTGAGGATGCACCTCGACCTTCATGTTCTAGGCGCAGAGCACAGACCACCTTGACGCCTATTGGTCCTCATCACCTCCCTGCTGCTCCCGAGATTCCTATGGAGCAAGCTGCTTTCCAGAGATACGTGGTTCAGAGCTTTCAAGCCATCTGGAACGCCATTGCCACTGTGTCTAACTGTGGCTGTGTTCGACCTGCTTCACCACCACGACCAGATGACGACGAGTGACTTTTCCATCCTTTTTATTTTTAGTACTTTGAGTCAGTTTTCCTTTTTACTTGAGTTTGCATTTTGTTTCATTTGATTCAGTACTTTGTTTCAAACTTGTTGCAGTTATTGAGCTTATTGGATTATCTTGTGCTTTTAACCTTTTGTTGAGTTTTCTAACAGCTTGGAAGAATTCTAACAACAATCTGACTTAACAACATCAATGTTCGATTGGAAGAACTCTGTCTTCGGACAGAGTGTCGATCGACACGACCATCTATCACAGCAACGATCGACACCATCTGTGTCGATCGACGCTACGCGCAGAAGTCAGGTAATCCAAATTTTTCTCTTTGTTGCAACAGTTTGGTACGAATTTTTTTTTCTATCCAAACTCATTCTTAGTAACACTGGGGACAGTGTTATTCAAGTCTGGGGGAGGTGGTTGCTAATCTTGTGTTTTGTTTTGAGAGTCAGTTGAGTCTTGAGTCAAAAGTTTTCAAAAATTTGTTTTATTGAGTCAAAATTAGTTGGAATTTTCAGTTTTTCTAGAAACTAACCACATGAAGTTGACACTTGAAGAACCATTGTTATGAGAGTTGATTGCAGGACTTACTAAGTAGAAAGCTACAAGTGGAATCAGTCTAACAGGGCGAGTTCAGATCCCCTTACAAAGAACTAGGTATGCGCAGAACTTGATTCCTCTTTCAGTCCGAACAGATAGGCAATTGCAGTCTCTCCTTGATCTTCCCTTAAGAGAAAAGAAAAGAAAGAAAAAGAGTCTAAGTCTGGAATAGTGCCTTTGTCATGAGCCTGTCTCCTCACAAGGAACAATATTAGTGATGCTCTTGAACACGTCTCCTCACAAGGAACACAAGTAGAGAGTAGCACTATTCCAGAGATCCCAAAAAGAATAAGAAGAGTCAATGAAAAGATCTTAGAACACCCTGAAAATGGGCAGAAGTTGACTAAGGGAAGAGAAAATAGGGGAGCTGTATGAGAATATCTTGTTTTGGTACTAAGGAAGGGAAAAGAATCAGAAAAGTTCTATGGCATTACCAATGTTAGAGTTCGAAATTTATACCAAGGAAAGGATCTGGATTTGAACTGGGAGATTGCTAAGCTTGTGGTAAGTACACTGAACTTTCCTAAGGTTGGCTCTATTATCATGTGGATTCAAGAAGTGTTAATCACTGTGGCGTTTTGAAGAAGTACTTGGAAGTTCCTGTTTTCAAACTTCTACTTCAGTCTAAGTTTCTGTTTTGCTTGAGGGCAAGCAAAGGCTAAGTCTGGGGGAGTTGATATATCATGGTTTTTACCCGTTTTTAAGCCATGATATAAGTGTTTTTATAGAGTCTTTTGCTAGTTTTGGAGTCTTTTTAGAGTCTTTACAGGATGGAGAGCATTTGGAGCTAAATGGGAGAATCTGGAGCATTTTGGAGCACTTTGGAGAAGCAGCCGAAGTGATGAAGTCAAGAGGCTGGAATTCACGAGCTGAGTGTCGATCGACACACTCAGTGTCGATCGACACCAAGGATAGACGGCCAAAAGTGACGGTTTCCAATCAGAAAAAGGAAAGAAGAGCAAGTTCTGAAGAATTACAAATCTACCCCTGGACGAAAAATCCCCTTTTATAAATAGTTTTCAGGCATTGTTTAGAAATATACTTTATCATTATTTTCTGTTTTTGAGACTTAGAGAGAGATTGATCCTGAGCTTTTGGGGAGACAATTCTAACTCATCTGAGCCAGATTTCGAACCCCTGTATCATTCTCTATTCTTTTATGCAATATTATTCAGCCATGTTTTGTGTTTGCATTATTATGTCTGAGTAGTTTGCTTGTTAGGTTAGGGTAATTTAGGGTTTGATGAAGAGTTTATAGAATCACTAGAATTATTAGGGAAATCAATTGGATCTTCACCTAGATTTGTGCTTAACTTGATTCTCTGAATTGATCACTTAGAAATCAAACCTTAGGTTGTTTAATAGATGCGAGAGCATTATTAATAACTTGAACTAATCTTAGGTGAGCAAATTATCTATTCGCAAAGAGATTTGGTCTAGGTAATTTGTGAACAAATCGAACCTGTTCTTATTGCTTGCCTTGATTGTTTAAATTCGCAAAGAGATTTGGAATTTAGGGATTTAGGCATAGATAACTTCTGCAACGAGAGTTGATTGGTTTTACCTTAGAGTTTCGAGTTCTAGACGGTTCTTAATAAATCCCTAATAAACTTAGATTCTACATTCTTGGATTCAAACCTGATAATTACCCTTGCCTAGCGCCTTTGTCTCTGAACTTACATCGCCTTTTAAACTCGTTTACTTATTTCTGCATTGCTTTTAGTTTACTTAATATTATTCGCCTAGCATAATCTAAACCTAGAAACTATTGGTGTAGCATCTACTTCCCTGAGGATTTGATACCCTTTATACTCCAACTGCATTGATGTGCACTTGCAGTAGTTGATTATTTGGGTAAAACCTGAGCCCTATCACAAGTCTAGCAATCAACCTGTTTGAGCCACGTAACTCGGAATTCAGCTTCAAGGCGTTTGGGTCTAGTTACCTTGAGCTTTTCACCCTTCCTGGATACGCTTCATGGTCTCTTTGAGTATTTCGAGCTTTCTCTTGTTGACCCCTTTATTCATTTACGCGTGCGGTCTCTATCGAGGGAGTATTGGTCGACGAGACATTATACTCTTCTCTTCCAAACATCTAGACATAGACATTTCAGACACAACTCTCCTATTTTCTCTTCCCTTAGTCGATTTCTCCCTACTTTTCTAGGGTATCATTTTATTTTTTCTATTTTTTTTTTCTATTATTTTTTTTTCTTTTCTTCTTAGCTTGAGAATGATCACTTTTTTGAAGTTTTCATGATGTCTGCGAACCGTCATGGTCCTTTAATGGACTCGAGTTGCCATTCTCAAACTAAGACTTTTCTTTCTCTTTTTTTTTCTATAACAAGGGAAGATCAGGTTGCATTGCATCTACATAGTCATGCTAGAGTCTAAAAGAGGAGCAAAGTTCGAAGTACCTCAAGCCCCTTGACGAGAAGTTTTGATTCATTAGGTGCGGAGTCAACGCAAGATCCTAAGAGTACTCTAGAGATTAGAACTTTCTCCGTTGGAACGATCCACTCACAGTGTTCAACTTAGTAAACCTTGCTTCTAAACCCGTGAGAATGGTCATTAAGGTTCTTTGTTCGAAATGACTTGTACCTAGCAAAGTTCATAGTTTCCGACTAAAAGAAAAAAAAAGTTTTGACTCTATAAAACGACTCGATAAATGATGCATGTATGCTTAAGACTCATCAAATCAAAGCATAGTTAGTAATATAAGAAACTCCCCCAGACTTAAATCAAACTGTCCCCAGTTTGTTTAAATTGAGTTGAGGTGAAAAAGATAGGTAAATTCAAGTACAAGCTTGTGAAGACTTACTTGAAAGTGGCGTTGGGTTTGGTATGGGTGGATGGGCGTGTGATATGATGGAGCTAAGGACTTGATCATTCTCCTTATGTCCCTGCTTAGAATCGATTTGATTGAACAAAAAAAATCGAAAACTTAACTCGAAAGGAATATGTGTTGCGCGGTTGAGCTTCCTTGCTTCGTTTGGTGGTGGTGGGCGTGTGGTGGTGATGTTGGCGGCTGGTGATGATGATGATTGGGGCACGCGTATGTTGAGAAGAACAGGTACTCCAGTTGCTGAGTACTCGTCTTGGTTCCTTGACCTTTGTGAAACACCGTGAATGAGAGATGGAAAATCTTCCGTCCATGCGACTTGAAGATTGCGTCACCTCAGAAACTTGAAGTTTGGGTCTATGTTGGCCTATCCAGTGATCTGTTCGGGATCCCGGAAGACAGGTGTTGCTAGTATGAACTTCAATGCCATATGAAATCTTTACTTGGCTTCGGTAAAGGTCTCGGTCGCGGAAGAGAGAAGCTAGTCTTCGGGAGCTTTTCTCTTCGCGGTTTGGTGAAGGAAGTTGCATCTTCTTCCTTCTGGAGCTTGTACTACGGTTTTCGTCCTCTAGAACCGTTGTATTCTTCTTCATCTTCGTGGATACAGGTCCGTTAAACGTACTGGAAGAAGTGAGTAGAGAGATGGATCATTGACTTAACTTGACTCTGATGGAGCCTTGTCTTGTCTCGCCGTCTTGGATGCAACAGCAATGTACCGCGGTTGTGGAAGTGATCTTTGCGGTCTTTGGGACATGTTCATGCCATTGAATCAAGGAGGATGCTTGAAAGGCTTGAAACAGGTGGAAGGAGATCCGGTTTGGTGAGGTCGGGACGGAAGATGTTGCACACGACGGCCGGCCGCGCGACGAGTTGTCGCGGCCGCGGCCGTGCGTCCTGCCTCCGCGCCATCGTGGCTCGTGGCGCGGCCAGGCTCCTTCTGGCCGGCCCACGGGCGGTTCGTCGCCCGGTGAGTGTTCTTCGAGCCTCCTTCATATTTTTGGTCTTTTCTGGTTTTTCTGATTTTTTGTGCTTTTCTTGGTTTTCTGATTTTTTTGTGCTTTTGGGGTTTATGAAAATGCTGTAAACTAAGAAGAAACCAAAACTAAAAGTTAGTATGGTTAAGGAGATGAGAAAGAGAATATCTAAAATGGGTTGTCTCCCATTGAGCCGCTCTTGTTTAGAGTCTTTTAGCTAGACTTTGGTAGTTTGAGAGCTTAGTTGGAGGTGGAGTTCGACCTTAGGCAAGGTCTTTTTGCCTTCTGCGCGGCCTCTTCTACTAAAGGCTCCTCGAGTCTCTCCATGATAGCATCTTCATCCTTCTCAAGAAGATGTTTCTCGCCTCGGATCTGCCTTGGGCTTCGAGCTTCCTTCCCGGCTCTCGCAAATTCGTAGAGATGTTGTATCTCTTGCTTAGTCTCGTCACTTTCGTGAAAGTAGTATCCGATTAAATGCTCCTTCCATGCTGTAGTGAAAGTAGTTTCCGGAGAAGGCTCTCCACTACCTTGTCGAATTCCGCAAGGTCTTCTCTGCTGATCAGGTCGCGAATCCTTCCAACCTTCTTATATCTATGAACGTCCATGATTTTCGGCGTGGTGGCGTTGAATCTTGCCTGCATGAAGTGGCATTTGATTATGCCCGCGTCTTCGCTGCTGTCTTTAAAGTACTCCTTCATACCCTTTTTTTAGAGCCTCATCGAATCCAACATATATCGGGATCTTCCTTGCCTTTTTATGGAACTCGATGAGCCTTTTTCTTTTGATGTGATCCCCGAATCGTGAGTTCTCCTGCACCCTCTTGTCGTTTGATCGGCAAGTCAGGACTTCGTCTAATGCTGGCTCTGGGGATGACATTCCATGGATTGGAGATGCTGAAGTTTGACGCGGTCGATGGTTTGAGAAGGCAAATCTGTTCGGGACGTGCCTTGCCCTAAGAATGGCATCTTTCTTTGCTCCTAGGCGAGTGATGACATTGCAAGGTGCAATGATCACTTGTTTGAGCTTTACGCTCAACCGGTCGCCTGGCGCGACGTCTTCCTCGCTCGAAGAATCGAAGATCTCTTTGCGTCTTTTCGCGGGGAAGCTCATGACTCCCTTGAACGAAGGCAGCATGTCGATGAGCTCATGTTGGCCTCGGGCAAGTCTTTCGAACTTGTCCCCGCTTCTTTCTACCTCTAAGGCAATGCCCTCGATTGCCCTGCTGTTACTGTTGGTTTAGCTCTTGATTGCCAGGCGGCCTTCCCTTGCCTCCTCGATGTATCTCCCAAGATGATCTTTGACTTCATCAACAGCTTCCTTAGTTTCTTCGAGCTCGCAGCCGTACCCTCGGGTTTTCCGTCTGATCTGGGCCAGGTTGTAGTCATGGCATCCTAGCTTTTCTTCCATCTTTAGAAGTTTGTTTCGGTCCCTTGAAGCTTGAGCCTCAAGTTTCCTGACTTGATCTGTGATTTCTTGCACTTTGTAAGATATCTCGGCTTGCATCGAATCGATCTGGGAATGGAAGGTCTTCTTGGACTCGGCTCCGCGATCCGTGAGGATTTGTGCTAGCTCCGTAAGCTGGTTCAATCGCTGATGCAGGAAAGAAGGTGGGAGCCTTTCGGTCGTGATGGGAAAGAACAGAAACCTGGTGATGAGAACTCTCGTCCTCATCATGCGCTAGGGGTGCGGGTATTTCTCCAGAAGTGAAGTGTTCTTGGGGCGGCGGCATGAAGTGATCTGCAGGTGGGCGTGAGTTCGGAGGCATGCAAGGATCGCTCACTGTGTGCTCCATGGTATGGTAGTTCCTGTAACTCATAGAAAGAAATCTAGAAGTTAGAGAAAAAGAATGTCTTTGAGTTGTGATCTTGACCTTTGCTTTGGACAGCGAAACACAACCTCCCCGGAAACGGCGCCAAAAGCTTGATGGGGTCTAAATAGTCGTCCGAGATTGGAGGATTTCTTTGGGGACTCGTCGAGCTTTGAATTTGTAGGACCCTAAGTTGCAAGTGCACAGCGTGCGTTGTAGTACTTAGGGTATCGATCCACAGGGAGGAGGTCAACTGCAAAACAGAAGAATCATGGCAACCAAAAACGCAGGGAACTGTGGTTTTGGGGTAAGTGTCACGATTTTTGCAGAAAGTAAAGGAAGTAGTATCACGCCTTATATAGAAAAGGTTGTCAATCTCTTCTATAACCAACGGGAAAAGGAAAATAAACTTTAAGACTTGTAAAAAGGAAATCAGGTAAGCAGTGCAGGAAAAGTAAATATTGAAGTGCGTAAATCTCGATGTAAAAGCAGATGGGGCGAACACGTTGTAAATCTTCTCGGGAAATCTATGGGGTTCTAACTAGAAGTCAAACACACAAAAGTTAAGCAAACGAGACTAGGCGATTTTCCCTAAACTGATTCACTGGTTTTAACAACCTAACTCTATCAAGCAAGGTCGATCTGCGATCATCTATTTCGCAGGTATACTGTCGTATCTTGCGTCCTAGACAAACACGCAATAAGATCGGGACGATAAACATTCAGACATCTTTTAAAGGATGCTCTCTACCCTATTTTGGTCTAGATCTATGATTTAGGACATTCGTCGCTCTCAAGACCCTGCGATCAGAATATAGTTCATGACGCTAGACTCATGCAATAAGAACGAATATGGTGAGACAGAAAACCCTAATCTTCAGCCTAAACAATCGGTTTAACAACAGTTAATGAAATTCCCCATAGATCCCCTTAAAGAACACCCAACGAAAATATACTACTCAGACATGAAAAAAGAAGTAGAAAACGTGATTGATGAATGCATAACTTGTATAAATCGATAAGAAAGAAAGAGGGTTCAAGAACAAATCAATCTCCCTCAAAGAACAAGGTGAAGACCATGAATCAGGGATTCGCGGCCGCCAAAAGAACTATGTAACTAGGGTATTTCGTGAAGCCAAGTTCTCCTTCTTTAAAAACCCTAAACGACGAGTATATATAGGTCTTCAAGTGCCCTAGGTCGTGGATTAGGTCTTGGCTTGCATAAGACGGCTGCGGGTTTAAGTTGAGCTTGAAATGGGCTCGGGAATCCGTGAGTGGCCTGGCCGCGCGAGCGACTGGCCGTGGCACGGCCACTGGTCGTCTGGTTTGGCCGTGGCGCGGCCAGCTCGTCCTTCCGGTTGCTTGACGGACCTTCTTGCTTCTTCCATAACTTGAGATCCAACCATGGGATTGTTCTCAAACCACTTCGAGGTGAAAGACAGCTGATAAGGCTACCTTGTCTCCAAATACGAGCTTGATCTCGTGGTGGAAAGGCCTTCATTTGATGTTGAACTTTTGTCCTCGAGCACTGTTTCCGGAATTGTCCATTTTGCTCCAAAATATGCGTCTTTTGCTAAGTTTACCTGAAAAGAGTCTTGAACAACCAAATACTCGAAATCTAGTGTTTATGCATTAAAACCTTAGTGAAATGCTTATTAAAGCACTCACTTATGATAGTAAAAATGGGTAAAATATGCATGTTATCATAGAACTCTAAAATGACTAAAAGACTCTATAAATAAGACTTATATCATGGTCAAAAACCTGTAAAAATCATGATATATCTTGTCATATGCAACATTACTTTCTGTCGATTTTCGGTCAACAAAATCCCAAGTCATGATCCCACCGGATCACGTACTCTACCGTCTCGATTGATACAGGTATATCTCCCGATTGTTTCCAACATTTTGAGTACAATCCCAACATTCCTTTCTCGGTCGATCACTTTTGACTGTCACGGATCACTTTTGAGTACAATCCCAACATTTATTTCTCGTTCGATCTCCCGATTGTTTCCATGGATCCGACTCAGTGCTCTTTGCATTGCACCATTGATCCTTTATTATCCCGGATTGTTGTCGATGGCGGTTGGGTATGATCGACCACAATTCGCATCCCACCGACGATTACCACTCGTCGATGACACCTCCGACCCGATCAGCCTGTTCAGTCAATGTCTTGACTAGAATCTAGCCACGACAACGGATCTGCCCAGTTACTCTAAATTTTTTTTTCATATTCCCACCCAATCACTCTCGACCATTGGTTCCTCTTTACTATTAATCATTCAATGATCGATCCCGAGTCCGTGACCGGATGGTAGACTAGGGATCCGTACTCAACCACTCTTGAATTACGGTTGGATCATGCTTTCCTTTTTTTCTCTTTTTCCCTGAGAGTTTCTGCCTTTGGGCAAGAGTATTCTCACCTGGGTGTGGATTGGATTTCTTTCCCACCATCGGTCTCTTTTTTGTAGGGAATGAGTAAGGTTATTTAATTAAGGATCCAAAAGATTTAGTCAAGACTCAAGACCAAGAAACGGACCAAATGACTTAACCAAATAAATATAAGATTTAGTATTTCTTTTCGAGGATAAAAAAAGACTTGGTTTAGTTCTGATTATAACTTGTTCATGATTATCTAAACCAAGTCTTTTTTTATCCCCGAAAAGAAATCGGTCCAGTATCTCGAATTGTCGACCATGGGATAAGGATGTTATATTTTCCCCGAGTCAGAGCTTTTGGCTCCCAGTCATCCATTCTCGCCGCAGATTTGTATTCCATCTGTATCCCTGCTTTTTTTTTTTTTTTTTTTTTTTTTTTGAACAAAAGTGTATCCCTGCTTTTAATTTTCAATTAAACTCTAGACGTAAAACAAAAAAAAAATTTCTAAGTATATGATACTTGAAGAATTCAACCAATAATACATCACTTTTAGTAGATTTATTTAATATAACAAAAAGAACGTGCATGATGATTTCGTTTAAACAAAATTGATTTTTCTCTTGGTAGATTCAATCAATGATTATAAATTATATACAACACTTTCGGTAGATTTATTTAATATTTTTTTATTATTATTGAAATAAAACAAAGAACGTGCATGGTGGATTAGTAGTTTAGACAAAAGTGGATTTTCTCCGAAAGTGAAAGCCCACCTATTCTTGGAGCGTTCCTAGGTTCTTCAGATTTGGGCCCTCTCCAACATCCTTTCATCTCTCGGAATCTTCCAGAATCAATCATTATTTAACAATTAGAGATTCATCCGCGCATTGCGCGGATTTATTTAATTTAAATTTGTATACTATAATTTTATATATTTAAATTATTATTATGTTTATCTTTATTGTATATTTGGTTTTGTTTTTTTTTAAAAAAAATAGATGTTTTAATTTTTTTTATTATCCTAAAATTTGTACACATATTATTATGAAGTTTTTTTCTTAACATAAATTACGATGTGTTAATTGTTAAAAATTTCTCCTATACTTATATGCTGTTGTAAGTATATATGTCTCCTCACTCAATATATCTATTCAACTGGCTTTTTTTATGTCAATTATTTCTAGCGAGATCAACAAATTGAATTCACCATCAAACCTATCCCGGGGCATTTCGGGACAGGTTTCTCGTTCCGTCTCATACCCATCTCTAATTTTCCATCTATTTCCAAGCCCGTTCAAAATAACTATATGTTTGAGATCATTTATTCTATTCAAACGGGTACGGAAAGAGTACATGAGACATATATGAGATCATGTACCCAAATTACCAATTAAAAATTTTAAAATTTTAAAACTCTATATATTTTCTTGAATTTTTATGAAATTATCAGAATTTTTCAGAAATTACCCGAAATTACCCGACTTATTTCAACTTATTTCAATTTTTTCTGATTTTCCCGAAATTACCCGAAATATGTAAGTTGATCTTTATCCAAATTATTGAGAGTTTGGAAACATATTTTAGGTAAGAGAATTTCTCGAATCCGATCCCGTAACCCAAAATTCTTGTCCCGTTTTTATCGGATTCCCATTTGAGAATTATTTTTCAATTTTTAAATTATTCGTTCTTGTCCCGTATCCATAAATTCTCTTCATAAAACATGAAATGCTGGCTAATCGATTCCATCCACTCTTTTTATTTCTTATTCGAAATAACACTTTATTATTTTTTATTCGAAAAAGCATTTCTAATTTTTGCGTTTTGTAGAATAAGTGTGTTTTTACTTTTAAATTTGGTTGTTGTTTGTTTACTTAATTTTAAATAATGTTTTAGTTTTTTTTATTCTTAAAATATGTAAATCTATTGTGAAGTTCTTTTCCTAATATAAATTGTGATATAAAAAAAGTTAATCCACCATTGATCTCATCCACTCTCTTTGTTTTTTTTTTCGAAATAGTATTATGATTTTTTTTTGTAGAGAATTTATAGTTTTTTGTTTTCTAGAATAAGTATGTTTTTATCTTTTAAATTAATGTGTGTACGTTCAAAAATCTACAAATCTAAAATGTATAAAAGTCTATTAAAATTTTTAAAATTTACTGATGTAGATAGTTTAGATGGAAAGAGAGATTTGCCTAATTATATATATGATTTCGACTTTCTTATGTGGCGGGCGAAAGAAAAAGGAGCCAACACCAAACAAATCATTATATTTTTTTGTGAATTATTATTATATTGTATATTTTAGATTTTATTTAAATAAAACGAACATCGTGCATGATGGATTAGTTTACCCAAAATCATCTTGATTCGGTAGAATCAATCAATAATTATAAATTATATACATGCACTTTCGGTAGATTTATTTAAGGTTTTTATATTTATTGAAATAAAACGAAGATCGTGCATGGTGTTTTTTTTTTTATAGGAATGACTAAAAATCCCCGAAACATTTAATTATGTCGCAATCGCAATCAAAACTTATCGGAGTATATTCAACAGAATTATTTTAAATGAATTTTGGAAAATACCTGAAGTTGTTGTTGATTTGTTTAAAAATAAATCATTTTTTTTTTGAGATTTAGATAACCAAAACTGACTTTGGGTAGGAAAGTTTCAATTGCACCAAGTCTTGTAAATGCACCCAGGGGATATTTCTTCAATTATGTTTTATTTATTTCATAATCAATACGATTTAGAAAATAAGAAAATACACATATCACACAATTATACAAACAAGACCCCAAATTTCTTCTCCACTGAACATACCCATCTCACCGGATACCTTCGTACCCTTTATTATTCTTCAGTCATGTGATCCAAAGACCATATATTATCAAAGTCGTGGGGACTTGTCACTGAAAAAGCGAGCAACAACACTATTTTCAAGAACCGCTAAAGCTTCAGAAGAGTTTATGCATATAGGTGACTTGTATTGAGATGCCGAAGAACCTTGAGAGATGAAAAACTCCATGAGAGTATCAAATGTTCCTTGTTGCACCACTCTTATTATCTCTAGAGCTCCAACAGATTTATCTTTTGTCCTTACCTCTCGATAAAGAAAATTAAATGATTCCTCCATTATACAACAACATTCCACCATTACCTTGTCATCAAGTTTAACAATGTCATTAACTTTTTTGGCTTTGAGTTCCCAAAAAAAAACATAGTGACCTGGAAGATTGGAGATATCAGCATAACATGTGAATCCCATCAATATTAAATCTGAAGATATTAGGTGGTTTGTCGCATGATTCAACGCCTTTAAAATGTCATCTTCAGTTGTCACTTCCCAGCTAACGCTTAGAATCAAATTTTTCCTGCGTACGAATCTAAATTGAGGTGCATTGTTGTGGAATCCACACTTGTAGGATATCTCCCATTCTATATCTGTGTAAACCTAATAAAAACATTAATGGAAATGAAAAAACTCTTTACTAGTTTAGAAAAATATACGTAAATAAAGAGCTTAACATATATACGTATATAACTCACCGAAATAATTTGTTATCAAGGGCTCATAGTAGCACCCAATCTGGACATCCACAAGATCAACAATTTTACCCTCGTTTCCTTCATCAGCAAGTATGAACTCAAAGTAGGACATATTGGGCATAAAAGTGTAGGATACATCTTGTGGCTTGCATAAGGGATTCACATTTACTCCAAACATTGTTTCGGAAGACGCATAAATCGAGGAGATCAAAGGCACTTTGTTGGAGTAAAACTCTAACGTTGGAATGTATTGAGCATTTTGTCCTGTAACGACGCTTTGAATAAATTTTGTTTTGGGCCAAAGACGTGTGATTATACCTTTCCAAGATTCTCCACGGCATTCTTCTTCAATTAGATTTGCTAATTCGGGATTAGGACCTCCAAGGATGCTAGTAACAACGTCTTTGCAAGTAAAATCAGTGATCCACTCGCTAACATGGCCAAATCGGATATTACTACACATTTCTTTCCAGTAAGTTTCAAGAAAAGTGATTGCTCCAACCAAGGCAGAAGCAAAGGTAGCAGCCACACTCACAACTTCGTCTCTCTGAACAAGACCACAAAGAAGATGGCAGTACATAGCCTGCTTATTATCTGGACACAACGTCACTTCATCAGGGCTTGTAAAGTGATTCGATGACCGGTTCTTGAAATATTCACCCATTAAAAAGCTCCCCATTACGGAAGAAACTGGTAAGCCAGAGGGGGTTGTAGATTGCTCTCTAGCGAAATAAAACGTCATCGCCTTTCCTTGTTGGACACCCTCGATATGCCTAGGTACCGGAATCAAAAGAGATGGGTGTTCATGTTCGATGTTACAAAATACACTAAAAAGAAGAAAGTTTTGAAGAGTTACTTTGATATAATGGACGTGGATTGAGCAAAGATGAATGTCATGTCCTCAAAGAACTTGTTGTTAACAGGGAAGATCTTTTTTTCCCCTCCAGAAGTTCCGGAGCTACACACACCATTACACCAACGATGTCACAACAGTATCACATTTGAGTTTTATACTCGCTCCATTTCACAATAAGTGTTGTTTAAAGTTTTTTTCATACATAATAAAAAAACATATTAGAAATTCTATTATACCAATAAAATGTAAGTTCACTATTAGTATTTTTCATCAGATTTGAAGTTAGATATGTCTTTAATACCAAAATTTACATTGAAAACATAAAATTAACATTTTATTTGAAACGAAAAAACAATATTTAAACGATACTTAATATGAAAAAGAAAGAGTATATGGTATGTATATATACGATCTTTTATTCATATACTAAATTAAATTCTAAAACTGGACGATGTTTACCTCAAGAGAAATTGAGTAATGGGTTTTCCAGAAATGACATATGAAGACTCTCCGTTCACGACACGTTCGATATAAGGCTTAACATCATCATGCCTCACAACTGGTACATTCTTCTTGAATAACTTTTTGTCAGAGCTTCCATGGAGAAACTGTCGGAGATACTCTGTGTTGGCGTTGAGTGTGAGTATCTCCTCTAATAAACTGTCTTGTATATGTTTCGCATTCGATGTCAACTCCTCCAGATCGTTGAGATCGAAACTTAGACTCATATTTGGTGTTTATTTCTATTTCACTACAAGTAAGTGGTTCTTATAGCGTTAGTTAAAAAGAAAGTGGTTCTTATAGCAGTATATAAGTTATCAAATATATTAATTTATTTGTATCTTAAAAGATAGGAGTAGACTAACATTTTCTCTCCTTTTTAAAAAAAAATTCGTTGCAAGTGCACATAATTTACTATATTAATTTTATTATTAATAGTCGTAGTAATATTACTCCACTTATTTCACAAATGTTATTTAACACACTTTAAATCTATTAATCAATACTATTAATTCAGGAATACATCCATGTTTAAACAGAAAACATGTGTTATATTACATGAAATGCCATTGAGTTTTAGTGTTTTCTTTAGAAATTCATTAAGGGTAGTTTAATCATTTGATTTATATGCAATTGATTTTAGTTTTTCCTTTTTTTCTTTATTTAATTCTCATATACTTATTGCCAAACATATTTATTTCCTTATTATCTATTTAATTATTTTAACTCTAATTGCCAAACACATTTGAATAATTTCTTAATTTGGCAAAAATAATTATTTTAAAAATTTTAATATTAAATTTTACACAAATTTTTTTTTTGAATTCACATAAACAAATTAAATGTTTTTTTGTTTTAATTGAGAACAATTTATAGAGAAAACCAGTACTAATTAACTACACTAATTTTTATAAAAATAAAACAATATCATTACTATTATAATTACACGAAGTCTATAAGATTAAATTTTGTATATTTATATTTTATACAATATAAAACATATTGCAAAAACATTATTGATAAAAAATTTCTCTTTGAGATTTTGTTATTATGCAACAAAATGATAGATATTTTATATTGCAACAAATAATAACTCATTTTTTTAATCAGATAAGAACTCAGAACTAAAGGCAAAAAAAATATTCAAAAATTCAAGCAATATTTGCCTATTTTCTAGGCATTTGATCGAATTCAAATTAATTGAATATCAAAAGAAAATCAATCAATTCAAATAAAATAGATCAACTACCGTAATTTTATTTTTTTATAATAAATTTGATTCAAATTAACACATAGTTTTTCCTAATTTCTTTGCATGCGACCAAATGACAAATTGAGTTTCTACAAAAACCCATATAAATTGAATAAATAAATATATAATTAGCAAAAATTCATTTTTTCTAAATATCCCCTATATATTAATTGAGAAACATTTTTAGAAAATAAGCTTATTTTTTGAAGTATTTACAGTGGTGCCATTTTGCTGATGTGTCACCACCACACTTATTCTCTCATTATTTTAATACAAATTTTCTTTTTTGATTAGACTAATTACATTATATGCCTTTATCCATTTATTACTTTTAATATAACCAGAAAATTATGTTTTAATTTTTGGATTATTTAAAATCGAATTTTAGGTTATGTGATGATTTATGATATACATTATATTACACAATACAATTTTTAAAAATGAATAAAACAATAGTTTTTAAAAATATTATTTAATGAAATATAATTTATACACAATTTATAATATATACAATACTTTTTTAATTACGTAGAAATTATGTTTAGAATAAAAAGACTTCGATATGTGTGATTTTAATATAAAAAATAAGAAAATTATAAAAAATTAAAACTATAATTTAGGTTACAATAAAAAATACTTCTGTGATTTTAATAGATATCCATATTTATAAATATATTTTTTGTTTATATGGTTTGTTAATAGAACCATATAAATTAACCAAATATTATAAATATTTAAACTTGAAAACAAGTTAAAAATATTATGTCAAAAAGTTAAAATATTAAATTATATTATTCACATATATATAAAACTGATTAAATTATTTTTAGTTTAAACAATTTCAAAATCATCTTTAATAAAATTATTTATAGATTTTTCATCCTGCGCATGGCACAGGTTATCACCTAGTATTTCAAATAATTGGGTCAGTAGATTAAGGTGGTGGCGGCTTCTCAGATGATAGTTACGGAGGAAGTTGTGGTCGTGATGGTGGTGGTGACTATAATCGATGATAAGGTGGTTTTCTGCAAGATAATGACGTATCCATCACAATAAATGATTACAAGATCGGAGAAGAAGAAGTCGATAAAGTAAGTCTTGAAGCTAAAAGACTGTTCGTGATAATGAAAATGATTATGCTGGTGTTAAAAGTGATGGCATGAAGATGAAGAGAAGACAAATGGAAAGACCAAAACGGAGGTGAAACGGTGAAAATGCAGGAGAAGGAAATGATAAAAAGAATGTCAAAGAAGAGCCCACTTTTCTAACAAATCGGGCCATTTAGATGTTTTAGTTTTTCTTAGTTTAGGCATCTAAATTTCATGTAGTGTTGATTTTTTAGATTCTATAGAGTTTCATGTTCCTTGTATTATATTCATGGTAATATGTTGTTTTTATGTTTATTGATTTCAGGTGTTAGTTATTGTAAAAATGCAAGTATAGTGATCTTTTAAAGAACATGAAATCATTCTTTTAGCTTGTGAATCTTTTGCTAGCTTAATTACTCGGAGCTTCCCCAAAACCTTAGCAATTTTGTTAGAAGTTAGTAACGATTTTAGTTAATACGTTAACTGCATCCAATCCGATTATATTTTTGAGGGTCTTATTATATATGTATGAAAGTTGCATCACCGGTTTTCAAGATATTTGTGATACACAAATCTATTATAAAAAGAACCAAGATAAATTTAGCATAGTACTTTCATATCATCGTTTAAAAAAAAATCAAAATAACTAAAGAAGAAAGAAAAATGTTGAAAAAAGAGATTTTATATAAAAAAAATGAAAAAATGGAGATACTCACTCTATTAAAGAAGAAGAGAAAGAAAGGAGAAGAAAAACTAGAAAAACGAAGAAGGCGGAGGAGAAGAACAAGAAGATGAAGAAGAATGAGAAGAAGAGTGGAGAAGAAGAAGAACATAGAAGAACAAGAAAGGAGAAGAAGAACGGAAAAGAACAAGAAGAGAGAAGAAGAACAGAGAAAAAGAAGATGATGAAGAAGAAAAACGGAAAAGAACAAGAAAAAGAAGTCAAATATTCAACAACAGAGAAAGAGCTACTAGCAATCGTGTTCGCATTTGAGAAGTTTTGATCATATCTTGTTGGGTCCAAAGTTATTGTTCACACAGATCATGCTGCTTTGAGACATCTTTTGGCCAAGAAAGATGCTAAGCCAAGATTGCTAAGATGGATTCTTTTGCTACAAGAATTTGATCTTGAGATCAAAGACAAAAAAAGGATTGAGAATGGTGTAGCAGATCATCTTTCAAGAATGAGAATTGATCAAGGGGTACCAATTGATGACTCCTTACCAGAAGAACAAGTGAATATGATTCAGGCCTTGTATAAGGAGAATTTGGCATTGGATGCACTCTTGGCAGTAAGCTCAATAGAGGAGAACCTACCTTGGTATGTGGATATAGTGAACTATCTAGCTAGTGGAGTGGAGCCACCCGAGCTTGAGGCTTACAAAAAGAAGAAATTCTACAAAGAAATCAAGCATTACTATTGGGATGAACCATTTCTCTATAGGCAATGCAAGGATAAGCTCTTTAGGAGGTGTGTCTCAGAGGATGGATGAAGTCCCTGATATATTGTTCCATTGCCATGGGTCGGATTATGGGGGACACTTTGCTACGTTCAAGACGGTTTCCAAGATTTTACAAGCAGGTTTTTGGTGGTCCTCAATGTTCAAAGACACATATGAATTCATTTCAAAATGCGATGCTTGCCAAAGAGGTGGCAACATAAGCAAGCAAAATGAGATGCCTCAAAACCCGATCCTTGAAGTGGAGGTCTTTGATGTGTGGGGTATTGATTTTGTTGGTCCATTTGTCTCCTCATTTGGGAATGAGTACATCCTTGTGGCGGTCGATTACGTCTCTAAATGGGTAGAAGCGATTGCTAGTCCCAAGAATGATGCCAAGGTTGTTCTTAAGATGTTCAAGAGTGTGATATTCCCACGTTTTGGTGTTCCACGTGTGGTGATTAGTGATGGTCGAAGCCATTTCATCAAAAAGGTTTTTGAAAACCTTTTGAAAAAGCATGGGGTCAAACACAAGGTTGCAACACCATACCATCCCCAAAAAAGTGGTCAAGTAGAAGTGTCAAAGCGTCAAATCAAAGAGATTTTGAAGAAGACGGTGAACAAGACGGGAAAAGATTGGTCCACAAAACTTGATGATGCATTATGGGCATATAGGACCGCTTACAAAACGCCGATTGGGACGACCCGTTCAACCTTCTCTACGGAAAATCTTGCCATTTACCGGTTGAGCTAGAGTACAAAGCATTGTGGGCAACGAAGCTTCTCAACTTTGACATCAAGGATGCCTCCGAGAAGAGACTTATCCAATTGGAGGAGCTAGAAGAGATTCAACAAGATGCCTATGAGAGCTCACACATTTACAAAGAGAAGACTAAGGCGTTTCAAGACAAAAGAAATCATCAAGCGAGAATTCAAGGAGGGAGACCAAGTTTTGTTGTTTAATTCTCGGTTGAAGTTGTTCCCCGGGAAACTCAAGTCACGATGGGCAGGTCCTTTTATGATCAAAGAAGTGCACCCCTATGGAGCGATTGTGTTGTTGAATAAGTTCGGGGGAGACTTCACGGTGAATGGACAACGTTGCAAGCCGTATTTGGCGGATCTTCTGATTGAGGAAGGAACCACGGTTCCTCTCTCGGACCCTCCTTCTGCCTAAAAGCTCCAAGGTACCAACTTCACTCCCTTGTATATACCATCTTATTTATTTCTTTTGTTTGTATTTGTGCTTGTTAGTGTTTGTTTTCTCTCACGAGTTTATTCCTCACCGAGACGGTGAGATTTAAGTTCGGGGGAGGGAACCGTACTAATCATTTTCATCTTTCTTGAGTCATTGCATTCATCACATTGTACATAAACATATGCATAAAAAAAATGTAGTTGCATCAGCATTTGCATCTTTAAGATTGAGTCTAGAATTATATAGGACTGCATTCATATGCATAGGGAACAATAATGTGATTGCCTTGTAAAGAATTTATGCTTAGAATTCAACATGATGCCCTTGTTAATCATAGTATATTGCTTGAACATCCATTGAACAGCTTGTAAATTTTGTGCTTTGATCTCTCCACTTGAAACTCATTGTCTTTATGATGCTTGATTGAATTGAAACTAACTCCTTGATTATTGGACTTAATGAACTATCAATTCTCTCACTTATGGGCTCTTGATGCTTGACCATGGTCACCATATACACATTCGGGTTATCTTTCACCTTTTCACCATTCTTGTTAACCCGAGTGGCCATTTTCACTCTTAAAATAGTTTCCACACCCTTGAACCTTACCCTTCTTTCAAACCATTGATAATTTCTTGAATGAGGCCTCTTCTTGATAATGCTCACATGTGCAAAATCTTGATAGTATGATAATGACAATGATTAGCTCTCATTAGGCTAGTCTAGTGGCTCATCAATGGCTAGCATTAGGAGGGGTAATTCACAATTATGGTTAGGTTTTGGGAATGGGGAAGGATGAGATGAAAAGAAAGGAAGTTGGAGTGAATTGGGAAGAAAAATAGATTAAGTGGCCAAAGGCTTGTGTTTTGAAAGGAAAAGAAAGACTTGAGAAGTAGAAAAAAAAAATAAGATGGCTCTAAGTGTGCTCAATAGAAAGAAAATCCTCTAGAACAAAAGAAAAGCAAAAGATAAAAAAAAAAAAAAAGAGGATATAAAAGTAAAAGAAAGAGCTTTGTGTTGTATAAGAAAGGCTTCTCTTGTGCTAAAAAGGGAACGAGAAAAGAGTTTGGTTTGATAGCCACAATGGTTTTGGGGTTTTGATTTGGATTAAATGGGAAAGAAAGTGATATTGGCTTTGGTTTCGGGATTAGGATCGCAAGATAGGAAAGGGTAGGACAATGAGAGCTATAGTTGTATGCATAAATTGTTCTTGTCTTACGGAAATTTTGCATAATGTCTAGCATTCCGATTCTCGAGAGTTAGCCACCGTTGAAAAATCTGAACCACCTTGATCAGTATTTTCAAACCTTTTTCCTACCAAACCGATTGGATGAGATCAATTTCCCATTTGTGAGACCGCACCTTGAAAATAATTAATTGAATGTGAGAGTTAGTGGAAATTTGGTCTTGCAAAGTTTTGACTTTGGATGTAGAGAAAAAGATTTGGAGTGCAATAAGCCTTGAGAAAATAGAGTGGAATAGATAGTTTGTTCATGCAATATATTATCATTTTCTAAGGACACCATGTTGAGGGCTTTGCTAATTCTTTTGGTTATGAGTTTCCATCTTTAAACCTCTCTCTTGGTTTGCATTTTGATTGTTTGCTTGCGGACAAGCAAAAGACAAGTTCGGGGGAGTTGATATGTGGAGGATTTAGGCATTTTTAGCACTTTTTGTGTAGTTTTCATTCCATATTGTATCCGCTAGAGGTCATTTTAGCGCATTTGAGTCTTGTTTGCATCATATAGTGTCATCTTAGAGTCCTAGGCCATTTTATTGCATTTGCATTGTATTTTGTGTGCTTTCAGGGTATTATGGAGCATGCTGAGAGTTGAGAACTTGTGATAGTTGTGGAGCAAAAGGTGAAGCATGGAGAAGTTGTGAAGAAGCAAGAAGGTGTTCACAGATAGGTTGTTTCTCGCACAAACCCGCCTGTTTGCAACACCCGCCGGCCTGCACAAATGTCTCCAAGTCGGCCTTCTCTCGCAGAAAGGCGCCAGTTTGCAACACCTGCCGGCTTGCACAAATGCTTCTAGTCGGCCTTCTCTCGCAGAAACCCTTCTGTTTGCAAGACCCGCCAGGCTAACAGATGCTCCAAACCGGCCACTGCAGTTTTTACCTGGTTCGTTTTACCAGCTATAAATACAATTTTAACCTATAAAACCCTAAGTTATCTTATGTTTTCATTACCTCTTGCCCCCTAGAACGAAAATCACTCTTTTTATGTTTTGTCTTGGATCTTTTATCTTAATCTTCGAAATCTATTGAAGTTTTCTTAATCTTTTCTTAATTATGTCTTCTATTATGTTTATCCTTGCTTTTATCATGATTAGTGAGTAGTCTTTTTGTGGATTGTGGACTTAGTAGATTAGGGTGATTGATGCATAATTATTGATGCTTAGGATTAGATTCTTGTGATTTCCTATGTTTAGAGAGGTGTTCAATGCTAAGTATAGACCTGAACAATCATACTTTAGATCATGGATATTTTTCCCCCGGAAGGTGTTCGATGAAATGTCTAGACCATCTCTAAACATGTTTTTCATACTTAGCCGATTGACACTCGATGATTACGGTGAATTATTGACTTAGTGGGCATTTGCTTAATGATCATTGATCTCTTAATTGCAACCGGAAGGTTAGCCTAATTAAGTGATTGATGAATGGGTTAGTATTAGTGAAATGAACTAATCTATTTTGTGGGATCCATGTCTTGGAATTGATCTTGATTAAATGTTCTAGTATCATTAGTTGTTCATTAATCATCCCTTATCCAATTACTTTGCCCATGATCCATATTTCCTCTTGTCAAATCAGTCTTGTTTGTTTGCATTTTATGTTGACTTGCTTATGCATTTGCATTTAGTCTTTTTCATATTAGTTGTTTAGTTAAGTTCGAAAACCCCAAAAATAATCTTAGCTTAGCTTAGTAAGTTACTTGTATTCTTAGTGTGCTATTCTAATTTCTCTGTGGATTCAATCATAAAGTGCTACATCGACATACCATTCGATTGTGGTAGTGTGCATATTAGGTTTTAATTGGTGTGCATAAACAAGCACGAACATCACGTTTCTTATGAAAAGCAGAATATCTTAATTCAAAAAATTGGCATACACCATTAAAATACATATTTTATAACAAATCAACAACCAACTTATCAAATATATTTTTCTTTTCTTTTTTATCTTTTTATCTTATCAAATTTATCACTTTTTGAAGATATAACCAACTATATATGTAGAAGAAGAAAAACAAGGACAAAGAAGAACGGAGAAGAGGAAGGAAGAATGGAGAAGAATGAGAAGAAGACGAAGAAGAAGAGAGAAAAATGGCGAAGAAGACAGAAGAAGAACAACAACAACAAAGAAGAAGAACGAAGATGAACGGAGAAGAAGAAGCGAGAAGAACGGAGAAGAACAAAGAAGAAGAACATGGAAGAAGAAAAGGGATGTATAACAAAGAAGAAGAAAGGAGAAGAACGGAAAAGAAAAAGGGAGAAGAAGAAGATATTACAAGTTATCATATATGGTATTATTATATTAATTTTTTAACCTAAAAAGAGGAGTGTGGTTAAAAAAATTACAAAATTAAAAACATAAATTTCATATAAAATCAATAACATATTATCTTTTTAATAAAAATTTGCGTTTTTACAATTAGAACATATATGAATCAATAACACCTAACTTATACTGTTTTATATACAATTTCACATTTTTCGTACTTACAAAATTTAATTTCAATCCTCATAAAACATAAAAATAATCTATAATTTATATAATCATAAAATGAACACAATTTAAAACTCATTTTTTATATCACATTTTTGTAAATTAAAAAATTTAATCTTTAAAAAAGTTTACCCTACGCGGGTGCGCGGGTTAGAATCTAGTTTTTGTTTAAAACATAAAAATATGCACCTATTTAATTACTACTCCCTTTGTTCATTTTAAAATATCTTTAAAAATTTTCACACAAATTAAAAAATCACTATTCTAGATAAAAATATGAGATTATATATTTTAAAATGAAAAAATGTAATATGTACATTTATTAATCAATAATAATAAAATATTTAAATTACAATAAATTCATAAATATTAATAGAAAATAAATGAAAAATATACAATTGTAATACGTACTATAGTTAAAATATTTTCACAGACTGCGAAAGCTTATCCATTATTATGATTTTATGAACATCAAGAGAATATATACATTGCACTTAGACGGCTAACACCATATAATAAATTAACCTATTTAACTCTAACATATACATATAGTCATATATATTACATATAGTTACCCTAAGTATATAGCAATATCTTTCTACACTCTCCCTCCTGTTAGATTACAAAGTATATGTATGGCCAATGTTTCCAAAAGTAACTCAAATTGAACATGTCAAAGAGGCTTAGTGAAAACATCTGCTGGTTGTTCGTTTGTTTAAAGTGTGCATAGGCGTGATATGACCCCCAGAATTGTGCATAGGCTTGATCATGGAAAAAGTGCGGTCCAACGATTTTAAATGCCTTACGCAAATCTAAAAAAATATGCATTTTCATCTACTATATCCAAAATTACGAAGAAAAGTAATATAAAAAACTACAGTGAAAAAACTTCATAAATCAATCTAATTCCAAAAAAAAAAAACCCATTTTTTGAATATTCATTATTCTATACCGTGAGTCGGGCCCGTCATTTGCCATATGTTTTGTACGTTGATAAAAAAACGGAGCAGCAGCAAAATGGAACAGCGATTGACTATCACAATAAAGAGGAACATAATGTTTTTGGAGGAGTACCAAAGAAACACATTAACTCATAAACCCGCTTGAATTCACCATTAGAATCCGCCATTGGTTTGTATACGGAAGAACGAGAAATTAATGCTCTACGCTATTTTTTGAGTTTTTGCTGGATTTTTTGCTAAAATATATAAAGCATAGAGAAATATGATAGATAACACATTTTTCAATCAAAATATGCAGATATAACACCCAGGTGTCTTAGTAACTAGCATTTTTTCCCTGTGTTTTTATCTTTTACCCTTCCATTTTTTCGTTAATGGCATTTGATTCTTAATCTCTCTCTACAGAAATTTCTTATCGATTAATTTTTTTAATAGACTATGAAAATAACTATAAAAAAAGTTTCTCAGTTTCTCTCTCATGCTTCTCAAACCAACGATTTATCTTCTCTACCACCTATTTGATTTATCTTCTTCCTTGGTTCATTTATGGATTTCGGTCAACGACGTTTGAACGAAGATTTAGATTTTGGGATACTCCAGTTAGAGTAGATTTCTATATTTAATGGTTAGATGTGAGAAAAAAATCGGCTAGTCCAATGAATAAGATGAACAGTATTTTTACAGGGTTAACAAATCAAAATTTATATAAATATTAAATTGGAATCTGCGTATAATAATATATTTTAAAATCCGTTAAAAATATATTTAAAAAATAGAAATCAAACCAGGATCACCGCTAAAAAAGTAACAATATTAAAAATGATAAATCGAAACTTATGAATTATTTATTTATTTTGATTATCATTTGTTTCCAATTACATTTTATCACATATTTTCAAAATATTTTGAGTTTTCATATCCATATAAGAATTACATTTATTATAATTATTTTTCTACTTAAATAATTATTTTTTACGAAAAATTTGATCGATTGACTAACATAGTTTGCGATCATTTAAAACTATATTATGATATATCTGAATACTCGTTGGTTTATAATTTAGTATTTCATAAGTTGTGCAAAGGAAGCCAAGAACAAACGAAATTATTACACTTATGACATAAATAAAATAAGAGTGAAAACTCTAACGTAAAACCTCTCATAAAGGAACCTAATTTGATTTTCAAATTTTTTTAACTAAATTTCGTCACATATTTCTAAATATTTGATTTTTTCATATTCGTAGTTGAATCAGAATTATATTTTTCAGATTTTTGATATATTTTTTTTTTGAATAAGCATATCAACTTTTTATAATAAATTAAATATTTATTTTAGAATTTTTATAATTTTTACGACGTAATATGAAAAACTTCCAAAATAACTTTTTTCTTAAACATAAATTTTGTAATTTTTTCTCCATCAACATAATTGTAAAACTATATAAATAAAACTCACATTGAAATGCATGATTAAGTAATTTTTTTTTAATTTTGTTGTGAGAAATATGAATAAAAATTTTACATTCTTAAATTATTTTCTTTTTTACTTTTTAAATAAAAATTTTACATTTTTATCTTTTTAGTTTTTTTCAGTTTTATTGATTAAATAAAACAACTTATTAATATTTTTTATATTTATTTGGTTTTGTTGATAAGATTTTTTCATATATGTCAAAATATGATCGATATACTTGATATATGATTATATTAACTACTAATTTTGAAGTATAAAGTACGAGTAAATTCATTCCTATGAACTTATTTTGGTTGGTATTATTATTTTTTGACGCTATTATTTTTTTTGGTAAAGAATTATGAGAGACTTTTGCTATTCATATAAAAGTTAATAATATTTGTCTTTTTCTTTAAGTAGAAAAATAATTAAAATAAAAGCGTTAAAAATAATTATTTACCAAGGTGCTTGGACGGGCAGAATTTGATGGTTTTCTTTGCAAGTTGAGTGTTTGAAACCTGCACATGTATATAGCCCATGTATGTATGACTAGTAGGTTAGATTAAAGAGACGATGTTTCTCTAACTTGTATACGATTACCTTTGTAACTTATGAAATAAGAAATCCTTTTACCTCTTCTAAGGTTTCTTGACACAAGGTCTGATGCCTTTCAAGAGTGTGAAAATGCTTTCAAGAAACGAAGAGAGTATAACTTTTTTATTTTAATGATCTGAAAATCATAAATACGTACATATTTAGAATTGCATCAAAGATACTCATTAAAGAAATATAAAATCACACAATTTCACCTCATCGGAATACATTACATTTTAAATTGGCTTTGTTGGCAAATTTGATCGAATGATTGTTACTTCCTAGTCAACGAAACGAAGAACTGAACAGTTGGTTTGTTGCGCAGAGTATCGTAACGTTGGGCTAGATGGTATGTATACTTGTCGAACAGACGATCGATAATGTCGTCTCCAAAATGAACAGCAAGCATTGGTTCAGTGATGGATCTTATGATGCTTGCTTTCTTTCTAAAGACTTCAAATCGACATGATTGGTCCACAACATCATCATCTTTCACTTCAGTACGACCAGTTTTGTATGAAAAGAGAAGACCAAATATTGTCACAAAATTGGTGATCTCGAAAGAGCCCTCACTTTTGATAACTTCCCTCACCTCACTCTCGTCAGGATTGTAGACCGGCAAGTTGAAAGAATCCACATCTGATTCCTTCACAATCCCCTGCAGTCAAAACATTTCTCCAATATCTTATCAGAACAATTTAATTTAATGATACAAGTATTCACACATATCTATGATTTATAAAAATATAAATCAAAAGTAAAACTTTTGGATATGTGAATTTATGTCCATATTTTTTTCTTGCAAACATTTTTAGTTAAATTTAATTTTTTCTTTAATCTTTTTTGCACATAACTTGCAAATATAGTTGGTTAGGGGTATAATTAATTATTCGGGAGGTCCGGATCCGGATCAAGATCCAGATCAGTAAAATATATATAATTTTGTTAATATATTATGGGACTATATATATACATATATATAAACATATACAAATTCTGATTTGGATAGTTGTAACTCAAATCCGGTAGATTTAGATCCAGATATCCTAGTTCGTATTACTATAAAAATAAAAATAAAAACAAATAAGAGTTGTCACAATGAGTACCTCAGAAACCAAGTCGATGAGGGAATCAGATATCAACGACCAATTTTGGAAACAATCTTCAGATAAAGGATCCAAAGCTTTTCTGCCAACGAAAGTAAGAGCCATACTTGCATTTGGCACTGTCTCATCAGCACGCATTTTTAAAAACAACTAGAAATCATTCTTGAACTGAGTCAAATAACTCTTGTACACGTTTGGAGGGCATGGACTTCTAAGATACACGTTCTTCTTGTTTTCTTCAAGCCCATCAGGAACTTTGGAAAGCCAATGGAGACAAAGAGACGAATGAACAAAATGGAGAGACTTGCTTGGGAATAGTCTTGAGTAGAATGAGCCTGGGACTCCTGAAATGAAGCACTTTCCTTTAACATCCATCTTTAGCAAATCTTGGAAGGAAGGGACCAGCTTGAAAGTAGTGTTGAAGTCGTTGTCCGGGAGATCGTTTAGACAACAATTGATCTCTGGTGAGGTTTTGCCTTTTTGTTGGTATGATGTTGTGATCGTGTTGACGATTTCGGACATGACCAATAACGTGTTTTCACCGGAAGAACATCCCAAGTCGGCCACTTTGATACACACAGGAAAACCCATTTTCACTATCATTTCTCTTACGATTTCTAGCACCACCGGTTTTGCATCTGAAGCCATACGTTTCTAGGAAGCCAAAAGGTCAAATAATAATTTAGACGATAGTATGAAATACATTGAACCAACAAAAGTAAAAGATGCCAAAAAAAGAAAGGAAAAATTAACTCTATAACCATAAAAAAACAAAAACCTACAAACTAACCAAAAACCCCTCTTTTCTCTCTCTATCTCTCCCTATCTCTCTCTAACCAATTGGTTAGTTTGTTAATTTTTGATTTTTTTTATGGTTATTCAACAAATTGACCCAAAAAAAAACGCCTATGATGCAAAAAAAAAGAGAGAGAGAAAAAAAAAGCATCCATATTGATCATAAAGTTGATATTCAAATAATATAGTTATTGATATGATACATATATAGATTTATTTCTTTTTTTTTCCAAAGCGTATGGTTCATATATACGTAGCAAAATTAGATTTGTCGTACAAATTGTAGAGACCATACGTACAACGTACCTGCCCCTCGGAATTATATATTAGCATAACTGTGTTCTCCATCTCCCCCTTTCATGCTAAGAACACCCATGACAGAGTACCTATTATATAACAAAATTTGATTTGATTAGATGAAATTCGAAATTAAACACAAAAGGGTTGCAAAGTAAGATCTTGTGGAAGACATGATAAATGGACAAACCTTTGAATATTTTTTGCAAGATGAAGTATATATGATTATGCTAGTCTGGAACCATATATATAGACCATCATAGATCTAATCACATTTCATCTTGCAAAAAATATTGTATATACATATGAGTTTGCGTTTGTTTGTTTGTTTGTTTTCCATGATTTATTTAATTTATTTTATTTGTCACCGTCATAGATCCATGAATTTTCAGTAGGAAAATTATCTAATAATATCAAATTGGTCGTACTGAGTAGGTGTGAATAAATTGTTAAAGAATTATAAGCGTGCAGCTCATTGTATATTTTAATGAGTAAATTAGATTAAAAAAAAAGCAGAAAATTATATAGAAATTAGGAAAATAAGAGTGCTATATTTTTTTTTTTTTAGTGCTATATAATTTTTTTCATCGCGCGCTAACAAACATAAGTCCTAATCTCGAAATTTTAAACTCAAAATCTTTATTTCATATCATCCATAACCATAAGAATGAAAAAGAGAAGTCTTCAATTCAAACGGCAATTATATGAGTAAATGAAACACAAAAAGCATGATAAACGCATAACTTAAATGGAAGAAAAAACTTTCTACGGAAACACTTTTGTAAAGAAAGGAAGGGAAACTTCTGTTAAATCATATGATATGAGAACAACATTATTCAGAGAATCAATATTTACATTATATGCAAAGCCCAGTTAAAAGGAATATAAAAATATGAAAAATATGTTTCAACATTTCAGAGAATGACAAAAGAGTGGTAGCTTAGTGTTAGTACAATAAGTTTATTTTCTTATGTCTCTATTAGCGTTTTTTGGGACAATTTTTTTTATTTTTTAAATTAAAGTATTGTAAAAGCTGATTTTAAATACTAGATGAGATTATAGGTCAAAGTCCAAAACTCTTACATTTATTATAGAAAAAAAAATTAGAACAGTGTAAATTTATTCCACAAGTTTACATAATAAAAATACATTGTCATATATATTACTTGTTTTTAATATGAAAAATAGAAAAATACTATAGTATTGTTTAATTTATTAGCTACTATTATTGGTACTGGTTTTACGAAAACCAATCATGTAATACCACATAGACAGGAAGACCTACTAAACAATGCACCTATTCGTAGGCCTCACGCCAGATTTGATCCGCCCCGAAGATAAAAGAAAGACCCGATAGTACAAAACTTTATCGATTACAGGGAAGAAACGACCGACCGACATGATTAGAGGAACCAATAGGAAAAGGCATTAGAAGTGTATAAATAGAGAGAGGATCAAAAAGAGAAGGGGATCTTTCCCGAAAAGAAGGCCAAAAGACTACCTGGAAACACCTCAAACAGTCACGATAACGTTTAATTACCGACTAACAGAACCAAATACGCCACCTCAGGTTAGTAAACTCCTTACCACTCGCGTAGACCGGCATAAGAACCTTTCGACCCACTCTAAAGCCTGCAAAGGGATTGCCCACATCTTCATCAAACATACAGATATACATCACGAACTACGGATGTGATGTCTTACTCATCCTTCTCAATTTTGTTCTCCCGAGTACTTGTTTTCAGTTGTGCATGTCTGAGTTGAACGTCAGATGACCTTTAAAAGGGAAACACCCTCTCATTCATCCTGATGGCTGTTTCACCTGTTTGTTAAGTGATTGCAGGTTCCAAAGACCAGAGACATCTCGCACTCAAGTACTACTCATCCCCCAAAAAACGGATATGTGACCCGAACTTTGGTCATCCCGAAAACATACACCCTCATATCCACTCCGCAAAATACTCTCGAACAGCTACGATATGTATAAACTAAAACATATTACAATTTGGCGTATTATTTTTCTGTTAGTTATGCATTTGCCAAGTACTAAAACTAAAGTTATAATAAAAAGCAAAAAACAATGTTAACTCAACCTATTATTGCACTAAAATAAAATATCTTAAACTAATTAAACAAAGATCAAACCAAGTATAAAATATATTTTTTAAAATAGCTAACTAAATAAAAATAGGCCTCTCAACATGCAAAGATCAAGTCATTAGTAATAATTACCCTCCACTGTCTCCACCAATCAAAACAGAACAATCAAATATAATTTCTAAAAATCTCAACAAAATGTTACTACTTTATATCATATGAAATCTGAGAGATTATTATGCTTTTTGGAGATGCAGCAAAAATTTTTTTTTTTTTTTTTTTTTTATGTGCTGTGCAGCAAAATTTCTACAGTCTAATATTAATCGAAGTGGATAAATGCTATGCAAATCCGAATTGGTTCATGAAATTTCCAGCAGCAAATCAAGTATTTTTTAGACAAGAGAGGATCTGACCATAGGCCAATTTTGGTTAAACTTATGTTCTCCAATGACAGCTACAAAGGGAATTTCAAGTTTGATAAAAGATTGTTCAATAAACCAATGGTCAAAGAAGCTATTATGAGGGCGTGGAAGTCAAACCAGAGAGAATTGGATCTATCTGTCTCAGGTCGTATTAAGCGCTGGAAGAGGAATAATAAGTTAAATTCTCGAGGCAAGATAATAAAGGCTCAAATAGCTTTAGAGGCTGAGCAATCTTCAGGTTTCCCTTGTCATCACTTAGTGCAGATGCTTAAAAAAGAAATGGTGAATGCATATAGAGAAGAGGGATCCTATTGGAGTCAAAAATGCAAATTTAAATGGCTTCATCAAGGAGACAAAAATACCAAATTCTACCATTCTTCAATGAAGGAAAATAGAGGTAGGATTGGTCTTGATATTCTGGTGGATGACAATGGAATTGAACAGAGAGCTGAGGCTTCAAAAGGAGAGGTGGTTGGGGATTATTTTTCGGGTTTATTTAAATCGTCTAACCCGGGGAATTTTCAAGCTTTATTTGAAGATTTTATTGCCAGACTCTCAGCACAGATGAATGAATCTCTGATCAAGGAGGTTTCTAAAGAGGAAATTGAAGAAGCAGTGTTTGCCGTCTAGCACCCCTGGGGCAGATGGAATGACTGGTTTTTTCTTCCAGAAATATTGGGATGTTGTTGGCTTCCAAGTCATTCAGGAAATAAAGAGCTTCTTCTCCTCTGGTTCTTTCCCGGTTGAATGGAACTACACGTTGCTGTGTCTACTTCCAAAAACAGTGAAAGCAAAAAGAATGAGTGATCTTCGTCCAATCAGCCTTTGCTCAGTTTTTTATAAGATCATTTCAAATATTTTAGTGAAGAGATTGCAGCCCCTTCTAGCAGATATTGTGTCTCATACACAATCTGCCTTTGTTCCAGAAAGGTTAATATCATATAATATACTAATTGCTCATGAATTGGTACACGGGCTCAAAACTCATCTGCGTATCTCAAAGGAATTCATGGATTTGAAATCTGATATGTCGAAAGCCTATGACATAGTGGAGTGGTCTTATTTGAGTAATCTGCTTGAAGCTTTGGGTTTTGATAAGAAATGGGTTGGTTGGGTTATGTTTTGTGTCTCTACAGTTACCTTCTCGGTGCTAATAGATGATTGTCCTTTCAGACTCATTTCTCCTTCTCGTGGACTGAGACAAGGTGACCCACTTTCTCCATCTCTGTTTGTTTTATGTACAGACGGACTCACTCATTTACTTCACAAAGCAGAGCAGGCAGGTTCTATTTCGGGTGTAAGTTTTTCGGAGGTTGGTCCTTCAATTCATCATTTGCTTTTTGCAGACGATAGTCTCTTTCTATGTAAAGCAAATGAAGATCAAGGAAATGAGCTGAAAAGGATTCTCAAAGTCTATGGAGAAGCAACGGGACAAGTCATTAATTTGGCTAAATCTTCTATGACTTTTGGTTCTTTGATTGATGAAGAGATGAAGACCAAGCTAAAAGTATTGTTTGGTATTTTCAATGAAGGAGGGGCTGGTTCCTATTTGGGGCTTCCTGAATGTTTCAGTGGTTCTAAGGTGGATTTGTTAGAGTTCATCTACGATAGGTTGAAGTCCAAGCTTACAAGCTGGTTTGCAAGGAGTCTTTCTCTTGGTGGTAAGGAAATTCTCCTAAAAGCGGTTGCGTTAGCAATGCCTGTGTTTGCTATGAGCTGTTTTAAACTTCCTAAATCAACAATCTCAAAGCTTACTAGTGCTATGTCTGATTTTTGGTGGAACTCATTGGATCAAAAGAGAAAAGTTCATTGGTTAAGTTGGGAGAAACTTTGTCTTCCAAAACCTTTAGGTGGTCTAGGGTTCAAAGATATATACAGTTTTAACCAAGCTTTTCTGGCTAAACAAGCATGGGGGTTACTACAAGATCCGGATTTTTTGTTTACTCAGGTGATGAAGAGTCGTTATTTCATTGATGATGAATTTCTGGAGTCTTCTATCAGTCTGAGACCTTCTTTTGCTTGGAGAAGTATCCTTTTTGGCAAGGAGTTGTTGCTAAAAGGAATTACCAAACATTTGGGCAATGAGAAATCATATAGAGTATGGGTTGATCCATGGATCTACAATGATCATCGTCTTAGAGTACCATTGATGAAAAACTATTTTGTCAACTTATACATGACGGTGAATGAACTGATGGAGGAGAATGGGACAGGCTGTAATCGTGAAAAACTAGAGGAGTTATTCTTCCCGGATGACATAAATCTGATTCTCAAGATCATACCTTTGGGAAGCCATAATGATTACTAGTGTTGGAAGCATAATAAAAGTGGGGAATTTATAGTGAAATCAGCGTACTGGTTAGCCCACTCTTTAAACAAGAATGCTTCATTTAAAGAAGCTGCGATGTTACCCTCTCTGAATGGCTTCAAAGAAAAGGTTTGGAATTTACTTACGATTCCAAAAATTAAGTGTTTCATGTGGAGAGTTCTGAGCGATGCCATTCCGGTGGTTGAAAACATTTTTAAAAGGGGAATGAAAGTGGATTCTAGGTGTCAAACTTGCGGAAATGAAGGTGAATCATCAAATCATGTCTTATTCACTTGTCATGTTGCCAGACAGGTATGGGCTCTTTCTGATTTCCCTTCTCCCCTTGGTGGCTTTCACCCTGAATCAATTTATGTGAATCTCAATTATGTTATGCAAATGGGAAATAATATTAAGGTTCTGTTAACTGCAAGAAGATCTTTCCCATGGATCCTATGGTTCTTGTAGAAAAATAAAAATAAGTTTGTCTTTGAGAAAACTAAATTTTGCCCTTCTCATACAATTGATAAAATCAGAGAGGAGGCAAATTTGTGGTTTCTAGCTCAGGAATTAGATTCTGAATCAAGAATGTTGAACCCCCAAGGCGAAAATAGAAAAGAGAAAAAGTGGTTACCTCCGCCAAAAAACTGGCTAAAGTGTAATGTGGGTGTTTCCTGGTTGAAGAAAAGGAATTTTGCTGGTTGTGCTTGGGTTGTGAGAAATCATGAAGGAGTTATCTTGATTCATAGCAGAAGAGCTTTTAGTGGTGTGGAAAGTTTAGATCAAGCAAAGTTATGGTGTTTGGCTTGGTCAATCGAGAGTGTTGGTTATCACAAGTTAAATCAGGTTATCTTTTGTGGCTGAAATACCTAACCGGATTGGTGTTTTAAACCGGCCGAAGACGTGGCCTTCTTTTAAGACGGAAATGGTGTTCCTGCAAATTTTTCTGGGTAAGCTCAATGTGTGGAGAGCTGAAGTTGAGATCAGGCATAGAAACAGAGGGACGTTTCTCATTGCTAAAAGTGTAACAAGGGATGATCATTTTCAATCTTATGTTGCATCCTTTGAGCCTTTTTGGCTAAGAAGTATTTTTGTTTCTGAGAAAGTGCAAGCCTCTGTTTCGGTGGTTTAATCTTGGGTGTATTCGCCTGATATCTGGGTTAATTTTTGGGCGTATAGTTGTTAGAGTTTGTTCTTTGTTTTTTTTTGTTTTTGTTTTTTTCAACAAACAACCATAAATTAAATCAAGTTTGGTTAATAGCAACGGTTTCCGAGGATTCTGTTTTCATTAATCGGATCTGACTTACATGGGAAAATAAAATTGTTCGTGCTCTTGCACTTTTAGCGAGAATATCATCTCGAATATTTTGACTACGGGGAATAAACCTAACAACACATTCCTCAAAGGAGGCCCTAAGCATACACAAATAATCTAGCTCAGATCTTAAATTTGGCCAATCCACAGGATCCTCGATCATCTGAATCAAATTCGAGCAATCCGTCTCGATGCACTCTTTGGATCTGTTTATCTCTTAGGCATGTCATTGCTCATAAAAGCCCGTCCAGTTCAGCATGTAGAGCTGACAAACTTCTTCTGCATCCTTGTTGTCCGGTGGTGATGAATCCCCTTGTGTCTAACAGGTACAACCCAATTCCACTGACCGGCCCATTATCGACCCAAGAGGCGTCAATCTGGCAAGTCGGGATTTAGGGGACCACACTGAGCCCATCCGGGATGTCTGGGTCGTGCCGCTCCTCTCTCTCCTCCTCAATCTCCTTTTCATTTGCTTTTTTGCCAACTATCCGCTTCTGCGGTGTGACGGGGTCTAAATAGTCGTCCGAGTTTGGAGGATTTTTTTGGGGACTCGTCAGGCTTTGAATTTGTAGGACCCTAAGCTGCAAGTGCACAGCGTGCGTTGTAGTACTTAGGGTATCGATCCACAGGGAGGAGGTCAACTGCAAAACAGAAGAATCAGGGCAACCAAAGACGCAGAGAATTGGGGTTTGGGGGTAAGTGTCACGGTTTTTGCAGAAAATAAAGAAAGCAGTATCACGTCTTATATAGAGGAGGTTGTCAATCTCTTCTATGACCAACGGGAAAAGGAAATCAAACTTAAGAACTTGTAAAAAGGAAATCAAGCAAGCAGTGCAGGAAAAGTAAATATTGAAGTGCGTAAATCTCGATGTAAAAGCAGATGGGGCGAACACGTTGGGAATCTTCTCGGGAAATCTATGGGGTTCTAACTAGAAATCAAACACACAAAAGTTAAGCAAGCGAGACTAGGCGATTTTCCCCAAACTGATTCACTGGTTTTAACAACCTAACTTTATCAAACTAGGTCGATCTGCGAACTTCCATTCCACAGGTATACTTTCATATCCTGCGTCCTAGACGAACACGCAATAGGATCGGGACAATAAACATTCAGACATCTTTTAAAGGATGCTCTCTACCCTATTTTGGTCTAGATCTGAGATTCAGGACATTCGTCGTTCTCAAGACCCTGCGATCAGAATATAGTTCATGACGCCAGACTCATGCAATAAGAACGAATAAGGTGAGACAGAAAATCCTAATCTTCGGCCTAAACAATCGGTTCAACAACAGTTAATGAAATTCCCCATAGATCCCCTTAAAGAACACCCAACGAAAGTAAACTACTCAGACATAAAAGAAGAAGTAGAAAACGTGATTGATGAATGCATAACTTGTATAAATCGATTAAAATAAAAGAGGGTTCAAGAACAAATCAATCTCCCTCAAAGAACAAAGTGGAAACCACGAATCAAAGATTCGCGGCCGCCAAGAGAAGTTTGTAACAAGAGAATTTCGTGATGCTAAGTGGTGATGCCCTAAAAAACCCTAAAGGTCGAGTATATATAGGTCTTCAAGTGCCCTAGGTCGTGGATTAGGTCTTGGCTTGCATAAGACGGCTGCGGGTTTAAGTTGGGCTTCAAATGGGCTCGGGAATCCGTGAGTGGCCTGGCCGCGCGAGCGACTGGCCGTGGCGCGGCCACTGGTCGTCTGGTTTGGCCGTGGCGCGGCCAGCTCGTCCTTCCGGGTGCTTGACGGACCTTCTTGCTTCCTTCATAACTTGAGATCCAACCGTGGGATTGCTCTCAAACCACTTCGAGGTGAAAGACAGCTGATAAGGCTACCTTGTCTCCAAATATGAGCTTGATCTCGTGGTGGGAAGGCCTTCATTTGGTGTTGAACTTCTGTCCTCGGGCACTGTTTCCGGAATTGTCCATTTTGCTCCAAAATATGCGTCTTTTGCTAAGATTACCTGAAAAGAGTCTTGAACAACCAAATACTCGAAATCTAGTGTTTATGCATCAAAACCTTAGTGAAATGCTTATTAAAGCACTTACTTATGATAGTAAAAACGGGTAAAATATGCATGTTATCACGGTGGCATACTGAAGGGTATTCATGGGTGAGACAACTTTCCCATTGTATCTACTTAGTCATGCTAGAGTCTAAAAGAGGAGCAAAGTTCGAAGTACCTCAAGCCCCTTGACGAGAAGATTTGATTCATTAGGTGCGGAGTCAACGCAAGATCCTTCGAGAACTCTAGAGATTAGAACTTTCTCCGCTGGAATGATCCACTCGCCGTGTTCAACTTAGTAAACCTTGCTTCTAAATCCGTGAGAATGGTCATTAAGGTTCCTTGTTCAAAGTGACTTGTACCTAGCAAAGTTCATAGTTTCCGACTAAAAGAAAAAAGTTTTGACTCTATAAAACGACTCGATAAATGATGTAAGTATGCATAAGACTCATCAAATAAAAGCATAATTAGTAATATAAGAAACCCCCCCAGACTTAAATCAAACTGTCCTCAGTTTGTTTAAATCGAGTTGAGGTGAAAAAGATAGGTAAATTCAAGTACAAGCTTGTGAAGACTTACTTGAAAGTGGCGTTGGGTTTGGTATGGGTGGATGGGCGTGTGGTATGATTGAGAAAAGGACTTGATCATTATCCTTATGTCCCTACTAAGAATAGATTTGATTGAACAAAAGAAATCAAAAACTTAGCTCGAAAGGAAATGTGTTGCGCGGTTGAGCTTCCTTGCTTCGGATGGTGGTGGTGGGCGTGTGTGGGTGACGGATGAGGATGGTGATAGGCGTTTGGTGGTGATGATTGGCTCGCCTTTGATGTGAAGAACAGGTACTCCGGTTGTTGAGTACTCGTCTTGGTTCCTTGACCTTTGATAACACCGTGAATGAGAGATGGAAAATCTTCCTTCCTTGCGTCTTGAAGATTGCGTCACCTCAGAAACTTAACTTGAAGTTTGGGTCTATGCTAGCCTATCCAGTGATCTGTTCGGGATCCCGGAAGACAGGTGTTGCTAGTATGAACTTCAATGTCATATGAAATCCTTACTGGACTTCGGTAAAGGTCTTGGTCGCGGAAGAGAGAAGCTAGTCTTCGGGAACTTTTCTCTTCGCGGTTTGGTGAAGGAAGTTGCATCTTCTTCCTCCTGGAGCTTGCACTACGGTTTTCATCCTCTGGAACCGTGGTGTTCTTCTTCGTTTTCGTGGATACAGATCCGTTGAACGTGCTGAACGAAGTAAGTAGAGAGATGGATCATCAACTTAACCTGACTTGGATGGAGTCTTATCTTGTCTCGCCATCTTTGATGCAACAGCAATGTGCCGCGGTTGTGGAAGTGATCTTTGCGGTCTTTAGGTCGTGTTTAGGCTATTGAATCAAGGAGGATACTTGAAAGGCTTGAAACAGGTTGAAGGAGGTCCGGTTTGGTGAGGTCGGGACGGAAACGTCTTCAGACGAAGGCCGGCCGCGCGACGGGTTGTCGCGGCCGCGACCGAGCGTCCTTCGTCCGTGCCATCATGGCTCGTGGCGCGGTCAGGCTCCTTCTGGCCGGCCAACGGGAGGTTCGTCGCCCGGTGAGTGTTCTTCGGGTTTCCTTCTTCATTTTTTTTTTTGGTTTTTTCTGGTTTTTCTGATTTTTTTGTGCTTTTGGGGTTTATGAAAATGCTGTAAACTAAGAAGAAACCAAAACTAAAAATTAGTATGGTTAAAGAGATGAGAAAGAGAATACCTAAAATGGGTTGTCTCCCATTGAGCCGCTCTTGTTTAGAGTCTTTTAGCTAGACTTTGGTAGTTTGGGAGCTTAGTTGGAGGTGGAGTTCGACCTTAGGCAAGGTCTTTTTGCCTTCTGCGCGGCCTCTTCTGCTAAAGGCTCCTCGAGTCTCTCCATGATGGCATCTTCATCCTTCTCAAGAAGGTGTTTCTCCATGGTGTAAGGTACCGCGGGATAGAACTTCTTTCCGTCGATATTGGCAAATGAGACTCGCCTGTTTGGCCAATCCATGATGGCTCCTACAGTGGCTAAGAACGGCCATCCCAAGATGAGAGGTGCAGCTTCTTCTTGGCGTGTCTTGACTATGTAGAAGTCTACCGGGATTCTACAATCGCCAATGATGACCGGGAGATCATAAATGACTCCTCTCGGGGCAGCGAAGGATTGATCCGCCAGTCCAATCCTGATGTCAGTGGGGAAAACGCATTTCACGCCGAGTTTCCGTGCTACACCGGCTGGCATAATGTTTATGCATGACCCCGAATCGCATAGGGCGTTCTTGAAAATGTCACCTCGGATGCTGCAAGTTGTGAGGTATTGCTCGTGGCCCTGGATCTTGTGGAGGTTTCTAATAGGCTTTCCGGTTCTGGCGAGGTTGAAAAGGCCTTGAATGTCCGACACTGTCTCCCTACTTTCGCAGAAGAAATGTCCGATAAGGTGATCTCTCCATGCTTCCACGAAATCCGTCTCAGGAGGGAGTTCTCGCACCACTTTGTTGAACTCCTCGAGTGCCAACGGCTCAACTCGGTTCTGGTGCCAATCATGCTTCTTCGTTGGGGGCATCCTGATAGCATCCTTGTCGGCTGAATGTCTTGCCTGATTAAAGTAGACTTCAATATCGCCCTTATTCTCCAAGCTATCTTGAAAGAAGTCGGCCAAACCCTGGTTTTTCCAGGCGTCTTCGAACGTCATTCCTGTGGGGAGTCCCTTAACTTTGGCATTGAACTTCATAAGCCTCTCCCTTTGAATGTGCATCGTGATTGGCCTTGCGTGGCTGGCCTTGTTCCCTGCTGTCGAGCAGACGGAGGTCTCTTCCTTGAGGATCTCTCGAGACGAATACCTCGATGACTCGGTCGAGTATGCCTCTCCGAACTCGTAGTTTGAATCACTCGAGCAGCTGGCAGTGAAGCTCGTTTCAGGACTTGAGAATCTCGTTTCGGTGATGGGTTCCACTGCATTGCACGGTGCGAACGGGGCTGGGTTTGGGCCTCGGTCTGGTGCTCTTGGCATGCCTCTCCGGGTTGCTCGGTGGGTTGACATTTCGGAAACCTCTTTGGTCGCTTCCTCAAGGGGGCAGGTAGCTTTCTCGGTTCCGCCAATGCCCATTGCAGAGACTATCTTGCCAAGTCTCTGCTGTTCCTTGCTTAGCTTCTCTATTGCCGCCGTCTTCTTTTTCAGGCAATTGAAGATGCTTTCGAGCTTATTGTCGGTCTCCTCCGCTTTGTCCTCAGATTGCCTTTGGTCCTCTATGAGTTGAAGGATGTCAGTTTCGGCTTGATCTCTATTGACAAAGATAGAGTCGTTGGTATCTTCAAGCTTTTTATTCAAGGTGCGGATGTCTCTCACGCTCTGCTCGAGGATAGGTCTGCGATACTCGAGCGCATCAGAGATCTCCTTCAGTTGGACCGTGTTGTTGGCCGCTTGCTCCTTATGCAGCCTCATCTCCTCGGATAGAGCTTCAATCTTAGCGAGAAGTTCGGCTTGAACCTTGTCTATATGCCCATAGACAGCTTCAGTGCAATCCGCCTGGTATACCAGCATATTATTGATCGAGACTATGAGCTTGTCGATCTGGCGAGCGTGCTCGACCTCCGCGTCGAGATGATTGACCTTCGGATTTTTTTCTTGGCCAGCAAGCCACAGGTCGCGCAGGTCGCGATCTTTGGGAGCGATATCAGCTTCTGGGGGTCCAGGCTCGTGTTGTTCTTGATTCGTGGGGACCTCCACGGTTTTAGGGTTTCTGAAACTCATAGAAATAAATCTAGAAGTTAGAGAAAAGAATGTCTTTGAGTTGTGATCCTGACCTTTGTTTTGGACAGCGAAACGCAGCCTCCCCGGCAACGGCGCCAAAAGCTTGATGGGGTCTAAATAGTCGTCCGAGTTTGGAGGATTTCTTTGGGGACTCGTCAGGCTTTGAATTTGTAGGACCCTAAGCTGCAAGTGCACAGCGTGCGTTGTAGTACTTAGGGTATCGATCCACAGGGAGGAGGTCAACTGCAAAACAGAAGAATCAGGGCAACCAAAGACGCAGAGAATTGGGGTTTGGGGGTAAGTGTCACGGTTTTTGCAGAAAATAAAGAAAGCAGTATCACGTCTTATATAGAGGAGGTTGTCAATCTCTTCTATGACCAACGGGAAAAGGAAATCAAACTTAAGAACTTGTAAAAAGGAAATCAAGCAAGCAGTGCAGGAAAAGTAAATATTGAAGTGCGTAAATCTCGATGTAAAAGCAGATGGGGCGAACACGTTGGGAATCTTCTCGGGAAATCTATGGGGTTCTAACTAGAAATCAAACACACAAAAGTTAAGCAAGCGAGACTAGGCGATTTTCCCCAAACTGATTCACTGGTTTTAACAACCTAACTTTATCAAACTAGGTCGATCTGCGAACTTCCATTCCACAGGTATACTTTCATATCCTGCGTACTAGACGAACACGCAATAGGATCGGGACAATAAACATTCAGACATCTTTTAAAGGATGCTCTCTACCCTATTTTGGTCTAGATCTGAGATTCAGGACATTCGTCGTTCTCAAGACCCTGCGATCAGAATATAGTTCATGACGCCAGACTCATGCAATAAGAACGAATAAGGTGAGACAGAAAATCCTAATCTTCGGCCTAAACAATCGGTTCAACAACAGTTAATGAAATTCCCCATAGATCCCCTTAAAGAACACCCAACGAAAGTAAACTACTCAGACATAAAAGAAGAAGTAGAAAACGTGATTGATGAATGCATAACTTGTATAAATCGATTAAAATAAAAGAGGGTTCAAGAACAAATCAATCTCCCTCAAAGAACAAAGTGGAAACCACGAATCAAAGATTCGCGGCCGCCAAGAGAAGTTTGTAACAAGAGAATTTCGTGATGCTAAGTGGTGATGCCCTAAAAAACCCTAAAGGTCGAGTATATATAGGTCTTCAAGTGCCCTAGGTCGTGGATTAGGTCTTGGCTTGCATAAGACGGCTGCGGGTTTAAGTTGGGCTTCAAATGGGCTCGGGAATCCGTGAGTGGCCTGGCCGCGCGAGCGACTGGCCGTGGCGCGGCCACTGGTCGTCTGGTTTGGCCGTGGCGCGGCCAGCTCGTCCTTCCGGGTGCTTGACGGACCTTCTTGCTTCCTTCATAACTTGAGATCCAACCGTGGGATTGCTCTCAAACCACTTCGAGGTGAAAGACAGCTGATAAGGCTACCTTGTCTCCAAATATGAGCTTGATCTCGTGGTGGGAAGGCCTTCATTTGGTGTTGAACTTCTGTCCTCGGGCACTGTTTCCGGAATTGTCCATTTTGCTCCAAAATATGCGTCTTTTGCTAAGATTACCTGAAAAGAGTCTTGAACAACCAAATACTCGAAATCTAGTGTTTATGCATCAAAACCTTAGTGAAATGATTATTAAAGCACTCACTTATGATAGTAAAAACGGGTAAAATATGCATGTTATCACGGTGGCATACTGAAGGGTATTCATGGGTGAGACAACTTTCCCATTGAATACCTTGTCATTCCTAGCTTTCCAAATGAACCAAATAATCCACGGGAATAAATCCCTTCAGGGGGCAGGGGGCTCCCTTTCATTAGTCCTCCAAAATAGGAAATATAAGTTTCCATATAGAGATGAACTCGGGAAGCAACCCGGAAAGGACGGAAGGTCCGAGAGAGCCCACACCTGAAGAGCAGGGGGGCATTCAAAAATCATATAATTAATCGTTTCCTCTGGATCACCGCATCGAGGACAACTCTTATCGGTTCCAAGGTGTCAAAATGTTAGCCTTTGGCAAGTGGGCACACAGCCCGATAGGGCTTGCCACATAAAGTGTTGGATTTTTGGAGGTGCTCGTATCTTCCAAACATGGCTCAAGAGGCTTGTGATGCTTGGTTCTGTCAACTCAATCAGCTTGAGATCTGCTTTTAATCTTTGGGCTAGTCCATATCCTGATTTGACGGTATAGGCTCCTGAGTTTGTGTGGTTCGAGGCATAACCATCTAAGGTAAAAGTTTGGCTAGGTCTCATCCCGAGAATAAGGCGGATATCATCGGGATGGAATAAGTCTCGGAGGGTTTGGATGTCCCACTCTTTTGTATCTCCCCTCACGAGCTCATGGACTAAAAGGTCCGGATTCCGGTTTATCGCCGGAATGATTTCCCTTGCAGGCCTTGCCGGGATAACTGGGATCCAAGGTTCACTCCATACTCGAGTGTTACAACCCGACCCGATGGTCTTTCGGAGCCCTTGGAGGAGAAGGGGTCTCGCGGCTAAGATACTCCTCAACCCATACGATGGGGAATATGATTAGTGTACATCAAGAGGGTTTGACAGTCTAAAATATATTCCTCGCAGCACCCTAGCCAAAAGGGATGAAGGGTATTGTACAAGGCGTCACAGTTGCTTAGCCAACAAAGAGATGTTAAAGTCATGAAGGTCTCTGAATCCTAGTCCTCCCTCTTCTCGAGGGGTACAAATTTTATCCCAAGCGATCCAATGCATGCCTCTACTATTTTGCTTTGAGCTCCACCAAAAGTTTGAGATTGAACTTCTAAAATGATCTATTACACCTTGCGGGAGTAGGAAACAAGACATAACAAAAGTCGGAAGTGCTTGAGCAACATATTTTATTTGTACTTCTTTCCCTCCTTTTGAGAGCAATCTCGCAGACCAGTTGTTAACCCGATTGTTCAACCGGTCTTGAACGTATGCAAAGACTTTCTTCTTTGAGCCGCATATCTATTCAGGGAGACCTAGGTATATTCTCATACCTCATTCGTTGGATATTTCGATAACCCTTTTTATTTCTTGACAAAGGGGTCGTCCCACTTTGCTCCCGAATATAATCGAGCAATCCTTAATCCCGTAATATGTTGTTCTTATTCAGCTCCTTTAAGAAGGGAGATAAGAGCTTATGTACATAAGAAGCATTTAACTGTTGTCCCGAGGCTGCTCCGTATGTCTGGATTATTTTAAGTATCCCTGCACATTGCAGGACTTCTGCCTTGCAAAAGAATTAGCTATCATCTGCAAATAGAAGATGGAAAAATCTAGGGCTTGCTCTTGCAATCCTAAATCCCATAATACGTTGTTCTTCTTCCGCTCCTTTAAGAAGGGAGATAAGAGCTTCTATACATAAAATGAACATGAATGGAGAGAGGGGTCTCCTTGGCGTAGGCCCCGTGATGGTCTTATCCTTCCTTTAGCTTCTCCATTTATTAAAACTTGGTACGAGACAGAAGAGATGCAGAACATCAACAGCTTAACCCATTTTTCCGAGAAGCCAAGCTTTAGAAGAAGAGCTTCTAGAAAGCCCCACTCGACTCTATCATATGTTTTGCTCATATCCGTCTTAATGGCCAAAAAAATTTCCTTACAGCTCGGATTTGTGCCAAGGCATGGAAGTTTTCTTGTGCTAGCAAGATATTATCTGTGATTAGGCGTCTAGCCATGAAGGCTGATTGGGTCTCCGAAATGAGGTTCGGGAGTACTTTCTTTAATCTTTTTCAAATAATCGTTGAGATGATTTTGTAGCTTACGTTGCATAAGCTTATTGGTCTAAATTCTGTCATCGCTCTTGGACGGTTCTTTTTTGGGATGAGACAGATATTCGTCTGATTATGCCTTGGATCGAACTCGCCTTTCTCAAAAAAATCACGAACCATCTTAGTTAAATCTTGGCCTGTGACCTGCCAGAATTTCTGGTAGAAGCGGCTAGTCATGTCATCTGGACCCGGGGATTTGTTTGAATTAATGTCAAAAGCTGCCGCTCTTATCTCTTCAGATGAAGGAGTCGCCACAAGTGACCGATTATCATCATTCGACACTTTCTCGGTAATATACCGGAGAGAATCTGAGAAATCGGGTAGGTTCGATGTGGTAAAGAGATCCTGAAAATACTATGTCGCTACCTTGTTAATCTCAGTTGCACTATCCACCCAGTTTCCATTATGATATTTCAAGCATATGATGCGGTTTCGTGCTCTTCTCTGTTTTGTGGATGCATGATAGAATCCAGTATTTTTGCTCTCTACTCTTCTGATGCCAAAAAACTTCTTCCTCTCTAAAGGCTGCCCACAATTGTCTCCTAAGATCTTTAATTTCTTCGAGGGTGGTATCATCGTCAGCTTGAGCTGCGTGTAGTTTTTCTTTGAGTTCTTCGATCAGTCTTGCCGTATTAGTAGGCAGAGTTTTCTTCCAAGAGGAGATGTGTTTCCGACAGGATGATAAACGATGGTGGAGATCTCTATTTAGTGACTGCTTCGTTAAAATCGGGTTTTCCGACCCATCTCCTGTCGAACCGGAAACTCCGTTTTCTGTGATAAGGGATAGATTGAATACTAGCCAATACCGGCCGATGGTCTGAACCCCAAAGTTTTAGATACTCCACTGAAGAGTGGGAAAACAAGTAATGTCATTCCTCATTTCCTACGGCTCTGTCAAGACGGCATTTTACCTTTCCGGACCTACGACTTTCAACCCAAGAGAGGGAATTTCCTTTGAATGGGAATTCAACCATTCCACAATTTTCTAGCATGCTACGGAAGGGTAAGAAGGTGGCCTATGCTCTTCGTCTTCCTCCTCGTTTTTCATGATTTCCAGTAATCTCATTAAAATTTCCAATCATTAGCCAGGCATTTTGCCGATTTAAACTCATACGGGTAAGGCGTTCCCAGACTCGTTCTCGGTACTCAACTACCGGATCGCCATAGACGAAAGTCATAAAAAATTTGTGACCTTCTAAAGACGTTTCAACATCTATCATACGATCATCCGAGTAGGATATAACAACCGTAGGATTATTCATATAAAAGAGAGTCAGACCACCGCTTCTGCCTCGCGGCTCGACGGTAAAAACATTATCATATCCAAAATAAACTTGCAAATTTTGCAGAAAATAGCGATTATTTTTTGTTTGTGATAGAAAAAGAAAACTAAGTTGAAAACATCGATGGAGCTCTTCCAAATGCTCTTTTGTCAGATCGGCTCCTGCCCCCTGACAATTCCACGCGATAACATTTATAGCGTAATGAGATGGGAGTATCTAATTAGCTCTAAGCAAAATCTCCTCCTCGAGAGGGATAAACCAAGTTATGAAAGAAAGCTGTCTTTTTTGCTTAGAGCTAATGGAGCTCTTCCAAATGCTCTTCGTTCGAATTGATCTATATCCGTGGGGCGAGGAGGACGATTATACTTTCTTTTTTCTTTCTAGATCTGAGAAACTTAGCACATGGCTATAATGATTTGCTTTGTTACAGATCCATGTGAACTTTTTTTTTTCTTCCTTAGAGAGTAGGGAGAAACGGGGAGATCCCGAGATGATGGCGGGGACAGTGCTCGGGAGTATGGAAGAGCGGAGGACTCCATTCTTAAAGGGAGAAGACTGGAGGACTCCATTCTGAATGGAAGAGCGGAGGTCTTGAGAAAAGCTTAGCACTGGGCTAGAACGACTCAACGCGAACAGAGGGGTTTATCAAATTGTATAGCTCGGTTTAGCTCTATCGGTCTCCCTTAGCCGGTTTAGTTTGTATTTAATCAATTGTATAGATTGGTTTACTTGGTCAATTGTATATAAACAAATGTACCGTTTACTTTTCAGATTAATAAGAAAAATTATTTTCACAGAAAATCTTTGTTCACAGCTTCTATTATGGTATCAGAGCTGATATATCAAGGTTTTTACCCGTTTTTGGACCATGATATAAGTGTTTTTATAGAGTCTTTTGGTCTTTTTAGAGTCCTATTAGAGTCTTTGCAGATTGGACTACGTTTGGAGCAAAGTTAGAGATTCTTGAACTTTTTGGAGCATTCTGCAAGAAGTTGCGAAGTGATGAAGTCGGAGCAGAAATACACGAAGGGTGTCGATCGACACCAAGTCAGACCGCCAAAGAAATCAGACTTCCATCAGAAAAAGGAAATCACAATNTTCTGCAAGAAGTTGCGAAGTGATGAAGTCGGAGCAGAAATACACGAAGGGTGTCGATCGACACCAAGTCAGACCGCCAAAGAAATCAGACTTCCATCAGAAAAAGGAAATCACAATAAGTTTCAAGTATTTACAAGTTTGTCTCTAACGCGAGTTTGCCTATAAATACAAGTTTTCAAGGCATTGTTTAGCCACCAACTATTATTCTGATTTTCTGTTTTGAGACTTAGAGAGAGATTTTTAGAGAGATTTTGGAGAGAAGAATTAGGCTCCTTCAGAGCAGATTTGGAACTCCTTTGTTGATCTGAAAAGAATTAGGCTCCTTCAGTATCAACTTGATACCATACTCTGTTGCTGTTCAACTTGGAATGACTGATTTCAAGCCAACCAGAATCTCCCTTGTCCTAGCTGATCGATCTAAGAGAATCCCAGAAGGTGTTCTAGAAGATGTTCCCTTGATGATTGAAGGTTGCATGATTCCCACAGACTTTGTGGTGTTGAAATATGATGAAGAACCTACAGATCCTCTTATTTTGGGAAGATCATTATTGGCTTCAGCTGGTGCCATTATTGATGTGAGGAAAGGGAAAATAGAGCTTGACTTGGGTGATGTTGTCATGAATTTTGACATGGACAAGTTAAGAGGACCTTCCACCATCAATGGTCAATCGTTTTCAGTAGAGTCGTTCACGGATCAAGACCCAATCATGGAGCATTCAGACGACACTACTGCTGGGAATGTCAAAGAGCTGAATTGCAGAAAGAGTGCAAAGATTCGAGCTGCAGAGTCGGTGTCGATCGACACCAATAGCATCGATCGACACCCTTCGCGGATCACATCAAAAAATGCTTCCAATGCTGCAAATCCATCACCAGTGGTCAAACAGACACCTCCACATCCTACATGCCAGAAACCTCGAAGAAAGCAAAGGTACGCATTCCCTGGAATCAATTACAAACCTCCTGATCCTCTCAATAAGAATACCAAAGGTTCAAAAGGTGCTTCACACTTATGCAAGCAACGAGATTCTCGTAGAAGGCTTGGTGTTTCTTTTGATGATTCTGCAGGAAAATGAAGTGTCCCACCCGAACTCAAGACCCACCCTGCTGCTGTTCCTCAATTCCTTGGTCGCTTTCATGCACCTACTGCCTATACACCACCATGGATGAGGAGACATTCTCCTGGGAAGCATTCGATGCCACCCTCTGATCCACCAGACGTCTGATCCCCGACACAGTCAAGCTAATGACTGAAAAAAGCGCTGAGTGGGAGGCAACCCACTGTTAGGTACGTTTTTCTTTTTATTTTGTTTTGGTTTTACTAAGTCCTATTTTTAGTCAGTTGAAAAAGGAGACATTGGACTCGACACAGACCAGTGTCGATCGACACCACTATAGAGTCGATCGACACCATGCGCAGACGAAGGTAAGTCTTCTATCTGGTCTTTTATGTTGTTTCTAATATTTCTTTTAGCCAACTTCGGGTTTGATAACACTGGGGACAGTGTTGTTTAAGTCTGGGGGAGGTGATTACTAACTTTGTGTTTTGTTTTGAAGAGTAAATTGAGTCAGTCAAAAACTTTGTTTTATTGAGTCAAAATCAGTTGGAACTTTCAGTTTTTCTTGGAACTAACCACAGGAAGTTGACACTTGAAGAACCATTGCTATAAGAGTTGATTGCAGGTCTTACTAAGTAGAAAGCTGCAAGTGGAATCAATCTAATAGTGCGAGTTCAGATCCCCTTATAAGAACTAGGTATGCACAGAACATGATTCCTCTTTCAGTCTGAACAGATAAGTAATTGCAGTCTCTCCTTGATCTTCTCTTAAGAAAAGAAAGAAAAAGAGTCTAAGTCTGGGAATAGTGCAAAGAACCTCATGAGCATGTCTCCTCACAATGAACAATATTAGTGAGTGCTCTTGAACATGTCTCCTCACAAGGAACACAAGTAGAGAGTAACACTATTTCCCGAGACTTCAAAAGAATAAGAAGAGTCAATGAAAAGATCTTAAAACACCCTGAAAATGGGCAGCAGTTGACTAAGGGAAGAGAAAATAGGAGAGCTGTATGAAGAATGTCTTGTTCAGGCACTAAGGAAGGGAAAATAATCTAAAAAGTTATGTGGCAATACCACTATTAGAGTTCGAAATTTTACCAAAGAAAGGATCTGGATTCAAACTGGGAGATTGCTAAGCTTGTGGTAAGTATGCTGAAATATTACCTAAGGTTGGCTCTATAGCATGTGGATTCAAGAAGTGATAATCAATGTGGCGTTCTGAAGAGGTACTCGAAGGTTTCTGTTTTCAAACTTCTACTTCATTCTAAGTTTCTGTTTTGCTTGAGGGCAAGCAAAGGCTAAGTCTGGGGGAGTTAATATATCATGGTTTTTACCCGTTTTTGGACCATGATATAAGTGTTTTTATAGAGTCTTTTGGTCTTTTTAGAGTCATATTAGAGTCTTTGCAGGTTGGACTACGTTTGGAGCAAAGTTAGAGATTCTGGAACTTTTTGGAGCATTCTGCAAGAAGCTGCGAAGTGATGAAGTCGGAGCAGAAATACACGAAGGGTGTCGATCGACACCAAGTCAGACCGCCAAAGAAATCTGACTTCCATCAGAAAAAGGAAATCACAAGAAGTTTCAAGTATTTACAAGTTTGCCCCTGACGCGAGTTTGCCTATAAATACAAGTTTTCAAGGCATTGTTTAGCCACCAACTATTATTCTTATTTTCTGTTTTGAGACTTAGAGATAGATTTTTAGAGAGATTTTGGAGAGAAGAATTAGGCTCCTTCAGAGCAGATTTGGAACTCCTTTGTTTCTATTGATTTCTTTTATGCAATCTTCTTTATTCATGATGTTTTCTTCATTCACCATGTCTGAGTAGTTTGCTAGTTAGGTTTAGGGTTTTTCAAAGGTGATTGATGAATTGTTAGGTCGAATTAAATTGTTAGGATAAAATCATTAGAGTTCTTCATCTGGATTTGTGTTTAATGATTATTCTAGCTTCGCGACCTAGAATCTGATATTAGGTTAATTAATAGATGCGAGAGTATTATTGATTGCCTGAACTAATGTTAGATGAGCAAAATATCTATTCGCAAAGAGATTTGGTTTATGATTTTGTGAACAATTGAACCTGAACTTTAATGCTTGTTTGAATTGTTAGAATTTGCAAAGAGATTTGGTTTATGGTTTTGTGAACAATTGAACCTGAACTTTAATGCTTGTTTGAATTGTTAGAATTTGCAAAGAGATTTGGAATTCTAGGGTTTAGGCATAGATTGCAGCGAGAGTTGGTTGATTTTACATTAGTGTTTCGAGTTCGTGAATGGATCTTCATTATTCTTAACATTCTGTCTAGACCTGCAATTAGGATTCACCTGAGAATTTTCTTGAACCTAGCGTCTTAGTCTCTTGATTTTAAGAACCTTAATTCGTGATTGCTCATTTATTTCTTGCTTTGTTTTACTTTCATTCGTACAACCTAGCATAATTCGAACTTAGAAACCTTAGTGTAGCATCTACTTCCCTTGGAATTTTGATACCCCTCATACTACGATTGCATTTGCTGTGCACTTGCAGTAGTTTTATTAGGGTAAAACATGAGCCTTATCAAGAGCATTTTGCTCAATCCAGTGATTTCGTCTTTGATTTCTTCAATTTCTTTGTAAATTCACCGATTAATCGTCTCGATTATCATTGATTGATCTTCTGCACAATCAATTTTGACGAAAAAATGGTGAAGAAAGGGGGAAAAATGAAGACTCGAAGCTTGACACCTTAGAATGACAATTCTGCGATCAGATCTTGTCATGAATCAGGCGATGTTGACCAACTTGAAGATTCGGTAGCTAAGCAACAACAATATGGTAGATCGGTGAACTCTGGTGGCCGAGGATCGATGTCGAAAATTCCAGACTCTATCGACAACACTCACAGTCCATTCTTCCTCCATTCGTCGGATCATCCAGGTTTATCAATTGTAGCTCACACTCTTGATGGAAGTAACTATAATAGTTGGTCTATAGCGATGAGGATTAGTCTAGATGCGAAAAACAAAATCAGTTTCGTAGATGGATCTTTACTTAGGCCTTCGGAAGAGGATTACTACTTCAAGATCTGGAACCGTTGCAATAGCATGGTGAAATCATGGATTCTTAATGTTGTGAATAATGAGATTTACGATAGCATTCTCTATTATCAAGATGCTGTCGAGATGTGGAATGACCTGTTAAGAAGGTTCAAGGTTAATAATCTGCCAAGGAGATATCAGCTAGAACAGGTTTTGATGACACTTAAACAAGGTCCACTTGATCTCTCGACATACTTCACCAAGAAGAAGACGTTGTGGGAACAACTTGCTAATACTCAGCTTCGTACAATGAAGAAATGTGATTATGAACAAGTTCAGGAGTTCCTTGAAGAAGCAGAAACAAGTCGGATCATCAAATTTCTTATGGGATTGAATGATAACTTCAGCAATATTCATGGTCAGATTCTTAACATGAAGCCAAGACCTGGATTGAATGAGATCTACAATATGTTAGATCAGGATGAGAGTCAGCGTGTAGTTGGATTTACATCTCGTACTCCTTCGAATCCTTCAGCTTTTCAAGCTCAAGCAAATGTTCCAGATCAGAATGCCATCTTGGCAACACAAGGCAGATTTCAGAAATCGAAGTGTTCATATTGCAATAGAATTGGACACACTGTTGTCAAGTGTTACAAAGTCCATGGTTATCCACCTGGACATCCACGAGTTCTGAAGAATAACACTCTGGGAAGTACAAATTTGGCTACTGTGGATCAACCTCAGAATCAGAAAGGAGCAGGATCTGATGGTTTGAATGAGCCAATGTCTACAGATCAAATTCAACATATGATCTCGTACCTCAGCTCCAAGCTTCAGTCCCATAGTACTGGTTCTTCATGCCCTGAGAAATCTTCTGCCTCAACTTCAAACTCTGCACCATTTGTCTCACAGATATCTGGTACACTTCTATCACTATATGACTATACCTATTATGACATGCTAACTTCATCTATACCTCATGAAACTGATTTGTCTCTTAGAGCTTGGGTAATACATTCAGGAGCTAGTCATCATGTCACTCATGAAAGGGAATTATATAGGGAGTATAGATCTTTGTACAAAACTTTTGTGAATTTACCCAATGGTCTTACTGTTAAGATAGAAGGAACTGGTTTTATCCAACTCACTGATGCTTTGTCTTTACATAATGTGCTATACATTCCTGAATTCAAATTTAATTTGTTGAGTGTTAGCGTTTTAACAAAGACTTTAAATTCTAAAGTGGGCTTTAATTCTGATTCTTGTTTTATTCAGGCTCTTACACGGGAGTTGATGATTGGTCGAGGTAGTCAAGTTGCAAACTTATATGTCCTCAATCTCAGTAAGTCTTTAGTCAATGTGTCTTGTTCTGCTTTACCAGGTACCACCTCTGTTTGTTCTGTTTGTTCTGTTTGTTCTGTTGTTAAAGTAGATTCTGTCACATTTGTCATTTGGCCAAACAGAAACGTCTTACTTTTAGGTCTAGAAATAATATGTGTTCCAAACCCTTCGAATTAATTCATATTGATACTTGGGGTCCTTTCTCAGTTCTAACTGTTGATGGTTACAAATATTTTTTGACAATAGTAGACGATTTTAGTAGAGCCACATGGATATATATGCTTAAACAAAAATCTGATGTCTTACATGTGTTTCCTGGTTTTATTGAAATGATTGAAACTCAGTTTAATACTAAGGTTCTTTCTGTTAGATCTGACAATGCTCATGAACTGAACTTTACTAATCTCTACTTGAATAAAGGAATCAAATCTTATCACTCTTGTCCTGAGACTCCTGAACAAAATTATGTGGTAGAACGTAAGCATCAACATTTGTTGAATGTTGCTAGAGCTCTTATGTTTCAATCTGGTGTTCCTTTGCAATATTGGAGTGATTGTGTCTTAGCTGCTGCTTTTCTAATCAATAGATTACCTTCTCCAGTTTTAGACAACAAAACTCCTTATGAGAAGTTAACTGCTTTGACTCCAGATTATAGTTCTCTTAAAACTTTTGGATGTTTATGCTATTGTTCTACTTCACCTAAGTCTAGGACTAAATTTGATCCTAGACCTAGAGCTTGTGTGTTTCTAGGTTATCCTGGAGGGTACAAGGGTTATAAGCTACTAGATATAGAGACATACTCAGTTTCTATTTCATGGCATGTCATATTTCATGAGGATATTTTCCTTTTTGCATCTTCTAACATCTCGGAAGATGTGAAAGATTTCTTTCCTCATTTTTCATTCCCTGCACCTATTGATGAACATACGCCTCTAGTGCAATCATCTTCTGATGCTCATCATCCTCGTGTCACGGTATTGATATTTGGGATCAAAACCGTGCGGCCCTAGCCACTCTTTGCCTCGACAATTAGACTAGGCAGCCTCTTTCACAAAGAAAACCCACCCTTTTGAGAGAAGAACTAGAAAGAAAAGAGGAAAGTGTTGTAATGCTTCTCTTATTCAAGGAATGAGTGAGTGATTACAAATGAGGCATCCCACCTCTATTTATACAAAAGCACCTCCAAAATGGATGGTGAGGATTAACTTGATCTAAGGGTCCAAATTTAAAGAGAAACTAAGTGGGAAACAAAGTGGGATGAGTGGGAGGCAAAGTGGGCTGAGTGGGAAACAAAGTGGGCTGCTTTTAGGGAGTGGATGAATGAGTGGGCAGATTTTAGGGAGTGGGTGACTGAGTGGGCGGATTGTGCTGAATGTTAATCCTAATCCCATCCGTCCCGAAACCCCTCGTGGTCCGGCCAGTGAGACGCGGAAATGATCGGGCCGTGACATTCTCCCCCACCTAATTCGGCAACGCCCTCGTTGCCATGAATGTCTTGAGCTGGTCCGTGAATTGCCACAGCTCGCTCTCCGCTTCCCATGTTGCCTCTGATACGGGTTGTCCTTTCCACTTAATGAGAAAGTGTGTGCTTCGTGGAACGCCCCGTTTCCGAACCACCTTTGACTCGAGAACTTCTTCAACCTCCTTGTCATAGGACTTGGTTACTATAGGCGGTGCTCGAGTTGATTGGCCCCGATCCTGCTCCATATCATCTCTATGGTATGACTTGAGCATGCTCACGTGGAAGACCGGGTGTATCTTCAGGTTTGGGGGAAGATCCAGCTTATACGAGACCTTGCCCACCTTGGCAATTACTTCGAATGGTCCTTCGTACTTCCGGATCAGTCCCTTATGTAGACTTCAGAACGTTTTGAATTGTTGGGGAAGGAGCTTCACAAGTACTTGGTCTCCGACTGTGAACTCCAACGACCGTCTCTTCTCGTCGGCCCATTTCTTCATCCGTTTGCGAAATTTCTCCAAACATACCCGCGCAAGGTCAGCATGATCTTCCCAAGTTCGGACCATCTTGACCGCTCCCGGACTTCGTGACTCGATAGCCGGTGTAGCCAAAGTATGGGGAGTGGACGGTTGTTGCCCCGTCGTGAGTTCAAAAGCACTCTTGCCAGTTGCCTCGCTTCGCTGCAGGTTGTAGGAGAACTGAGCGATGTCCAACAATTAGCCCAGTCTCGTTGATTGGCACTAACAAAATGTCGAAGGTAGCATTCTAACAAAGAATTCACCCTTTTCGTTTGTCCATCCGTCTGTGGGTGAAAGCTTGTTGAGAAGCTCAGTCCGGTTTCGAGATTCTTGAACAACTCGGTCCATAGTTTCCCAGTAAAGCGGGGATCTCTATTGCTCACGATGTTCCTCGGTAGCCCCCATAGTTTGACCACGTTTTTGAAGAAGGCCCTAGCCGCTTCTTTGGCCGTGCAGTCTCTTGGGCAGGCTATGAATGTCCCATGTTTTGAGAATCGATCGACGATCACCAAAATGGACCCGAACCCTTCGGACTTTGGTAAAGCACTGATGAAGTCTAGGGAAACTGAATTCCAAGGTCGGTCTGGTATGGGTAATGGCTCTAACATCCCCGCAGATCGTTTGGTCTCCGTCTTGTCTTGCTGACACACAAGACAAGTCTTCACATAGAGTTCCACGGTATCCCTCATTCGTGGCCAGAAGTAGGCTGTCTCTATAAGCGCCATGGTTCACTTCTGTCCAGGATGTCCCGCCCATGGGGTGTCGTGGCACTCCCAGATAATGTCTCGTTGCAAGCTCCCCCATATTGGCACGAACAGACGTCTTCCGGTTGTGTACAATAGCTTGTTCTCTACCCAAAATCGAGAAGTCTTGCCCTCCTCTGCCAACTTCATCAACTCTTTGGCAGTGGTGTCGTGATTTAATCCCTCTTGGATCCGAGCCACGATGGTTCCCTCGGCTTGACTAATCGTCGCAAGCTCTGCTTTCCGGGTCAGTGCATCCGCAACAACATTGGCCTTCCCGGGTTTGTACTCCAAGGTATAATCAAACTCGGCCAAGAAGTCTTGCCATCGGGCCTGTTTCGGTGATAACTTCTTCTGAGTCTGGAAGTAACTTGTTGCCACATTGTCCGTCTTGACTTGGAATGGGCTCCTAAGAGGTAATGTCGCCAAACCCGTAAATAATGAACCACCGCTGTCATCTCCTTCTCTTGGACTGTGTAGCATTTCTCGGTGTCATTTAGTTTGCGGCTTTCGAATGCTATGGGATGCCCCTCCTGCATTAGAACTCCACCAATAGCAAAGTCGGAAGCATCGGATTGTATCTCAAATGGGAGATTAAAGTTGGTTAGGGCAAGGACCGGCTCTTGGCTTACTGCGGTTTTAAGCCCTTCGAACGCCTCCTTGCACTGATCCGACCAGTCCCATTTCTTCTCCTTCTTCAGAAGATCGGTCAATGGTGCAGGTTTCTTCGAGTATCCCTCGATGAACCGTCGGTAATAGTTAATGAGTCCAAGAAAAGACCGTAACTCTGTTACTTTGGTGGGTTCTTCCCACTCAGTGATGGCTGCCACTTTGACATTGTCCATCATGATTTTTCTCTGCCTGATAACGTGTCCTAGGAAGTGTACCTCATCTGTCGCAAAGGTGCACTTCTCTCTTTTCACGAATAGCTTGTTATCGTGCAGGATTTGGAAGACGGTTTTCAAATGTCCCACATGCTCTTCCATTGAGTTGGAGTAGACTACAATGTCATCAAGGTAAGCTACCACGAACTGGTCCAAATATGGTTGGAATATCTGGTTCATGAGGGTGCATAACGTAGCTGGAGCGTTCGTGAGACCAAAAGGCATCACTAGCCACTCAAATGAACCATACCGGGTGATGCACGTTGTTTTAGGCTCGTCTCCTTCGGCTATTCGAACTTGATAATAGCCCTTTTGGAGATCCATCTTCGTGTAAACTTTTGCCCCTCCAAGTCTGTCGAACAAATCCGCTATCAAAGGGATAGGATATCGATTTTTGACAGTTACCTTGTTAAGTGCCCGGTAGTCCACACACATCCGTAAAGAGCCATCTTGCTTCTTTTGGAATAATACCGGTGCGCCATAAGGAGCTTTTGATGGTCTAAGCATCCTTGTCGAAAGTAATTCGTCGAGTTGTTTCCGAAGTTCGGCTAGTTCGGAGGAAGCCATCCGATATGGTGCCATTGCGGGTGGTTTGGCTCCTACTTCCAACTCGATTTCGTGGTCTATCCCTCTTCTCGGTGGTAGCTCGTTGGGTAGTTTAGGAGGCATCATGTCCTTGTTTTGCTCAAGGACTGTCTCGATCATGGGTGAAGTGATACCTCCCCTTCTTATCTCCTCATCCTCCTTCAGGAAGGCAAGGTATGTTATCTCCCCCTTTTTCACTCCTCGGGTTAACTGCATCGCCGTGAGCTGCTTAACACCATCCTTGCTCGGTGCATCCACGGTTGGAATCATACAAGGTGAACCTTTCTCGAGTATACAGACCGTGCTAAGGGCGGGCATGGAGATAGCCGAGACTTTCCTCTGAAAGTCCAACCCAAACACGACCTTAAAGTCATCCATCTGTGCCACCTAGAAGTTCACGGGACCCTTCCATACTCCCAAGCTGAGTACAACATCCTTGGCGATACCATATAGTGGTTTGGCTTTGGCTTTTACTGACTTGAGCCAACCCTCGCCCTTGGTCCATGTGAGACCGAGTCTCCTTGCTTCGTCATCGGACCTGAAGTTTTGGGTTGCACCTGTGTCTACCATGGCCCATGTTGTTTGTCCATTAATGATAACTTCAACATACATCAACCCCATGTTCTTGACCTTGGACACCGGATTTGTCTTAAGGGCGTTGAGCAGTTGAAGAGATCCCATCATCCCGGTCTCATCCTCTGGAGATTCGGCATCTCTTTGCTCAATGAGTGCCGACAAGGAACCTAGCTTTGGGCACTCCCTTGCTGGATGCGGTCCCTTGCACACATAACATCCGCTTCTCGGAATAAAGGTACGTTTCTTTGCCTCGTACTCGTCCCGTCCCGAGCTCTTCCCATAGTTTCGAGTGTAAGACGGTGTTGCTTGGTCCCGTTTCTCCCCTTCAGGCCGAGGAACCACCCTCTCTCTTCTCCTGAAATTCTCGGTCTGGTTTTGGACATAGAAGTCGGAAAGAGATTCGGCCGCAACAATGGCTTCGTCCACAGAGTTTACACCTCTTCGCTGCAACTCTTGTTTAGCCCCTCCTTGGAGCCCATCCACAAAGTGGAACAACAAGTCTTGGTCGGATAAATTCGGAATCTGCAATGAGAGTGTGGTGAAATCCTTGACATAGTCTCGGATCTTACCCCTTTGCCGGAGTTCCCTCAACCGCCTCCGTGCCTCATAGACCACATTCTCCGGATAGAACTGCCGCTTGAGTTCCATCTTGAACTCGTCCCACGTAGCCATTTGACATGTGCCCCGCTCGATGTCACCATGGCGCCTTCGCCACCATAGCATGGTCGTATCCGTGAGATAGGGCGTGGCCGTCTTGATTTTTGCCAACTCATGGTAAGACCAAGGTTGTCAAAGTATTGCTCCATATGCCACAAGAAGTTCTCAACTTCCTTGGCATCCCTTGAGTCGTCGAACCGTGATGGTCTCGGAAAATCTACCTTTTCCGAGCCAGAGTTGTTGGTACCTCCGTTGGCAACTGCCTTCTTGCACAACGTGAGATCTTCTTGCATCGCCTCGATGCTCACCTTCAACGACTCGACCGCTCCCATCACCGCCTCCTCCAACTTGGTGAACCGTGCTTCGATTCCACCAAAGTCATTCTTGACATCCGCAACTTCGCTGAACAGTGTGTTCTCGAGTTCGGAAGTCGAGTGTTCGGCTCGCTCGAGTCGTTCACCCATGTCGGAAATGGCTATACCCATAGCCCCAACTTCATCTCGGACCTTACTCTTGTCACGCTTCTTCCTAGGAACGTGCACTTCAAGAGCCTCTTGGTCGAGAGTCTCATCACCAATGTTACCCCTCGTAACATCCTCTTCGTAAGACATTGCTCAGCCCCTGAACGAAACTCGCTCTGATACCACGTGTCACGGGATTGATATTTGGGATCAAAACTATGCGGCCCTAGCCACTCTTTGCCTTGGCAAATAGACTAGGTAGCCTCTTTCTCAAAGAAAACCCACCCTTTTGAGAGAAGAACTAGAAAGAAAAGAGGAAAGTGTTGTAATACTTCTCTTATTCAAGGAATGAGTGAGTGATTACAAATAAGGCATCCCACCTCTATTTATACAAAAACACCTCCAAAATGGATGGTGAGGATTAACTTGATCTAAGGGTCCAAATTTAAAGAGAAACTAAGTGGGAAACAAAGTGGGATGAGTGGGAGGCAAAGTGGGCTGAGTGGAAAACAAAGTGGACTGCTTTTAGGGAGTGGATGAATGAGTGGGCGGATTTTAGGGAGTGGGTGACTGAGTGGGCGAATTGTGCTGAATGTGCACCACCCATCCGTCCCGAAACCCCTCGTGGTCCGGCCCGTGAGACGCGGAAATGATCGGGCCGTGACATTGGGGTGATTGTGTCTTAACTGCTGCTTTTCTAATCAATAGATTACCTTCTCCAGTTTTAGACAACAAAACTCCTTATGAGAAGTTAAATGCTTTAACTCCAGATTATAGTTCTCTTAAAACTTTTGGATGTTTATGCTATTGTTCAACTTCACCTAAGTCTAGGACTAAATTTGATCATAGAGCTAGAGCTTGTGTGTTTCTAGGTTATCCTGCAGGGTACAAGGGTTATAAGCTACTAGATATAGAGACATACTCAGTTTCTATTTCACGGCATGTCATATTTCATGAGGATATTTTCCCTTTTGCATCTTCTAACATCTCGGAAGATGTGAAAGATTTATTTCCTCATTTTTCATTCCCTGCACCTATTGATGAACATACGCCTCTAGTGCAATCATCTTCTGATGCTCATCATCCTCGTGATGAGTTATCTTCTCTGGTTTATGTTCCTTCTGAGCTTAAACCAGCTCGGCAAAGAAAACTGCCTTCCCACTTGCAGGACTTTCATTGCTATAATAATACTCCTATTAAAACTACTCCTTACCCCGTAATCAACTATATTTCTTATTCCTATCTATCTGAGCCTTTCCGTGCTTTTGTTAATATCATTACAAATATCCCTATTCCACAAAAATATTTGGAGGCTAAGAAGGACAAAGTATGGAATGATGCTATGGGAAAGGAGATTGGTGCTTTTGTACGCACAGAGACTTGGAGTATCACAGACTTGCCACCTGGTAAGATTGCAGTAGGTTGCAAATGGGTCTTTACCATTAAATATCATGCGGATGGAAGCATTGAGAGATATAAGGCTCGTTTGGTTGCTAAAGGGTACACACAACAAGAAGGGATAGATTTCATTGACACTTACTCACCAGTTGCAAAGATGGCTACAGTGAAAATCCTTTTCTCTCTTGCACCAAAGATGAAATGGTCTCTCCATCAATTAGACGTTTCTAATGCCTTTCTCAATGGTGATCTTGATGAAGAGATCTACATGAAGCTTCCACCGGGATAGGCTAAGATTCAGGGGGAATCAGTTTCACCAAATGCTGTTTGTAGACTTCATAAATCAATTTATGGTCTTAAACAAGCATCCCGTCAGTGGTTCATCAAATTTTCCAATACATTGGTTCACTTTGGATTTGAAAAGTGTCATGGTGATCATACACTGTTTGTCAAGGAATCAGATGGGAATTTTCTGGTGGTCATTGTTTACGTTGATGACATTATCATAGCCAGTACTGATGACACTGCAGTGATAGAACTTAAGGCTCAACTTAGTTCTGCTTTCTAACTTCGTGATCTTGGTCCTCCCAAATTCTTCCTTGGTATTGAAATAGCCAGATCAGAAGTAGGAATTTCTTTGAATCAGAGGAAATATGTGATAGATTTGTTGGCTGCAACAGGTTTTTCTGATTGTAAACCATCTTCCATACCAATGGAACCTAATCAAAAGATTTCTAAGGATGATGGTGTTCTTCTTGAAGATACGAAGCAATACAGAAAACTGGTTGGTAAGCTGCAATACTTAACTATCACCAGACCTGATATATCTTCTGCTGTCTCCAAGCTTGCTCAGTATTCGGCTGCTCCACGAGATTATCATCTTCAAGTTGTGCACAAGGTGTTACGATACTTGAAGGGCACCATTGGTCAGGGTCTGTTTTATGGAGCATATGCGAATTTTGATCTCAGGGATTTTTCTGATTCTGATTGGGGAGCTTGTCTTGATACTAGACGATTCGTTACGGGTTATGCAATGTTCATTGGTAACTCCCTAGTATCTTGGAAATCCAAAAAACAGCAAATGGTTTCTCTAAGCTCTGTTGAAGCTGAATACAGAGCCATGTGTATGGCGACTAAGGAATTGATCTAGATAAGTCAAATCCTTAAGGCTCTTCATGTACCCTTCTCAGCACCGGCGTATCTCTATTGTGACAATACTGCAGCTCTTCACATTGCTAATAATTCAGTTTTCCATGAGAGAACAAAACACATAGAGTTTGACTGCCACAAAGTGAGAGAAGCGATTGATGATGGTATCATCAAAACCATGTTTGTTCGGACCGATAATCAGCTTGATGATGTGTTAACCAAAGCATTATATACATCACCTTTCCGGGATATGATGAGCATGTACATAACATTTTTGCACCACCTTCATCTTGAGGGAGAATATCAAATTGTATAGCTCGGTTTAGCTCTATCGGTCTCCCTTAGTCAGTTTAGTTTGTATTTAATCAATTGTATAGATTGGTTTACTTGGTCAATTGTAGATAAACAAATGTACCGTTTACTTTTCAGATTAATAAGAAAAATCATTTTCACAGAAAATCTTTGTTCACAGCTTCTATTAGGGTTGACGATGAAGAGAAGCGAGAAGCTCCATAGACGAACAAGAAATGTCGGAGCAAGCATCAGATGGGACGGAGGGATTCAAAAAAGATTCACATCCATGGTGAAAAACCAAATCTGAGATTAGATGAAGAGACATTGGGAAGCGGGCCTCAGAGGAATCGTGTTGTACATTGCAAATCTTGTTTGTTCTTTGTTTTTGTCTCCGCGAAGTTATGTTTGTGGTTTGGTTTGTAAGAGACTATTGTTGTTTTATCTATATAATCTTTGAGATGAAAAAAAAAATATTAATCGAAGTGGTTTGGCTTTTTTTTTCTCTCTTCTACACGCTTGGAGTTATTTTTGTTGTTGCTTTCCATCTTCTTTTTTAATCATTACTTTTTCTTTCAATTTATGTTACATACATTTTTTTTAAAGTACAATTTTTGTTGTTTCTTTCAAATTATCGTTGTTTTATCTATATAATCCTTGAGATGAAAAAAAAATATTAATCGAAATGGCTTGGCTTTTTTTCTCTCTCTTCTACACGCTTGGAGTATTTTTGTTGTTGCTTTCCATCTTTTTTTTTAATCATTACTTTTTCTTTCAATTTATGTTACATACATTTTTTTTTAAAGTACATATTTTATTTCTATTTTATGCTTTACGTACATATATATATACACACATAATTTCTTTTATTTTGATATCATATTTAATAAGTTATATACATAATTTTATACCTATTATATATGCACCATAAATTTTATCTTTATATAATTTATAATATGTATTTTTTATTTTACAGAAAATATGTAAAAATAGAATATAAATATGTGTATAAATTTTATTTTTCTTATCTATTTATATTAAAAAAATCTTTATTTAGACACAAAATATTAATGTACAATATGATATTTTATCAATCAGTCTTTAAAAATTATAGCAAAAATCCTACCGCTAAAATTCTACAGCAACAACAAATCTAAAGCCACAGTAAAAAAAAATTACAGCATAAATTTTACAGCAAAAACTTAAAGCTGGAGGCTTAACCAATCATAGCCTTTATTTTTTCAAAAAATATAAAATGTGGAAGTTAATATGCTATTTCCAGACAAAAGAGATTTTTCCAGTATTAATGATTTCCATCAAATTTTAAGATCAAAGTTCAAACTTCACATTCCCTAATCACGCTAAATTTGAGAAACAATCTCAACCCTAAACTTACGAAACTCAAAAACTAAAGGACCAATTTGATATTTTATTGAGCTCAAATGGGCCGTTTCGAGCATAGCTCCTCTCAGCCCACATACCGTGATGAAATGAAATCGAACACGAACCCTAACATTGGGGGGGGGGGGGTTCCGATTGATCACACGATTCTGAAATTTTGTTCCTGTTTCAATTTTTGTTTTTTTCGGTCAATATTCCTGTTTCAATTTTTAAATTGGATATATCGATGAAAAATCACAATGAAGAGCCAAGCATCGCACCAGATCCCCAATCGCTGGTAAAATATTACGTCAATTCCATCACTACTCAACGACTGTCACTCGTATAAACCTCCCAGATTCTGCAATTTACGATGTAAGTGAAAATCGTTTCGATTCCCTTTATGGGTTTGTTGTGTTTCCGAGAAAATGCGAGAGTGAAATGAGAAATTCGAAAAATTTGTAGCGATCTTTAAGGTGAAGAGAGAGAGAGAGAAGTTAGAAAATGGAGGAGAAGCTTGCGAGGAGGAGAAGAAGAGTATTGTTGGTTCCAGCTCCAGCACAAGGGCATATAACTCCAATGATACAACTTGCAAGAACCCTTCACTTAAAAGGTTTCTCCATTACAATTGCTCAAACCAAGTTCAACTACTTGAGCCCTTCAAATGATTTGGCTGATTTTCAGTTCGTCACCATCCCGGAGAGCTTACCGGAGTCGGATCTCGAGATTCTGGGACCAGGGCCGTTTCTGATTAAGCTCGCCAAAGAGTGTTGTGTTACCTTTAAGGAGTGGTTGGGTCAGTTATTGCAAGAAGAAGACATCGCATTTGTCATCTACGACGAGTTTATGTACTTCGTTGAAGCAGCAGTTAAGGAGTTGAAGCTTCGAAACGCTATTCTAAGTACCACAAGTGCAACTGCTTTTGTTTGTCGCTTTGTCCTGTGCAAACTCTATGCAAAAGATGGCTTGGCTCCTCTTAAAGGTATATACTTTATCAGAATTCTGCAATTCATGTGTTTGCGTTTACATTTACAAAAAAAAATGTTTGCTTTGTGTTTTGATGCTTGTGATTCGTTTAAAGAAAGTCACGCGAAACATAAATGCAAACAAAATAATGTTTGCGTTGTGTTTGACGCTTGTGCTTGTTTACCTAAATACAAACAATCGTTTTTGCATCCATTGTATTGTTTCGAAAGACAATTCATGCGTTTTGCGTTCACATTTTACAGAAAAATGCTTGCTTTGTGAAATGATTTATTTGTGGCATTTGGTGTTTGCGTTTTATACAAAAATGAAAGTTTTTTTCCGTTTGCGTTTTACGAAATTAACAAAAAGAAATTTGTTTTAAGACACCAAAAATTGTGGATTCATTTGAAGAAAACATAAATGCAAACAAAACAATGGATGCCACAATCTTGTAACAACATGGTTTTTGCAGAAGGCCATGGGCGAGAAGAAGAGCTAGTGCCAGAGTTACATCCCATAAGGTACAAAGACCTACCCACTTCGGCATTTGCGCGAGCAGAAACCTCGGTAAAGTTGTTTGAGAAGACATGTTATAAAGGGACAGCTTCCTCTATCATTGTCAACACAGTGAGGTTTCTTGAGATCTCATCATTGGAGTTGCTTGAACGAGAACTCGAAGTTCCGGTGTATCCTATAGGCCCTCTTCACATGGCGGTTTCAGCTCCTGCCACGAGTCTTCTAGTAGAGAACGAGAGATGCATAGAGTGGCTGAACAAACAAAAGCCGAGCTCGGTGATATACATAAGCATTGGAAGCATGAGTTTGATGGAAAGCAAGGAAGTTTTGGAAATGGCTTCCGGGTTGGTTAGTAGCAACCAACACTTTCTGTGGGTGATCCGACCAGGATCAATACGTGGTTCTGAATTGTCCGATGAAGAGTTGTTTGCGAAAACGGTACGATCGGATCAAGGTTACATAGTAAAATGGGCGCCGCAGAAGCAAGTGCTCGCACATAACACGGTTGGAGCGTTTTGGAGCCATTGTGGATGGAACTCGACTCTAGAGAGCCTCGGTGAAGGAGTTCCGATGATATGTAGGCCTTTTACGGTCGATCAAAAGGGGAATGCGAGGTACTTGGAATGTGTGTGGAAAGTAGGGATTCAAGTGGAAGGTGAGCTAGAGAGAGGAGCCGTTGAAAGAGCTGTGAAGAGGTTAATGGTTGATGATGAAGGGCGTGAGATGAAGATGAGAGCTCTTAGTTTGAAAGAGAAACTCAAAGTCTCTGTTTTAGATGGAGGGTCTTCACACAACTCACTTGATGACTTCATCAAGACTCTCTGAACTCATGTATTGTTCCAATGATCAATTTATATCACTTTACTATGCTTTTGGTGTTAATTTATGGAAAAATGGACATTTTAAGCCTGAACTTTCAAATTTCAACCAATCTAATCCTGACCTACCGTTTGCTCCGTCCAAAGAACAAACTTTTTCGTTGACTTATATTTAAACCCTTTACTTTTATTGACTAAGCCAAAATAGATACGACGTTAAATTGCTAAACGGACCGATTGAATCCCGTTACAACCCCGTTACAATCCCGTTTGCTTCTCTGTTACACAATGACGACGTCGTTTTAAATCAGTGACCAAAATCCCCAAATTCGATTAAAGACCCTAAATCGAACCCCAATTCACCAAATCGAAAACCCTAACATCTAAAATCGAGAGCAATTGATCTCCAAATCCCAGAAATCAACACTCATCACTCGAAATCACCACTTGCCCTCTTCGATTTCTCCGAATTGAAATGCCACCAAAAGGTAAACGGAAGAAGGTTTCCAAACGCAAAGCGAAAGAACCCGAGGAAGAACCACCTGAAGCAGAACCTGAAGCAGAGGTTGATGGTGGAGGAGGTGATGATGAAGCTCATCGTCAGCTTGCAATTGAAGAAGAAGATGATTGCGGGGTTGTTGGTGATGAGGATTGCGATGATATTAACGACGGAGATGATGATGATAATTTCAGAGAAATTTTAGAAGAAGAAGGATGTCGCGATTTAGTGGAATACTTTGGAGATGCTGCAAGAGATGAGGAAGCTGCGAGTGATGCAGACAGCGGAGATGAAATTTGGGACGATGAGAAGATTCTCGATCCTTTGTCATCTGACTTTGAAGATGACGAGAATGGAGAAAAGGAAAATGAAAGGCGTAGAGAGAGAGAGACTGAAGACCCTGAAGTAATCCTAGCATTGGGGAAGACGTTCAATAGTCCATAAGATTTCAAGCATGCGCTTCTAAGGTACTCTCTCAAAACTCGATATGACATCAAGCTATACAAGTCACAATCTCTGAAGCTTGGCGTGAAGTGTTCTGACACAAAAGGCAATGTCTGTGGAGAGTCTATTGCCCTTATGAGAAGAGGAAGCATAAGATGCAAATCAAGGTGTTTGTCAACGAGCACATTTGTATCAGATCAGGTCACTCTAAAATGCTGAAGCGTTCAACAATTGCGTGGTTGTTTGCTGAAAGATTGAGAGTCAATCCGAAGATTACAAAGAAGGAGATGGCTGCTGAGATCATCAGAGAATACAACTTGGAAGTAACCGACGAGCAATGTGGAAAGGCAAAGACAAAACTGATGAAAGAGAAGAAAGCAAGTCATGAAGCTCATTTTGCACGAGTATGGGACTATCAAGCAGAGGTTTTGGAGTCTAATCCACGCACCAAATTTGAGATCGAGACAGTTCCAGGACCAACTGTTGGAAGCAAACAAAGGTTTTTTCGTTGTTATGTTTGTTTCAATTCACAACGAGAGTCTTGGAAGGCTACATGTAGACCTATCATAGGATTGGATGGTGCTTTTCTGAAATGGGATATAAAGGGCCACCTTTTAGCTGCAGTTGGAAGAGATGGAGATAATAGGATAGTCCCTATTGCGTGGGCAGTAGTCGAAGTGGAGAATGACGATAATTGGGATTGGTTTGTTAGACAGCTCTCTGAAAGTTTGGGTCTTGTTGATGGAGACAAGGTTGCATTTATATCAGATAAACAATCGGTTAGTATCATCATAGCTAATCATGTTTGTAATCATATTTGCAATTATATCTAATTGTTTATGTATCATTTTGCAGGGTCTTGTGAAAGCCATTCACAATCTTCTTCCAAAAGCTGAACATAGGCAATGTGCTAGACACATCATGCATAATTGGAAGAGAGACAGCCGTGATATAGAATTGGAGAGGCTGTTTTGGAAGATAGCACGCAGCTACACCATAGGAGAATTTACAGAACATATGGAAGCATTGGGAAGGTACAATCCTCAGGCTTTAGCTTCACTACAGAACACTAATCCTAGGTCTTGGTCTAGAGCTTACTTTAAGATAGGTTCTTGCTGCAATGATAATTTGAACAATCTGAGTGAGTCTTTTAATAGAACGATTCGTCAAGCAAGAAAAAAGCCTTTAATGGACCTATTAGAGGATATTAGGCGACAGTCTATGGTTCGTAATGCAAAGAGGTTCATTATTGCGGGAAGATTGAAGACAGTATTCACAAAGAGAGCTCATACTGAGATAGAGAAAATGATAGCAGGGGCGCAACATTGCATCAGACACATGGCCAGAAATGATTTGCATGAGGTTGAATTGTATGGTGTTGGCTATACTGTGGATATGAACAAGCAGACATGCGGTTGCAGGAAGTGGCAAATGGTTGGCATACCATGTGCTCATGCTGCAAGTGTTATCATAGGAAAGAATAAGACTGTTGAAGAATATGTGAATGCCTATTACACAAAGACAATGTGGCAGGAAACTTACAGAGATGGTATTGGGCCTGTCCAAGGCATGAAGTTGTGGCGTAGATTGAATAGGCTACCTGTCTTGCCACCACCATGGAGATTTGGCAATCCTGGTAGGCCAAGTGATTATGCAAGGAGAAGATCAAGATATGAAACTGCCTCTTCCTCAAGTTCGACAAAGTTATCACGGGCAAAAAGAGTCATGACTTGCTCAAATTGTTTGGAAGAGGGGCACAACAAGCAAGGTTGTTCAAATCCGACTGTTCTGCCTCCTCCAAAGAGACCAAGGGGTCGACCAAGGATACACCAGGTTTGAGTCTTTTTCATGTATTTCTTCATTTTTCATTGCATAATGATTCTTCATTTTCTAATGCATAATGATTCATCATTTCATACGTTTTCTTTTAGGTGAACCAGGAAGAAGCTGTTTCACTGCCACAAGGATCACAACCACAACAAGGATCACAAGGAGGGTCACAGCCACAGCAAGGATCACAGCCACAAGCTCACGAGTCACAAGGAGGATCACAGCCACAAGCTCACGGGTCACAAGGAGGATCACAACCACAAGCTCACAGGTCACAAGGAGGATCACAAAGACAAGCTCAAGGATCACGAGGAGGATCACAAAGGCAAGCTCACGGATCAGAAAAACAACCTCACGGGTCAGAAAAACAACCTCACGGGTCACAAGGTGAAGGATCTCAAGGTTGGGCATCATGGTTTGGATGTTCAAACTAACTTCTACGGTGAAATGTATGTTTCGGATGGTGTATTTCTCTTGTTGTTATGGATCTTGGTTTCTCATTTCTGAACATGGTTTGCTTTTATTGGTATTTTGTATCTGATTACTATTGTTGGTGTTTTGTATCAGATTGCTTTGTTTTCTGATTTATGAACAAGATTTGAGTTCTTATTGATCTTTGATAAATTAGGTGATGGTCTTTTTCTCATGTTATCAACAACAAAAGACACAAAGTTTTGGTTTGGTTTCTGATTACAACAACAAAAGACAAATGTATGCATTTCATTCCCAAATCCGATTACAACAAAGCCAAATAAAAAGACTACAATGACACAAACGAAAACAAACACAGACACAAGTCATGAAGAAAAAAGCTACAAAGCATTCTTCTCGCACTAATAACCAAGAACAAATTTAGTCTCCTTTGCTTTGTCAATCCACACGTAAACAATGACACAAGACATGAAGAAAAGACAGACCAAATACAATGTGTTCACCACTTTCCACTTACGGATTTCCATTTTGCTCCACATTACATCTTCTTTCAATCCTCCCATCAAAACCTTTAATTCTTCAATCTCGGTTTTTGCATTGCTAATCTCACTCTCGATTCTTCTTAATTTTGGTATTCCATCTTCAACCACTTCAAACACAGCATCCTCGACCCACTTAAACAAATGCTCCTGTCGTATAAACACACAAACAAATGCATTGACACAAACAACAAACACAACAGAACAAACACAACAAAAACAACAAAAACTACTTACATCTCTTTTGTTTGAAGGTAAGCTTTTGTCTCTTTGGCGTATACAACGGAAAAAAGGTCTTCCAGGATTCTCTTGAGTCTTCGATGTCAAAATCATTACACCTAAACCACAGCCACACTTCGACGGGAAACCACGGTTCTCGTTTTCAACGTCGTTGGATTGTTCAGAAGAATAACCCATCGATGATTGAGAAAAGAAAGGATAAATCAAAAGGAAAAAAGGATTAAATTGATTTGGTGATTTCGAGTGATGAGTGTTGATTTCTGGGATTTGGGGATCAATTGCTCTCGATTTTAGATGTTAGGGTTTTCGATTTGGTGAATTGGGGTTTGATTTAGGGTCTTTAATCGAATTTGGGGATTTTGGTCACTGATTTAAAACGACGTCGTCGTTGTGTAACAGAGAATCAAACGGGGTTGTAACGGGGTTGTAACAGGGTTCAATCGGTCCGTTTAACAATTTAACGTCGTATCTATTTTGCCTTAGCCAACAAAAGTAGAAGATTTAAATATAAGTCAACGACAAAGTTTGTTCTTTGGACGGACCAAACGGTAGGTCAGAGTTAGATTGGCTGAAATTTGAAAGTTCAGACTTAAAATGTCCATTTTCCCGTTAATTTATACTTCACCTATAAATTAACACCCAAATTGAAAAACAATCTCAAACCGTTTAACCGTCAAATTGTAATAATTCCCGACCCAAACCGTTATCTAAAGATATAAAACTAAACCGAACTGAACCAAAATTCTAACGCAAGTTCCAAAATTAACGGGCCAATTGTATATCTTATTGTGCTCAAATGGGCCATTTCGAGCATACATCCTCTAAGCCCATTAACGTGAAGAATGTTGTTTCGTCGAGTTCGTAACGAATTGAATCAAACATGAACCCTAGAATTTGGGGATTTTTCAATTTCATCACGATTCTGGAGTTTTTTCTGTTCTCGTTTCAATTTTAAAATTTGTATGAAGAAATGAACAATCAAAATCACAATGAAGAGCCAGGCATCGCACCGAAGCCAAATCGTTGGTATAACATTACGTTAGGGCCATCACTACTCAGCGATGGTCACTCGTATAAATCTCCCAGATTCTGCACTTTACGATGTAAGTAAAAATAGTTTTAAATTCGTCGATTTTTGTTGTGTTTCCCAGAAATTCGATAAAATTTTGGAGCGATTTCTAGAAGTTTTGTGTTTATGTTCTCCCCAGATGAGTTTAAACCGGCATCGATTGATAAAACCAAACCAGGATCGTTTCGCAAGAGCAATGATGACAATAGGGTTGCTTTGGAGTTTCAGAACAATCAAAATGGTAAACCCAAAGTTAGGTTTGATGGTGTTAGTGAGGATTACAATGATAAAGACAAAGATGCAGTTCTCTTCTTCGATGGCGAAACATTTCGATTGGAGAAGCTTCACCGAGCAGTTAAACGGTTGAGATACTTACGTGTTCCCGAAGAATCTGCTGCAGCTTCGGTTACAGAACCTGCTAGTAGAGAAACAAAGGTTGTTGTTTCATCCTGTTGCAAACACGGTCTTGCTCGATCTTTGGCGTGTTCACGGGAAAGTAACACCGAGATTTTGTGTTTTTGTTCTTCGATGTTGCAGGTTCAGGTGGCACAGATTGACATCAACAATCCTGTTAGCTTAGGTATAAAGATTTCTACTTTGGCATGTTTCATTCACATTATTGTGTTTGTGTGTGTTATGTATGTAGTGTTGGAAGTTAACTGCTTTTTGAATCCCTGTCACAGATCATGAGAACGAAGAGGATCCGTATTCGTCTGCTCCTAACCCTATTGTCTATGAATCCGAGGAGGATGTCAACATCGATGAAGATGACGATGATGGCCAACAATCAGCAAGAAAAGAAAGTACTACAACGACAAAGGAGTTTCGAACCGGCGGCCTTGACATCGACATTAATCTTCCGCACCCTGCTGAAATGGAAGACGATGAGATTGCGGATGTGGATGTCAATGATGATGATTCTTACAAAGGTCTTAACGCAGCAGAAGCGCTCAGAGCTCAAGTAAACGCAGAAGCGAGAGAGGAGGAGGAGCGGAAGAGCGCGAGTTCGAGCAGCGGTAGAGGAAGCGAGAGCAGTGAAAGCGGAGCTGATAGTAGTGGCAGTGGTAGTGGAAGTAGCAGTAGCGAGAGCAGGAACAGTGGTAGTGAAAGCCGAACTGCTAGCGGGAGTGGAAGCCGGGCTAGCCACTAAGGTCATCAATGTGTATATGTATAGTCTAGTTTTTATGCTTTTCATGTGAAGTCTTCTTGTGAACAAAATAGAGATTGTGGATTCGGTGTCTTAGCTTTAACGGTTAAAAAATTCGCATTCAGGGCATGTAAATTGATACTGTGTTATAAAATAATTAGTTCTTGAAATCAAATTCTTCAATAATCCGTTACCGATTAAGGTTTCACAAGGGAAGCATTATCAAATTCACTTCTTAGAATCTATCGTCTTGACTACATGACGCATATTTATGGTAATCATGATATAATATCGCAGACGGAAAAAAAAAAATTCTATCGTCTCGAGTACATGATGCATATTTATGGTTATATAATAATTTGCTTTCGAAGTTTCTGCAATGATTTTGTAACCTCGTTTTAATATTATCATTAACTTTCCTTTTGCCGGAAAAAAAATCAAATTCTTCAGTGAACAACGTTATAGGATTACAGTACAATGCACATTTTGATGCATACCGGACATAGCACTCAAGCACGACTAATACAGCCCCAGCCGCGGGTGAAACAAATCCCAAATGTAAACTTCCCGTCACTAGGCAACATATGAGAAGGAATCAACATGAAACCGTCTTGGGTCTCTTCATCACTCACTTTCTGAATTTCCCTCAGCAAGAATGCCTGCTTCAGTGTGATATTCGAGGTTGCAAATCTCAGACAGCAGGAGAAGCTGCCATGTCTCGGTGCCAAAGGTGCAAAGCAGCTCACGCTTATAGTCAAACCGTGCGGTCTGCTAAAAACTTGTACTACAATCACTTCCCCGTCTTTCTCTTCCTGAAGAACGGCAATCTTCTTCTTATTGATGTCCCACTCAATGACAAAATTAATGTTCCAAATAAACTGAAGCAGGTTGTCTTTGTGTTTAGCACAGACGTGGTTGGAGAGATCATCGTTTGAGCCGGTATAGTTGCAATCACTCACGGGGCAGGAACATGGGGTAAAAAGACACTGCGTCTCATGGCTAGAGGGTTTTCCAAAGGCGATATGCTCTTTACACCCGTATTTGGCATTTGGACATGACACTCTAGATGATTCAATGACTCTCTCCATGGCTCTGCAACGACTGTTCCCAATCCATGATTTACAGGACGGGCATCTGTTCTTAACTTTTTCGCAGCACGGAGAACAAGCTAGATGACCATTAGTACACTGCATGCAAGACAGAATCACAAACAGTTGTATGGTCTTCGTGAATCAACTGAGAAAAAAAGAAGAAGTGGTAAGTATCATCTACTTTCATAGAAAACGTCAATGAGAAATAATTATCTGCATGCCATAAGAGATAGAGTATATAGTAGCTCAGCCACATTATATAGATTTGTGGATCACAGTTCTTGAATTAGGAAGAAGAACCAAACCTGAAAGATGGGAATTTTCAGGGTGTCGCAACAAATGGGACATTGAATAACACTTGGATCCATCAGCGTCAGAGAAATGGGTGAGTCGCTACTTTGATTCCCAGGGGATGGAATTTGTTGCTCAGCCATGATAATATTGAAGTTACCATGAGACTTGAGATTTAGAGATATAGGTAAAGAGAGATGGCTAAACCCTATGAGTTTTTTAAAAGGCTCCGATTTCCCAAGAGTTTTTATTTGTCATGAATATATATCATTAAATCTTTCTCGGAAATACCTTTGCATAAATTGGGTGGAGATTTCCCAAAAGTTTTTCTTTTTGCTTAGGCCCTAGAGCATCACCAACGGTGAGGACCGCTTCTCATATTTTTTTAAGTATTTCACAAATATAAAAATTAAATTTTAAATAAAAAATAAACTTTAATCAATTATAAAAGGATAGGTATGAGGACCGCTTCTCATAACTTTGAGAACCATTTCTCAAACGAGGACCGCTTCTCCTTCTCTCTCCTACTCTTCGAATTTTTTTTCTTTATTTTAATATTGAGATACCCACTAAAAATTTACCGATGTGGATGCTTTTACAAACTTCAAATTTCAAAACCGAAGTTAAACCAAAATATTATTATCTTATTATATGAAGTTGGATGAGTCAAAGTTAGTAATTCACATGATCACGGCTCATGACAAGTTAATCGATAAGATTTCGACACATGGTTTGATTAAAATATATTATAAATAAAAATATACTAATTCTAAAAGAAAAACAAAAAAATAAAACAAAATAATCTATTTCAATTTAAGAAAATAAAAATAAAACAAAAGAATCTATTTCAATTTAAGAAAAAGAAAATAAAAACAAAAGGTAAATTAGATTAATTAGGATATATTTCAATTAAATTAATCGATAAGATTTTGACATGTGTTTTGATTAAGATATATTATAAATAAAAAAATACAATAATTCTAAAAGAAAAAGGAAAATAAAACAAAATGATCTATTTCAATTTAAGAAAAGGAAAATAAAACAAAATGATATATTTCAATTTAAGAAAAGGAAAATAAAAACAAAAAGTAAATTAGATTAATTAGGATATATTTCAGTTAAAAACAAATTAGATGATATTGATATGACATTAGACGATTATGAGCTCAATGAGAAGGAGGATATCAAAAATTATGTAGAGAGGAATTTGATGCGAGTCTTGAGAAGCATAATTTATCTAGGATATGATTAAATTAAAAAAAAATCTAGATGCTAATGATACGGTATTAGACGATGATGAGCTCAATGAACAGAAAGATAGCAATAATCATCTAAAGATCCTTTTGATGCGAATCTTGAGAAGCAAAACTTCTCTAGAGAGCAGAGAGATCATATACGTGAGATGAATGTGAAGCGAAAGAGAGATTTTATTTGCTTGAAAAGAGTTAATGGGAGATCGTTAACATACTCGAAGGATTCGAATTGCATACCCAAGTTTTTAACGCAGTGAAACAGAAAAAGATAGTTGATAAAGTGTGTGAACTATATGAGAAATATGATTAATGTTGCTTAGGACCCGCAACAGATTCTGTGTTTTGAATATTTTAATTAAAAATAAATGTGAATTAAAATAAATAAATAAATAACTCTTAGATTTAGATTTTGATTTTGTGTTTTCACATATTTTTAAGTAGTTATACGATTTTATTTTATATTTTTAAAAAAATTATTTTAACGGGTTTTAAATTTTATTATTATAAAATTGCATATACGCGGATCCTAATATAGATTTAAATTATGATAAAAGTAGGATAAATAATTCATTAAAATTTTAGAATAAATAATTATATCAATATATAGATAAGGCATTAGAAGTAATTAAACATAATTCATATAAAAATATTAAAACATATATATTTGGAAATATTAAGTAAAATTAAATTTTATTTTTCTTATAGATTATCTGATTTTGTTTTCACTTTATTTTTACGAATTTCAAATATCTTATTAAAAACCCGCATATATGCGGATCCTATTCTAGTTTTTAATAAACTGTTAGCCTGTTACTGTCTTGTGTCACCAATTGCTTATCCTCAAGAAGCGCAATGCAGCTCACACCGACAATCAAACCGTGCGATCTGCTAAAAGCTTGAACTACAATTAATCCCCATCTTTTTCCTCCTGAAGAACCACAATCTTTTGGAATTTAAATTTTGACAATTATGGATTTTGTGCATTCTTTGTGATGAGCACTAAAAGACAATGTAATGACTTGTCAAAATCAAAGTTTATCTGAATGAGAAATCAATTGTCAAAATAGACATGTAATCAAGAATAAAATTCAAGATGTGCATTTGTCACACATTGGAAGTATGAGAGACATTATGCAAAATCACAAAAGGTGTTCTTTTTGAACTAAGTCTTTATTGGCATATTTTAATAAATTTGTCAATATTCCATTAAGAATTTTGCATAATGTCGATAAATCTTTATAGATTGAGTCGAATTATTTTACGGAATATTTTTGTTACTCTTCTTTTTATCAAACAATGAATATAGATTTTTGAAATATTTACTTTCCCTTATCCTTGTCAAACAAGCAACAAAGATTTTTGGAATATTTTCGTTTATCTTTTCGTGAGCAACAAGGCTGAACCCTTGCGCCACAAACCTCTAGCTCTTCCGCTGTATATACACGCCTCTCTCATTCATTATTCTTCACGAGCTCTTTGAAACAAAAACTTTCAGCAAATCCCTCTCGTCTCTACTAAAGTCTTGTTTAAAGTAAGTCTCGAGAGTATAGCGTAGTTATCTAAGTTCACATATTCTATAATCAAGTGCTGCGATTATAGTCTCAATGCGGTTGTATCTTGGGATTCTGAATCTCTTAAAATCGGCACACGGAAGATTTAAAGAATTAAGGTTGTATCATGGGATTATGACAATTGACTTCTTTTCAAAAGAATTGCTCCTACAACAGCTGCTCATTCTTTATTTTGTGCTAGTATAATTGTTAGGAAGAAGAATAATAGAATGGATTCCATGTGGAAGATCTTGTTTGGGGAAAAGAATTCAATTGTCATAAATGGTGGCATGAGAAGAAGTCAATTGTGTAGAGGGATAGAGAAAAAAAAGATGAAGAAGACGATGTTTTTTGTTTCTATTTATCATTTTTTCAATTTAATTAATAAAATAAAAATAAAAACAGCATGTAGTTTTTACATTCAAAACGGTGAGTTTTGATTTCCGTCACCAATATAACGTATATTATCCATGCGAGTTATATTGCGGGTTGATCGAGATTTGACGAATTGATCTACATTTTTTGATAATTGAAAGTATGGTTGCAAAAAAACCACTTAGAGGGTTGATTTGCAGAAAACCCTTTATTAAACGGTAAACGGTGCGTACAAGTAGTTCAATAGTCATAGCGGCGAATAATAGAAAAACATACATAAATCAGAAGATTCATAAGCCTTTTTATTAGAGTATTAGCAGCCTGATTTTTTTTCCTATTAACATGATCTAAATAACATAAAGGGAGCTTACTAATCCAATGATAAATATCAACCAATAAAGAGCCTAATTCAACATTGTCCTTTTTCCTATTAACGACATTTGAAAGCACCAAACTATTACCCTCGAAAAGCACTTGCCTCCAACTTTTACTCCATACATATTGTAGAACATATATAAATCCTGATGCTTCAGCTTGTAGAGCCGTATGTACTTGAGGAAGTTTTGCCCATCCCGAGTCAACATGATCGCCTTTACTATCCCTTACTATCCATCCTACAGTCAGAAATTCATTTGTAGCATTGAAACTACTATCAAAATTGCACTTCAACCATTCATTAGGATTAGGAAGAGGTTCCCATCGACTACAACGCCTAGCATTATTCTCATTCCTTTCGTGTAACGCATTATTTTGTTCCTTAAAAGCTAATATCCATTCAGAAACTGCTTGAACACTACGTTGAGCATCTTCTTTCGGGTGAACATTCCTTCTATTAAATATATATTCATTCCTAGATTTCCATATCATCCATACCAACGAAAATGTAAGAAACCTAACCTCTTTGGAAAATGATCTTGTTTCATATATCTTAAACATTAATCTGATGTTGTCCTCCAAATCTGCAGATGGATTGTTGAACTGATGAAAGTTACCACATCTACAGATAGCTTTAGCATGATCACATTGAAATAAACTCTCGGCGGTAACACTCCTCAGCGACCAATCTCAAATCTGCAGATGGATTCGTAATGGTACAACTAAGTTTAATTCCATTTCCAAAGATTTAGAATTTTATTAGAAAGACAAACAAATCACACTAAACAAAGAAATATACGTTATATAAGTAACTATTAAACATATGAAACATGTAATAACTAGATAAAAAAAATTATAGCATTATAGTTGTTATTAGAATATGTACACAACAAACAGCTTATACTTTTATTATCACTTTGTTAATATTAACCACATTAGGATGCAAAACATACAAAAATGTGATTTAAGATATTTTAATGCATAAAAACTTTGGAATGTATTTTAATTGACTAAAATGATCGGTATAACTAAAAAAAATTATTTTATAGCCAGGTAATACTAATTACAAGTAAAAAACACCAAAGTAACACTGCTTATAAGCAAGTAATACTGGATTACTAGGTATAACAATGTGAAAGTAATCGCCTTTTTATTGTCACATGTGAGTTCAGACAACGACATGTGTGAAAAAATGGCACACATATGGAAAATGACGGCGCACATGTGTTTTAATGTTATTTTTTGTTATATTATATTTATATGTATTTTTAGTTTATTTTGTTTTTTTGTTTTTTTCCCCAAATTTTCATTATAGGGTTTCTTCATCTTTTCTCCTTTCCACTTACACCTTCATTGTAACAATTTCTAGAGAGTTTCTATACTCCAATGTAACTCAAATTTCATGTTTATTTTAAATTTAATACTTGATTTAGAGTTTGTCTATGGATTTTGGGTTTGTTGTTCGTTTCTGATTTCGAATTTTTGCGCTTTAATAATACTGGATAACACTTGGTATAACTGAAACAGAGACAATATATGATTTCGACTGAATAACAATGACACCTCCTATTTATCATTAGCGTGAGCTATAAAAAGTCGGTAATGAGTGAACCTTAAACATGTTTTAATCAAACATAAGTTTTAGAAATAAAGTCAAGTTCATAATAGTACCTAAATAACTAGATTAGTACTTGCGTATACGCGAGTTTATAATAAGGTATTTTAAAATTCATAAAAAAAAAATTGAAAACAAAAAATGAAAAAAGAAATTTAATTACTCGTGAAATATATATATATATATATTTTAATTTGATTTTAGTTAAATTTTATTACATATTTTTGAATTTCAAAATTTTTATTTTAGTATATAAATTATGATTATTTCTAATGATTTTCATAGTTATATATTTATTTATCCTAAAACTTTTACAAATTGGTTATCATATTCTTATTGAAATTATATTTATTTCTGTAACCATATTTGAATTTTTTAATTAAAAAATTTATTACACCTGTCAAAATTTGATCATATGACTCACATGCATCACAATCATTTTTTGTACCTTCATATACACTGGTTTATAATTAACTATTAAATAACCCGGTAAAAAGAAATTGAACATAAAAAAATAGAAAAAAAAATTAGATCACTTGTGAACATAGGAAAGAAAGATTGAGAATTCTTACGCAAAACCACTCATAATAGAACATAGTTTTTTTTTTTTTTTTACTTTTTAGTTAAATTTTGTCACATATTTTTAAATATTTAGTTTTTTTTTTAATTCGTAGTTGAATTATAATTTATTATTATTATTTAGTTAATTCTATATCTAATTTAAATAAACATTTGACAAATTGGTTCTCATACAATAATTTTATCTTAATTAGATTTATTTTTGATTCTTTTCTATTTTAAATTTTATATCTTTCTTCTCATTCGAAATAAATCACTCGATTATACAATTTACTTAGTTTAATTTATAAAACATAAAAATACTTATTTGCCTTTTTTTTAACATTTAATCTAATTGTTTTTTTAATTTTCTCATTTACCTTTTTGATTTTTATTTCTTTTCCTTTTAGTATTAGTAATCGATCATACATTTTTCTTATTCTAATTGGATTCCTTGATGAATCATAATTACCTTTTGTTATTTAGTTAATTTTATATCTATTTTTAAAATCATTTTGATGAACTGGTTCTAATATACTAATTCTATCTTAATTAGATTTTTTTTTTTAATCATATTTGACTTTTTTCTATTTTAAAATTTAAAATTTTTCTTCTCATAAGAAAAAAAATTACTTCATTATTTCATTTTCTTAATCTAATTGGAAAACTTAATAGATATATATTTTCCTTTTTGTTTTAAATATACAATCTAATTTCTTTTATTTTTTATTTTTATTTTATTTATCTTTCTGATTTTTAGTTATTTTTATTTTAGTATTTGTAATCGATTATACAATATTTTTAATCGAATTAGAAAACATAAAAGATATTTATATTAAAAATATTAATTTCTAGATATGTAATAAACATGATGTTAAAATCTAATTGAATAAAATTTTTTTACACTTGTCAATAAGCTGAATAGAAATGCTTGACACGCAATAATGTTAATTAACAACTTTGACGCATTCAACTTTATATAATAAAATTGAAAGATTTCAATAATGTGCTTTTTCTTTGGAATTTTGCATTCAAGTTTAGTTGTACAAAGTATTATCAAGTGTTACTTTTTTGTTTAATTTTTTTCAGAAATTTAATAAAATTTTAGATTTTTTAATTTTGTTTGTTTTAGATTTTAATCTGATAAATTTGAATGGGTTAGACAATCGTGGTTTATCAAAATAGGTGGATATAAAATTATAAAGTTGGTTGGGTAATTAAATTAAAGGATAAACTTGTAAAACACCAATTTTTTAATTAAAACTAGTATAAAAGAAAATCAATTTATATAAGAGAGGCATTTGAGAACTTGGGTTTGCAGATTCTATTATGGGCTTGATTGGTTCTTCCACAAACGCAGTTTTTGCGGGTGGTAGCGGTTGTTGGCGTTTGGCAACACTCACATAAAACGCTTTCTACCACTTCAAACTGCTTTGTATCGCTCAAAATCAAAAGCTCCTTCCAGTTAGCGTTTGCGGTTGCGGACGATTGCGGATGGTTAACTAAAAAAATTAAAAATTAAAAAAATACAAAATTTATTTAAAATTAAGATATATATATATAAAAAAAACTTTAAAAATATCAGATTTGAATATTATAATTACAAATAAATAAATAAATTTGACATTTTTAATTAATATTCATTAACTATCTTTAATAATTTTATGTATAAGATCTATAAAGTCTATTATTTTGATAAATTTTCTCTTCATCACTAATATATACTCCCTCTGTTTTTAATTAAGTGTCATTTGAGAAAATGTATCTGAATGTATTAAACTCAAAACACATCCATATACATGAATTCAATTACATTGTAGATACATTTCTCCAAACGATACTTAAATCAAAACGGAGGGAGTATATAACAACTAAATTTTTTTTCATCTAACATCTTCGTACAAAAAAAAATAATTTATCTATTAAAATCATAACTTTCATCCAAACTAAGAAAAAATTGAGAAATAAAAATAATAATTTTTATAAATAATTATGTTTAATTAATAATTTTATAGTTTTTTAATAATAATATGATTTTTAATATTTTTTATAATTATAAAATTTGTTTATATTGTTAATTTATTGTTTAACCGCTATTACACCCGTAAATTAACCAGTCGTAAATATCCCGCAAATGCACCTGTTTCTAACCGCTGTGCCAATCGTACGATCCGCATAATAACATTGTTAACCGCAATCGCCCGGTTCTGCAAACTCCCGCAACCGCAACAGCTGCGGATAAAAGCCCTATATAGTTTTCCGCTGGTTCCTTTTCTCCATTTGTGCGGAGCACGACGATGGCTCAAGCTTTACTCAATTTTCCAGTTTTTCCTTCTTCCTCAATCCCAAAAACCCTAATTCACTCTCACTCCCTCCAGAGCTTGAAGAATCCGAGATTAACCTCACGACGGTGCCTCTTAATCAAACCGATACGATGCTCAGCTTCCTCCGACGGCGGCAATAGCTTAAGAACTTGTAAGAATTGCAAAACCCAATTCGATCCTCTCCTCAATCACCCTCGCGCTTGCAGATTGCACACTGCTCATTTCGGAGGTAAATTAGGGTTTATTCAGACACGGAATCGAAATTCTCGCCTCTCTCTTTTGGGAATTAATAAAATTTAGGGTCTGAAAGTTATTGAATTTTGGGGTTTTCTTAGGGGAGACGAAGAGGAAATTCGAGAGCGTATACTCTGGTGGAACAATGGATACGCCAAATTCTGGGGAAGTTTTACAGTATTGGCATTGTTGTGGATCTGAAGATCCGTTTGATTCTGGATGTAATGCTTCTCGTCATTCTACATATGACGATTGACGCAGTTTAATGGAATATAATGAAATTTGATTTGAAGAAGAACAAGAATGTTGAGATGCAGTACCATTGTTTCTTGAGATGAGTGAATTAGAAGATAACATAAGAAATGACAGTAGACCGATAAGAAGAATCGGAAACAAGCTTAAACTCTCATCTAAATTCTCTCCAACTGATGCGTGCAACAACTTGAGAGTTTACACTTGTTTTCGATTCTTCTTGTTGGTCTATTTGTCATTTATGATGTTATCCTTTAGTTCATTCTTGTCTCAAGAAACAGTGATATTGCATCTCCACATTCTACATATGACAGATTGATGCAGTTTACTCTATATGTGTATTATATTTATGGAATTGTGAAGATCAAGAAGAAGAACAAGAAAGGAAAAGAATATGCTGTGTAAAGTTATGGATTCAGGGCAAAGCAAAAAGGACATTTAGTTTTCTTGCAGAGAATCAGAATCTTTTTTTTTTCTTGCATCCTCGGATTAAAGTCTCCTTAATCACGTTATCTCTTTGTACACACAACAACTTTTGGGAGAAAGTTCTTCTCTCTCTCACTTTGCTTCTCAAGTTTCTGTTAGTTTTCTTGCCGTCCATATTGATTCTTGCCTATGATCTTGGTTTTGGTTAATGTTTCTTTGTTCATTTTGTGATAATTAAAGACGTTAGCTTTACCTTCTTATGATCTTGTTGCAGACTTATCTTTCTGACATTTGAGTTCAACCCTTATTCTATATATCATTCGAGCTTTTTTTTGTTGTGTGGTGGTAAGCATTAGGATGGGAGATCATCTAGTGTTGGTGGTTGATCGGTTATCAACCAATTCGGTTATTGGGACGATAAACCGAGCTGACTCGGTTAACAAAGATGGTGCATCTGAATCTGTATCTGCAGGAACTGATAGTTGTGAGAGTGAATTCGTACAATGTAGGATTTGTCATGACGAAGATGAAGATTGCAACATGGATACGCCTTGTTCTTGCTCTGGAACATTAAAGGTTTCTTCTATCTTTGTACTCAGTTGTTTCCATAAAGCAGAATCCTTTCTGAATTTCCGATTCTTAACCTCAAGAATTCTTTCAGTTTGCTCATCATAGCTGCGTCCAGAGATGGTGCAACGAAAAAGGCGATACCGTATGCGAAATTTGCCGTCAGGTATCATTATACCTAATCATATAGTTTTCTTGTTCTGCTTTCATGAAATTTATCATCTCCTGAAACGTTTTCCAAACCGCAGCAATATAAACCTGGTTACACAGCTCCTCGACAATTGTTTCACTACACAGGCATCTCAATGAACTTGAGGTAATTTTTGTTCTGTCTTGCTTTGTTCCTTCCTCTGCACATTGTAATCATTCTACAGAGAGTTAAGTTGTTTCTTCTTTGAAGGAACGATTGGGAAATTGAGGGACTAGATCTTCGTAATCCTTATTTTCTAACCTGGGATGCAACTGATGATTACGAGCTTTATTCATTTCATAGCCCCACAAGCTTGATTTGTTGTCGCGTAGTTGCATTGCTAGTATGTTTCTTCTCTCTGTCCACGCTCTTGAGAAACAAATATAAGATCCAAAATTCTTAATAAAACACACATTGATGTGATTCAATCTTCTTGTGCAGTTCATCCTTCTGCTGTTCTTGCGCCATTTTCTTCCAGTCTTTTTAGGTGGGATCGATAATTTCTCGTTGACTTTGCTTATGGTAAGAGCTCGATAAGATCAAATCTCAGAACATACAGATTTCTTCTTATTTTTCCCAAGTCAGAGACAGGTTCTGTCATCTTTTTGCAGTTACCATTATTGAAAACATTGGGAATCTTGTTGGCTGCATATGTCTTTGTCATGTCATTCATTGGTATACAACGTTGCAGGCAAGAAAGGGTATAAGAAACATTCTCTTGAGTTTTCCCAATATGGTTTTTGCAGAGATAATTGAAACCTAAAACATTGTTTTTTGGGTTTATTACCTTTTCTTTGTTGCAAATTAGGACGAGAGACTCTCTGGTTTCTATTCTGATGAAGAAACTGCGCCGCCAAGGACATGAACTTAATGTTCCTGTGAACCAAGACGATCAATAACTTCTTCTTATGTGTTTGGATTTGTATGTATGTGTTGCATCAACACACATAATGCAGAAGCTATACCCCACAGAAAAAAAAAATGTTGCTTCGTTATGGTATTCCAATTTGATTTAGATAGAAGATGTAACGAAAGTATGTGATTCAAGAAAATCCCAAAATTCACATCTTTAAAAGGAAAATAACGGTCAATAGGTTTAATATTTCAATAGTTTTATTCACTAAACAATCCAACGTTATGGTCGTACGGATTCAACAACTCATCAAAATCCAGCTGAAGAATAGGTTTAATATTTCAATAGTTTATTCACTAAATAGACGGTTATAAATCGCTGAAATATTGGAGAAAATATATGCAAAATATGTGAAAGAGTGTTTTTCTTAATTTTTTTTAAAAAGATTATTGATTACAATTTATAAATTAAAAACGGAAAGAAGAAAAAAAAAATCCGGACCCGATTATCCGAACCGGAACCGATCCGAAAAACCGGGTTCGGATGATGTTCGGTATTGTTGAAATACCCGATTGGGGCTTGAGTTAGCAGCAGTTCAGGTATCGGTTCGGATCGGGTATACCCGAGATCCGATCGATTTATCCGACGAAACCGAACCTAAATCACATCTCCCAAGTATATACGCTTTCCCGTTATCATCTCCGGCGATATTTTCGGATCCGATAGTTCCTTTTCTCAATAACCACGTTAAATCCCAAAATTCAAGCTGGAATCCCTAAATCACCAATTCTCACTTTGTCCTCCTTCTGAGACATCCACAAATCAATCCCAGGTACATTATATTCTTCTTCTTCTCGATGTTTATAGTTCGATTTGTGTATTGAATTAGCTTAGAATTACGCTGCAGATTTTTATATGAAGAGATTGCGTGATTTGATCTGATTTTGGGTGTACAACTACAAGGATATTACAAAATTGCTCGAAAAAATTTGCAATTAGATTTTCGTTCTTGATGATAGCGTTATTTGTTTTGAAAGCCAAACCGGGTTGGTGTAGCTAATTAGATTTTCTTTTATCCTATTTGGTTGGTAGTAGATGAAGTGATCATTATCACTTTGTTAGTTCGTTGAGTTGTTCTTGGCTGATGACTAGAATCACTAAATGATAGATCAGATTACATGTTAAAGATCCTGGAAGTGAAGTCAAGGTTATGACAAGTTTAGCATTATCTCGGTGTATTTGACTATGATATCTTTTTGATTCTACGGCTCGGCCAAGAGTTACTCTCTTACAAGTTTCAGTTTTTTTTTTAATTTGGTTTCAAAAGCATAATTCTTTGTTTTCTTTCTTGTTCCATTTACGTATTGTCTATGTTCAATCATTTCTTTAATGTTATTCTCTTCTATCTTTTATATACATATGTATTCTTGTTCATCTGCAAATCCAGAGAACACTCAACCCGACAATGATGCTTCTGATGGTCAAAATAAAAGAAAAGAAGTTCCCGGTAGAAGTGAAGCTTCTTCTCAACCAGCAAAGCCAAAGAAGACACTCAACCCAAGGTCTGATGTTTGGAAGTACTACACAAAGACGAAAGAAAATCGTAACAAATGCAATTGTAACTATTGTAAGAAGCTGTTTGCATGTCCAACATCTTCAGGGACTTCAAACCTGATAAAGCATCTAAACACATGCAAAGAGTTCAAGGCATATGAAGAGAGGGAGACTCAGAAAATCATTGATGAGACTGGAAATACGAAGAGCGCCAAAGTGTCTGAGACTATATTCAGGGAGGCTACGGACGAGATGCTTGTCATTGGAGAATTGCCACTTTCTTTTGTTGAAAGTATGGCTTGGAAACACTTTTGCAACAAGATGCAACTGTACACGCCTCATTCAAGAAGAACAGCTGGCAGAAACATTGTGGAGATGTATGTGCAGAGGAAAGAATCTATGAAAAAGTGGTTTCAAACTAACAAGCAAAGAGTCTCTCTTACAACAGACATATGGGTGTGTCAGCCTACAGGTAATTCAGATTGATGAGTTGATTCTGATTTCTGGTCGTACACAGATTTATGGTCCTTGTTCCATATTGTAAGTTGTTTCTAAATTCTGATTTGACTTGTTTTAATAGGTGCGAGTTATATGGTGATCACATGTCATTACATTGATGAGTATTAGAACCTAAAGAAGCTCATAATTGGATTCAAGAACGTCATAGATCACAAAGATTTGACAATCTCAAATGTTCTTCTAGAGTGTTTAGCTGAATGGGGTATAACAAAGATTTTTTGCATTACTGTTGACAATGCAACTGCTAATACTTCGGCTTTGAAGAGATTTCACACGAATTTTTCAGAACAGTCTAATGATGCTTTTGTGTTAGATGGTAGTTATATACATGTTAGATGTTGTGCTCATATCATTAACTTGATAGTGAAAGAGGGTTTAGCCGAAGTAAGTGATAGTGTCTCTGCTGTACGTAATGGGATTACATATGTAAGATCATCTACACATAGGTTGAAGTCATTTGAGTTGAGGGTTGATTCGGGAAAGTTGTCAAGAGGCAGTTTGCCGCTGGATGTAAGAACACGCTGGAATGCGACATTTACCATGTTGAATAGGGCTATTAAATTCAGGTTAGCATTCGAGAAGATGGAGGCAGAAGACAAGTTGTACAATGAGTACTTTATGGAGTTCGAGAATGGGGCAAAAAGGATTGGACCTGCTACTAGAAGTGATTGGAATGCGGTTGAAAGGTTAGAACGATTCCTTATCATCTTCTACAACTCCACATTGGTTGTCTCAGCTTCTACTTCTCTAAACTCGTTAAGTGTTATGGTGAGGTAGTCACAATAGAGAAAAATCTGGTGAATTTGATGACTAATCTAGACTCGGAATTGAGGAAGAAGGCTGAGGAAATGTTACGTAAGTTTGATAAGTACTGGGAAGGAATGAAGGGAATCAACAAGATGATGATTTTAGTTACAATCTTTGATCCTAGGAAAATGATGAAGTTTGCTAGGATGTGTTGGGAGAAGATAGTTTAAAAGGTAAAGAGATGAATCAATTGGTCCTTGATGTTCTGCGTGACATGTTTGATGAGTATAAAGCTCGATTTGGTAAGGAGCCAATTCTGAATTCGTCTCAGTCTGCTCAAACAACATCTCAGTCGCAGCAATCACAAGAAAAGATGGTATTGGTGGATGATGATTCAGGGTATGAAAGGATGGATTTCATGTATAATGAGATGGTTGAAGAAGTAGGAATTCAAGACAAGGATGAGTTGGACATATATTTGAAGGAGAGTGTTGTGAAAGCTAAAACTGTTCTTGGAACAGAGTATGATGTACTCTCTTATTGGAAGCTCAACAGTGGCAAGTTTCCTATTCTAGCAAAAATGGCTCGAGATCTACTTGCAATGCAAGTGTCATCTGTCGTATCTGAGAGTGCTTTTAGCACAAGTGGTCGGGTCATTACTCCATATAGGAGTTGTCTAACTCACTATATGATTGAGGTTTTGATGTGTACGGAGCAGTGGATGAAAGCAGAGATTCGATTTAGTGAATCAAGAGTGGTTACAAAGGAACAAATAATCGCTGAATTTGAATATGAAGATAAGCTTCAGAGAGGTAACGTTTTCTTATACTATTTTCTATGTTAAAACATTTTTAGTGTCTTAACAATCTGGTTCTCTTACTAATTTCAGATTATGATACTCCAATAATAAGAGAAGACTGAAGTCGGATATAAGGTAATAAATTGCATCTTTCTAACAATTCATAGGTTTTGTCATGTTACTTTCATAGTTTGCTTCTGATGGAATTTATTTTTGATGTTACAGGAAGGATGCAGGACGTGCGTTCTTCATTTGCACTCTTTATTAGATCTTCTCCATCTTTTGTTCTCTTTTTATCAACTTTTACACATTTTAGTTGAACTTTTAGTCTTATTTTTAGTCTTTGAAACTCTTCTTTGGAGGTTTTTTCTTTCATTTGTTCCTTTTTTGGTTGTTTGAATGATTGAATTACACTTTGAAACTGATTTTTGGTGTTTTATTTTGGTCATTTGGTTTTATGTTATTCGGGTATTACTTTCGAGTTTCGGATAATTTCAGCAGGTTTGGTTACTTTTGGATCCATATACCCGAACATAACCGAACCCGTTTAGAACCGTAGTTGATCCGAAAAAATTTCCGGTTCTCCTATACATTACAAAATTCTACCCGAACCCGATTATAAAAGAACCGTACCCGCCCCGAAACATACAAAATATCCGATTGGGTCCCAATCCTCCATACCCAAAGAACCGATATCCGAAAGAACGGACCCGATTGTACCCGAGTAATCCGAACGTCCACCCCTATACTGAACAATCCCTTTTTTCATCGAATTTTCCTGTTAGATCAATAAAAACAGTTTGTGGTTGAGTCACATACTTCCACCAATCTCGTACTTCTTGCACTCTCTTGCATAGACCTCTCCATAGACACGGACAACACGGTGCAATCATGGCGGTTACGAACCATATCATAAAAGGTAGACCGAAGTTTAGAGCCAAGTAAGGAGAAATAGAATAGAGCAGTACGAGGAAAATACAGAAGCCCGACGTGTGACAGTAGCGTCCCAAGTGGTAGCATCTAGACATTTCGACAACCTCGATTGCCAAAAACCAACACGCAACTAAATATGCCGAACAAGATGTAAAGACTAACGAATAATGGCCAAATCTGCACAAATGCAACATCTTTTAAGGGAATCTTGTGGGTTCTCATATACACGATTGCTACGATGTTGATGATTATGATGATGCTGCTCATCGCGACGTCGTATCGTAGGTTCTTGTTCATCCTGCAAAAAACCATTAACATATGATTTAAGATGATTAATTTCAGTTTATATAATAATAAATCTTATGTTACATGATTTAGTAATAATGGACAGAAAAAAATAACCATATTGATATGAAGTCTCACCACCATGTACTGAGGAGGCTAGGAGATTCGTGGACGATTGTAGCACTAGGCTTAGTGACAGCAACATTAGTATTAGTCATGGCTTCTTCTCCGATAATTTGTTTATGATGTGGAAGAAGAAACTATGCAATAATGCGCCGCCTCTTGGTTAAACCCTAATGCTTATTGTCAAAAGTTGAGAGAAGACCTTGATTCTTTATTGATGATTCGAGAGATATATATATTATTACAAGAGTTTAGGTTTTAACCTTTATTCCTGTGTTTTGGTTTTATCCTTTATTCCTTTTCTTTTAATGTTTTGTTTCTCTCTTAGATAATCATGGTTTTGTGTTTTATTATTATTTTTTATATTTTGGTAATGATTAGTTGGGGTATCGATTCTCTTTAAGATTAGGCTTTGAGTTTATCGGTTATCAAGCAAGTTTGGTCTGATTAGATCGATGTTGCTTTGTTATGGTATTCCGAATTGATTGAGATAGAAGATGTAACGAAAGTAAGCGACTGAATTGGATGAAATAATTCGACTACAATTGATGGCCTGAACAGCAAAAAAATGGGCAAGAAATCTCCAAAATTCACATCTCAAAATGTAAGAAAGTATTCAAAAGTCGGTTCTAAATTAAGTAACACCGTTGTAGACCATGTCCAAAGGTAAAAATATATGACGATGAATCATTAGTATTTTGTGATTGATTGCGAAGCTGAATAAAAAATAAACTCGCCTGAAAAATAATGATAAATCAAATATTGTTTATATTGTTATCATGATAACATGCACATAATAGAAGTTAGGACTGTCCAATCTGGATATCGGTTCGGTTTTAGTTTGGTTTTTTCGGTTTTTCGGTTTTTCGGTTAGTAAAAAATAGCTACCATTTTAATACCATATCTAGTTTAGTTTGGTTCGGTTTGGATATCTTCGGTTTTCGGTTTATTCGGTTTATTCGGTTTTTAACCAAAAACTAAAAGTTTTGTTTGATATAATGTGAATTTTGTTTTTTTAATAGAAAATTAGAAATAGTAACAAATTTTATATGAATCATAGTTTTTATGACTCGGTTAATGATTTAGTGTTCATATCTTTATTATGGTTCCATATAAAATTGTTTTTTTCATTCTTAATATTCAAGATAGGTTAATTATGTTGTTTTATTTTAAAATTTGTTAAAAAATTACGTTTTCAGGGTTACATAATTTACATACTTAATGTATAATATATATTATTATATTATATTATATACTATTATATTATGATTTAAAATTAATCGGTTTTTTTGGTTTAATCGGTTTAATCAGTTAATATCCAAACCATATCCGCATCCTACGGTTTTGAAATTATTACATCCGTACGGTTAATATATTATATTCAAATTCCAACCATATGTTCTATTTTGGTTTAATTCGGTTCGGTTCGGTTCGGTTTTACCGGATTGGACAGCCCTACGTAACAACATAAATAGCTGAAAGTTCCACACACAAAAAAAAGCCATAAATAACTGAAAGAAAAAGCCATAATTTTATATTTCTTTTTATAACTTGCGAAGTCTTAATAATTTAATCATAGATGATGATTCAAAGAAGATATAACTCGTTATGTAATTCTCTTCAATATTCATTTTCGTTTAAGCACGACGTAATACACCACTTGTGTCTTCCACATTTCAAAATCAATTGGGTGCTTGGCGAGTTTCTTAGCAAATCGATTGAAAAGCTCATCGACCACACCATCTCCAAAATGTTTTTCTATAAGTGTAGTGAGAAAGGCTCGAAACATGGAAGTGATGAAGTCGTTGGTTAATAACATATCTTCCAATGGATGACTTATAGTCTCCATCATCTCAATCACAAAATTTCCACTTTTTTCAATTGCTCCTTTCAATTCACTAAATTGAGGAAAATAAACAGGGAAGCTAAACAATTCGATATTTTCCACATCCGTTATTCCCTACAAAGGAAAACCACAGTCAATTATTACTAGCAGATTTTTCATGACCCTAAACATCAAAACAAAATATATGATTATGCTTTGAATTTAAAAACAAATTAATTCAAGAAAAAAAATCTTTGGAATATGTATATCTACTAATCTTACCGATTTAGCCATATCCATAAGACAATCACCAATGGTGTCCACAACATGACCCTGCCATGTTTCATACAAAGGAACACCATCAGGCAAACATTGTCCCAACACAATCATCAATCCTCCGGGCACAAGCTCTTCGGCTCTAGCATCAAGAAAAACCTCCATGTCTTTTATGAACTGGACCTTGTAAGCCTTGGTAACTTCTTCTATCAAATAATTACATTGAATGTAATTTTTGTTCCAAGCCGGAGATTTCTTGTCACATACGTGCTCAGGAACTTTGGAAAGCCAGTGACTCGTGTACGAAGTGTGTCCGATATGGATGCTGTTTCTTGGTAACACTCGGCCATAGAAAGAGCCTGGAACTCCGACCGAGAAATATTCGCATTCCGAGGAAGGAGGTAGGGTTCTAAAGAGTGTGTTGAAGTCATTGTTGGGTTGATCGTTGAAGAAAACCTGGAACTCGAGAGGCACACGGCTAGTTTCGTTGTTTTCTTTCAAGTGTTTGAGTTTCACCGTATCAATGATACTTTGAACAACATGAAACGTGTTAGGGCCAATGGAACAACCAAAATCCGCAATTCGAAAAGTACTTAGACCTGAATTCAACTGGACATCGAGTTTTTCTAAGATGATTTGCCTTGTCTTCTCTTCAGCACCATTTATACCTGCTTTCTGTATCACAGATAAATGTTAGTTCATATCTAGGGGAAATAATATAAATGTTTTTTTTCCAAGTTACGCATTTCGATCCAAAAAATCTTCATCTATTTCACTCGACGAATAAATTACTCAAATTTGCATTGATCAAGCTATTTTAGTCCTGTCGTTAGTTTAACATCACTAATGACCATTTAATAAACCGATAGTGGTTTTGACTCGAATCTCCATTTTGAAGTCAAAATCCCCAATTTGAAGGCTAAATCCTCAAATTTTGATTCATAACGGCTAATTTTTTTTTATTTTTTATTTTTACGTTTACCCTTAATTAATATATGTGTTTGATATCTCTATTTGGCTCGAATTATTTTTTCCATCACCAAACTGCATAACATGGTCAAAATTCTAGAAATAACAAAATTGGAATATTTATAGCATAAAAACACCATCACTCCAAAACATATGTAACTCATATTGGATATGCAAGAAGATAATTTAACAGTATGTCATATCATACCTGGTATGAAGAATGATGGATGTAACTGTGTTGATCGTCACCGCTGCTCATCGGGTACGAGTGAGAAGATGTTGACATTGTTAATCGATATCCACAAGCTTAACCTCTTTAAATGTTCACAATCTTAGTTTTCAATATATATAACCAAAGATATGATTTTTTATTATTATTCAAACAAGGTTGGAACTGGTCTGTACTCATAAAATAATTCAAATGTCCTGGCAGAACGAAAAAAGAAAATGCTGCGTGCAATTTTTAAAAGTTGACCGATACACAAGTTGACAAAAAATGATATGTTAAAAATGACTTGAGGACGGCAAAAAGAAGTCAATTAAGCACATAACCAAATAATACAAAATCATCTCTAAGAATAATTTAAAAGTCACACATGTATTAATTAATGTGTGAGGGTTATTATTATTATTATTTTTTTTTTGTCATCTATTAGGATATCAATCCAAGTCCCACATCGGAAGATTAGACAGGAATGATCTAATATATAACTAATATGCAACTTTGATTAGTATGAAACCTTTTGGGAAAGAGCCCAAAAACAAATCCGTGCGGGCTTTGCCACCTGGACGCAAAGTGGACAATATCATACTAAAAAGGGAGTTGGACATGTGCTTGAAAAGCCCAACAATATCAGAGCTTGGGTTTCAATGACTGGAGGTTCTCTTAAGTTCGAGATTCCCCGATTCGATGGGAAGGGAAATTTCGGTCTTGGCAAAGACGAGCGAAGGATCTTCAAACACAGCAGAAGATTTGGCAAGGACGAGTGAAGGATCTTCAAACACAGCAGAAGATCAGGAAAGCGTTAACGAACGAAAAAGAAGTCGTGAAGGATACAATTCGTCTGTGTCTTTCAGACGAGGTGATGCTTCAGGTAGAGGATCTCACAACCTGTAGGGAGATTTGGGAGAAATTGGAGAATCTGTACATGTCGCAGTCGCTGTCCAGCAAGTTGTTTCTCAAGCAGAGTTTGTACGGGCTGAAGATGTCAGAAGGATCAGATCTGATCGTCAGGAATCTGGCTCGTGTGGGGGTAAAAGTTGAGGATGAAGATAAAACCATGATCATGTTGTGTTCGTTGCCTCCTTCGTATGAGACACTGCTAACAGCACTCACGTGCAAGAAGGAGACAATATCTTTGGAGACGGATGCTGTTTCGCTCCAGTCTCATTATGAGCGAAGACAGAAGCCAGGAGCAGAAGGTTCTCATGGTGATGGATTGTTTGCGAACAATCAGGAAAGAGGAAGGCAGATGAACAAACAGGATGGGACGAGCAATGGCAGGTTAAAGTCGAGGAACAGAAAGAAGGCCATTTGCTACGGTTGTGGTGGCGCAGATCATTACAAGCGGGATTGTCCAAATAAGGGAAAGAACAAAGGAAAGTCTGCGAATGTAACTCAGCAAGGGGATGATTCAGGGGATAACGATTTGCTTGCTGTTATGTCAGGTCATCATGTGGATTCTTGGGTGATGGATACAGGTGCGTCGTTCCATATAACTCCTAACCAGGAGTGGTTCGAGACGTACAATGCAGGGAATATGGGATCGGTTCAGTTGGCGGATGACAGGATCTGTGGCAATCATTGGTAGTGGATCTATCAAGTTCATGATGCATGATGGAGTCATCATGACGCTTACTGATGTGAGACATGTTCCCTCTGTCAAGAAGAATCTGATATCGTTGGGTACTCTTCACAAAAACGGATTCAGATTTAATGCAGTTGAAGGAGAAGACGTTGTGAAGGTGTGCAAGGGATCGATGGTAATGATGAAGGGAACGATGACAGGAGGAAGCACCTATCAGTTGGGAGGAAGTGTAGTTGTAGGTGGAGCTGCAGCTGCAGTATCTGAATCAGACAGCACGATCCTATGGCACATGCGCATGGGACATATAGGTGTGCATGGGTTGAATGAGCTCCACGAGAGGGGTCTGCTGGGAGGTATGAAGAATTGCAAGATGAATTTTTGCAAGTTCTGCGTGATGGGAAAGCAGTCCAAAGTGTCTTTCAAGACAGGTCTACACACGACAAAGAATCTTCTAGACTATGTACATTCTGATGTGTGGGGACCAACTCGAGAGCAGTCATTGGGAGGATCTAGATACTTCGTTATCTTCATTGATGATTATTCAAAGAAGGTCTGGGTATACTTCATGAGGCAGAAGTCTGAGGTATTTGAAAAATTCAAGACTTGGAAGGCTGAAGTTGAGAACCAGACAGAGAGGTAGGTAAAGTATCTAAGATCAGATAATGGCACATAGTATACTGATGGGAAGTTTGTCAAGTTCTGTGAGGAGCATGGTATTCAAAGGCACTATACAGTGAGGAAAAACAGAGCTTGGTTCAGAGCCAAGGTTCTAAAAAGTAGACCTGGAGAAATGATATGCTCTCAAATTTACCCTAGAGCTACTCTCTCAAATTAAGAGATCAGTCGCAGTACTTAGGGATCGAATCCACAGGGAAAGAGATAGTGACACAACAGATTTCTAATTTTGAATTAAAGAGACGAAACGCTAGGTTCAGGAAAATTCTCAGGTGAATCCTAATTGCAGATCTAGACAGAATGCTATGAATTATTAAGCATTGTTCTTCAACTCGAAACACAATTATAAAATAAACCAACACTCGCTGCGAAGATTATCTATGTCTAAACCCTAAAATCCCAAATCTCTTTGCAAATTCTAACAATTCAGACAAGCATTAATATCAGGTTCGATTGTTCACAAAATCCCTAAACCAAATCTCTTTGCGAATATGTATTTTGCTCATCTAACATTAGTTCAAGCAATCAATAATACTCTCGCATCCATTAATTAACCTAAGATCAGATTCTAGGTCATGAAGCTAGAATAAGCATTAATTATAAATCCAGATGAAGAACTCTAATAATTTTATCCTAACAATTCAATTCAACCTAACAATTTATCAATCACCTTTAAAAAAACCCTAAACCTAACAAGCAAACTAATCAGACATAATCAATGAATCATAAATCATTATTTGAATAGAAAGCATAAACGAAATCAATAGAAGAAAATAAGGGAGTTCCAAATCTGCTCTAAAGGAGTCTGATTCTTCTCTCCAAAAATCTAAACTTCTATGATTCTTAAAATATGAGATAATGCCTAAACAATGGCTTTGAAAATCTATATATAAGGCAGAAACACGAGATGTGACACTTTTGCAAATAAGGAAAACTTCTAGGCAATTTCCTTTTTCTTCAAGACTTGTAAAATCAGGCGGCTTTGTGAATTCACGATTGGTGTCGACCGACACCAAGGGTGGTGTCGATCGACACCCCTTGTAAAATCTGGCTCTTGACTTCATCACTTCGCAGCTTCTTCCACAATGCTCCAGAATGCTCCAAAATCTCCAATTATGCTCCAATCGTAGTCCAACCTGTAAAGACTCTAATATGACTCTAAAAAGACCAAAAGATTATATAAAACGGACTTATATCATGGTCAAAAACCGGTAAAAACTATGATATATCAAGAAGTGGGTTGGGCCGCATGTTCGTTGTGGGAGGAGAGCTCTCAAGGTGACCTTGCGATTAAGGGTGCTTCGGTACAAGAGTTCCGTTAATGAATACGGCGGTACAAGATAAGTGCCAACTCAAAAATTATTGTAGAATTGCTAGAAATATGTGGAATTGTTGCTGGCACATGAAATGTGTTGCAACGCGGAAATCGAGAAAAATATGTTTTTGACGTGCTAAAGTGGCATTAGAGATTTATTAAGAATGTCAAAGAAAAAAAAATATTGATAATAATGAAATATCTAGTGGAGATATTTTGCTGTAGGTTCAGAATTTTTAATATAATTTCAATTAGATTTGATATAATTCTGTATATATGTTGGATTAACAAAAATATGGTTAACCGATTGGTTCAGCCAAACTAATAACCAAAAATCTCGGTTCGATTCAGAAACTTGGGATTTTGGAGGACTTCGGAGGCCTAATCAGATTACTGATGAAACACTTGGAATAATAAATCTCTGTTGCTGATGTAATCAGTAAATGCTATTACCTCTTGTCACTTGCCTCCTAACATTATTAGTTTTTTTTTTCTTGGGTGCACATCCCAACAACATTATTAGTCTGATCACCACATTCCAAAAAAGTTGTCAAATATTTTTGGAAAGATTGCGGATTTGCTATGGTCCCTAACAAATTTGCCACAAATTGTTTAGTGTATAATTTGGGGATTCAATAGTGAAAAATATATATGCGAAAAAATTGCGATGATTCCTTTTAAAATATTCCTCCCATGAGACCGTGGTTTCATTTGTGAAAACAAAACGTAACAATTTTCTTAACAACGGGTCTTTAGCTCAAATAAGGAATGTATGCTTTTCGTATAATCTTGAGAAAAAGACAAAGGAACTTTTGATTTTGATAACAGAACAGAGCAACGACATAATTCTTTATTTTAGTATCTCATTATTCTTTGCACACACAAAAAAAAAAGTATCTCATTATTCATTTTCGTTTAAGCAATATAAAATAGTTCACATTTTTCTCGCACTCTTTAAAATCAATCGGGTACTTGGCGAGTTTCTTAGCAAACCGATCAAATAGCTCATCGATCACACCTTCTCCGAAATGTTCTTTTATGATCGTATTAAGAATAGCTCTAAACATGGAAGTGATGAAGTCGTTGGTTAATGGAGTATCCTCCAATGGGTGACTTACAATCTCCATCATCTCAATTGTAAAGCTTGGATTTTTCTCAATCTCTCTCTTTAGTTCACTAAATTGCGGAAAATACACAGGAAAGTTGAACAACTCGATCTTTTCCTCGCTCGTTACTCCCTACAAAAGAAAAACAACAACTTATTACGAGCAATTGTGTTATTTATACTAGCTATTACACTAGATAGCTTTAACATTTACAAACAATCCAAAGCATCGAAGAAATATATGATCTAGGCTATGGTGCATAAAAAAATTAAAGTTATGCAAAAAATCCTCCAAATAACACTTTTTTGCAAATTTACTCTAAACTTGCAAAAAATGCAGGTCAAACTCACGAAGTTTAATTTAACCTGCAATATAACCCACCATCAACCATTGTCAAGTTTTTAAAATTATAATAAATTACATATCGAATCAAAACCCTCGCGGCGAGGAGTCGAAGTCTAATTTTAGAATCTGGAAACTCTAATGTATGTAACGGTAAAAGATTTTCGAAAAAACATAGTAAAGTCATATTGCGAGTTAAATTCGACTTCATGTATTTGATCAGCATTTTTTTGCAAATTGAGGGTGAACTTGCAAAAAAATATCATTTAGAGGAATTTTTTTGCAAAAAACCCTAAAAAACTTATCACGCTTTGAATTTAAAAACATTAAAAAAGGTTTTTGAATTAATTGTCTTACCGATTTGGCCATATCCATAAGACAATCACCGATCGTATCCACCACAATACCCTGCCATGTCTGAGACATGCTGACACCATCAGACAAACATTGTCCTAAAATGATCATCAATCCTCCTGGAACTATCTCTTCTGCTCTAGCTTCAAGAAAAAGCTTCATATCTTTTATGAACTGGACCTGGTAAGCTTTGGTCACTTCTTCTATTAAATTATTACATTGAATGTAATTTTGGTTCCAAGCTGGAGAGTTCTTGTCACATACGTGCTCGGGAATTTCGGAAAGCCAGTGAGCGTGTAGGAAGTGTGTCCAATGTGGATGGTGTTTCTTGGTAACACTTGGCCATGGAAGGAGCCTGGAACTCCGACGGAGAAATATTCTCGTTTGGACGAAGGAGGCTGGGTTCGAAAGAGTGTATTGAAGTCATTGTTGGGTTGATCGTTGAAGAACACTTGGAACTCGAGAGGCATGAGGCTATTTTCGTTCTTGTCCTTCAACTGTTTGAGTTTCACAGTATTAATGATACTTTGAACAACATGAAACGTGTTAGGTCCAGTGGAACAGCCAAAATCCGCAATCCTAAAAGTACTAAGATCGGAATTCAGAAGGAGATCGAGTTTTCCTAAGATACTTTGACTTATCTTTTCTCCAACGCCATTTATACCTGCTTTCTGTATCACATATAAATGTTAGTTTGTTAATATATGAGTTGCATATGTATTTTTATTTGGCTCAAATTAATTTTTCCATCACAAAATAAAAATAAAAACCAAAAAACACTACCTAACATGGTTAAATTGTAGAAATAACAAAATTAGAATATTCTTTGTATATAATCACATATTTTGTTGAATATACAAGAAGATAACAACATCGTATCATAACATACTTGATATGAAGAATTATGGCTGTAACTGTGTTGATCGTCACCGCTGCTCATCGGGTACGATTGAGGAAATGTTGACATTGCAGTGTGCGTAATATCTTTAAACGTTGGGAATCTTAGTTTCAATATATGAAGAAAGAGACTAACGGAAATTGCATATTTAAATAAGACAATTTTTTTTTTTCAGAGCATTAGGATTAGTTAAGACAATTCTTCCAAGCATCAGGTAAGACAATTCTATTTGAATTTCTTTCTTGACCAAAAACAAAAAGAAATGACAATTCAACTGCGTGATGTCAAAAGAATAGGAAGATATGTGGTTTGAAATGTTGCATTCAATAAGAAAATTCCAATATGTGCTAGCAGAAGGTATTAAATACGTAATTTAAAATGTTGCACTCAATAAGACACATTTCAAATCTGCTCGCAGAAGTAAAAGATATGTCATTTAAAATGTTGCGTACATTTTTAACATTAGAATGACAATGACAGAAGTTGAAACAAAATATTCATAATGATGAAGAATCAATATGACTTGTGGACGGGAAAAGAAAAATCAATAAAGGACATGACAAAAATTAATCAATAAAATGCAGGGTGTGACTGGATGTCTTTCATGGGAATCATTCGAATAACATGAACAAAAATCAATGAAATAGAACATGAATGAGATAATAGTAGTAGTTGGAGAAATAAAATTTACTAAGAAACTAATAAATTGTCAATGTCTTTTATTAAAAAAAGAGTGCCATCACATAATGATTCATTTATTGATTACCTTAATCCGAGATTTTTTTTAACAAAAATAATATCACTTATTTTAGGCCTTGTTCTAAATATCGGCCGATTTATACAAAAATAATATCAGTTTTTATTATTGTTAATCGTAAAGAATTTTGGTAAGGTGGAGGAATTCTGCGCCTTATTTGTTACGGCACAACAAATTGCCTTTTGACGTTTTGTCATTTCACATTCCGATGACCTTTTGACGTTTAGGTTCGAAAAAGAAGTTAAATTACCTTTTGACATTTTGAGTCTGAATTAAACGCTTTCAATAATGCATGTATCGTTAAATTTCATAGAGCATCTCCAACCCATTGCAAATTTGGTGCCAAATATTATTTTACAATAAAATCTGCTTCAACCTAATCTCATTTTTAATTGCAAAATGACATAATGTCATTTTTTTTTTCAAATATGGAACCATCTCATTTTCAATTGCAAAATACAATTGAACTTTTTTATTTATAAAGTAGTCCTTCAAATTTTAGATACTTTAACTTTTAGAGTTATAAATAATTATTTTGATGATAATTTTTTTTTATGATTATAAATATTAAAACACTTTAATATCTAAAATAAAAATGCAAATACCATTATTTAATAGAAAATATAATAACATAATACTGAAATTAAAAATAACAGAATTAAAAATCTACTTTATTTTATCATTTCTATGTAGTGTAATGTGTTTTTATTTATATTATAATAATTAAATTTTAAGAATATCATAATTTATAATTTATGGAAATTTTAAAAGAAATTAAATAAATGGGTCAATGTGTAATTTTTTTTAAAAATGTGTATAATTAGCAATTAATAATAAAATAGAAAAAGAAGAATATACTTGAAAAATTCTTTTTGAAATGAAAAATGCAATTATGGGTTGGAGAGAAATTCAATTGCATTTTGAAATTATTGTATTTTGCAATGAAAAATACAATTATGGATTGGAGATTCTCCTAGAGAGCAGCTCTTGGTTCTACTTAAATGACTATCTTTACGGGTTCGGCTACTAGCTACCAAAAAGGTATGGTGCAAAACTCATCCACATATCGATTTTTGGTAAGAACCACATGTGGAGTAGATGAGTGCCCAGAGCCTTGTCTTCCCTTTAACGAAAAAGATAGTTATCTTAAGCCACCAAAAAATCATAAACTTTCAGGACAAATGGTTTGATTTAGTTGGATGTTTTTACAAAGATCTAGATCTTCTATCGAGGCAAAGGAAATCGATGACCGTTAGGAGCATCGCAGGGGCGTGCCATCGAGCCTTTGCTGATGGACCTTTGTCTACGGGGCTTCGTCGATGGGAGATCGTTGTCTGGCCAGTCTTCACCAAGGCATACCGATATATAGTGGATCGAAAGCGTCATTCTATTGGGCTTACCATTACAAAAAAAAATTCACGTTTTCCGAAAGCTATATTAGTCGAAATCCAGAATTCTAGACCTTAGAAACAAAGTTTTGTCGTAAATTATTAGGATTTTTTCTAAAGAAGTGTTTTATCGGAAATTAAATTTTCTGAAATTTTTTTTTGGAAATAGGTCAGAAATTTTCTAGTAAATACGGAGAAAACTTTTTGAGAATAGGATTTACTTGGAAAGTAGTCAGAAACATTTCCAAAGAATTTCCGAGGAAATTTTATAAAAATATAAATATTTCCTCAAAAATTCTTCAAAATATTTCTAACTACTTTACGAGGAAATTTTAAAGATAGAGCGGAATTTTTTTTTTAAAACACAAAAATACAAAAAAATTAAAATTAAAAAATAAAAACTAAACTGAAAATTAAAAATCGAAATTTAATCCATTACATGAAAAACAGAAATAAAAATTAAAAATAACTCATAATTCAAAGTTTGAAAAATCAATCAAATTAGTAGTGCCGCCTTGCATAGTGGGTTCACCTTGCGTAGAGGTTCCCCCTTGTGTTGTGTGTCGGCGAGATAGTCGGAGAAACATTATTGGCTCATAACGCCACTGGAAAAGGCGGTGTCTTAGTATTGAGATTGCAATGCATGAGTTTTTTTTCATTTGCCTTAGCTAGCTCTTCTTGCGTTTGAATGTGTTTTGCTTCATAGTCGGATGGATCTTGTGTGTTACTTCGACCAGAATCATCATAAAAAGAGAGAGATTCATATTAAAAAAAATCCGTCCTTTCCTACTTTTGACGGCATATAAAGGTGAAAAATATAACTAGGAAAAAGTTAAATAAATTTCCATTATTAATGTAAGTAAATAAAAAGTTACCGTTGCAAAAACTAAATCCTTTTCAGATGAGTGAGTGATATCACCGGGGGAGTCTTGACCTTGGGTCATTTGAGTAAGTTTTTCTTGCTCTATTTCCCTGAACTTTCGTGCAATCGTATCGATGTTCTTATCGACAAATTCTCTGTCTCACTTACGTTTATAGGTTTCCTTCATAAACACCCACTAAAATAATGTTAATTAAACAATTTTTAGATAATTTCTTCTCGCCTCCGGAGATAACGCATTGTTTCTCAAATGTGCTTAGTTATTCTGTACCCCGTCCATTCGCTCTTACGGTTTTTGAAGTTCTTTTTACCTTGACCATCATTTTTTTGGTTAAGCCAGTAAGTGATTAATTAGCCGTAATACCCAAAAAATAATAATATATTTAATATTTTCAGATCATTCGGATATCTGATCAGATAAGGGTTTGGTTTCGGTTATTACCCGATATCCACGGATAACAATGTTAAGAATCACCGAATATTTTGACCATATCCGAATCCAAACCGAACCGGTATTTTGGGTCAGTTTTGGTTTCGGTTTTTATGTCCCGGACTAGTGATGACAATGAAGAAGATGACGTGACTTTGGTGTTCACTTTTTCACATGATTTTTTTTTCCAATTTGGTTTCGGGTTTGTTAGTTGAATTCCAATTTTTCTGGCTTTCTTTTCTTTGGTTTTAATGGTGGTTTATTTTTCTTATTTAACTTCTTTCGGTTTTGGGAGTTGGTGCAAGATTTTATCGGAGAGATTTTAATAACTTCGTTTTGGGTTATGTGTACTCTGTGACATAAAGTTTGGTTTTCACGGATTATTATCTTTTTATTTTCCAGATTTATTTCTATGTTTATTTTTTTTTAAAATATATTTTGGCATTTTTTATTACGGGGGAGTTATCTTTTGGTTTAGGAATTTCTATTGGAACGCTCATGTTTTTAGGTCATTCTTAGTCTGATTTTGCGTACTAAGTTTGCCGTGCGGAGGAGTATTGGAAATAAATTAAAAAGCAAGATGTATATCTTACGGACCAAATATTTTGGGCTATGAAATTTTGTCTATGAAGTGAAGCCAGTTTAGCGGAAAGAAAAATATTATAGATCTTGATATTATTCTTAGCATATTTTTTTTTATGTGTTTATGGGTCGGTGTGAATGGTTTAGCTCTCGATATTTCCACATATTTAGAGGTTGGTGTTGATGGAGTAGTGCTTGAGTTCTTGAAATGAGACAAGTTGTTTGGCTTTTGTTTAGAACTGAAGGGAGCTCTTTGCACCCTGGTAGGAATGTGTAAAAGGGAGGACTCATGTACCTTTGCTATCTTACCAAATTGACGAGCGTGATAATCCAAGTGAGGAGCCATGTTGGTCAGGAAAATGCTTAGTCTATGCGACTCTGGCATGGACAGTTTGGTGAGAGCACATTCAAACATCTCAATATATACCTCCACGGGTTCAACAAATTGCTTCAAGCTAACTAACCAAGCTAGTGGGTCATCAAATAGTTCACTGAATCTTGCAGAGATCACCATTACATACTTAGGCTAGGAGGAAAATCTTCTATACCGATCGAAGATATAGTTGTGGTGCCATTGTAACACTTTCCCTTCCATGTGGAGTGAGGTGAGCCTCACCTTAAGCTCTAGTGGAGTACTGTCAAGCATGAAAAACTGTTCACATCTAGAGATCCAAGCATGAAAAACTGTTCACATCTAGAGATCCAATCTCTCAACATCGACCCATCAAAACTTGGAAAGCCGATTTTGTTAACCTCACAACCATGCCGTTTGGTAACAGAGAAGAGCGATATGCGCCTATAATTGCCTTTTCGGCGGGATCATGACTAGATCTATGGGGATCTGGTGGTTATGTCAGTCGTATCTTTGTTGATTCCGTCAGATCTGTTAGTGGTGACGAACTGAACCCTTGGAGGGCATCAAAGTGGAACATCAGAGGAGGAGAGAAGTATTTGGTCATCATGGCTATGATGCTTGCGAATCTGCCGCCGATATCTGACCTTATAGCATTCTCACATGCTTTTTGAGCGCCGGTGTCCTCAACTTGATTTGTTTGCACAAGCCGCAACTCCTCCATCTGTTTGTTCACCTCAAGCATGGTCGTTTGTCTAGTGTCCATAAACTTAAGCTCCGAAGGTCTAGAGGAGTTCTGATACCAATGAAGCAGTAGATATGTTAGAAATACCTAAACTTTTTGTTTAAAATATTGGCCTAGGCATCCATATTCACAAAACCGAAAAGATTTAGTAAAATCGGAGAAACAAATCGGGATCTCGGTTTAAAAGGTTTGTTTCGGCCAAATCGGCCCAAATCGCTCTAATCGCTCCATTTTTGGTTAAGCACTTGGTTAATTTTTTTTTTTCAAACTATTTTTTTAGTTTTCTAAATACAATTTCATTTAAATAAGTGAAAACAAAAATAAAAACTAAAAAAAGGAAAAGTGAACATAAAACTTGGTTTAAAGATGAATTGTATGTTAAACTTTAATTTAGATTTTAAGTAAGATGTTTTTTTAGTTTCTTTTCTTTTTTCAAAAAAAAAACATTTTTTGTGATTATAGATAAAACACAAGAGAATTTATTTTTAAAAAAAAAATCCATGAGAGATTTTTTTTTTGATAATTTTAACTATGTTAAATTTTCACATATATTTGAAAATATAAAAGTATTATTAACGCTTAGGCCCCGCCTATGCTCCGATTTATTCGCCTAGGCGCTAGGCCCCTATCGAGCATTTAGTTACCAGCCTACCGTCTAGCGATTTTTTGAACCTTGCTAAACGAAAAATCTGCTGAATATCCGAAATAAGGGAGTTCCAAAAACTAGAAAGTGATACTGAAAATACAAAGATCACCTCGAAATAACTTGGATCAGGTTAACGATATGAGCAAAATGAGAGATAGCTAGTGTAAAGCTGAATATTTCTTAGATTGATTTCCCAAAACCGCAAAATGCCTTACAACTAGTAGGCTTGGACATTTGGGTACCCATTTGGGTTAGGTTTGATTCTTTTGGATTTCGGATATTTCAGTATTATAGATATAGGATTTATTAGGGTATTTGAAATACCCGAATTTGTTTTAGATATTTTAGGTATTTTGATTATTTAATTAAATTTTGTAAAAAAGTATTTAATTTTGACAAATATAACTACAAATTTTCAGATATTTCAGTTATTTTGGTCTATATATAACTAATATATTCAGTTCATAATTATAAATTTGGGTATTTTAGTTATTTTAAATCTAAATATAACTAATATTTTGAATATATAATTGTATTTCGGATATTTAGAATACACATTCGATTTTCGATTTGACTCGAATTTCTATTTTGGTTTGGTACCGTACCATTCAGTTCAATTCGCTTCGATTCGGTTCAGTTTTTTAGTTCCGGGCCTACTTACAGCTCATACCAAAACCTAATAAACCAATAGGCTGGTTTTATAATTTGTACTTAAACTTAACCGAAAGTAAAACTTACAACGGAAATAGACTTAACCGTAAATGAGTAAGAAAGGGAAGAAGGCGTACCTCTTCCTAATCAACCTCGCACCGGCGATTTTACTTTCGGAGAAGCTTGCTTTCTTTTTCATTTTCCGAGGAAATCGAAAACCCTAGTTTTGCTCTCTTCTTTGGTAAATCTAAACGAAACTTTTTATCTGGGTCTCTCCAAATTTCGAAGAAGTGTCAAGAAATCTAGGGTTTTGATTGAATTGAGTCCATCATGAGCTCCATCAACATCACTAACGTCACCGTCTTGGATAACCCAGCGCCGTTTGTTAACCCTTTCCAGTTCGAGATTTCTTACGAGTGCTTGACATCTCTCAAAGACGGTAACTTTCACTTTCCCCAAATCCTTACATCGTTCGATTCGATTTGTAGAATCCGTGTATTGGTGGTTTCGTGTTAGTTCTATGGTTTCGTATCAATGTCTTTGGTTGATGCGGAAACGATTGAAGAGAGAAGAAATGTGCTTGGTGTATTGCTTTAGGCTTGAGCCTATTTCTTTGTTCGATCTCACTCTTTTTTTCTGGATATTGACAACAGTTTCATGCCTGGGAAGCAGAGCTGGAGTTTAACATTGTAGTTTTTGTATTAAGGGATTTAAGGAGGTACTTTTGGTAGGAAGATCTCTTGAAAGGAGATTGTTAAGAACATGTGTTTCCCCCTTCATATTGTTCCTTTGAGCTACTTGGCTTTGGTTATTCAGCATGGTTCTACAAATTTCAACTTCTGGGGCTGGGTTTCAAACTTTTGATAGCTAATTAACTTCATTGTGTTACGGTGCTTGTTGCATATGAATGAGCTCTAACATAGCTTTGTGCTAGAATAACACTTATAATAAAGGGTGGATCTCGAGTTTAGTATTGGACCCATATCTGCAAACGTTCTTGTTCTGACATTGTAGTTTTGGTATTAGATGGTTCACCTTGTCTGCTCTATGTCAAAGTCCTTGTTTAGAAAAGTATGCTCATATTGCTTTTACTGCGAGGATGTTTTCCTGTGAGTCTTTGAATAGTGATTTTGTATGCTCATATTGTGGAGGTGTTGGCTCTCAAAGGGTTTCTACCTCTGGCTCTGTACAACAATGATTTCCACTCATTACGTTTTCACTGTTATGGGTTCTTGGTTATGGCAGGGAATGAGTGTTCTAGACATGTTTTTTTTGTTGCTTATCCTTCTGCAATAAAAACGTAATCTCTGGAAGTTTGGCTGATATCATCTGGTTCAACTTTTATGCTCCTTGATCACATTCTTGTTAGCACGATGTCTGAGATGGTGTTTCTTTGCTTCTGGTTCAGATTTAGAATGGAAGCTTATCTACGTAGGCTCAGCTGAAGATGAAACCTCTGATCAACTTTTGGAAAGTGTTCTCGTTGGGCCTGTTAATGTTGGGAACTACCGATTTGTGTTACAGGTAGCATATGATATGTTTTACCCTCATCTCTCCATTTGTCGTGGTTTAATTACAAAATCTCTGTCTAACTTCTGTTCAAATGTGCTTTGTTGAATAAAAAAATTGATAGGCTGACTCTCCAGATCCGTCAAAGATCCGGGAGGAAGATATTATTGGTGTAACTGTGCTATTGTTGACTTGCTCCTACATGGATCAAGAGTTTATAAGAGTTGGCTATTATGTGAACAATGACTATGAAGATGAACAACTCAGGGAAGAGCCTCCTACTAAGGTTTTAATTGATAAGGTCCAAAGGAACATACTCACAGACAAACCTAGAGTAACTAAGTTCCCTATCAACTTTCATCCTGAAGACGAGCAGACCGGTGGTGATGAGCCTCCCACTGCTGAACCGTTTGATGATACTGATGTAAATGGAGAAGCTCTAGTGTTGCTTGAGCAGCCACAAAAGCTGCAGGAGACATGATTCTAGTTTTGGCTCAAGCCTATTTGGAAGTTGGATAAGAATTATCATCTGAATACTAATGGAAAGATACTGGCATTTTGTATTTTTGTTTCTTTCATCTAGAACTTTAACTGCAATTTGTGTTCTTGTTTGTAGAAATTTATGTTCTTGTTTCAAAATCTCTACAATTGTGCATTTGTGCTAGTGTCCAGTGTTCTTAGTTACCATTCTGGTTCTTATCTTAGTCCAAAGTGAATTTGCTTCTTCTTCAATGGATTATACTCCTATAATCCATCAAGTGTAGATTCTCTGGGGACTTATGTACAAATCCAACTGATTTATTACAGTACTGTTACAGGAGCCGAAGCACTCACACTATGGAACTCATCTATGCATCCTCTTCACAAGGCAATATTGTTCTAGCTTATTGGTCGTAAGAAATGGGTAGTATTATTTATTCATCATGTATCTGGCTGGCTATTAAGTATTATACAATGTGAGATTTTTGTTGATTTAGACGTTAGAAACTTGATCTTGGCCAATGAAGTCTTAGCATTGGTTTCTTTTGACATTTTTATGAGATATATTCAGGTTATGACGCATTTCATGTTATGTGCCCGTTATTTTGCAGCATATGACATTTTTATATTCATACAAGCGGTGTACAAACTAGATATTAGCAAAGGCCGATCAATACAATAACAAGCAGTAATTATTTGCGATTTCTGATTTGAACTTTATTAACGTTGATCACATATGACTCTTTTGCCTAGTAGAGTGGCGGATCATAATCTGCGCCGGGATTAGGACCAGTCGGAGGTTTCACATCGTCATAGCCACCACTAGGAATCGGCCCTGTCGGAGGTTTCACTTCATCAGAACCGTCAGGTTTAGTTGGAGGTTTGACTTGATCAGGTTTAGTCGGTTTGACTTGATCAGGTTTAGTCGGTTTGACTTGATCAGGTTTAGTCGGTTTGACTTTATCAGGTTTAGTCGGTTTGACTTGATCAGGTTTAGTCGAAGGCTTTGGAGGATCTGGATTGGCTGGTGGCTGTGGCCAGCCTGGTGACATGCAACCAGATGGCCAGCCCGGTGGCATGGAACCAGGTGGTGGCGGACCAGGTGGCCAGCCAGGTGGGCATCCCGGTGGCATGGAGCCAGGAGGTGGTGGACCAGGTGGCCAGCCAGGTGGTGGACCAGGCGGCCAGCTTCCCGGGGGTGGACCGCATCCTGGTGGTCCGAACGGCGGAAAAGGCGGCCAGCGAGACATGGTTTATGGGTTCTCTTGGTCGAAATTGAAATAATGTTGTCTTGCTCAAAGTTGTGGACACATTTTGTTCTTAAATAAAGAAGAGCATAACGTGTGGGGTCTGTTAGGTACAAGGAAAAAGTTGAAGTTAGGTACTTTGTACTTTTGGAGGGAACAATAAGCTAAAACGTGAACAATGAGGTGTATGTTACCGTTAAAGCACAAGTTTTGAATGTTCTTTATTTCTTCTGGTGTTATGTATATGTTGAGGGCATATGAATTCGAGCATGCGAAACAATTTGAAGCTTTTTAAAAGTTGCAAACAAAATTCATCGCAAGCTATTTGGTCTAGTTATTTACTCTACAACTAGGAGCATAGTAACATTAAAGAAAAGATATTTTGAAATAGTTATTACATTACTCCCAATTGGATTTGAACAATTTTGTATACAGTACATTAGTTTTAGATATAAGATTGGAACCACTCCAACTTATGATTACCCAATGATCATCAAGAGATTCCAATTAAGCTTGTTGAGAAAGATGGCTGATGGTAGAGATGAAGGTGAGGGTTGTTGTTTGATTCTCCAAATCAAACACACGAACAAGAGAGTTTGAATCACACAAACAATATGATCCGCACAATCAAAGAGACAAGTGAATCACACACTTAACTCAAATGACAAGAACAAATTTTGGGATATCAACTCAAGTCATACATCGGAAGTTTAGACATCAATTGTCTAATATATATATAATGTCTAATTCTGATTAGTTTGAAGTTTTTTGGAAAAAGCACAAAAGACAAATCCGTGCGAGATTTGCCACCTGGGTCCAAAACTGAACGAGTGGTATCAGAGCCCATGTTCAGAAAAGGTGGACCTCAGGAAGTGGGTGTTGGACATGTTTGTTGTGCGAGGAGATCCCTCAAAGTGATATTGCGAAGAAGAGTGCCGGTGCCTTGTGCCGAAAGTTTTCCTAACGATACTCCTAGAGTTAGGTGAAAAGTTTTGTTGGTACGTACGGTGGTACAAGATGGGTGGTAGGTTTCACCGGAAGTAGTTGTAGGCCAAGAGTTCGTGTGATTAGCCCAAATGTGAACGAAGATAATAATCTTTCACAAACTCAAAGACAACTCTTTGAAAAGAAAGCATATTCGTTTATTAATTTGTAATAACTCAAATGAAAAGAACAAACTCAAAGACAGGTCAGGCATAGTAACATTAAAGAAAAGGTAATTTGTAATAATTATTACATTACTCGCAATTGGTTTTGAACAATTTGGTATATAATACATTAGTTTTCCATAAAAAAATGGGAACCAAATTAACATATGTCTCATATAGTCATATGGATTTTTCATTTATAATATATTAAAAAATAACAAATGCGCAAAGTTTTAAAATTATAAAAATGAACGTAAACACAAACCACAAAAATATAAGGAAAAAAAAACATTCATGTTTTGGAATACTTTGTTGAACACAACATTAGTGTTTTCCGTTGTAGCTTCTTGTCATTGCGCGGATCCAACCAAATTGGTGGTCTAAAGCCAATAAATAAATATAATTATTTTATATATATAATTATTATATAATATCAGTTTTTAAAAAATTAAATAACTATACATATATTGCTATATATAAAGTCTAAACTAGAGTCAGCATCAGCGCGTGAGCGCGGACAAAGTAGTTTTGTAAAAATCTTTAAACTTTATAAAAATGGTGCAATGGGATCTAAAATTTTAAGTGTTGTCTTTTATAGTTTTATAAACGGTGAAATATCAATTCTCACCTGCGTCTGCGCCCCCGCGCGGACAAATTTCTTTAAAAATAAGATATGATAAATGAGATTTAAAATGTGTTTAAACACATGCTCTCGCGCGGGTCCAGAGACACATGCCTAATACAACACTATAGATTAAGCAACATTTTTGCGTATTAAGTATGTGTTTACGCACGTGTAGGTAAAATTTTTAAAAGATTAAAATGGGATATGAGGTTTTAGTTGTAAGTTATTATAGTTTATAAATGGTGGGATATAAATTAATATACAATAAATAGAGCAAATATTGGATGAAACGTGTATACGGAGAAACATATTCAATCTTAAGTAAATATGTGTTTAACACACCACTCGGTTCGTTCGAACATGAAGTGGCCGAAGAAGATTAAATTTTGTATATAATAGATTAAATTTTTACCTGTTTAGATTTCAGAAATTAAAGAAATTATTTGTTAATTTTTAAAGTTGATGTTTATGAATGTTGCTGAAACAAAACAATACAAATAAAGATATTATTATTAAAGTTGATGTTTATGAATTTTGACGAAGAAGAACATAGATTAACTTTTAAAGTTGATGTTTATGAATGTTGCTGAAACAAAACAATACAAAGAAAGATATTATTATTTTACCGAATTTGATTTTTCTTTGCCCGTTCTTCTTCTTCTTCTCTGTTTTGCTTCTTCTTCTTCTTTTCCGTTCTTCTTCTTCTCTGTTTTTCTTCTTCTTCTTCTTCTTCTCCGTTCTTCTGCTATGTTTTTCTTTTTCTTCTTCGTTCCTCTCCATCTTCTTCTTCTCTGTTCTTCTTCTTCTTCTTCTTCTTCTCGTTCCTCTCCGATCTTCTTCTTCTTCTTCTTCTTGTATGTTCTTCTCCTTTTTCTCTGTTCTCCTTCTTCTTCTCTGTTCTTCTTCTTCTTCTTTTCAGTTTTTCTTCTTCTTTTCTGTTCTTCTGCTTCTTCGTTCTTCTTCTTATTCTTCTTGCATGTTTATTCTTCTTCTCCATTCTTCTTCTTCTTCTCAGTTCTTCTTGTTCTTCTTCTTCTTCTCCTCCTTCTTTGTTATTCTTCTCCATTTTTCTTCTATGTTCTTCTTTTTCTTCTACGTTTTTCTTCTTTTTCGTTCTTCTCTGATCTTCTTCTTCTCCTTCTTATTGTCCGTTCTTCTCCTTCTTCTCCGTTCTTCTTGTTCTTCTTTTTCTATTGAAAATCTTGTATATTGCACAAAAATATTGAATATATATATTTATTTATAGTGATAAACTATAGAAAATCTAGAATATTTCACAAAAAAACTTCATCTTAATTGCCTTTTTTTTAATATGTAACTTAAATACCTAATTATTATACTTCATTTAAAAAAAAAAAAAAAATTTAATTGTATATGATTTTCTCCGATCTTCTTCTCCGTTGTTTTTCTTCTTCTTCTCCGTTCTTTTTCTTCTTTTTGTCTGTTCTTCTTCTTGTTCGTTCTTCTCCTTCTTCTTCCTTCTTCTCCGTTCTTCTTCTTCTTCTTCACAGTTCTTCTTCTTCTTCTTCTTCGTCTCCTTCACCGTTCTTCTTCTATGTTCTTCTTTTTCTTCTCCTTACTTCTTCGTCTTCGTTCTTCTCCGATCTTCTTCTTCTTCTCCGTTCTTCTTCTATGTTCTTTTTCTCCGTTCTTCTTCTCCTTCTATTGAAAATCTTGAATATTGCACAAAAATATTGAATATATATATTTTTATAGTGATAAACTATTGAAAATCTAGAATATTACACAAAAGACTTCATCTTAATTGTCTTGTTTTTTTTAATATGCAACTTAAATTTATAATTATTATATTTCATATTTCTTAAATAATATTTAATTGTATATGATTTTCTCGATCTTCTTCTTGTCTGTTCTTCTCCTTCTTCTCCATTCTTCTTCTCCGTTCTTCTTCCCAGTTCTTCTTCTTGTCTGTTCTTCTCCTTCTTTTTCTCCGTTCTTCTTCCCAGTTCTTCTTCTTCTTCTTCATCTTCTATGTTTTTCTTTTTCTTCTCCATTCTTCTTCTTCTTCTTCGTTCTTCTCCGATCTTTTTCTTGTTAGTTCTTCTTCTATGTTCTAGTTCAGCTTCTTTGTTCTTCTTCTTATTCTTCTTGCATGTTCTTCTTCTTCTCCGTTCTTCTTTTTCTTTTCTGTTCTTCTCTTTCTTCTCCGTTCTTTTTTTTTTCTTCTTCCTCTTCTATTGAAAATCAGAAATATTGCACAAAATATTGAATGTATATATTTTTATAGTGATAAACTATTAAACATCTAGAATATTACACAAAAACTTCATCTAAATTGTCTTTTTATTAATATGTAACTTAAATTCCTAATTATTATATTTCCTATTTTGAAAATAATATTTAATTGTATATGAATTTCTCTGATCTTCTTCTCCTTCTTCTTGTCCGTTCTTTTCCTTCTTCTACTTATCAGTTCTTCTTTTTCTATGTTCTTCTTCTTCTTCTCCATTCTTCTTATGCTTCTTCGTTCTTCTCTGTTCTTCTTCTTCTTCTCCGTTCTTCATCTACTTCTTCGTTTTTCTTCTTATTCTTTTTGGATGTTCTACATCTTCTTCTTTGTTGTTCTTCTTCTTCTTGTCCGTTCTTCTTCTTCTCCATTGTTCTTATGCTTCTCCGTTCTTCATCTGCTTCTCCGTTCTTCATCTGCTTCTTCGTTCTTCTTCTTATTCTTTTTGGATGTTCTTCATCTTCTCCGTTTTTCTTCTTCTTCTTTGTTCTTCTCCTTCTTCTCCGTTCTTGTTTTTATATTGAAAATCTTGAATATTGCACAAAATCTTTAATATAAAAATTATTATTTTAAAATAAAATTGAAGCAATATTTCATAAAATTGAAGTTAGAATGATCATTACTCAAAATTCCTAAACACATGTAATTTTTTTAAAAAAAATTAATAATTATAAACATTCAACTATAAAATAGAAAATTTAAAAATTATAAGATATAGTAAAAGAAAAATAAATTACCAAAATTAAATATTTTTATACTAAAAATCAACTCAAGCCGATAGTGGTGGTCTTCGTGGAAGTCATTTCCCATCTACTCGATTTCTGTGAATCCCGAACCCATCGAAATCCATTTCTCACCTACAATTTCTCGATCAAAACTATCCAATTCTACATTTTTGAAGTCCCTTGTTAAAGTTTCTCTTGTGATTTTGCCGATCATGGATCTCGCTAACCCTCCTCTCCGTCATGAAGTGATTCCCCATAAAGACACCTTCAACCTCCATAAAACCCTAAAACCACCGTCTCAGCCGTGATCTCCACATCTTCAACACTCTCAGCTAAACCCCCCTCCTCAATTACTTTCTCCGACTCGACTAAATCAATCACAACACTTGCGATTCTAGCCGAAATCGTAACGTTATCCCTGATTCAAAAACTCTCCGCCGCAATTGTAACCCTAACCCCAAAGATCGAAGCTTCTCTCAGAATCTCCTGTCCGATGTTCTTCGCGTCGATCTGTGACCGTCATGCCGGTTACCTGAAAACGTCGTTGACAGTTATAGCGGTAGGGCTATCAAAGTGCCAAGATATCTACAATGTTTTCGATTTTGAAAAAATAGCAGGAGGATATCTGAAGCATTTTCAGTTAATCGTTTGAGTGATGCTTATGGATCTTATCATGTTTTAATCTTGAGTATTTTATAGTCTTCAGTTAAAACATTTGGAAGTATAAGGTAATGTATTGGACTTGAAAAAGTATCTCTTTTCAGTATGTATTGACAGAAGCGTAATGTTTATGGCAATGCACGAATTTGGTTATAGAAATTGGAGGTTGGATGTGCTGAGAATTATATCTATATACAAAAGCTAAAGAATTAACAATCTCAAGTAACTGTTGGAATCAATAAAAAAATTTCACCTTCGGTGTAAGTTGAATTTTTATCGTCTCTTGAAAAGTTTCTCGGAAAAGCTCAACCTTGTTAGAAAGTAAAAGTCTTTTGATCTTTCTGTAGCTTAGTTTTAAATGGCGATAGGCGAGGCAAGGCGAAATGTTCCTTGATAGCGCCTCTCGCACTGAGGAGTGACTTCAAAAGATCATTCCCTGAAGAAAAACTTCTTATTGAACATTCCCTGAAGACCCAGCTTCCATCAAAAGATCATTGTAAATTTTCGTTCCGTATCATCTGCAGAAAAAAAAAAAAGATTTAAGAATTTGTCTTTTCAATGGTTGGTTTTAAAAAAGGTGTAGTGAGAGAGGACTTACTTATGGATCCATAAGGAACAACTGATTTGTAATCAAAGATGAAAACTTGAATCACGTTGTTGAAATTTGGGTGTTGGATTTATCTGTTTAATATGCCAGTGAACTCTAACGGGGCACTTATGATGTGTCCATTGTAGCAAAGAAACCTACACCTTTCTAGCTGTGTTGAGACCTTCATGGTTAGAATCTTAGAATCAGCCCTGCAAGAAAATATGGATAATGTATTTTCAGTTTAGGAGATATGAAAGAGTTTCAAATTTAATTGATTTGTTTTCTTTTCGTATTGCTCACTTGACGCGGCTCTTTTGTTTTTGCAGCTACCTGGACAGGACGGGCAAGGAGTTACGGTGTCGTTGTTGAAATAAGAGAAGGAGACGCAACAGGTTGGCTGCTTTCTGGCTAGAGAAAGTGAGTATGTGCAGGTAACGTTCCATGTCACTGCATAAGCATAAGTTTGAAATCATGTTTAGAGATCAATGATAATGGAAATATATGATATTTTCTTTGATACTTACATGATGCTTGGAAATGAAATCTCGTCTTTTTTTTAATTAACGATGGAAGCATTGTTGGCATTTTCATTTGTCTGGTCATGTTCTCACTTTCTGATGAGACTGAAAAATTACACAAATATGAAACTAAAGTCACCAATAAACTTTATGCCATATATTTTAAATAGAATCGTTTAAAATTTAACAACGACACCATAACTCCAATTAGTGTTTAGTAGTTCTGACCTGAAGATGATTTCTTGCTAATGGCAGCGGATGGGAAGAGCAGAATCTATTTTCTGAAATTCCGATTATTTGACTTTAACTGATATGTTCTTAGATTTTGGTTAGGGTATTTATATTGTGTGAAGAAGGTGACTTAGGTTTGGAAGAGATTTACTCGTAGAATTTTTATTTGGAATATCCTATAAACCTATGTAGGCATATTTGAGTATCTTAACAGGATGGTTATAGAAGTTAGTATATTTTAAGATATTGTGTATTTAAATTTGAAAGATTTGAATATACGATTTATCGTGTGAAGAAACGTGATATTTGTCCGAGATTTCCGAGATTGGATTCTCTAATTTTGTGATTGTAATATTTCTTATTTCGTTTATATAACATGTCAATTAAAGAAGGTGCTAGCCGATCAATTTCTCAAATAAGGTAATATGGTTGGGATCAAAGAATAAAATAATTTGCTATTTTAATTTTTTTGGTCCGGTTTGATTAAGTTTTTTTTAAATGTTGGATAACGCAAACCGAATATATGAATGATCTATTCTCTGCCCCGAATGATTATATATCGACCAACAAGAAAGAGATGAATATAACTGGAAATCTCTAACAGAGGAATTGCAGATTCATGATTAAGAAATCAAACCGAATAGTGATTAAGGAATGATTATATATCTAAGAGAGGAACTGCAGATTCATGAAATTGAAATATGTTCGTGGCTATGTCCATGTCAGTTGTAACATGGAAATCTCTAATAGAGAACATTTGCAAGAAAGAGATGAATGTAACCATAAGTGGAAATCTCTGATATTGTTTTTTTCATTTTTGATTTGCAGGTTATATTAATTCTCGGTAATAACTCAGTTATGGCGTTTCATAAGATTGGTTCGTTTGAGAGTGGGTCATATAACGTTTAATAAGGTGTACGTATTTTTTTATATATGTCTTTGCTCTGTTTGAAAACAGGTCCAAACGATTTTAGGTAACTGAGTCAACTCAGTTGGACGGTCCATTAATGCAGATTAATATACAAATCTGTTTGGCAACACGTTTTACCAAGTTAAAATCGTTTTTTTCTCCCTAAAATACCTTTAATGAATTTTATTTTTCTGTTTAATGACCAATGGCAGAATCCGTAATATAACACGGTACTGAAAGGTTTTTTTTAAGTGTCCAAAATGTGATCCTTTTTTAATAGTATAGATTATCTTGTATTTAATCCTTTTTATGGTTGTGACTTTATAAATGCACTATTTTACAAATTTTATAACAAAAATGTGGCACAACAAATAATAAACAAATCTGGTGGCCCTAATTCATGGTTTAGTCCGCTTATACTCTGGACTAAAATCTTCAAACCCGCTCTTAATGTTACCTCTCAAACAACAATATATAGCTGATCATGGGTAAAACTGGTCTTGTCAAGTACAAACCAACTTCTAATGTTTGTTCATGACTTTTGTTTATTGTATGCGAAAGCTATAGTGACTTTTGTTTATTGTATGCGAAAGCTATAGTGACTTTTGTTTATTGTTGGAGAGACAAACATCCTAAAAATTAGAATATTTTCACCAATATTATCACCATTTATAACTTTAGTCTTAATATAATGATATGATTAGTCATCTAAATAATAAGTAATCGGGAAAAAGATCGATTTCAATCTAAACTAAATCAGTCGTGCCTTTTCATACATAAACTATTGAACAGTGCGTTTTCCTACCCAAACTTGTATAAAATTCAAATTATTTACCCAAACTATTTATTTAGTGCAGAAATCAGAGTTGACTATAACGGTGTTAGCCAATCGTTAATTCCGGTTGAGTCAGATAACCAAAAAGTGCCAATTTCAACCTGAACTAAACCAGTCGTGCCCTTTCAATTGAACCGTGCGGTTTTCTACCCAAACCTTCATAAAATTCAAATTACCTACCCAGAATATCTAATGAGGAGAATCGAGTCTTGATACATACTTACGAACTTCAAAATGAGGTTAATCAAACAACTCAATTCTATGCTTAATCTAACAATTTCAATGATTAAGTTAAAAATATATAATTCACTTTCTCCACCACGTACCAAAGAACCCAATACCACATATACATTCCTTTATCAAATGACTATGGAAAGAGAAGAAGAATATGTACCAAATCGCTGTATTGCTACTTGTCAATCGTTGCACAAAAAAAAAGAAGCATACTTATCAAAATCTTATCAAGCATCTATTAATAGGATATGCTTAGTTTGTAAAAAAAAGAAAAGGGAAATGCTTCTATAGAGGAATGTACAACTGATTTTATAATATTGAACTTATAAGATTGATTTTATATATATTCCGAAAAGAATAAAACTCTACAACTCCATGTTTTCTAAATGCAATAACAGCAATACTACCGCAAATTAGAGTGAGGCATTTCACCCCCATGCTAGATAGCGTTTAAAACTGGAAAATATAATAATACAAATATTCAATAGAAGTTCATAGAGCATAACTGAAAAAGAACAATGAGAACTTCTCCAAAGAAAGTTACTTTCAACTATGATTCGTTTTCAGAAAATATGAGCTTCTTAGCAAGGCAGGAGTCGTCACAGAGAAAATTGTTTTTGGGTAAGTGAATTTGTAACAGTAACATGTAGAATAAGAACAGAGATAACCACAATTCAAATTATAAGCTATAATGAAAGAACATATTTGATGTTATCTCAAAGTAATCATTGTTTTCGTAATATTCATATTGTCCACACTACGACCTAATTCGGATATTGAAGTCGATCCAGTCATTCAGGTTACACATTCTCCAAATAAAGATTTCGTAAATATAAATTGCCATTACCTTTGGCATAAATGACATGTATAATGTTCTATAGGCATGTGGATATACAATTCATCATCACAGTGAAATGGATTCTTACATAAATCATACATAAAATGTCCAATGAAGCCTCTCTTTTCATTTTCACTTCCATCAGCTTCAAAGTCACTAGTGTATATGTTGGTTAAGTTGTAACCAACTTTTGTTCACATATGAATGAATACTTGTCCATGTAGAGAGAGACACAGAGATGTAAAAAATGTGTAAAACTAACAGCAAATAAGCTACGCATGCATATGGAAGTTTTGAAACTCCCACATATATGAAGGAGTATTATTTAAATTCCACATCACTTTTTACATCATAGTAAATAATTTCCTCATCATAAATAGTGTCTGTGAGTCTTAGTTGCATTCTATCTATGAGAAAAACAAAACAAAGGTTAAAGGGTAAGCAATTAAAAGCCAAGCTCAATTCTAGAAGTTGAACCTGATTGGGTCATAAATTATGTTACTTCAACATGTATTCACTAATAAGTCACTACAATACAGAATCTTTTTATCCTTCTAAAAAAGATTAATATTCAATTGCAAGATGAAGAAGCCAAACCTTAATAATATAAATTCTCAGCTACTATACGATCCTTGCAAATCATCTTAGTTTTGAAAATGTGGCCTGCAAAATTCACATTTAAAATCAATCTGAAACATTAACGATCCTTGCGTTACTTGCAGAAGGAAACAACATGAAGTCTCCTGAGCGTGATATTGTAGGCTTCTCCGGCTACATCACTTTTCTTGAAACGGATCGTCTCTATCAGGCTCGGCCCAACTTAAATGATGTTACTGGGCCTCAAGACCCATCACTTTGGCCCAGCCCATATTGTTTTTTTCTGCCCAAAATCATAAGTCAACGAAGGAAGTCATAAGTTAGTTTGCAGAAAGGCCGGTCAGGCCCGAAAGGACGTCGACCAGGTCCATTCTTGTCGAAAGGTCCATTAGGTCAGAGAAAAGCCCCCGACTTGATTAGCTATAAATAGCACAATAAACTAATGTGACAAGACAACACTAATTCCCGAACGGACTACGAGACTTCTCGAATCGAGACCGGCCTTCTTTGAGACAAGCCGCTCCGCGACTCTCTTTCCTTTCGGTGACCCGGCGACTCCCTCTCGGCGAGCTCGTCGTTTTCATTTTAGAGGACTTCCTCACATTCTTTTGTACTCTTAACGACTTAGTTTTTTTTACGGTCTCTTTTGTATTTCGCTGGTCTCGATAATCAATCAAAAAATTCCGAACTCATTTCCACTCCCTAATTTACACTTAGACGAACCTCGGTTCCAACATTAAGGGTATATTGGATTGATGATTTGAGATAATTTGGAAATCACCTAAATTTGAGGAGATTTTAAAGTGATTTGAAATTTGAGAAAATTTTGCAAAGTTATTATTATAAATTTTAAGGTGATTAAAAGGAATTTGGGGGACATTTGAAAAAACAATTTTTTTTAGCTTTTACAAATTATTTAAAAATCCTCCTTAGAACTCAACTCTTACGAGCATTTTTTTTGTATATGATGAACAATCTAGAGCATAAGACTTCCAAAATAGTTGTTCAATGAGTGAAATAGTTGTTTTATCCAAATTAAAAAGCCACACCAAAGCTAATACGAATATCATCATCAATGAGTGCCTAGTAGGACAAACAATAAGCTCTTAAGGAAAAGAAATCAAAGAAAACTTCGTTTGGGAAATCAATAGAGCTCATTTGTGGCCAACTGTTGCCGACCTATTCCTGCAAAATTCCACATAATTGGAATAAGGAAAGGATTGAAGAATTGCTGCTGCAGTATGTCCCAACAATTCTCAGCATCAAACCAAGTAAAGCAAGGGTTCCAGATAAGCTTATGTGGCTGAAAAAAAATCCCCAGGTGACTACTCTACAAAAACTGGCTACTATGTGGCTCTAGAAAATAAAAAAGCAGATGAAATTCAACCAGTTTTCCAGAATTTCAACATGATTCAAGATGTTTGGAAGCTAAATATATCCCCAAAGTTAAAGCTTCATCAAGTATCAAATACTCAACTTCACCCAATTTGATGCTCCTTCTTTCGATCAAATCAATGATCCTTCCAGGAGTTCCGACAACAACATCAACACCACGAGTCATAGCACTCTGCTGAATGGTATAAGAAACACCACCATATACACAGACAATGCTCAAATAAGGCGCAGACTCCTTAATCTCCTTCTCCACTTGCTTAGCCAGTTCTCGGGTTGGCGCAAGGACAAGGAATTTAGGAAGACAATCAGACCTCCTGCTCAATAAAGGAAAACTAAACATTTAGAGAATCCAATGGAAAGGTAAATGTAAACAAAGGGTATGTAAAGTTTAAAAAAGAAAGACCTGAAAGCAGAGTAGTCTCCAGGTTGTTCAATGAGCCGTTTGATGATAGGGATACCGAAAGCTAAAGTCTTCCCAGTTCCTGTCTTTGCGTGAACTATGATGTCTCAACCTTGTAGTGCAGGAACCAACACAACCCTCTTCAAATACCAAAAACAATATGTCACTCAACATATATAAGATTGTGGTCTTAAACTTTCTAGTGTAGATAAGGCAAACAAAGATAAGTCTTTTCCTGATTATCCGGACAAAGAACTAGAATGCCCTTATTTGTTACAAACAAATCTCACAACCCCTCTCATAATCTCACTACCCCCCTTCTATATCTCTCTTTTTTGCCCTTCCCCTTTCCATTTACTAAACCGCCCTAAACCGGACTAAACCCTCAAATACTTACTTCCGAATTTACTGCGGGCGACCCATTAAATTAACCTCAACAACTTCAACTACCAGCGGGCCCCACAAACTCAATCCAATGAATCCGAATTGTCGGATCTCCTCCTTCTTCGGACTCCTTCTTCTTCTTCCTTCATGTCCCCTAAAACCAGACATTCTCCCTCTTATCCAGCTTTTAAGAAATCTTAAAAAGGTGAGTCTTTTGCCGCGGTTATGGTTGTATTCTCTGCGGTTTGAATCTTAGTAAAACGGATTAGAGTCTTACACATTGTTCCTCTTCCTCTCATGGCCGCATAGTTTTGTTTTTTGGATCATTGGAAATTCTTTGCTAATTTGATTGGAAAGGGGCTTACATTGGTAAATAAGAGCAGTTAGAGGTTAATTGCGCATCGAATCATTTTGAATCATAGCAAATCATAGTAGATTCATAGATAAAAAGAAAGTTTCTGGGTAATACTGGTATTCATGATAGAACCAGTGTATTACGAGAACAACTAGTATTACTAAGACATCGAGTATTACTGAGAGCAACTGGTATTACTGAGCATGCTTTGAAAACTGGTATAACTAGGTTGTGTTACTGAGAGAACTCATATGATTGAGACATATACTAATGGTATTTGTTATTTTGTTCAGGGAAAGATGAATAATGGTGGATGTACTGTTATTTGTTTTGATTATGGGGGATGTCATGAAAAAGGCGGTGAGGACATAAGATGGGTCTCACGAGAAGATGAAATTCACATTTTAGTGATAAAGACATCTGTTGAGGAAGTCACTTATGATGGGTTAGTTGATGGAATTTGCAGGAAGATTAAGAAAGATGAAGCAACGACGGAACTGAAAGTTAGTTACTTTCCATTGGTATTGGATCCTAAGAAACCATCATATATCCGGAATGATGATGAAGTTCTTGGCTACCTAATGCAAGTTAATAACCAAACATGTAGAAGTGTGTTGCATGTGGAGATCATGAAAGACGTTGATGAAAACCAGGGAATTGGCCAACAAGATGATCATGAAAGTGATAATGGTTTAAGTAAAGAAGAGCTGTTTGATAGAGATGTTAATGATGGTAGAGATGGTAATGATGGTAGAGATGGTAATGATGGTAGTGATGGTAGAGATGGTACAGATGGTAATGAAGATAGATATGGTAATGATGGTATGGTTACTGTGTACAAAGGCGAAGGATCGGAAGACCATGAAGGAAGAAATGTTTCAAGGGAAGAACTTGGTAATATGTCTGATGAAAGTGAGGTTGCAGCTGCTATAGAAGAAGAATCGAATGTAAATACTGGCTGGGAAGATGGTATTGATATGACTCTAGGTCAAAAATTTCGAAGTAAGCAGACAGAGCAAGGTTTAGTTCATAAAGCTTCACATCAGAATTGTTTTGAGGTTGAAACAATCAAGTCTGATAGAAAGCGATATGTGGTCAAATGTCGTGAAGCTAAAAATGGTTGCAAGTGGTCATTACGAGCTGCAAAGCTTATGAATTCAGATAGTTTCTCGGTTAGAACTTACAACAAGATGCATACATGCTCCATAGCTACTTCAGTTACAAGCAGAAATAGAAGGAAAGGCACACCACGATTAGTTGCATCTGTTTTGCATCAAGACTATCCAGGTCAATTCGACACTCCAACTCCGAAAAATTTGATCGGTATGGTTCAAGGGAGACTTGGTGTTAAAGTATCATACTCTACTGCGTTGAGGGGAAGACAACAAGCTGCGAATGATGTGCGTGGAAGTCCAGAGGAGAGTTACCAGATGGTGCATTCTTATATGTACATGCTAGAGTTGATGAATCCTGGTACACGGACTTATGTCGAATTAGATGAGGGGAAAAAGTTTAAGCATCTATTATTTGCTTTGGGAGCTTCCATTGAAGGATTTCAAGCCATGAGAAAAGTCATTGTAGTGGATGGAACCCACCTTAAGACTAGTTAATGTGGTGTGTTAATTGTTGCTACAGCTCAAGATCCTAATCATCACCATTATCCAATTGCTTTTGATGTAGTTGACGGTGAGAAAGAGGCTAGCTGGATGTGGTTTTTGAATAGGTTAAAATCAGTAATAACAGATGATCCAGGAATGGTGTTTCTTTCTGATAGAAACCCTAGCCTCATCAAGTTGGTTGTTGCGGTGTTCCCGTTGTCTGAGCATGGGTATTGTATACAACATTTGTCTCCAAACGTGAAAGGAAGCGTTTATTACGTCAACAAAGATACATGCATACATAAATTCAAAGAATGCGCTCATGCCTATACAGAGAGTGAGTTCATGACTCTTTATGCTGCTTTTAGAACCAAGTATCCTGCTGCAGCAGAGTATCTGGACAATAGTGTTGCTGTGGAGAAATGGGCGAGGTGTTATTTTCCAGGAGAAAGATACAACATAGACACCTCCAACATTGTAGAATCTATAAATGGTGTTTTAAGGAAAGCAAGAAAGTACTCGCTATTACCAATGATTGATGTGATTGTTGAAAAATTGGCTCAATGGTTTAACAAGCACAGGAACACTGCTACTGCTGCAAGATCAAACGCACAGAAGCTTGTGCCTTGGAGAAAGCACTGCATAAAATATCACCGGAAGCAAAGAAATTAACGGTTAATGAGTTGAGCGGCTTCTTCCTTGAATACAACGTCATTGGACTTGATGGCAAGTGTTATTTGGTTGATATGAGAAGGAAAACTTGCAGTTGCAAGTACTTTGATATAGATAGATACCCATGTGTGCATGCAATTGCCGCTTCCATCTTCATGAGTGGAGAGACGGAGACTGACCTCCATCTCCAAGAGTTTTGCTCCAAATATTATTGGATGGACGTATGGTCATTGGCGTATTGCAAGACGATTTATCTAGTACCCCATAAGTCTGATTGGATTGTTCCTGAGCATATACGAAATTTGTGTGTCTTTCCACCGGATTTGGTCAAGAAGACTGGAAGAAATCAAGAAACAAGGTTCCCATCAACTGGAGAACAGCGAGGAACGGGGAGAAGGAGGGGGAGAGGGAGAGGGAGAGGACTATCAGGGTTGTATTCATATTTTCATAGTGGCAGTGGTGCTTAGTTTATGTTTGCAACTATGGATTTTATGGTGTAACTAAGAATACTCGCTTCTATGGATTTTATTTTATCTTATTTTATCAGGATATGTCATTCGTCAATATCTAACAAACATATTTACATTAGATAAATAACTATTAATGTTAAAAATTTGTGTATCAACTTGATAAACTAAATTTTTGGCATTATGGACTATTACTAGCATATTTACACAAACAAGATCTTACACTTCTATGAACATTTTGTTAAGACTAATCACCTTAGGAAGCGAAACGCACAGGATACGAGTTTCAAAACATGTTAATGCATAGAAACCTCCAAATTGTGAATGTACTGACTAAAATCATCTGTCAAACTACAAATATAATATTTGTAATAGAGTAAAACTAATTAAACTTGAAAACACCGAAAAGTACAACTATTTGCAAATTGGTATAACTAGAAAACTGGTAAAACTATGTGTAATTTTGGCGGTGCAAAAAACGGCGCACGTTTCCACATGGCGGCGCACATATTTTTTTTTTTTTTTAGCATTTCACGATTTTTCCTGGATCCGATTTAGCATTGGGGGGGGGTCCCATTGAATTTTCCACTTTTATTTTCAGATCTCACATCCAAGTTCTCCCTTTCTCCCCCACTCTCCTCTACTCTCTCTCTCTCCTCTCTCTCGATCTCTCTCCTTCCTCCTTCCCCATTGCAGCAATTTCTGGTTTTGAAGATCCAGGTACCTCGATTTTCAATATAACTACACACATGTGTTCTCCCTGCCGCATTGGTCTACGGTTGACAAAGAATTTGCAATTCGGGTTTGTTTAGGGTTTGTAGAGAAATTCGCGATTCGGATATGTTTCTCTACGTTTCCACGTTTGTGCAGGGTTGGCAACGAAATTCGGGATTAGAGTTGGCAACAAAATTCTGGATTAGGGTTTGGCTACTGTTTTACATTTAGTAATACTGAATGCAAGTACTACTTGGTTTTACTTAGTCTTCTCTGCTCTCTTCTGACAGTGACTATGGACCCTATGGACCCAAACTACGGTGACGAGAAGAGGGCTAAGAAGCTAATAGACAGACTTTATCACATAGCTGATGGGGACTACGGCATTCCGAAAATTTGTCCATGTGGTGGACAAATCATCGAGCAGACCATTAAAGCCGAATCTAACCTATGAAGGAGATACTTTACGTGCAATGTGTATAAGGTGAGATCAATTTTTGTTGTTTTCCAATTAAATGCCGTTATTGAACCTTCGAGTTTCGTCTTTATGTGCAGAATGATGGCTACCACGTTCACAAATGCTGGGATCATGCTGTTGAGGAGGAGGTTTCTAGATTAAGGAACGAACTTGATGAGCAGTCGAAGAGGATTGGAAGCTTCAGAAACATTCCGTTTCAAATGGACCGAATGCGTTTGGAGCTGGACAACAATAGTGAAGAGATTGCAAAGCTGAAGGAGTTAGTTGCGGATCTTGTGGGTCGTAGTGAAGGACCGAATCCGTAATGTTTAGACCTATGAGTAGTTTGTTTGTGTAATAGATATATGAGTGTTTGTTTGTGTAATAGACATATGAGTGTTTTTATTTGAATTTTATGTTAAACTTTTCTTAAATCAAAACACCAAAAAAACAAAAAAACAATAACATAGTATTTTATCACGAATTGAACTACAAAATCAAAAGTACCATCGTAGTTTTAAACACGAACACAAAAGTACCATCATAATTTTAAACGCAAAAGCACCATAGCATAGTTTTACTTCTTTCTGGGCTTCCTGCCCTTTTCCTCCGTGTATGGAGGCGACACATGTTGGGAAGTTTTTTCCGTCCTCTTACTCATTTCATCTTGAACAGAATCCTGGGACCGTGTCTTTCTCCTCTCATAAGTCAGATCCGCCTTCCTCTTCAAACCCTTTTGCCTTTTGCCGTTTTTAACTACCACGGTGCTACACCTCGCTATTGATATCTGAGGAAGATCCTCTTCTTCTTCCTCTCCATCCCCATGAACTTCATCTTCTCCTTCCTTTTCCTGCAAAACACACACAATTTTATTTAGGGTGCAACTGGTTACAAATAAAAAGAATGAATTGAATGAAAGGAATAATGATAAGTTTAATAAAAATGAGTTGAATAATTTTCCTTAGCTGAATAAGTTGAATGAGTTTTGTTCCTCTCGGTACTCTCCTTTTTTTATGAGTAACAAATTTGAAAGGAATAGACAATTTTTCCTCTAATTATGTGGGGCCCATTAAATTGTAGAGGAAAATAAATTCATCTTAAATGGTAAGTTGTGAGAGGAATCTAGTGGAATCAACTGTTCAACTCATTTTTGTTCTTCTAAGATGTCATCCATTTGCACCCTTAGTATTCCCTAGAATCACATTTTCGTTTAATGGTCTAAGAAAACAAAAGTATTACCTCTTCCATCATAGAAACCTCAACTCCTTGGTCTCCCCCTTCCTTCTCCTGCAAATCATCTTCTTCCACATGTTCCTCATCCACAGGAACAGTCTCTTCTCCTTCATTCCCCTGAAAAACACAAAGAATTTTATTTAGTATTCCATAGTATTACCTAGTATCACATTTTCGTTTAATGGTCTAAGAAAACAAAAGTATTACCTCTTCCTTCTCCTTCTCTTTCTCTGCCTCCTTCTCTTTCTCTACCTCCTTCTCCTTCTCTGCCTCTGCCTCCTTCTCCTTCTCCTTCTCCTTCTCCTTCTCTGCCTCTGCCTCCGCCTCCTTCTCCTTCTCCTTCTCTGCCTCTCTTTCAACAACCGTAGTACTAGCATCGAGGGGATTGAAACTGTAGTGCATGTCCTCATATGTCGCCCGAGCATCTAATTGCTCCTTCACATAGCCCTCCACAGCTAATAGCCTTCTCTCAAATCCATCAAACTTGTTATTTATTTCCTTGAACCCTGTCTCCATGCCATTCTTCAGGCTCTGACCGAGTGCTTCCAAAGCAGCATTCATAGGTGCATCAACTGCTGCATTCTCTGGGGCGTCAATTGCCGCATTGGCCTCATTCACAGGTTCCTCTAATCGGGCAGCCACATCTTGTTCATACATCTTCTCAAAACAGATGGGCTTCTCCTCATCAACAAGACACTTCATCCAACTACGAACAACAGCATTGTCGACATCTTCGTCGACGACATCTTCGTCGTCATTTTCTTCAGTAATTCAAGCCATAAAAGCTTCTTCATCGGCGTAAGGGACCAAGATGCTATCAATCTCCTCTGAATATAAACAAGGATTATAGTCTCTTCTCTGAAATCATAAATAAACAATGCAAGTTTTAAAAGTTCAAATCAAAAAGGATTACTGACCTTAGTTGTACCAAGCGCTTCATTTATTTCCTCAAGAGAAAATTCTTTCATGGCACTTCGTTTAAACTTCCTTTTACACATGCGCGGGCAAGTCTTCTTGGCAGTTGGAACATCCTTTCGGAATTGCTTCCTCAGTGATGGAATTGCCTCAAACGCTAAAAGCTACAAACGACACATATAATTTGAGTTAACTTCAAATATAAGGAAATACAAGTAATACTGACAAATACCTTTATTCATATTTACCTCCAAAGAAATGCAAAAACTTGGATAAGGCCAACTTGACCCGCGAACGACCCCTTGGAAATGATCCATAGTGTGCTCGATCTCTTTCATATTGTTATCAAAAGAGAATCTCCCCCAGGGAAATTTCTTGCACAACTGAAGATCATTGACATCTCTTAGAAAGAATGGCTCCACAGAAAGAGCATCGGCTCCTACCTTCGACTGCCCAATAATGACGCTTGATAAAAAGAAGAGGATAGCCATCTTCAAACGATCTTTAGAATATTTCATTTTCAAGAGCTTTTCTTTCACATCGCCATATCTAATTCTTGATCACGCCTTAAAGTGCCTCTGCACAAACTCCATACTGCCCAATCGCTTATAGTCCTGAGGATAGCTCCGACAATTTAAACCCAAGATGAGAGCGTGTTCACTCAGACCATACCGAATGGGAACACCATTCACAATGAACCAAGCTTCCTTCTTCTTCTCCGTACACGCCGTTCGAAGAAGTAGCAACCACATGCCCATCACCTTGTGGTTGCTGTTCCTGTGCATGTGGAAGAAATGTTTGAATTGGGGGTGATTTTCAAACCAACTTTTCTCCTCTGGTTTAAGCGGATGCTTTAACCCAGATAAAAGTGTGTCCACTGCATCAGTGACGAAACACCTTGTCGACAGCTTGATTTTTTTCACGTACTGCGTTGGCTGGAAGTGCATCTCCATAAGAAGCATTGGTTCGGTTCCCTGAAACATATAGATTTACCAAGTGTTACTTTTGTATTTCATAAATTTCTAACATACAAAAATGAATCTAGTTTTACGGGTTTTACTGAAAACCAATAATACAGCCTACATTCGAATAAAAAAATTATTAAACAATCAACGAAATCGATAACAAATCCAAAACCCAAAGCTGAAGTTCTTTAAAGAAACCCAAAAACGCCTGTTTGCTTTAATCCGCTTCAACCATCACTAATTATTTCAAAATCTAAATATTAGTACCAAAGTCGGTTATACTTACCGTTGAATCGGAAGCGCCCATTTCGGTTCCTGAAGAGAGCTCTTGCGCTTCTTCTGAAGAGAGCTCTTGTGCTTCTTCTGAAGAGGGATCTTCCGGTTCCTGAACTTCTACTGGAGCTTTCTCTCCCAATCCGTAGTTCGCATTCTTAGTATGCAGAGCCATAGTCGATCAATGGAGTACTTGAACAGTTTCACCTACATCCCAATCGCGCAAATAGATTACAATCGAATAAAAAAATAGTAATCTCGCATCTGGACGGACTTGAAGAAACCGAGAAAAATCTGCAGCTTACCTTTTCCGCTTTGCACGATTCTGTTTGCTATGAACTCAAAATAGTTTTCCCAAGTTTACCTTCTTCTCATCGAAGTGCGTGAACGAACAGAAGAGTTGGTTGGGAACTTGTTTCAAATTTTGATATGATTTCTGATTTTACGAAGATAGATTCGGAATAGATTCCTATGAAAATTAACCGAGTGGAAGACGACGGTTTTTACAGAAAAGGGGGTTAGGGATCCGATTTTATCGGATCATAAAGATGGGTTGGGTGGGTTTGGGCTGGTTGGAATGTGATTTTATTAAGTTTTCAGGGATAAAATGGTTTTCAACCATTTTTATTCAATTAAAAATAAATACAAATAAAATCAGAAATATAAAGGGGGTAACTCAGCTTTTTTTTTCGTTGACTGGGGTATATGAGCCATTGTTCCGGATTATCCGCAAAGGAGACATCTTTGTAATTTGAAATTGGAAATGAAAAAAATGGAAACCTAAGTTGAAAAGAGTATCCAGAGAGACGAAAAGAGACGAACCTGAATGGGGAAGAGGTGAGTAATACCACGCTTCTCAAGAGACTCACCGAGACGCGGAGGCACACCGAGTTTTGAGATAGCGAGTTCTTCGACATCATCGGAAGAGTCGCTGTTGTCGCCGTCGAGGCCGAATTCGGAGCTCGTATGTAGATCATATGGGCTTGGCGCGGCGATATTCAAGCAGCTGGTCTCGGATGGCAAATCGGAAACGATATATAAAGAGATCAAAAGCTGCCCCTTTTGTATCATCTCCTCTAATGGCAGAAGGTCTAGCTCTCAGAGAAGCCCTCTTTCAAGCAGTGGAATTAGAAATCAAGAAGATTCATGTGGAATGCGACTCATCTCAACTCGTTAGTGCCGTCTCTCTTCGGCATCCTCATTCTTTGATCTTCATGGCATCATTTCAGACATTCTATCCCTCGGAAATACGAAGGCTTTTTTTTTTTCTTTGTTGTAAGAGTTCATTAGAAAAAGAAAAAATTAGTTTAATTTTTTTATTTAATCAAATTACATCTCAAAATGTGGTATTTGCATCTATTGTTTTTTCACTACAAATTATCTTAAAAATTATTCCAAATTGTTTTTGATATATTTTATTGTTCAAATCCATATTTTCCAATAAGCTTAGATTTGAGAGAATTTTTACAAATGACTAATCCAATAACTTTAGATTTTGAATATTTTTTATAAATACTAGATCCAACAAGAGGAGATTTGGAAAAAAAATGAAATTTTTTCAAATCATCAATCCAATATGCCCCTAAATCTGGTCCCTTGGGAAAATAATTTTTGAACGATCCGGTTTTTTTACATGAAGGATCAGATTTAAAAAAAAAAATTAAAATGGTGGGCAAGGGCGCGTGGACCGTCACATTTCTGCCCACCCTACTTGAGCCGGGTCTTGTCTCTATCTATCTGAAATTACCAAACTTGGTGAGAGATCTTGGATAGACTGCTAAGTTTAGAAAACCTAATTGGAAGAGAAGAAGCTAATCGACACACATAGTTGTTCTTGGTTCTTTTCTTCATCTTCGTTCTTATTATTATCTTAATTTTTTCTTCGTCTTTAGTTTTTTGTTCGTTCTTCTTCGGTTTCGTCGTCTTCGGTTTTTAGTTTCTTCTTATTCGTTTTCTTCTCCGTCTTCATTATTCTTCAGTTCCTTATTCGTTTTCTTCTTCGTCTTCATTCTTCTTCAGTTCCTTATTCATTTTCTTCTTTTTCTTCATTCTTCTTCAGTTCCTTATTCGCCTTTTTGCGCCAAAAGTCTTAGATTGTAAGCTTTAAAATATAAAAGAGCTAACAAGAGAAATTATAGTAAAATAGACTGTGAGAAAATTAAGTAATGCTTTTAAAGTTAAACTTTTAGAAAAGTTAAAGTCACTACAGCTTAAAAAGTTTAAACTCCAATCGGAGCCTATATAAATTCAATATGAATGGATCTACACATAGATTAGTGATCCATCTTATTTTGCATAATTAATATTGGTAACTGTTCTTCAGATTTCTTCTTCTCCTTCAACTGAATTTTTCTTCGAGAACAGCTTTCACTAGGACAATAATGTTCACTGCACAATCAAAGCCACAAGTACAATCAAATGGCAGAGACATCAAATGTTAAGCTACAAATTAACAGCCAAATGCTTTCTTATTTTTCGTGCTTTACAAAATTGAATGAGTATTAATCCCTTTTATCAAAAAGTCTGTCTCTTATACACATCTAGATGTGTATAAGAGACAGGAGGATGATTGAGTATGTATCCACGCACGAAGTGCTAACTCCATGATGAATATCTCACAAGCTTTAGCTAAAATGACAGGAGAGTCCGCGCTAACCATCTGAAAAATTGACTCTTATCTCACTCAATAGAAAATTCTCTGAATGAGATCTAGTAGACTTAAAAATCAATAACAGTAACATATTCTAGATTCACAATACAATAGCTTTATCAGAATGAAATTGTCAGAAACTCCAAGCCTAGTAAAAAAAAACAAAAAATATTGAAGAATTCTTGCAAGAGACAATTTTCGTTATTTCCCATACCTTGACGTTAGGATCGGATTTCATAACTTTTTTGATCCTAGCCAGTAATAACCTACGACTACGGACCTGGGGCCCTATGATTCACCATAACAAGTCAAAGACTTAAAGTAAGCATAAGAGAGATGAAAATAATTGAAATATTAATTTTTTTTAACAACCACACATTATATTAAGGTATAACTCTCTTTGATTTGTTACTCAATCCGGAGAATAAGTTTTACCTGTGGAATTTTCTATGTCATTCCTTTGCCGAGCCCAAAAAATCTTTAGATTTTCCTCTAATGTATCCTTCTGTCCATCAGAAAGTTGTCACAATTTAGGCCAAATCATTATACCAAAAGTTAAACACATAAAACGACTTCAAGCGAGAAAAAGGACTTAATGAATTTACATGTCTGTTCGCTGGAAAAGAACGCCACGCTTGATTAGGCACTGGCATCACAGGATCCATCCTGGTCAAGGATCCCGGGAAAAATTGATCGGGAATGAGAGATGAGTTTGCTGCTATCGGTCTTTTCCTATTATACATCATGAAAGATAATACAAAAGTCGCCGATGATGAAGAGCTTGAAGATAGCAATGGTGAAAAACACGTCTATTTATTGAGCTGGGGGTCATAGCGAGCCATAATTGCCATTTAAGATAGTACCAATGTTGCTAGATACATTACCTTTTGGAGCTCGCGAGGCTTGAAGGAATAACCATTTGCGTAAGTTCTCCGTGAAAGACACGCGCCATGTAGAAAAACGAGAAAATTACTTACAAACTTTTTCACATTCATATTAGGGACATTGTGAGACACTTTTCACTCCTATATCACTTTGTATAAGGTTAAAGTCTAAACCACCCCTAGCTAACTAAACTCAAACTTTTTACTCTCTCTCTCTCACACAATGTTTCTATTTATTTATTTTTTCCTTTCTCTCCACATGTTTTGTTTGCTTATTTTACATATTACTATAATAGTGAGAATCCTAAAGGGAAAAAAACTTCAATTTGAAACTAAGTACTATAACTTTGGCAAATGCAATATTATCTTTTGGAGCTCTTGAGGCTGGAACAAGGAATAACTATTTGCGAAGTTCTTCGTGAAAGACACGCGCCATGTAGAAAAACGAGAAAATTACTTTTACACAATTTTTTGACATTCATATTACACTATGAGACACTTTTCACTCCTATGGTACTTTGTATAAGGTTAAAGTCTAAACTACCCCCAACTAACTAAACTCCAACCTTTTACTCTCTCTCTCATCAGAATGTTTCTATATTTTTTATTTTACTTTCTTTCTCTACACATATTTATTTGTTTATTCTTTATCTTACTATAATAGTGACAATCCTAAACGGAAAAAACTTTAATTTGAAACTAATTACTATAACTTTGACAAATGCAATATTACCTTTTGGAGCTCGTGAGGCTGGAACAAGGAATAACCATTTGCCGAAGTTCTTCGTGAAAGATACGCGCCATGTGGAAAAATGAGAAATTACTTTTTGACAAACGTTTTGACATTCATATTAAATTATGAGACACTTTTCACTCATATGACACTTTGTATGAGATTAAAGTCTAAACTACCCCCAATTAACTAAACTCTAACTTTGTACTCTCCCTCTCTCTTTTATCACAATGTTTTTATATTTTTTTTATTTTACTTTCTTTCTCTCCACATGTTTTGTTTGCTTATTCTGCATCTTTTGAAAAAAATATTTTTTGCTATGAACTATAATTTGTTTTTTTATATATTGTTATCCATTTTACTATTTTCTTACTTATATGTGGATCAAACCTTGTGAACATGAATAAGTTGTCAAGATGAATTCGTATCCATCTACAATAATATGCCTATGCTAAACTGTCCATGATACATTGACCATAAAAAAACTATGAAATTTGTCCACATGTTGATTGTTATGGCTTATGAAAGTTATGATCTTTTCATTGGAGTTTATGACTTGGAATAAAGGAGATCACATATTGATATTTTCAATCTATCCACATCTGTATTGAAGTTTTAGTATTAATGAAGGTCTTTTTATATAATTCAATGATTTGTTGTTTGGAGTATGAGACTTAATTAAGATATGTCCATTATTATATCTCCACACACTTGTCCTTAACACCATGTTCATTGAATTAATTTTTCTCATCTATGCTTATCTTTTATCTAAGATAGTATTTTGTAACTACGCTTTTTGATTAGTTTGGTTTGTGATTCAGTTTTAGTTGAAGTTCTCAACAAGATTGTGATTCAGGTTTCGCGAGAACCTTCAAATTATGTTAATGTTTAGGTACAGTGAGCATTGCAAAGAGGATTTTTTGCATGAAGCTGCTTTAGCTGATAGGTATGAAAACACAATGTATGTCTTCTCGGGTATAAGCAACGCATATGGACAAAATGGGTATCACGAAGATGTCATTAGAGTCTTTACTTTCATAAAGATCACTGTTTGAGGTCAAATGTAATTACCTATAATGTGTATAATCCAAATGATCATAAAGTCATCCATATCAAATCGTCCGCAACCCAACATGCAAATGAATTTCTTGTTTTGAATTGATTGGATTTTTCGTTTGACACCTAAAATATGGGTCTAAAATTATAGAAAAAAATAGAATTATAACTCATAGTTTATATTTTTGACAATATGAAAAATGAGCAAACAAACCGGTAAGAATAATTAATTATACTCAAAGATTTAATTTATCAGCTGTCCATGACAACTCATCTACCGTTTCCTTCTCCACAAGAGGAATTTTTTTTTTTAATTTAAAAGATTAAGAAAAAATTGAACAGTACACAAAGTGCTTCTTTTTGTTATCAAACTCACAAAATGTCTATTTTATTTTAAAACTAGCTGGTGATCCGCGCTTTGCGCGGAATATTACATATTGTTTAATTATATAGTCAGAAAAAACTTTAACAATATATAATTTTAATTTATTTTGTCAGTAAATAAAATTGATGGAAAACGTATAATATATAATTAGAAATTTTATATATAAGTCATCATCTTTAAAACAAATTCGGTTCATAAGTCTTTACTATTTATATTCATATATAATATTCATCCCACTTGCTAACTTTAGATCTAAAAAAAAAAATATTAAATATTATACTTACATTTCTCTTTTTTTAAATTAAGTCGGTTGTTCATTCATACACATTAATATTTTTCATATCTAATATTCATCCCACTTGCTAACTTTAGATCTATAAAAATATATTAAATATTATACTTACAATTCTCTCTTTTTAAATTAAGTCGGTTGTTCATTCATACACATTAATATTTTTCTATAAATGTCTAATATTTTTCGAATATATTACAGATAATATTGATCTCATTTGATAAACGTTTGATGTAATATTATATATATTCATATCTAATATTCATTCCACTTGCTAACTTTAGATCTAAAAAAAATATATTAAATATTATACTTACATTTCTCTCTTTTTAAATTAAGTCGGTTGTTCATTCATACACATTAATCTTTTTCTATAAATGTTTAATATTTTTCGAATATATTAGGGATAATATTGATCTCATTTGATAAACGTTTGATGCATTTCCAAGATGCACTCATAATATATATATATATATCCTTCTCTCACTCTCTCTATCTTTCTCACTCCTCTTTCCTTTATAAAATTTAAATAGTCGCATATCTAATTTTCGTCCCAATAATAACTTTGGATTAAAAAAATATATTAAATATTATTCTTACATTTCTCTTTTCTTAAATCTAAGTCAAATATTCATTCATCCAACATTAATATTCTTCTCTAAATGTCTAATGTTTTTCAAAAAAATATAATCAACAATATTGATCTCATTTCATAAACGTCTTGATGTATTTCCAAGATGCGCTTATAACATGTCTCTCTATCCCTATTTCTCCACCTCTCCCTCTCTCTCTCTCTCTCTCTCTCTCTCTCTCTCTCTCTCTCTCCCCCCCACTCTCCCTCTCTCTCCCTCTCTCTCTCTCTCTCTCTCTCTATCTCTCTCTCTCTCGCTCGTAAACACAACGTATTAAATTATCGACAACATTTTAGCCAGTTTTAACTTAAACTTCACAACAGTATGACCCGGTATAAATACTAAACTTTACAACTATAAGACTAAATAGGCGAATTAGAAATCCATATTAGTCTTTAAATCAATTTGCAAGTTATCTATTATAATAAATGACGTTTCAACTTCTATTTAAAATTATTATATCAATGAATGTTAGTTATTATGAAAATTAAAGGTAAAATGACATAAAACATACAGTAAAACCTCTATAAATTAATAACGTTGGGACCGTGAGGTTTTATAAAAAAATATTAATTTATAGTGATTATTAATTTATAGATATATTATTTGGTTGAAAAACTAATTTTGGGACTGACAAAAAATATTAATTTAGCGAGGTATTAATGAATCGAGTATTAATTTAAGCCTCGTAAGCCTTCAAGCCGCCTCTCCGTCTTGTCACCTCACTGCCTTCACGTGTCTCCCGCTTCCCCAGGTTCGCTCCTACTCCTCGCCTTTTGCTTCTCCATTATTGGAACAGCTCTTTGCGGGATGGGATACGCTTGTTTTGTGGAGTGTGGGTATGTTGCTTCCTTTACCGAATGATTTGGTCCCTTTTGTATCCGCCTCAGTGCGGCTCTTTACTGCAGTATGCAGGGGTTGTCCCGTTTTCAAATTGACGGTAACTGCAAGTTCTCTTCCTAAGTGGCAGATTAGAAAGAAAGCTGGTTTTAGTAGCCCTCTTCCATTGAGTCGGGTTTTGGACTTCTATAGTTCTCATCTCTCCTTAAGGAGGCTGTTTTCCTCCCAAATATTTCACTTGTCTTGAGTGGTATTGTTTCAGGGAGCATTGTGTCGAAGGTAGTTCTGTTAAGAACAAGAGTCATGAGGCTTTTAGTCTCTCGTTCAGTAATTGATGTTGCTGACGGCTTCACCATCTCGACTATGGAGGCTGTGATCCCTCCTGGTGGTTTCTTTCAAGACAGCAAAGCCTGCTCTTGTCTGGATGTTGCTTCGGTTGAGCTTGTTAGCTCCCATTTATCCTCGGTTGAGCTTAGCTCCCATCTATCCTTTTATCTCGGTTTGAGTTATTGCTGTTGTTTTCAGTTTATTTCGTGCTCCACCAATCTGTTGGTTGATGCTTTGCTAAGTTTGGCTTCTTGTGGCCGTTTGTATCATCTCCATTTGGAGAAAAAACTCTTTAGTTAATGCAAGTTAAGGTTTGACCAAAAAAAAAAAAGACAAAAAAGAGAGGCAAAAGCACTATGTTAGCCCGTTAAACTTATATCATATGCGTGATTGTAATATTAGTCAAGTTGAGAATTTAGTTAGTGAGTTTACTAAAAAAATCAATTTTCACTAGAATTGAAGAATTAAAACAAGAATCGGAGAATTATAACAAGAATTGGAGCCTGCCACATTGGCTTCAGGGTCAACTCAGGATCATATTCAACATTTGCGACCACATTGGCTGCTCCATATACCAAGCTCGTGCCAAATCAAGGTTTTCAAAGAACATAATACTTTCCATTTCTGATGAGAGTGGACATGTTTGTAGAGGTGACATAGATGTGGGTAAACACGCAAAAATGTACTTTAAGAAGATTTACAAGATCAATAACACCCCTGTCCAAGATCAGATTTTTGAAGGGTTCACACTAACTGTCACTGCATCTATTAATGAAGACCTGACTCGTGACTTCACAAATAAGGATATATTTGATATTGTCTGTTCGATTTGGGCTGATAAAGGAGCTGGTCCAGATGGATTCAGAGCAAGGTTTTATCAACGTTGTTGGCATATTGTTGGTCTGGATGTTATAGCGGAAGTCAGACGTTTTTTCTCCACTAAATCTATGCGTCCAAAAATAAAAATAAACCGGGAACTCTGTCAGACTACAGGCCAATAGGATTGTGTAATATTCTATATGAAATCATAGCGAAGCTGTTGGGCCTTCGTCTCAAAGGTTCAGTTGACTTGATAGTCTCAGAGGCACATGTTGCAGCTATACCGGGTAGGATTGTATCAGACAACGTATTGGTGGCTAATGAACTTATGCATTCTTTGAAAGCAAGGAAAAGAGTTTCTCAGACGTATATGGCAATCAAGACATATATGAGTAACGCATATACTCGAGTAGAATAAGATTTTTTGGAAGAGACAATGAAAGCTTTTGGCTTCTCTAATACTTGGATTTCGTGGATTATGGAAACAGTTTATACAGTCAGCTACTCAGTCTTGATCAATGGGAACCCTCAAGGGTACATCAAATCAGAACGTGGAATCCAGCAAGGTGATCCTTTATCACTTTACTTGTTTATTCTTTGTGCTGTTGTGATGAGCCACTTGATGAAGAGGAATGCTGATATATCACGGTTTTTACCCGTTTTTGGACCATGATATAAGTGTTTTTATAGAGTCTTTTGTTAGTTTTAGAGTCCTATTAGAGTCTTTACAGGATGGAGAGCATTTGGAGCTTAATAGGAGTTTTTGGAACTTATTGGAGTATTCTGGAGAAGCAGCCAAAGTGTTGAAGTCGGAGCTGAATTACACGCAAGGTGTCGATCGACACCATCACCTTGTGTCGATCGACACCAATGTAGGCCGCCAAAGTTTTCGGATTTCCATCAGAAAAAGGAAATTGTCCCAAGTTTGAAGAAATTACAAGACTGCCCCCGACGAAAGTTTTCCTCTATAAATAGTTTTCAGGCATTGTTTAGCCAAACACCTTATCATTATTTTCTGTTTTTGAGACTTAGAGAGAGATTGATCCTGAGCTTTTGGGGAGACAATTCTAAACTCTTTTGAGAAGTTTTGAACCCATGTATCATTCTCTATTCTTATTTTATGCAAGTTATTTCAGTCATGATTTGTGTTTTCATCTCTATGTCTGAGTAGTTTGCTAGTTAGGTTATGGTGATTAGGGTTGATGATGAGTTTGTAGAATTATTAGGCTTTTAGGGAAATCAATAGGATATTCACCTTAATTTGTGCTTAACTTGATTTCCTCTTTGATCACTTAGAAATCAAACCCTATGTTATTTAATAGATGCGAGAGCATTATTGGTAACTTGAACTAATCATAGGTGAGCAAAATATCAATTCGCAAAGAGATTTGGTTTAGATATTTTGTGAACAATCGAACCTGTTTTTAATGCTTGCCTTAGTTGTTTGAATTTGCAAAGAGATTTGGAATTCTGGAATTTAGGCATAGATAACTTCTGCAACGAGAGTTGATTGGTTTTAACTTAGTGATTCGAGTTCTAGACGGTTCTTAATAAAGTTCCCTAATAGCATAATTTCTGCATTCTCGGATTCAACCTGATAATTACCCTTGCCTAGCACCTTAGTCTCCTGAACTTTAATCTATTTTTAATCTCGTTTACTTATTCGCTTAGTTGCTTAATTACTTTTACTCTATTCGACCTAGCATAATTCGAACTTAGAAACCTTAGTGTAGCATCTACTTTCCTTGGGATTCGATAATCCTTTATACTTCAACTGCTTTGCTGTGCACTTGCAGTATTGATTTATTGGGTAAAACCTGAGCCCTATAAAGTTTTTGGCGCCGTTGCCGGGGAAGGAGATTAGTTGCCTACAAATTTCTAGTATTATAATTTTGTCTAGGTTTTTATTTTTTTGTTTTGGTTACTAATTTTTAGTTTCTTATTCTTGTTTTCAGGTGTATGCTTAATCGCAATACCAGAAGCAACAAGGAAAAGGAGCTTGTGACTTTGAGCATCGTTGAACTCGCCAAACTAGAAAGAAGAACAGGAAAGCTGCGAAGGCGTCGATCGACACCAACATTGGCATCGATCGACACCAGGCGCAGACCACGATGGATTATGTAATCCTAGTCCGAAACGAAGCTGGTCACTTGGTAGATGAAGAGGGGAACAGAAGAAATGCCCAAGGACAGAGACTTGATGATAATGGAGCTGTTATCATCGAGCAACCTATACAAATCGCCCCTGCAGAAGCTGGACGTGGAAGAACTCTTGACGAATACAACATACCTGACCAGTTCTACGCTAATAGAGCTGTGATCCGTCCTCCTGCATTCCAGAGGAATGATTTCGAGCTGAAGCCTGCTTACTACATACTTGTAGCTTAGCATCCTTTCCATGGTCTTCCCAATGAGCATCCTATGGACCACATTGAAAGATTCGAGGACTTGGCATCAAACATTAAGGCTAATGGAGTGTCCTATGATTATTTTTTCTGCAAGCTTTTCCTCTACTCGCTTTCAGGAGATGCATCATACTGGTTGAAGCAGTTGGATCCAGGATCCTTAACCACTTGGGAAGAAACAAAGAATGCATTCTTATGCAACTTCTTTGATGATGCAAGGTCCGAGGAGCTGAGGACAAATATCACTACATTCTCCCAAGGACCTACTGAAGCATTCAAGGCTTCTTGGGTGAGACTCAAAGCTTACCAAACGGACTGCCCACATCACGGTTTCAGCGAACCACCGCAGCTTCTCGGAATCTTTTACCGAGGATCGATTGCAGGTACCAGATGGCTTTAGACGCAGCAAGTAATGGCAACTTCAACACCAGATATCCATATAACGCGATGGTGCTTATAGAGAATTTGGCCTCTTGTAACAGCACCAAGAATACAGACTTTGAGAGGAAACAACATGCTGGTGCAATTGGAGGAAACCAAATAGCTGAGGTTAACAGGAAGCTAGACCTCTTGGTGGGGAAGAAGCAAGTCCACTTTGCTAATGAAGTGGAGACATTCGAACCTAATGAAGAATGTGAGGAAGAGGATGTCAATTACATCAACGGAGGTGGCTTTCAAGGCCAAAGGTTTGGGAACCAGCAAGGGAACATGAGTTTCAATGGGAATTATCAGAAAAGCTCCTTCTAAGGAAATCAAAACTCTTCTGGTTATACTCAAAAGCTCCCATTCCAGAACAACAACATCAATTACACAAGGAGCTATGAAAATTCTTCTTACCAAAAACCTCCTGCACAAGACAATAAGGTGGAGTCTATGCTAGAGCAACTTCTGGAAGGACAGCAGAAGATGACAGTGTATTTCAATGGAAATATTGATTCACTGTACCAAGACTTGAATGGGAAGATTGATTGCTTGAACTCTCATATGAAGCAATTGGATGTTCAAGTTGCTCAAACTGCTGGAGCTTTGAAGAGACAAGATGGGTTTCTTCCTGTAAAGACTGATACAAATCCCAGACATCATGTCAATGCTATCATGGTAGGAAGTACAGAAAATTTTGTGGAGCTTGAGAATTTCGAGGAGCTTGAAGAAGAAGATGCTGCAGTTGCAGAGTTAGCGTCGATCGACACCAATGCTGAGTGTCGATCGACACCACTAGAAAAGCCCGACGATTCGAGCCCTGACAAAGCGAAATCGATAACAAAGCGAAATCGAGCAGGATCGACACTGAAATGTCGACACAAAGCACTAGTGTCGATCGACACCAGCTGGGTATCGATCGACACCATGCCCAGACTTCGCCAGACACACATGAAGCTTCAAAAGGTGAAGAGGAAAGAGTATATAAACCTAAAATACCCTATCCCAGGCCGCCTAGAAAGTCTAAAAAGGAGATAGAAGAAGCCATATGCAAACAAAATGATGGATAAGCTGATGGTTGATCTACCCCTAGTTGACACAGTCCAACTTTCACCTGCATTAAGAAGATATGTCAAGAGAATGGTTGTCAATGGTGTGAGTCCTGAGGAAGGAGCATTTCTTACCAGAGACATGAATGCAATTCTCTTGAACATAGTTCCAAGGAAGAAGAAGAAGGTGTGGGTTTCTGAACAAGTCAGTGATGTGATTCAGAAGAGGATTACAGAAAAGTTACAAGATCCAGGAAACTTTGTGCTAGATTGATAAATATCAAAAAGAAGATTTCATAGATCTCTATAAGATCTAGGTTCAAGTATCAACTTGATACCATACTCAGTTGATGTTCAACTTGGAATGACTGATTTCAAGCCAACCAGAATCTCCCTTGTCCTAGCTGATCGATCTAAGAGAATCCAAGAAGATGTTCTAGAAGATGTTCCCTTGAAGATTGAAGGTTGCATGATTCCCACAGACTTTGTGGTGTTGAAATATGATGAAGAACCTACAGATCCTCTTATTTTGGGAAGATCATTCATGGCTTCAGCTGGTGCCATTATTGATGTGAGGAAAGGGAAAATAGAGCTTGATTTGGGTGATGTTGTCATGAATTTTGACATGGACAAGTTAAGGGGACCATCCACCATCGATGGCCAAGCTTATTCAGTGGAGATTTCCAGGGATAAAGATCAAATCCTGGAATGTTCAAATGACATGACTGTTGGGTATGACAAGGAGCTGGATTCTAAAGAGCAAGTGAACAAACTAGTTGTTCAAGAGGAATTGGATGAGAATTCTGAGAAAGTTGTTGAACTTGAGGATTGGAGTGGAAACATAGTTGTTGATCATCTCTTTAGGACTATGGGCGAAGATGAGGGTCTAATCAATGCCAAGTTGATGGAAGAAGACGTTTTCGTCATAGAGGCAAGGATTGCAGAGCAAAATTGCAGAAAAAGTGCAGAGAATCGAGTTGTAGAGTTGGTGTCGATCGACACCCTACGCGGATCATCCCAGAAGCCGCTTTCAATGATGCAAATCCATCATATGCTGTCAAGCAGACAACTCCGAGTCCTACATCTCAGAAACCTCGACGAAAACAAAGGTACACACTTCTTGGAAACAATTCCAAACCTCCTGATCCTCTCCATAAGAGTAAGAAAGGTTTAAAAGCTGCTTCACACTTATGCATGCAACGAGATTCTCGTAGAGGGCTTGGTGTTTCTTTTGATGATTCTACAGGAAAACGAAGTATCCCACCTGAACTAAAGTCCTACCCTGCTGCTGTTCCTCAATTCCTTGGTCGCTTTCATGCACCTACTGCGTATACACCACCATGGATGAGGAGACATTTTCCTGGGAAGCATTCGATGCCACCCTCTGATCCTCCAGACGTCTGATCTCCGATACAGTCAAGCTAATGACTGAAAACGAGCGCTGAGTGGGAGGCAACCCACTGTTAGGTAAGGTTTTTCTTTATATTTCGTTTTGTTTTTACTAAGTCCTAGTTTCAGTCAGTTGAAAAAAGAAGACATTGGGCTCGACACAGACCAGTGTTGATCGACACCATTCGTGGGTGTCGATAGACACCATGCGCAGACGAAGATAAGTCTTCTAACTGGTCTTTTAAGTTGTTTCTAATCTTTCTTTTAGCCAACTTCGGGCTTGATAACACTGGGGACAGTGTTGTTTAAGTCTGGGGGAGGTGATTACTGACTTTATGTTTTGTTTTGAGAGTCAATTGAGTCAGTCAAAAACTTGGTTTTATCGAGTCAAAATCAGTGAAATTTTTGGTTTTAAGAAGAACCAACCACAGAAGATCGACACTTGAAGGACCATTGCCATAGCAGTTGATTGGAGGTTTTACTAGGTAGAAAGCTGCAAGGAGATCAGTCTAACAAAGAGAGTTCAGATTCCTGCTTAGAGCTTGGTATTCATTGGACTTGATTCCTCTTTCAGCACTGACAAGATAAGAACACTACAGTCTCTCCTTGATCTTTCCTTTAGAAAAGAAAAAGAAAAGAAGGAGTCTAAGTTAAAGGAATAGTGCAAAGATCCTCATGAGCCTGTCTCCTCACAAGGAACAATATTAGTGAGAGCTCATGAACCTGTCTCCTAACAAGGAACACAAGTAAGAGTAGCACTATTCCAAGACTTCAAAAGAATGAGAAAAGTCAATGAAAAGATCTTAGAACACCCTGAAAATGGGCAGCAGTTGACTAAGGGA